>CM052542.1:40858370-40977880 GCA_028533065.1 Trachops cirrhosus | reverse complement strand
GATAGAAAATAGACAGGGGGAGAGCAAGAATAGTAGGGGAAATGTAGAAGCTAAAGAACTTATGACACATGGACATGAACTAAAGGGGGGGAATGTGGGTGGGAGAGGGTGTGCAGAGTGGAGGGGAGTGAAGGCATGGAATGGGACAACTGTAATAGCATAATCAATAGAATATTTTTTTAAAAAAAGAATGGAGATAATACCCCCAAGGGGCCAACAGGAGTATAAATAATCTAAGCATATACTTACGCAGGACACCTAGAAAGTGCTCAATAAATATTGGTTCCTTATTGGCCTCGCTGTCTAGCCGTTTAGCAGTTGCTCACTACAGCTCTCCCTACGATGACCAAACCCAGTGACTGCAAAGGTGCCCCAGGGAAACTTAGGTTTTGAAAATATTATATGTCTTGAATGTAATGGTAAGCACACAATTGTATACATTTGTCAAAACTCATCCAACTGTACTATTAAAATTGAATTTTACCACATGTAAATTTTTACTATAATAAAGCTGACTTTTTAAAATCTAAAATAATGAAGAAATATGGAAAGGCCTTGAAAATATATCTTGGCTAAAGTCACTTGCGATGAGAGATATCCTTGACTCAGTGCCTCCTCATCCAAGTTCACTGCTTTGGGCAGATGTGGGACACATTCAAAATTTCTCTTAAGGGCAGCACAGAGAATGTTGTCAGCAAAAGCCCTGCAAGCAGCAAATGTCTTCACAAACCACTGTCTTTGTGTTGACTTTTTAAGTGTAAGAAAGCAGTTGTGCAATGAGAGAGCAAACATAGAGTGAGACTGCGTGTGTATGTGTGTGTAAGAAAGAACATGCAGTTAGGTGACATGGTGTTGACCATCTTGAACTAACAGCTTCAAAATTTCATAAACATCTTATTAGGTAACATACAAGAAAATCTGAACTCAAAATCAGTTCATGGAAGCGTTGCTTCCTTTGGGGATTTTCCCCAACTCCCACCAATGCCCACCTCCTCGTCAGTTAGGTGCCTCTTCTCTGTGTCCTGATATTACTCTCTCCCTACCTCTGTCACATCAGTTATCACATCACATTTTTCTTATTTTAGAGAGAGAGGAAAGGATAGAAGGATAGAAAGAGAGAGAGAGAGAGAGAGAGAGAGAGAGAGAGAGCACGAGAATCATCAACTGGTTGCCTCTTGTGAGGCCCTAACTGGGGACCAAACCCACAACCTAGGCATGTGCCCTGACTTGGGAGTTGAACCGGTGACCTTCTGCTTTGCAGGATGACGTCCAACCAACTGAGCCACACCAACCAGGGCCACATCACACTTCAATTGTTAGTTTATGTGTCTATCATCTCACAAGACTGTGCAATCCTTGAAGATAAATACTTTTTTTGCTATCTTTATATTCCCAGCACCCTGACCAGTCTTTCGGAGGGGCTTACCAATAAGTATTATGAAGATAATATAATACTGATTATATTATCAGTAAATATTTGATGAATAAATGAGGTCTTAATCACATTATCTCCATTCATAACATTACAAAAATGTTTACCCCAGGCTGTCTTTTAATAGTGATTTTGGCCCAAAGTATGTGAGGATCTGAAATAATAAGGGAGCCACTAAAAAAGCATGAAAAAAATGGAGAATATAAGAAATACAGTGGGAGAAGAGGGAATAGTTAAAAGAAGTGTCTTTTAGTCCTTCACTCCCAGAATCCCTGGTTTGGGTAAACAGTACCCCATGGCAAACAGTCCAGGTTCCAGAAAGAGAGGACCTGAGTTAGATTCCAGTCCTGCCAAACTCTGTGACCTTGGACTAGTTACTAAACCTTCCTTAGCTTCATTCAGTTAGCCTGTGCATTGGCTTCTCATCTGTAAAATAAAGGGCATACAGATTACATCTCCTCCATAGGGTTTCTGTGAAATTAAATGAGATAATGTGTGTGTATAGCACACAGCACAGTGCCTGGCACACTGCAAACACACACAAAACATTAACTTTCTAGCATGTTTCAAGAGTGCAGACTGTGGAGTCAAATAGATTGGACTTGAATTTAGCTCATTTCAGTTCAACCATCCAGTGTCTGTGTGAACCTCGACAGATTACATATAACCTCAGGTTCCCCAAGTGCAAAACAAGAATAACAGTACCCCCTTCACAAGGTTATTTTGAGGATTAAAAGATAAAGAGCTTAGCACCATGACTGGTACACAGTAACTGCTCAGTATAGGTTGGTGATCATCTTACCTAGGTTGATAGGACCTGGCTCTACTGTCACCACATAAGCCATGCTCTTTGGCAACAGCCGTGGATACCCCTCTCATCTCTGAGTACCACGCTCACTCCTTTGTCAGTTTGTTTATGCTCCAGCTACCACAGGGCAGTGGTGGGGTGCGGCAAGAACAATGGTTTTGAGGTCAAATGAGCTGGTTTAACTATGGCTTTGCCAATCTCCTAATTGTGTACAAGTCACCTCACCTTCCTGAATCTGTTTTCACCTGTAACACAGCGAAGATAATCCTCACATCCCTGGTTTGTGGTGAGATTAAAGGAGATCAGAGGTAGTAAGGTGACTAACGTGTAATAGGTATTCTGTTGAACAAATTTCAGTTCCAATCTGCTGTATTCTCCCAGCCAGGCACACTTGCCTTCTCTGTGCTGCCTATCCAGACACCTTCTACCCTTCAAGACACACCTAAAAATCCCACCTCATTCTGGGAGATGTCTCGCACGGACCCACCATGATCTCATAAATGTATTTTACACCGTTCTTAGCTGGCTGGTTCGGTAGTCTTGTCTCTCCAACTGGACCAGTTAATCTTAACCTTTTCTGAGTCATGGAACCCTCTGATAACCAGATAGTTCTTGACTCTTCTCAAAGATATTCCCATATACGTGAAAATTTGTAAATAATTTCAAGATGGTAAAATCCCCTGACATGTCCGAAAATGATTATGACCTCCCTGAGGGCTGTGAGTGTGTGATTAAGCTTTGTATCTTCCGGGGCTGAGATGCAGATGAGGTGATGGACCGAGTGGAACCTTCCTCTTCTGAAGGCCAGTGGGGGCGGCACCTCCACAGGAAGGGGCAGCATGCTGAGCAGGTAAGAAACCCTATAGCAGCAAATCAGCCTTTAATTTTTCCAAAGCAAAGCAACTGGAAGCTCCATTCTGATACCTAAGGAAGAGACACAAATATTGAGGCAATAAATAGAAATATGACAGGTGATGAAAAACTTCCATTCCTGCACCATACATGTGTTCAGGCAACAGAAGCCAAAAGCACCCCTCTCTCCTCTTCTCTTCAGACCCGTTAGTCTGAAGTTTCCCCTGAGCTTCACAGCCTCTCATTCAGCCCTGGTAGCTTGATTTGATAACTGTTGTTTTTTTACCTAATGGCCTTTAGGTTTGTGATAAACAGTTCACTTTCATCTCTATTCATGCAAACTTCTTTGACTTTGGTTATTCTGTCTGTCATTCCTGAGAAGTGCTACATATTCCTGAGAAGTGAGCAAAGGAGCCCTAACCTGCGTGCCGTGGCTCTGAGTGACTGGTGTGTGACCTCGGGTGAGTCCCTGTCCTTGTGGTCTTGGTTTCCTTCTTCACACAACACGGCAATCTCCCCCAGTCCTAACCCTTCGTGATTCTGAGACACTGCAAAGATCCGCGGTTGGAAATGCAGGATTTTCTAAAAGGTTCACTTTCATACACAATAATGTATAAAGAATGGCTCGGAGAGACAGGTTTTCATGTTTCAATTACTAGATTAAATGACAGTTGCTATATTTAACATGTAAAGTTTTCTAAACCATTCCAAAAAAAATACCTAACACTAGACAACAATGAATATAAGCTTTATTTCTCTGATGATTCAAAAACCCTATGGATCTTGTATCCATTGTTCAAAGCTAAAAAAAATGCAATTTTTCATGTTTTCGGGTTATGGTGATATGGAAAAATGGGAGTCGTGAGTCTAGCCAACGTGAAATATACATTGTTAGATCATTTATTGTACCTCTTCCCGCAGCACCTGCATAACGTTGCTAATAAAGAAAGTAAATGACACAATAAAGGCCTTCCTTGCTATGATGAGTGTTCTTCTGGCAGAAAATTGTCATCAAAACACCTTAACGATCTGGTATTCTAGTAACAACGTCAGCCTGAAACAAAACCTAGCAGCACGTGCATAGCCAGTTTCTAATTTTATTCTGCCCACTCGGACTATGCAAGAGGAAAAACAGTGACAAATAGCCAGAGAGATTTTCTTGACATCATGCTTAACTGAAATTTCAAAGTAAATCAGTTGGGCTCATTTTTAAAGACCTACAACTAAATTATCATTGGGTCGCTTTGTTCTGCTCCCAACTGGATTTCTGAGGGACTCGTGGTGAGAGACAACGAGATCTGAAAATGGGCCACAGTGCGCAAACATTGCAGTTTGGTTTGATTTAGTCTAACTCACGTGTAATAACTTTCTTTGCAGTGTGGGTTGAGGAGCAGGCTAGAAGCCTGAGGCCACAAGCTCATCTTGTTCTTGTCACAACTCAGATGCCCTGCAGTCCCTGTGCTATAGATCAGAGTCCCCGGCTGATCAAGAGTGGAGCCCTCATTACCCACACAGCAGAGCAACTGAGAGACAAACAAAACAGTTGTGTTTGCTTGGAAAATCCATTCCGTAAAAGGATGCAGGTGGGTCTTCCAGGAGCCCAGCCCGTGAGCCAGAGGAAGCTGCCATTGCTCTCAAGGTAAGGAAAGAGGTTAACAAACCATCTACCTGGTGGAAAGATCAAAGGTTTCCCTGACCCAGGGAGGGGCAGGACACGTTTTTTGGATGTCTGGCTGGCAATCTCATCTTCTCCGTCTCTGGGACTGGTACTTCTTAGCAGGTCCTCTGACCCAAGCAGATCTCAAGGCGAGTCTTCTGTCCTCTGTGGTCTGACTTTTTGTCATCAAAATAAGGGTGCTTCTGGCCCTCTGACAGTCTGGTGCCCCCAAGGGGCTAACATTCTTCCTTCCATCGGTCACATCTTTTCCAGCTGCCTGAGTGAGACCCTTAGAGCTGAGTTGGACCATGGAGGATTCTAGTAAATAATAACACCTGCACAGTTTCTTAGAACGTATGAAATTATTCCTTATATAGTATTTCATTGTACCCTTGAAACAAACCCTTGGGGGAAGGAAAGGATATTGTTCTCCTCATTCTGTGAAGGAGAGAAGCTGTGCTAAGGAAGGTTGAGTCAGAGCGGCCAAGGTGAGAAGGGCTCTGTAGACTGGGGCCGGGTCTGAACAGAGAAACCTTCAAATGCAAGTTTTTAGGTGGGTGAAGCACACATGTCCAATAAAAGAGATGGGATAAATATCACAGACGGGAGCAATGAGAATTCTGGAAATCTGCCTCTCAGTTCAGGAATATTACAGCCCCAACATAGAGTCCGCTTGTGTGAAGAGGCAACACTCTGAAAAGAGCATAGAGTTCAGAGCTGATTTTTGCTTCCAGGACAAAGACACCTGGCCTGACTAGGGGACAAAGAACTGTCCTTCAGCTCTTCATCCAGAACTCTGAAATGAGAGAACAGAGGCAGAATCCATCTTAGGTGGAGGGCTGGTGGGATTGATGACTTGGGGTGTGACACTCTGGGCACCGAGAACTGACTGAATGCCACGCCCTCAACAGTGCTCATGTGACTTACAACTTCTGTCATCTTCTGTCTCAGCCTTGGAGGAATCCTGCAAAGAGTTAGGGAGCCCATAAAAAATGTAAGAGGAGGATAAGGTAAACAGGGTCTGTAACACTGAGCAGGGTGTCAAAACACACACGCACACTGACACACACACACACGGTAAGGCCTCCCACTGTGGCGTATAATTTTAAAACTTCTTCAGGGTATAATTTTAAAACTTCTTCAGGGTGGAGGACTTCCCCATCTGAGTGCAGAGGAGGAATGGACGGATGACTAGAAGCACAATGAATAACAATGTCAGCAACAATGTGGAAGTGAGCAGTGGCAGAGGAGTGACAAACCCCAAAGACCCACCAAGTAGGCCCTCATTGCCAGCACTGCAGGGCGGTGGCAGCAACAGCAGAGGCTCAGGGGCCAAGTGTGGGGTCACATCAGCTGCTGCAGTAGGACACACTGTCGATTAAAAGGATACACAGTAAAGTCTTCCACATAGATTCTGAAAATCAGCTGGCTGGAGAGGATTGAGAGGTAAGAATAAAATATGACAAGATAAGAAATATTTAGCCTGGGGCTTTTGGTGACCAGAAACTCAGCAGGGGCCAACGATTTGGTTGCTTAAAAAAAAGAAAGAAAAGAAAACTAAGAACCTCGGCCACATTATTGAAAGTACATGTCTAAACCACTGGGCTTTTGCAGCCAGACCATGTGCGCGGTATTATGACAGACAGTTGGTGTTGTATGTGAAAAGAAACACTGATATTTCATGCTTGTCCACAGGACCATGACCAAGATGATAAGGGTCTGGAAACCAAGTCCCAGAGGAGCAGCCGGAGCTGAGAAAACTTTGGGGGATCCAAAAGTCATCTTGATTCCTGAGTAAGACTTCTTTTTGAAGTAGAATCACACTGGTGTGTGCTTATGAGATATCAACAGAACCAAAGAATAGAAAGTTCATTTTGGCCCAAGGTAGAGTAAAACTTTCTAACGGAGCAGGTCAAAAAGTTAGAAGGAGCTGCTTTAAGAAGTAGGAAGATCCTCACAACTGGAAGTGGATTTCAAGTTAAAGCCGGACAATCTTCTGTCTGGGATACTATAGAAATGGTTCCTATTCTAGGCAGAAGCTGGAACTAAAAGACCCCTGAGACTCTCTCCAACTCTTAGAGACCACAATAGGGTTCTTTGCCTTGGAAACCAACCATTCAGTTCTGGAGGCGAAACCCCAAAGAGACCCTGCTCTACCGAAGGCCAGCGGAGTGTAGTCCTGCCACAGCTTCCGTTCTCAGAAGGCCCCTTCTCAGCAAATAATGAGGCTCCCACTTATTTAGAATCTGGGAATAGGAAATGTACTCTTATGAAGCACTAGGTGTTTGTCATCCTCATGCCCCGTAGAAGCAACCAATCAAATTAGTTTCACCTAAGTCTTAAGAATGTCTCAAGGGAAGGATCATCAAGGAACATGTATAAAGGACCCATGGACAAAGCCAAAAGAGGGAAGGATTGAGGTTGGGAGGGGGGCAGGGGAAAGTGGTGGACGAAAAATGGAGACGACTGTATTTGAGCAACAATAATAATGAAAAAAAAAAGAGTATCTTAAAAGCCCTTTCTTCTTCCCTATCTCCAGTAACCCTGCCTTAATTCAGGCCATGGTCATCCTACCCTGAGACTTTTTCAGCAGCCTTCCAGCAGTCTCCTCACCCCCACTCTTATCTTCCATGCCCTCTGTAGAGCAGGAAGAGTAGTTTTTAGAGCCACATTTGTTTTGAAGAGCTTCCCACCAACCACATGGGCTAGTACCAGTTCTTAATGCGGCATGGAAAGCCTCGCAGCCTCATGTCTGTGACTTCCCACATACGCAACCACCCCCTAAACACGCACACACACACACACACACATACAGTGCTTCGGTAATTCCAAATTATTTGCAATTTTCTCCACATACTATGCTGTTAAAATATTTGTTCTTGGAATATGTTGTTCCCTCTATCTAAAATGCCTTCACCTCCTCCAGCCCCCACCTTACTTACCAGAATAACTCCCATTTATACTTTTCCATACATAAAATATTTGCTTGGGCATAACCTTTTATGAAGCCTTTTTTTTTACCCTTCTCCTCAAGTGACACCATCTCCCGAAGTTAATTATTCCTCCCAATTTGCCACCCCCATCTTTGTATATGGTTCTATTACAGCATTTATCACACTGTGTTGAAATGCAATTATTTACATGGTTGCTTTCTCCACTGTGCTTGGGCTCCTCCAAGACTGAACCAAATAAAATCCATCTACAACCCCCTCACACTTAGCACAGTGCTTAGCACAGAGCAGATCTCTGTACTCGTTAAACTGAGCCAACATGGGCATCTGCATGAACAGGTGCATCATTTGCTATGATGCTGAACTTTGTCCCACAGCACACGTGAACACCAAGTTCTACCGTGGAAAACAAAGTCAAACTTTTAAAATCGCCCAATGACTTTCAGTTACATAAAAAGGACCCAGAGCTAAGAACAAAGACTTAGAATGGAAGAAGAGGAAATATTAACCTATAAATTTCCACCACCCTTGTTGCTTTTGTCTGGAAAAGCTTTATCAGGGAGCCGGACCCAGAGAAGAGTGAATTTCTACTGCTGACATTCTGAAAGGGGAGTCTCAGTTTAAAAGCTGAACTACGTACTTGTTTTATTCAACATTTACTGAGGGTGTACAAGGCATGGTGCTAAGTGCTGTGGTCATCCAAAAGGGATATTTTGAGTCTAAAGTGAAATAATAAAAGGTTTACTATATAGAGTTACAGGGTTATTAACATGCATAAGGAGACTCTTTGCTTAGTTTTCCTCTACTATACATGATGACAAGTTTATAATTGGAATAAAATAGAGCTTACATTCATTGGGTCCTCATTATGTGCTAGAAACTACTCTAAGCATTTCATTCACTCATTGTACAAATATTTATTGAGGTTTAATATGTTACAGGCACTGGTGTAGGTGCTAGAAATCTACAGTAAAGAAATGTACAAACCCCTGCTATCCGTGAGTTTACACTTATTTTCTAGGGGAAGATAGCAACACAGACAAAATGTGCAGAATGCCAGATGGCGCGAGGTGCGGTGAAGAAATGTAAAACAGAACATAGAGATAGGAAGAATTGGGTGTGACGGGGTCAGAGAAAACATCAATGAGAAGGCGATGTGTATGCAAATACCTCAAAGATGCAAGGTGACAAGCCATGAGAATACCCTGGGAAAGGGAGTTCCAGCCAGAAGGCAAAGACCTAAGGTACAAAGTCTGAACACCTAAGGCAGCAACTTGCCTGGCACGTTTAAGGGACAAGGAGGCCAGGGTGGCTGAGGAAGACTGAGTGATGGGCAGAGTTGGAGGAGATGAGGTCAGCAGGGTAACCAGGCACCAGAATGTGAAGGGCCTTGAGAGCCATTGTAAAAGCTTTGTTTTCTGCACTGAGTGATATGGAAAACCCTTTGAGGGTTTGATGTAAATTTTAAAACATCACCGTTTGCTGCACTGAGGATAGACTGCAGCAGGGCAAGGACTGAGGTACAGAAGCTACTGCAATAATCTGAGTGAGAAACGACAGGCTTACAATGAGGTGGTGGCAGTGGAGAGTTGAGGAGAGGTTGGTTTCTAGGTACATATTTAGACAGAGATGGCAGGATTTGTTGATGAAATTGATACAAGGCGAGAGAGAGAGAGAGGACGTTAAGGTTTTTAGCCTGAGCAACCTGGACAGACTGCCATGTATTGAGACAGAAGACTGTGGAAGAGACAGCTTTGGGGGGAGTAAAACTGGAGAGGGGAGATCAAGGCTTTAATTTTGTGTTAAATCTGAGATATCCACTGAAGATGTAAAGCATTCTAAAGTTAGTTAAGGGGAAAGATTCACACTGGAGTTATCAATTTGGGAGTAGCCACCATATAGATGACATTATACATCATGAACCTGCAGAAAATCATAAAGGAGTATAAACACGGAATAGAAGAAAGACTAAGGACTGAGCTCTAGTGCATGCCAACATTTATAGATTAGAGAGATGAGAACTTTAGGAAAAGCAATGAAGGAGGAGAAAAACCAGGACAGCAAAGTATCTTGCTAACCAAGTGAAGAGTGTTTCAAGGAAGAGAAAATGATCAAGTGTGTTGAATAGTGCTGATGGGCCAAATATAAAGAAAACTAAGAATGATCATTGCATTAAATAACATGGACACAAGAGAAGTAGGTGGACACCAATAGTATTGCTTCATTTGAGACTCCCAACAACTCTATATGATAGGAATTACCATTATTCCAGAGGTGGAAACTGAAGCACAGGAAGGTTAAGTAAGGGCAGGAGGTCACATGGCCAGAGAGGGCACGAGAAATATATTCCCTGGGAAGTTGACAAAATTGGTAAAGAAAAGCCCCTGGAACGTTACTTTTAATCAATAGCACTGAAGCTCTACTTCAGAGCCTGCTCCTTGGCTTCATCTGTTCTAGAGTTTTTTGTACCAACTCAGGAAAAAAGACATTGATCGACTTTAAAAGTCCACCTTTATAGAAACTTTCTGGATGCTTAGTTCACAGCCACGACCAGGCTGATTAGTTCAGTGGGTTAGGTCTCAATGATTGACCTCACTCGAACCAGTCAGGTTTACCAGAACTGTCTCCATTTATTTTTCCCAGACAGATATGTTGTATGCAGATTCAGTGTGGCAGTTCAGCTGCTGGAAAAATAATGATAGAATGTGTTCCACAGCCCAGTACTACCTCTTTCGTGTTCAAAGAACATGTTGGTTTCTTTTTTGCTGTTGAGACGAAGAGTTTACTGTGCCCAGGTCTTCCTGAGATGATGGCATCCTCAACAGCTCAGATTTGTGCCAGAATACAACTATATTTTGGAGAGTAAAGAACTATTCCGTATAAAACTGAGAGAGACCATATTCTGGAACCAATTGGATGGTGAACAAGCCTGAATAAATCATTAGCAAGGATCAGGGATATCTTTGAATCTGGGGAGAGGAAATTGCAACTTAGTGCTTTATATCATTTTTAAAATCAGCTCTACCTGAGGGAGCATTACCTAGTTAGTAATCTACAAGGCTTTGGGCAGCTGATACGAGTTGGTAAAAACCTCCATGTACCAATCACTATGCAAGCTTCTAAAGACCTCACCCAGAAAATTCATTCTTCCGGTGTTCATGCCCTGGCTGCTGCCCGGTTTATCAGATCTAGTGGCCAAACTCACTTCTGCTCACAGGGGTTAACATTTTTGGAGATGAGAAACTTATAATAAACTCTACATTTGATATAATTGTGGGTGGTCACTTCACTTTCATTCCACATGTTGACTCACTGAGTTGAACACAGTGTGTTGACCGCTAGGCCATCTTTGCCAAGCCTGGTTACATCTGAGATTATGCACACTAAAATTCCCATGCAAATATACAGTTAGAACATACCAATAGCTCTCTTTTTTCATCTCCCTTTAATGCCAAATTTCCCACAATTCCCACAGTTAAATTAACTGTTTATTTTTATTGTAATCAGAGTACAAGGCTCCTTCCAACCCACGGGCCACACCACTTGTGGTACTATTCAATTCTTCCTTCCTTCCAGGTCCTGTCCAAGGCCTGCCCCAGTATTGCCATCTCAGACGAGTGATGACCAGCAGCAAAGAGAAATGGGAGCTCAGGCATCAGAGATGCTAGGCAGACACACAACAGAAGTCTTAGTGGAAGATTCTTTCAGGATCTGGCTCCTTATGCTACCATAGCCAAGTCAGGTTCCCTCAAGGTCACACCCACACCCTCCACCTGCTCTCCACAGTTGTGCCATGGTGCCATTTTGCCTGCCAAAAAGTCTTCCTAGGTAACTCTCCTCAGGGCCTCACCAGGCCAAGCCTCTGGCTGTCAGGAATAACAACAAACACAAACAAATGCTATTATTGCAGAATGTATGTATATTCAGTTTTTCCTTATTGTTTTTTTACCCAGCTTGTGTGGGGGTAGGAGAAGACAAAAAGCAAAAATATGGTCCTAATGATGTAGCAACAGCTTAATTTTTCCAGATGGATCCCAGGCTGGTCCTTACAAACCAGAAAGGAAAATTTGCCCAACAAAAGGAAAGTTCTAATAAGAAGATTATGAACATAATTAATATAAGGCTAGGTTTCCCCTTGAATAGGCTCTTCTTTGAGGTAGAAAGCTTTAGAACAGCTTATGGAACATCTCAAAATGATATCTGATAAGCATTTTGCCCCTTTTAAAATCACACATAGCCCCTGAATATATAAGCAAACAGACTGGGTGGTTTTAGGTCTGCCCACAGCTGGCAGGAAACACAACGCATTTAGCCATATCCACCGCCACAGAGGTTGGTTTCTCCACAAACCTCCCCAGCAGTACATGGATGAAAATGCAGATTTTTTATTTGTACAGCAAAGAAGCTTATACATAATTCTGTTACTGTCCTAGGCACCTATTAAATATGATTGAAACAACACCCATTGGAAGCCTTAAAACCTTAACCACCAGTTTTACTTCTAAAATAAAGTAAACTGCCAAAAGTTCTGATAAAAGTGACAATTTATATTTTTAAGTAGTACAACTGGAATTTTCCTATAGCGGTAGACAAAGGAATTCTTACTCAGATAAGTAGAAGAGCACCAATAAATTTAAGGTAGCTTATGCAAGTTAGGCACTAATGAATGTCATCTTCTGTTTTGTCATGAAAAAAGATCTTTCTGCTGCTAAAGGAGACTGATTTAGATTATGAATAGCTGTAGTGATTTGCAAAAATGGCTCCAGAGAGATAGAATGAGACTCCATATACTCATGGCACTTGAGGTTTCTGCCCTTTTTGTTGAAAATTAATTTGTCCTGTGGGTTATTGGATTCTAGCTCAGCCAATGTATATTGCTCAGTCATCACAAATTTACTCAAAATTTAGTGTAGCTGAAGTTCATTCAACAAGACAAAAGTCTACAGTTGAAAGCTTCTAAAAATCTTTTTAAAAAACTGGCTAACAGTATAATTGAAAGTGCTGGCGTCCAAGTAGATTCACATAATGTTTTGCAGATATCAATATATACTACATTACTATGTTAGAAATAGATTTTTCACTTGTTTCCCAAGAAAAAGCAGATCGGGAGGATTTATCATCCTTTGGTAAGAGGACATTGTGGCTGAAGTTTCCATATTCCACAAAAATATATAAAGCCCTACATTCAGATTAGGTTCTGTAATACCTACCATATATTCCATTCATTCACATATTTTATTAATTTCAAAACATATTTTTAAAAGCAAATAGATTACATAACTCCTAATATTTCCAAATCCCAAATACACTACCACAGAAAGACATTTAAGTACACAAACTCCGCTTCCCTGTTCCAGCAACTCTTAGCCGCGGGCAACTCACTTCCTACCTGGGAAGCTGCAGCATGGAGGCTGGGAGGGTCAGAGCGAGGAGAGGAGTCGCACTCCAGGCCCAGCATCAGGACACAAATCACTTGCTTCTGACAAAAGGAACACTAGTTCAGTGGCCGTGCTCCTTTACCCAACAATTCTGAGAGGAAAAGAAAGGGGAGTATTCTTCAAAAGGGGCTATTGTGAGAAGATACAAAGGAGAGATTAAAAAAAAGAATCAATGAACAGCTAATTGTGAGAAACAGCAGTTTTTAGTCAATCTTGAAGTGATTTTCTTTCATATAATCTATAGTTTTCATTTAAATATGGCTATTGAATACATTAAACACAATTAAATGTGTGTGTTTGATAGACAGTCTTCTTTCCCTTTGAAAATCTAGATGGATCTAAAAACTTATTTAATAGCTAAAACCACACCAGAGCACCTCCTCTGTGATGAGGGCCATGGGGATGGCTGCTAATTAAATTGATGCACAGGAGGCAACAAACATTACTTATTCATTTCATTTATAGTTGAAAGATTACTAGATAATAAGACTGTTTTCTACTGAAACGTTCTATTACTAAGCAATTAAGAGATAAAACTAAATGGTGAAAACATTAGGATATGTTATCTCATTAAAAAAAGAAAACAAATACATTTGAGGTGACCTAAACCATCATTTTGGACTCTTTCCATAAAGGCTTCTGTTTTATTCCTTGCACTTAAGATTACAACAGAACCACACAACAGATAAAGTTCAAACTGAAGCGATCAGCTCTTTGCTTCAGCTACAATTGCACAAAATGAGATACAGGGCGCTAACCAAGCCATGACACAATGAACTGGAAATTTTAGATTAATAAACCTCTTTCAGCAGAGAACTAAATAACTTTTACAGTTGTATCTATGGTTATTTGTTCCTCTGAAGATTTATGGTCCTCGCAACAGATATGCATCTTATCTTTCACTTTCCAGATTAAAGAGAGATGATTTTAAACAGGCTTCTGACTGGCATAATCTGGAATTGCAGATGATCTCAATTTTTTTTAAAAAAATGCTAAAAGTGAACTTGCAAGTCAAATGAAAATGACTTTGCGCATATCGGGTGCACAGGGGAAAATCTGCATACAGCTAAACAAGGCCAATCTGCTATTCCCGAGACTGATCCCCGCGCCCTGCTCTGAATCAGCCAGGTGCAATCTGTACATGCTTAACCAGGAATTAAAACTCTTCGTGCTGCTGCTGCTTTAATTGATTGATGCTAAAAGTTTAGAAAATAAAACCTAACCAGCTATTACAAAGCGCCTTTAACCAAGCCTTCTCCTTTGAAAGCAGGATCCTCAATTGAAACTGGCAGACCACATTTTTAGGTTTCAAGCAGCTCTGTCATTCTACAAGGAATGTGTCTGCCACTTCACACGATAGCTTGAGCTGAAAGACATGTACTTTGAATCAGAGAATCAATAGAACACTTAATGGACAATTAGGAGAACAGCTGTAGGACTGTCAGAGACCCATCTGTACACAGCACAAACAGCACGCCTGGACAGGGCCCGGAAAACAAAGTACACTGCTCCAGGGCACTGGCCCCAGTACAAAACCTCCCTTTCATTTCTCATTTAATGTTAATATAGTGTTCTTTTTCATTACACATTTTAACACGTGTAGAAAATTATGGAAATTGCTTAAGCCATTTGTCAACTTATATCATGTGAATTGATCAATAAATTTCACTACTTTGTTGTTAATGTAGATAAATTTTGGCATTTAATTAAGCTCCAGTGAAAACGTGGCCACTTTTAATTTCAGCAGATGCTGTCATTTCATTTGTAATACATAACTACAGGGGTAAATACAACCCAATCATGAATTATCACTA
This sequence comes from Trachops cirrhosus, assembly GCA_028533065.1. NCBI lineage: Eukaryota > Metazoa > Chordata > Mammalia > Chiroptera > Phyllostomidae > Trachops > Trachops cirrhosus. The sequence goes on along the minus strand of CM052542.1, from coordinate 40,962,928 downwards.
AATATTTATAGACAATGCAGCAATTTGGAAAATAGACACAATAAGATTTTTATAATGAAACAATTACTGTGTGAAAAATCTGAAATAGGTGGCAATGAACTCTAATAGCAGCTGTGAACAGAATCTTAATATTTTAGACCCACAAAAGAATTACATATGTATTTTTTTCTCATGATCCTGCCTCTATAGATTGTGTCTCTATTAGGCAAAAATAATTTCAAATTCTTTCACAGAATTGTTCTAAATGTTAAAAGATTGCTTCCTGAGTTTGTACATTAAAATTTATAAATTAAAGCAATCCATTCATTTATATTTCTTTTTACCAAATTGATTTGGATGTAACTGGGAGGCTTCTTTTAATGGGTAAGAGCAAAATCTTCTGATCCTTATTTTACAGACATGAGTTGGCTTTGGGCTATAAGGTTGGTCGAGAGGACCCTGGGATGGGGAAAGGAGACAGAATGCCAGAACAATGGAAAAGGCAGAATGAACTTTTTAGGCTCTCCCCATATGGCCTGAGGGGCCCCAAGATGAAATCCTGCTCCTGACAGCCAGAAGCCCGATAGCCTTAACCCTCCCTGGCGTCGTCTGACATGATAAACTGCTATATCTCATTTGAGAAGGAATAGGCTGCCTCTTGGTGATTCTGCTGCTACCTTCAGGGAAAAGGGATTCGAAATCACACTGCTGTCTTTACAGCACCCACTCCATGACGCCCATGCCCACCATTGTCTGAACGCGTCGGGTACGGGGTCCTGCTGGCTGTGCAGCCACCGTGTTTTCAGCAGAAAAGCAGACCCGAGTGCTTGTGCGGTGCCTCTGTGAGTATTTAAAAAATAAAGTTTAGGGAAATCAAAGCTGATCCCTCACTCCTATTTTTACAATGTCTCCACGTCAAATTGGCCATCCCTGCCGAGGCAGTTGGGCACTTTCTGTTGGTCTGGCAGAAGGGTACATGGTCAGAGAAGATGATTCTCCAAAGTCAGACTCTATTACAGGAATGAGAATTAGGCAGCCAGTGGGAAATGGATTGGGTATTCTTGCTGAAACAAATTACATATCTAAATTTCCAGCCAAAATTCTCTCTGGCTTACCCTCACATGTTCATATTTCTCTTTGTTCCAAAATTTAAATTTCCTGGGACTAGAGGCCTTATTTTTATACCCCTAAAAAACATAGAAGGGGCTAAAAAATCTACCCCAGCCCTAATACAGATAATTAGAAATCTTTTTATAATCTCTTAAATCCAGGATTTCATAAAGTCATAATCTTAGTATTTTCCTGAGTTGTGTGTAAATTTTTTTCAAATTTATTTTTTTCCATGACCATTTATTTCCCTTCTGCCCTCCCCCCCTGCAATCACCACACTGCTGTCCATGTCCATGAGTCCTTTTTTGTTTTTGCTCAATCCCTCTGCCCTCTAACCGTCCCCCAACCCCCGACTGCCCAGAGCTGTCAGCACACTCTGACTCTGTCCCCATTTTCCTTGTTAGGTCAGTTTGTTCATTAGATGCCACATGTGAGTGAACCATATGGTATTTCTCTTTCTCTGAGTGGCTTATTTCACATAGCATAATGTTCTCCTGGTCCATCCATGCTGTTGCAGGGAGTAAGATTTTCCTCTTTTTTTTTTTACAGCCGAGTAGTATTCCATAGTGTAAATGTCCCATAGTTGTTTTATCCACTCATCTGATAGACACGTGGGCTGCTTCCTTATTTTGGAGATTGTAAACAATGCTGCAATGAATATGCTTATGTTCTTTTGAATTAGTGTTTTGGGTTTCTTCAGATAAATTCCCAGAAATGTCTATGAATTTCTTTGTTTGGCAAAAACTGAGGAAAAATACAGGATATTGCATAGGCTAAGGAAATACCGGCATCTGCTGAATATTTGCTGTGAACAGTAAAGTGGCAAGAAAGTTGAGATACAAGATCAAAAGAAACAAAAATTAGATTCTAAAAATTCGAGATTGTAGTGGATTAAAGATGGTCGCAAATTTTCTTTGCCATTTCCCCCATCAGTAAAGAGATTCTACCTATGAATCTGTGTTGGTCTTATGAGCAATTTTGTCCAATAGAATTTAGTGGAATTGACTGTGCAAGATCCCAGCCCAGCCTTGAGAAGGCCTCAAGTGACTGCTTTTGTGCTCTCTTAGGAGTCAGCTGCCATGCTGTAAAAGAATTCTGAGTTAGACTACACAATGATGGGAATGCCTTTGGGGAGTGCTCTTGGAAGAAAAGAGACCCTCTCAGATGTCCCAGGCCCAGGCACCCGCCCAGCTGAGAGTGCTGCAGGAGTGACCGCAGCTTCACCACGTGGAGCAGAAGAACCTTGCAGCTGAGCTCAGTCAACACACTGACCATCAGGAATAACAAATCCTTATTAGGCTAAGTCAGTCATGACTTTGTCAGGTAATATATTACACGGCAACAAATAACAGAAACAGAGATTTTGTCATAAAAAAATCTCCATTTTTTTCTTTCTCATATCCTATCCTCCTTCTGAAGTGATGCCAACTGGCAAAACCTATTTTCCCATGCCACTTGCAGAGGTGACCCAACAACAATCAAACAGGTCAAGACATGATATGGGACGGGAAAGGCAGAATTATTTTTGAAAGGGAGCTCAGATTTGTTACCTCTGCAATTTGTTTTCCATTTTCTCTCTTTAGTTTCAGGGATCATCCCAAGTCTACAGCAATGCTCGAACTGGACACCAAAGGAAAGGCAGTTTCTATAACAGGAACTCCATCCCTTTCCAAGGTTCTAGTTTTAAAAGTCGACTGAATGACCCAATTTACTTAAATCTGAATAGATTTTAACAGACATTGGTATATGTTCTACTATTTACATTAAAGTTGCCAAACATAAACCCTTCAAATTACATTTTCTCTCAATGAAAATACGCAGCCGTGTAACCTGGGCAAGTAATTTTATCTTTTTGGGCCTCCGTTTCCTCATCTGTAAAAAATAAAGACAATGGACTGCATAATCTTTAAGGTCCTGTAAAATGTTGACACCTTTCAAAGATATACATCAATGTCATTTTTCAAGTGATGCCAGCTCACTTTTAATCCCTTATTGTGATCACATTAGTGCCAACTGAAAGCCCTTCTCTGTTGCCAAAGGCAGGAATGAATATATCCTTAATCTAATATTCTACCCCTGAATAATTGAGGTGATTGTGTAATTAACTTTCTCTCAGAAAGTATAATCCTGATTTTTTTTACTCCATCATTTTATAAGAACAAAGAAGTATGACAATTTGTCTTTACCATGCAGGTCTCTAAATGGATACCCATTCTTCATAAAGTTCATAAGAAGTTAGTACATATTTAGCTTGTGGCAAAGATCTGAGAAGGGGTAACAGCGTTAGCATGGAAGGTAATAGCTTCAAAACTCGCTGGTTCCTATGTTATGTCTGACACAGAAATGCTGACACTGAAAACTCTTGTATTTCAGGGGTCTTCAGGAAACCTCACTCACTTCTGGGTTTAGTAAGACACAGGATATTAAATGTGTCACAGAAGTCTAATTAAAAACAAACAAGAAAAAATAAAAACTTAGGGCTCTCTATCTAGTTCATTGAATTATTATAGTAAAATATGATAAATATTTGGTATGGTAAATATAGGAAAGTTAGTTTTCACTTATAATGTCTAGGAAAAGAACAATAGGGTTCATTAATTCCACAGACAACTCCAAAATTAAGTAGATTCAACCACTTATGGAATCAAATAGATCTGCAGTAGAATACCAGCTGGGTAGCCTTGGGCAATTTGACTAAGCCCTCTGAGTCTCATTTCCTCCCTACAAAGCACATATTTCCGTTTATGGCATAAAAACGAGACAATACATATCAAGTGCCTAGAACAGTAAGCACTCGGTAAATAGAAGTTACAATTAAATGTGAGCTCCATGAGAGCAGGGACCTTGCCTGTTTTGTTCACCTACCTCCAGTGTAGAGACGAGCTGTGGAAGTGAAAGATGATTACTCTTTCTTGAGCCAATGGCTCTAACTCTTCCCATGGCCTTGCTACACTGTTTATCAAGCAGAAATCACTTGGTTTCATGGCCTTTAACCTCCTCTCTCCATCACTAACAAAGAACGAACCATTTAAAAACCAAAAACCAGAGGGATAAACCCTACACAGATTACAGATCCCTGGTAAAGTCATGAGCACCACCTAAGGAAACCATGGCTCACGGGGGGACTGGCAGAATCCCTGATCACAAGATAGGTACTTTTGGAAGGTGTGCTGACTACCTTCACAAAGGCCACTACTTCGGTGAGCTTCTGCTTTGGTGCAAGTTTTCTCACAGACAAACCAGTGAACTGGGTTATGCAGAATTTCGGCAGCATAGTTGTAATTCAGTCTGGTAGAGCAACGAAATGGAAAGAGGTTCTAGAGAATTTACCCCAGGCCCATCAATGACCCAATCAAAATTAGAACTCACATTGGTTAATTTCCCTAATCATCATTCAATTATTAACCATACTTACTGGCTTCCTTACTGAGAATTTGGTTAGTGGTATGAAGCAGCCTTAGAAAACAAGGTATATAATGTGTGTTCTCAATCTTCCCTCAGAGAATTCAGGCCAAATCTGCAACATACCAGAATAAATCGTAAGAAGATCGATGATATGCCCAGGGGTTCTGCTGCCCTGCTAGAGAATCAATTCGGGTTCACTTTCATACGAACATTCTTTCAGTGGGGCAAACCCTGGCTGAGGTCATTCCATCCCCAAACTGTACCAATTCTCTGCTTCATCGATCATCTCCTGTGAAAGAGTCTCTACATAGTGCAAACACAAAACCATGCAAAAAGATTCACACTGAAACAAAACTACCACAGCCCACGCCTTCTATAATTACAGCGAGTTACTGGTAATACGGTTATTGGTAAAGCTAAAACCAATGAAGACACAAGTATAAAACTTAAAAGCAGAAAAGAGAGTTGGGGACATCTGCCTGAGAGAGGACCAAACCACAAATAAGGAACCTGGTACTACATGGTCTAGGTCCCTGGTAACTCATGGCGTATGACATGAACTTATAGCAAAACCACACTGAGACTTCCTTATTTGTCCTCTCCCACTCTGGTGACAAGGACAATAGCAGGTGATATGAAATGCAAGGAGAGTTTATAAGAAGCATTGCCACAGATGCAACTGGGCTAAAACTTGGATGGTTTCTTCTTTGTACCCAGGGTTGGATACACCAAGTATAGAAAAGCATTCGGATGAGTCTAAATCTTCACCTTCATATCAACTTGCTTGCAGCTTTTGATGAGATTTTAAGGTACTAAGACCTAGTCTAATTAAATATAAACAATGATAAAAATCTTGGCATGTCTTTTTCTTTACATGCTAATATTAAGAAAGTATCCTTCTTCATGCTGTGGAAGCCAGGTAAACCACAGTCAAGGTCTGTGTGTGTCATGTGTCTTGAGAAGCTGACTTGAATCAGAAATGTGGGTTTGGTTCAATTCCCAGAGCATACCAAATAGCTTCGATGGATCACAGTGAGCCCAGTCCTAGTTCTTCTTGAAAACTTGATGTGTACATGTGCATAAAATGTATTATTAGAAGTATATTAATACAATTCTATCTCAACAGATTTAATCCTTAAATGCTACATATACTTGTTTAATCTCCCATTTTAAAAGTAGAAAAGGTTAGATTATAACATCAGGTTAGCTCTCTTTGAAGCAGGTAATAATTAAGTTGATTCACTGTTGCAATTACTGTCAAATCCCCCTTAATTACCAGAGATTTTATTGCAGCTTCATTATACGTCTGCTGTAATGCATTGTGGCCCTAAGGAGAAGTGTTGCAGGAAATTCTGCATAGCATGGATAATTCTAACCTGCAGTTACAGCTTCCAGCAAAAGCTGCTGCACTAAATTTATCTTTTTTTGACATTTCTCCGTTCCTCATGCACTTAAACAGGGTAACATTACTAAAATTCCTACCTAACTTTAAAAGTTAGAATTGATTTCTACATAGATATTAAAAACACACACAAAAAAGATGAAGGGATAAATTAGCCTTCAATTATTCTTGAAGATTAAATTATATTTATTAATGAATTTAGATTATAGCATTCAAATAGATGTGAGTCTAAATCACAAATATATCTCACTTCTATTCTTGTGAATATTTCGTATACGATAAGCAAGACAAAAATTATTACTGAGTCCTTAACAGAAAATCTTGAAGAGGATAATCAATTTACCAATAGTTTTCCAACTAATTTCTGGGGAAAGTAACATTTTAAAAGGTCATTTTCTTTTAAGTTTTTATATCACTGCTTGTTTTCATTGGAAAAATCTTGACAAATCAGAGCCTATAAACTGAGTCAAGTTCAAAACAGATCGCTGAATAATGTCTCTGAGAGATCCCTTTTTGAGAAAGGAATTCACTCCATAGAATGTATTAGACTCAGGAGGGGCTGCAGTGTCAATGACACTACTGGCAGCTGTGTTAACAGTGAAGGGCCTGGCTTTGTACAGCAATACAGTTATTAAATTTCTCCAGAGACCATGACTCATTAATCAAATATTCATACATCTCTGTAAATACACACTGAACAGAGAATACCCTCAGAGCTGAGCATCCCAGTACAAGCGCTCTTTCATGTAGCGCTGACAAAATCCTGAGAACATGCGGTCATGTTTTGCATTTCTAATGTACTATGTACTCTTTAATACCCCATTTCCTAAAAACAGAACACAAATGATCTTACTGATTGCAAGTGTTAGAAGGTTACAATTAAAATTATTCCACTATTGCTTCATACCATCTTTTTTTAAAATGAGGACAGTGAATCAATTCTTCTGTTCTTTGTTGACCATCAAACAAGTAATTTTTTTCCCAGGCGGATGAAGAAACCCAGGGCCATGCTCCTATTAATACAAGAATTTGTATTAGCATGAAAACAACAAATCACTAGTTACACTAGGGAGGCCAAATAACTTCACATATTAGCAGACATGAACTTGCTATATTTTTCAAAGTCCTCAGTCTGTTTTATAGTGGTGGGAGTTTCCCCCCTATTGTATAGCAACAAAAGGTCTTTCTCATTTGTGGTCTCTGGAAAACGGGGGTCTGAAGGCCAGGCAAAGAAGAGAAGGCTCAAAGTGTCATCTCATAAGGCCACTACAATCAGACTCTTCACCTCAGTGTGGGCAGGATGTACTATGCAAAGGGAAGAAAGGAGCTTCTTAAACGTCCCACCTACCTAGAAGTTTCTGAAACTATGGGAACCTGATTCTCCATGCCAGTAAAATAGAGGTAAATCTGTGCCATCACCTCTCTAGACTACTAACCAAACTGCCTGTGTTTTGAGCCTGGTTTTCCAAAATTCTGGCCACATTAAGTCAAAGACATCCCTTCCACACTCTCCTGGCTTCCATGCCCATGCAGCTCAGTCCTCCTCCACTCCAGGTGCTGCTCTGGCCAGCACAGTCAGAACCATCAGTATGATGCAGGGCCAACCAGCACAGGCTAATCAGGACGGGCTTCAATCCCAGATCTGCAAATTACTAACTGCACTAACTCCATATCTGACCCTCCGTTTCTTCATCTGTAAAATGGAAAGAATAAAAACACCAATTTCCCCAAGATTTTGGTGATGATTAAAATCAGTATTAACTCAGTATGTGATAGGTGTAATTAGTACCAATCTCCCCACTTAGTTCATGCCCATGGGTCATGCATATAAGTTCTTTGGCTTCTCCATGTCCTATACTAGTCTTAACCTCCCCCTGTCTATTTTGTAGCTACCATTTATGCTTTTTAATCCCTGTACCTTTTCCCCCATTCTTCCCCCATCCCTCCCAGCTGATAGATAACCCTCCAAATGATCTCCATATCTATGATTCTGTTCCTGTGATGGTTGGTTGCTTAGTTGTTGTTTTTCTTAAAGATTCAGTTGATAGTTGTGAATTTGTTGCCTTTTTAATGTTCATAGTTTTGATCTTCTTTTTCTTAAATAAGTCCCTTTAACATTTCATGTAATAAGGGCTTGGTGATGATGAACACCTTTAGCTTTACCTGGTCTGGGAAGCACTTTATCTGTATTTTATAGATGAGGTTAAGTTACTTATTGAAGGCCATGTAGGTCGTAAGTGCTAAAATCACTATTCAGAGCCAGTCTGACTCTACAGTGTAGCCAGTTCATGAATGCCACCTCCACAGTGTGACGCTAGAGCTTGACAGAGAAATACTTGTTTTTCCCTAAACATAAGAATTCATAATGTCTTCCAAACTAGTAATATTAAATGAGTATGTAAGGTCTTACTCTTGAAGTACTTGTTCTAGCTGATGCATGCTATAATGTAATATACTATAATTTGCTATGTCTATTAGTAGACTCTGACCATTGCTATAAGACCTATGTTTTGCATGTTTCATTCCTTTCCAAAGATGTATCTTTGGTATTTGGAGACAATTTTACACTTTATAAAAATTCAATAACACTTTACGTTTTAAAAATAAAGACTAATTGGCCTGAATCAAAGCCAGAAGTTTGCTGAAGCTGTTGGTTTTCAAGCAGATGCCTAGAGAACTGTCTTTCTATGGTCTGTTAGCCATTTCAGAACTTAGGAAATTCATTAGAAAGAAACATCTGAAAAAAATTTAAAATAAAGTCAAAAAACAAAGAAAAACTTTGCAGAAATTGACAAGCTGATTCTAAAATTCATATAGAAGCACAGGGATTCAGAATTGCCAAAATTATCTTGAAAAAAGAACAAGTTGGATGGATGACTCACACTTCCCAATTTCAAAATTTACTACAAATCTATAGTAATCAAGATAGTGTGGTAATGGCATAAGAATAGACATACAAATGGAATAGAATTGAGAGTCCAGAAATAAAGCCTTATCTTTATGGTCAATTCACTTCTGAGAAGAAGGCCAAGACCATTCAACAGGAAAAGAGTAGTCTTTTCAACAAATGGTGCTGGGACAACTGGTTATCAACATGCAAAAGAGGGAATTTGGACACCTATCTCAGGCTATATACAAAAATTAAATCAAACTGGGTATCAAAAAAAAAAAAACTAAAAGAGCTAAAACTATAAAACTCCTAGAAGAAAGTATAGGTGTAAATTTTGCAGACCTTAGATCAAACAATGCCTTCTTAAATATAATACCAAAGGCACAAGCAACCAAAGAAAAAAAATAGAAAGTAGATAAAACTAGACTTTATAAAAATTAAAACCATTTGTATTTCAAATAACACCATCAAGAAAGCAAAAGGTAAACCACAGAACGGGAAAAAATGTTTGTATATCATGTATCTGATAAAGAACTTATATCCTGAATATGCAAAGAACTCTCACAACTCACTAATATAGACAACCCAATTTAAAGTAAGAGAATTTGAATACATATTTCTCCAAAGAGGATACACACACACACACACAACCAACAAGCACATGAAATGATGCTCAACATCTTTAGTCACTGGGACAATTCAAATCAAAACCACAATTGAGTACCACTTTACACAGACTAGATGGCTAAAATAAAAAAGACAGTAACAAGGCTTGGTCAGGAAGCATAAAACTGTAACCCACACATTGCCTGCAGGACTGTAAAATGGCGCAGCCACTATGGAAATCAGTGTGGCAGCTCCTCACATAGCTAAACATACCACTGCCACATGCCCAGCAATTCCACTCCTAGGTATATATATACACAGGAGAAATTAAAACAAGTTTATTACAGAATTATTCGTAATGGCCCAAAAGGGGGAACAACCCAGACGTCTATCAACTGATGAATAAACAATATGTATGGTGTCCATCTAATAGAATATTAGTCACAAAAAGAATAAAGTGCTGATGATATATGCTACAAATCTTGAAAACATTATGCTAAGCAAAAAGAATCAGGCGCAAAAGGCCACATATTGTACGATTCCATTTGCATGTAACACCTGGAATGGGCACATCCATGCAAAGAGGAAGTAGGTTAGGTAACAGGTACTGGGTCTTTTTTCTGGAGTAATGAATATGTTCTGGAATTTGATAGTGGTGATCATCGCACAGTTCTGAAAATACTAGAAACCACTGAACTGTACACTTTATTTTTTTAATAAATTTTTCATTGATTTTTAGAGATGGACAGAGAGAAACATCAGTTTATTGTTCCACTTAGTTACGCATTCATTGGTTGATTCTTGTATGTGCCCTGATGGAGGAACAAACCTGCCACCTAAGCATATTAGGATGATGCTTTAACCAACTGAGCTACCTGTCCAGGGCTGAACTGTATGCTTTCAAAGGATGAACTACAACTCAATAATGTTGCTACTTAAAACAAAGCACAAGCTACCACTTCACACCGAGTAGGATGGCTAAAATCAAAAAGACAGACTTGGATATGTAATCTGATGTTCCTAAACCACCTTAAACATTATGAAGTTGGGACTTCTGAACATCAGCTGACGAACACTTTGAGCTCTAAGCTGATGCCACCTGCCAGCCAGTATCACAGTCCTTGTATAGCAGGTTATACACTATTGGATTTTACACTTCATTTCCCCTTATTTTGTAAACATGACATGAAAATGGAAAAGTGAAAGTGCTAAAACTCATGACAAGAAATGTACGTATCATAAACTTAGTGTAATTAGTATAAAGACAGAAATAATCATTAGCCTCAAAGAAATGCTCACTGGACTTCAAGTCAATCAACTGTGTGTCTGACTACAAAAGAACAAAAATAAAGACAGCTATGAAATGCTGGAACTGTATCATCCAAGATCATGCCAAGCCTATATGATTAAAAATAATTTGATAATTTTAAAAATATTCTGTAACATTTTACACTCTCTGGGACATTGTTTGGAAACATATATTGTTCAGTTCCCTCATTCAACTGTTTTAAGTGTTTACAGGAGCATATTACATACAAAAATAAGAGTCCCTCTAGGTATAGACAAAATGGGCCAGGCACAGTGAGTCAGGATGAGCGACCTGTCATAAGATACAGGAAAAACTGCTATGTAAGTCAGAGGCTTCAGACCATGTCAATATACAAATCAAAGTATAAAAGACTCAGTGGCGGCCTTCTCCATTAAATAAAATAGGTAAATTAAAAAGATCAGAATCAAAATTTAACCTATTAAACATGCTTAATGTGAACATGAACACAAAACAGAAGGAAACAGACAACTGAAAATACTATGTTGAGGTAGTAGAAGTGTGGGATGGATTTTTTCTGTACTATTTGAAATATTTTGGAATTCACATATATACCATATGTGTATATATATATATATATAAATATAATCTCCCCATTAAAACTCTTTGATTACTTACTAGAATGCTGACTATAGCCTCTCCTGACTTGTTCCAGTCCCAGGACTTACATTAATTATCTCCTTAATCTCAAACCCAATTCCCCATGTTAGATTCATACACTATAATTTAATACAGGTAAAGTAATCAGAACAACGCTAGGTAAGTGGCACTGTACATAAATATTAGCCACAGAGATGCCACATCACACAACTGCAGGGAGTGCCGTTCACACAACGTACACTAAAAGTTGTGCTCCCTGGCACGGTGCAAACTGGCAGCCCCATGTCCACTTTCTAGTACTGGTCAGCATTTACTTTCTTCCAGTGCCTACATCAAATTTTAAATCATCCCAAGCTGTGATTAAGAAGTACAAATTGGTTGTTACAGAATCATCATGGGGACGTAAAGTACAGCATAGGGAATGTAGTCAATAATATTCTAATAACTACGTATGGTGCCAGGTGGGCACAGGATTTATCGGGATGATCATTCAGTGTGTTATGCAATGTCTAATCACTGAGGTGTACACCTGAAACTAATATAATGTAATTAACTGTAATTAAAAAATAAAAATGATTTTTAAATAAATAAATCATCCCAAGCTACAAGGCTTTTTTTAATTCATATATTTTTATCTGTGTTAGTTTACTAGGATGTACTTGCCTAGACACACTTGAAACTTATTGTCAATAATTCTCTCATCCTTTTGTTATAAGACTCATATTGAATTTCTAACATCCCTGTTTACCCTTCCTGCTTATAAAGTAACTTATGAGTTCCTAATTCTTATTAATTTACATTATCTTGGTATAAAATATAAGTCTAACATGTATTATAATTATCAGCTTAATTTTCAATAATTTAAGTGAAAAATTATTCTCTGCAGAATTTTTTTATGATTCACTCTCAGCTGACAGCAGTACCTCGACTGTTGACTTAAAATAGGAAAAGACTGAGTTTCTAACTTTCTGGAGAATTGGTTGGAGGGTAGCACAGTAATTTCCTACCTAATCACAAACATATATTCCCCAGTTTTAACATATTTTTCTTATTGTGAGAGAGTAAGTGAAATTTTATAACTTTAGCTGTGAATGTTTTGGGCCATTGCTTGCCACCAATTGTCAAGGAGAACTGTGAAAAGAGAAAGAAAAATGCTAATTCAAAAATGTGTCTGCAATACTGAGTCTAAATACAATATTTTTCAAAGTTTATAGGCAAGAAAAAAGTCTTTATATACCCATGAAAAGCACACAAAAATGCTTAAGATTTCTAAACTGATTTAAGATTCAAACTATAAAATGACATAAAATTTATATATTAGAATCAGTAGGATGTCTCCAATTTTTCCTGGCCTGATGTTTCACATTTTCAATTCAGTATCTCAAGATATTTGGTCTAAAAGCACAATTGAGTAGAGTACTATTGAACTGTGGCTGACTGACAATACTGGGGCTATAATAAATATTACCTGATAAATATTCTCCTAAAATTTTTTAAAAGACATGTGCTCTTCTTTTTATAGAAAATAATAATCCCTTATCCTTTCCAAGAAATTGCCTCTATCAATATATTCTAGGTATCTTGCTTCTATTTTACAACTATTTTAAATTCTGTTTCCTCCTTATGTCTGTTTCAATAGAAATTCCTATCATTATTTAATATTTTAAAATGTTTTTTCTCCATTCTTTCTCTTCTTTTTTCCTGTTTTTGAAGAATCCTTTATAATGTTTTTATGGCTGTACAGTCAAAAAGACTTACTGTATTTTTGGACCATAAGACACACCTAAGGTTTTAGAGGAAAACAGGGAAAAAATTTTTGAAGCAAAAAATGTGGTAAAATATTTAGTAACATAAATAACATAATATTTCACCAATGTAAATGTTAGCAGAACTCAACAGTAGCATTAACAACCATTATTCCTCCCAAATTTGGGGAAGGGAAATAGTGCGCCTTATAGTCTGAAAAATACAGTAGGTATACAATGTAAGCTACAAAGGTGATCTTTGATAAACTATGAAAATGAAACTTCGTCCTAGTAGCAAAGAAATTAGCAGATAAAAGAAAAATAAAACTGGATTAGTATGGTCTGACCAAAAATACAGTGCCTTCTGGCATTAAATAATAGAAGTAACTAGAGATCTCTGAAAAAGTAGAGATTTCTGACCTAAAATTGAATATATTATACAAGTAAGTCATTTTTGCTGTGTTGTCGCTTTAATTCTTCTAAAAACCAGATAGAATTAACATATGTAACATAAAATACTTTTAGATATGTTTGTCCTTGGACAATGTTAAATCCTAAGGTTAGCAGAATACAAAAAGGACCTAAAATTTCAATCCGCCAAAGTTATCTGCTCACTAATACAGATTTAATGGGGTTAGTTTAATGTAAAAACAGGAAAAAATCGATACCTCAGGGAAATTCTTTCGGATATACTTACACCATAAAAGATCTTTTCATTCATTCGTTCAGCAAATGATGAGTCTCTGGTTTGCCTGCTGGTGGGTTAATACACTGACAAAAGGGGATTCAAAGTGTCAAGTCTTAGGAAGAAGAGAGAAAAGAAACCTTCACCATCAAAAGTCCCATCAAGCATTTTAAAAATTCATTTCTAAAATGTTAATGGCAAAATCTAGTATCTTAATATTGATATCCAAAAGGAGGGTCCTCCTATCATAATTCTAGCAGAACACCCATCTAAGAATCTTTTCCTCTTCTACTTTCCTTCATTCCAGGCTGAAAAAATTATCCATAAGCTTTATTGACTGAGTTTACTGGATGTCAGAACTTGAAATGAAATCTGTGTTCAAAATAAAGTCTGAAACCAGAATATGCAGTATTTCTATTCTAATTATAATACGTAGTTTTGTCGCTGCCTTTCCAATAAAAGATTATCACAACTTCCTGGTCCTCAGCTGAAGTTGAATTAACAGGCAAGATAAATCCATCAGCCTATTTTCTCAATTTTCATGAATGCATGCATTAATTCATATATATCATTAAATATTTTAAATAATAATTTCTAATTCTAAACATTAATTCTCAGTCATGGGGATGAGTGGTAAGATTTGTTTGTCTATACAATATTCTGAGTTTTTTTTTTTAAGATTATATTTATTTTTAAAGAAAGGGGAAGGGAGGAAGAAAGAGAGGGAGAGAAACATCAATGTGTGGTTGCCTCCAGCATGCCCCCTGCTGGGGACCTGGCCCACAACCCAGGCATGTGCTCTGACTGGGAATCAAACCAGCGACCCTTTGGTTTGCAGGCTGACACTCAATCCACTGAGCCACACCAGTCAGAGCTGAGTATTTTCAACATAGTTCAATGGGAAGGAAGTTTCTGCCTCCTCTCACATCTACTCTGTCCAGGTATAATTTTATATCATTCCAATATCTTACTTAAAAATGATCCCCAAATATTCTGAGAACAGAAAGTTCTCAGCATATAACTTTAAGCTTTTACAGAGTTCTTGTAAGAGATCGTTTATAATGAGTTCTGATTCACTGGAAGGTGTATGGGCCCTCTTATTCAAGGTGCTTGTAGAACTCTGTGAATACTGCAGGTATGTAGGAACAACAAATTGCAATAATTTAGATGAAATTGGGCATACCACTGGCTTCTTGTTCCTGTACTGCTTTGACCTTCTAGGGAAATTCACACTGGACTTATTTTGTCCAAATCTTATCTAGAGAAAATGAAAATTTTAGATTTTAGACTATTTATTTCAATTCAATAAACTATCCTCACTGGGAAATGCCAAACGTAATTTGTCTCATCAGGTACAATAAAGCAAGCTGCCCACCCACTGTTTGCATTCTGCATGCAACTCTAAACCTGACAGATAGGCTTTCTGATGGAACAGGTCAATGACTTTAAATGATGCACAATTTCATGGCTATATAAGTCACCGTTTCACATCAAATATGGAAGCTCCATAAAATAAGTTAATATTTTCCTTTCAGAGCAATAATATTATTTGCCTTCATTACAAATAAAGAGAATTCATTGGAGACAATGATTTTTTTCAAAGAAAGGATTAAAATAATCCCATTAAAACCAAAACAAAGGTATTTTATGTTCTCACATCTTTATTAAAGTATTTATTTTATAATCCTGGCTCAATAATAACTCTTGTACTCTTATATCACAAATTTGCCTTTAAGTAACAGACAACACACTTAAGGCAGATTTACTTTATAGATGGCTTCAGCTTCTAAACACCACTACACTGATTTATACAAATAATGAAAATCACATAGAGGAGCATCTGTTGGTATCCTTCTTGGTACTTATCTTTAGATTTTAAAACTGGGTAGTAAATGGAATTCCCATAAAATTTAATTTTTAAGATCAGAAACAAATACCATTCCTATCTTAAAATTGCCTTTATCTGATCTGATTGGATGCCACTATTGTTAGTAACATAAACTTGAAATTTGTGGGAAAACCAATACTTTATATTCACTCCTCAGAGAAAGCTAAACAGCAAGAAAAATGAGAAGCCATTATAAATGATATTGCGAATATTACCTAAATTCACAAGTCTGCTTATATAATTGTATGCATATAACAGCTAACAATTACTATTTAATATATCAAGATACATCCAAAAGTATCCCTTGGTTGTGTTAACACCAGGCAGCACAGAAGAGTCATTCTCTGGTCTTCCTGTCATTAGTATAAACTGAAGCTTTCGAAACTATTTGGTAATCCCAATTTGGGGGCCTATATCACAAAACCTTCAGGAGTCTAGTAGCCTCAGGTGGAAGAATGCAAAGACTGGAAGGCTTGCTGTTAAGGTAGTGTACTGAGAAGATCTTAGTGAAACAGGAATGCAGCAGGAATCACTTGTTATTTATTAGAAATCAAGAGTCATTAGATCATCTCTCTTTCAGAAAATATCCTAAAACTTGTATATTTTCAAATGTTCTTTTTTAAAAGAACATATAAAATTAAGACATTTGTGAAAATAAACCAGTTTAATGTATACTTGTTTCTCTTCATTTCCTCCCTTCAAGTTCTTCTCATCAAGCACAAATGTGCTTATCTTTTAAAGCAAAACAAACTCTTCTGTGCTAAATCTTTTTAATCTTTTCTTTTCATCCTCTGAGAAAAGGTCTTCTTTATTGGTTGTAGTAGATGTAAAATCATAGTCTCTGGAATGACCATTTACAAAAGTAAATAAGGGGTATTTCTCTTTAGAAGAAATTTTCAGCATCTGTAACAGAAAATACAGAAAAACCCTTTATCCAACAGTACGCAGTAGGACCACATGACAAAATCTAATGTTTTAGCCCTGAATCTCTCATTAACTTCTCATTTACATTTACTCAGCACTATTGCTTTAATGTTCTGGCCAAAAGACAAAATCGATCAGCGTTGTGTAGTTTATTTATAGCTAAATACCTGCTTCTCCATTAGGACTAGCCATCAAAAACTAAGTACCCCCACCCCCCCAAAATAAGTCTTCGGGTCACATTAGTTTGAAGGCTTACTGTAAAGAGTTAATATTTACATCCTTTTAGTAGTAGCAGACAACATAACAAAGTGGTATCACTGACTATAGTAAAACATTGTAAAGGATTGCTTGGTACCAGAGAAAGAAGCATTAACCGAGTAGGAAGATCCATCTAATCTCAGTTCCACAACTTACCTTGATGTGATCTTCAACAAAATTCACTCTACCTGAGTACCATCTACAAAACAGGGCAACAGACAACCAATCTCCTTACCTCAGAGAATTTTGATGACCACCAAAAGCAATAATAAAGAGTTATTTCTAAAAATTAAGTTTGGTCTTTCTAAGGATCACTATATTTGAAAAAATATTTCTGCAAAAATCTAGTCAACATAAAATATAGTCATCTTACACATACATAGTAGTAGTAGTCCACACTTTACATACTGCCTTCTAGAGTCACATTATATCATTCCGAAGTGAAAAAAGCAACACGTGGAATTTTGTGGGGACACTGGCAACCTTCAGAACCTCTGTCAACTTGGTATTCACTGACAAGCCAACAAACCATTCTAAACTATTTTACACCTTTCTGTTAAAAAAAAAGTAACCAATTTTCATTAAAAAATACATTTAAATTTCTGATGAAGGATGTTTTGATAAAATCCAGTGTTTCTACAAGTAACCAGAAACTATAAGAAGGATTTTGAAAAGTTTATGAGAGTTCCAAAGAATGCTGGAAAGAATACCCAGAGTACTTAAACAAGGGTGGACAAAAGGAGGTTCACAGTTGTTCACATGAAAAATAGTTCAATCGATAAATAATAATACAAGAATAAACTCTGTTTTGTGTACTCACAACTGTAAACCTACTTTTGCCCACCCTATACATCATTCATCACAATCAATTAGATATAATCTCTTCTTAAAGGATAATTTCAGGGGTAAAAAACAAATTTTATCAAATGTCAATATTCAACTAAAGGATAATCAAATTCTTAAATATTACAGATTCTCTTGAAACATGGCTAAACTAAATATGTATTCCTGGCATACAGATATAATGTTAAATTAAAAATATTTCAATGGGAGTGTTGATATAAAATATATTTTAATTGAATAAAAATAAACCATTTAAAAACAACGAAGTACTTAAAAAACCAGACGTGATAAAAATCAGATCCTATAATCATTCTGTGCTCCTAATTTATATATTACTCAAATTTATTTTATTTACATTCTACCAAAAAAAAAAAGAAGGGCAAAAATGTGCAAACTGAAAAATAAAAGAGAGAGGGCATCTCATCAGTCAGTGTCACTTATAGTCAATGGCTGGACTATAGTCCAAAACTGTTGTCAGTTATATTCATTTAATGTCACTTATAAAAATCCAGTATCTAACGAGCAGTTATCATCCTATCATTTTCAAATCAACACAGCCCAACTAACATTATCATCTCTTCATCTTTGCTTTCAAGATTATGAAAGAAGTCATTTAGGTTTATTAGTTGCTCATCAACTAGGATTCAAATCTGTACCTCAGAGCAAAATGTCAGAAAAGAACCCTTTAGACTTTAATTAAAAAATTCACTTTCTTTTTGCAAATTCACTTGAAAGGTAAGGCCTCCTAATGCATATTTTATTGATTTAAGCTTTGAGAATTATCATTTTTCTAGCTTTTTTGTGCTCAAAATATTTTTAAAGATTACCAAATCAAATATATACTTATGATTTACTCATTTGACTTGCAAACTTAAGTCCACACAAAAGCTTGCACATGGACACATGGATGTTTATAGCGGCTTCCTTCATTACTGCCAACACAAACAACAAAGATGTCCTACAGAAAGTGAATGGGTAAACTGCGGTGTATCCAGACAATGGGTTATTACTTAGCACTAAAAAAGAAATGAGTTATCAAGCCATGAAAAGAGATGGAGGAACCTTGAGTGCATACTACTAAATGAAAGAAGCAAATTTGAAAAGGCTGCGTAATATATGATTCCAATGATAAGACATTCTGGAAAAGGCAAAAGTATGGTGACAGTAGAAAGAGTTATTGCTAGGGGTTAATATGGAGGGAGAGATAAACTGGTGGAGACAAAGAACTCTGAGGGCCAGGAAACTATTCTGAATGATACTATCATGGTGGATACATGTCCTTTTACACTGGTTAAAACCCATGGAATATACCACAAGTGAGTCCTAAGGTAAGTTATCATTACATTTGGGTGATAATAGCACGTCAGTGCAGGTTCATCAGTGTTCCGGTGGGGACACTGATGGCAGGCGAAGGGAGCACATGAACACTTTCTGGATTTTCCACTCAATTTTGCTATGAACCTAAAACTGCTCTAAAAACAAAGTCTATTAAAAATACATATATTGAAGGGCAACTGAGTTGAGCAATAAGATAAATGACAACATATCAGCATATAAATATGATATGGAGAGAAAAAATAATTTTAGGACAAATAAAAATGGGAAAATTGAGACCCAAAGGATTTAAATTAATTTCCCAAGATGACTTAACAACAGCAGCAACAACCAAAAGAGATAAATTGATAACAAATTAGTGGAATATTAGACCTCAATGACTTATCAGCATGTCTTTCCAATGTTCTTCAGAGCTCTAAGCACCATATTAAGAATCTTTTTTCAGGCTTCTATTTTTTTATAAAAAATAACTGTTGATTTGAAAATTTGATTCTGAAAATTCATATCAAAAGTGAAAACTTCAGTTTTCATTTTCATATTACAAGAAAGGACACATACTATCAAAACCTTAAAGTCCCTCCACAGTGGATCATAGAAAAATCTATAAGAAAAAAATTCTAAATTAGATTATCTATATGGCATGGGGTATTTATCAACTGAAATACCATTAAAAAAGATAATAAAAGTTATTTAGTGAGAACCAGTCTCTTGATATTTCAACAGCAATCAATACATCTGAGCATTTCTTTCTTTACTTCCCTTGTCCTCTGTAGTATTTCCTTTTCCCGTGTCCCCTATTGTCTACACTATTTCTTCTCTATCTTCTTCATTAACTCCACTTATTCCTGTATTCCAAAATGTACACATTAATCAATTATTGATCCTTCAACTACTCTA
Organism: Trachops cirrhosus; assembly: GCA_028533065.1. Taxonomy (NCBI): domain Eukaryota; kingdom Metazoa; phylum Chordata; class Mammalia; order Chiroptera; family Phyllostomidae; genus Trachops; species Trachops cirrhosus. Next base: position 40,943,034 of record CM052542.1, on the reverse strand, counting down.
TATATTCTATCCCCTCTCTTAAAAGTATTGTCTACTCTCAGTTTCAACCATTTCACTATTAGCCTTTGCTAACATCATGTTTTACAGATGAGGAAACTGAAATATCCAGGAGGTTAAGTGACTTGTGCAAGTTCACACAACTAGTAAATGACAGGATTTAAGCTTAAGCAGTCTGGTTCTATTTTAACCACTATAGTAAATGGAGGTGTGTTGCAGTATCAACTCCAAGTGATCATACCAAAATAAATGATCATTTCTTCCTTCCAAAATTAGCTCCCTTCCCTATATCTGTCATTGTTAACATAATGGATATTAATTAGGGATGGTTTTATTGCAAGTGATAAAAACAAAATAAGAAAACAATAATGGCTTTAAGTAAAAGGAATTGTCTTTATCACATAACAAAAAGTCTGGCATTGCTACTTTAGTTAATTAATGTCAAACAGTCTAGAATTCTCTTGGCCTTTCCCTTGTGATCACAGAGGGCTGCTGAAATGCCAGGTGTTGAGTGTGCATTCAACGCAGTGGTGGGTGGGTGGGAGGGGAGTGACAGTAGCGCATCTATAGCTGTTTATTTCATCAGAAGAGCAAAAGCTTTCCCAGAAATGTCCAGCATGCAGCCACTTCTATATCACTAGGCAAACTGTGTCTACATGCAAGGCAGACCAAGAAAATTGAGTATCTGTGTGGACACACTGTTACCCCAAATAAAATCAGGAGTCTCTTAGCAAAAGAGGATATCAGCAAATATCCCTTAGCAAAGAGTCCCTCAGCAAAAGGTAGATATTAAATGGGTAACTAAAGGTGCCTGCACACCATTCAGAAAGAACCACAATAAAAATAAAAGTGGATAATGTGGTTAGGAAAGGCTGAAAGATTTCTGTAGGTTGTGTGGTCAGAAAAGGCCAAGCTTAAACCTGAATGACAATGAGTCAGACATAAAAGTTTTAGGAGAAGAGCACTCCAGGCAAAGAAGAAACTCAGCCAGCACAAAGGCTAAGGATGCCAGCACACTCAGCGTGTTGAAAGACAGCGGCATGGCTTGGGGCAGAGGAAAAGGAGAGTGGGACACAGAGAAGCTGGATGAAACAAGCCCTTGTCCACCACCTTAACAAGAGATCTACGTTTCATTGTTCCCTTAAACATTCTACCTCAAAACTTCTATCATAAACACCCCATAACATTCTACACCGGTGTTTCTGCTCATGTTGTTTCTATCATCTAGCTGTCCTCCATCTTTGCTTTCTGGTTGTAGGAACTTTATCCATCCTTCAAGTTTCAGCCCAAGTTCCAATGGTAAGTATCTTGATCCACACTGAGTGAGTACTCCTTTATGCAAAGTCCTATAGATCTGTCTAGTACAGGGTAAGGATTGCAAACATGGACCATGGAATTTAGACAGTCCCAAGTAAAACCTGGCTGATAGAAATTTTGTAAATTCGGACAAGTCAGTCCAGTCTGTCTCATCTTTCTTAGTTGGAAAATGTCAGAATTACAACATCTAAGTAAGAGGAAATGGTGGGGGAGGACTGCATTTTTAAACAAAGTGGTCAGATTAGGCCTCATTAAGAAGGAGACAGGTTTAAGTCAAGACTTAAAGGAGGTGAAGACATCAGCCACACAGATGTCTGAGGGAAAAGCATTTCATTCATGTGCAATCGCTCTGACACAGAAGCCTGCCCATTAGTTAGAGGATCTGCAAAGAGGCCAACGTGGCTAAAGCACAATGAAGAAGAGACAAAACAGGGACGAGAGTTGAGGGAAGGGGGAAGGACACAGAGACACTGATCATCAAGGGCCTTGGAGAATATGTAGGGACTTTTTTACTTTTAGGTGAACTGGCAAGTCAAAGCAGGTTTTTGAGGAAAGGAGTGCATGATCTGACTTACTTGTTACAAGGATTATCCAGGCTGCTAAACTGAGAACAGGTGGGACTGAGGGGGTTGGTGACTACTAGGAGGCCACTGCATAACGGCAGCACTCAGACCGGGGCAGCAGCAGTGGAGGGCTGAAAAGTGCTTTGCTTCTAGATATACTTCGGACGTATAATTGGTTATGGGGCATGAGAGGCAGAAAGTAAGGATAACTCCAAGGCTGTGGCCTGAGCAAACAGAATGATACATCTGCCTTCAAATGAGATAAAGAAAACTATGAGTGAAACAGGCTTAAAAGGAAAATAAGAAATTTGACTCTGGATCTACACATCACACATATAAGAGATGATACAGAGCAGCTGGGCATATATAATCTAAGATTTGGAAGAGAGGTTTGGGCTAATAATATGATCTTGGTTTTAGCTGACTTATTTTTGATACTTAAAGCTATATGACTAAATGAGGCCACCAAGATGAAGAAGACGTGAGAACTAAAGACTGAGCGCTGGGGTGCTCCACCGTAAGAGGCTGTAGAAGAGAGCAGGCGAAGGAGACTTGAGAAGCACTACCTGGTAAAGAATGAGGTAAACCACAACGGTTGGGGTCCTGGAAGCCAAATGAAGAAGGTGTCTGGAAGACCAGAGGGTGCTCAGCTATCTCAAATGCTAATGCTGGGATGTGTAAGATGAAGACTAAGCTATGACCAACAGATTAGCAACGTAGAGTCAAGTGATCCAGAAAAGCAGTTTCGGCGGAGTGGTTGGGGTAAGAGCACTCACATATCTGTTGACTAAAGAAATGATCACAATAATGAACTATTAATTTTTTCTCCTACACACCTAGATGTAAAACAGACTTGTGTTTGAACTCTCCCTTTCACTTGCCCCAGAGTCAAAGTGGCTGTTGGGTCTTATTAACTCTGCTTTCACACTCTCAAAAACGGTTCCTTCCTTTCCAGTCACACAGCTCTGTCCTCGTCTAGGTGTTTGAAGAAGGCATTACAAACCAATGAAGAGAGATGGACTTCTTAATAAATGATGCTGTAACAGTGTTGAAAAAATGGATACTTACACCTTAAGACATATATTAGTTCTGAATACAAAACTATAAAACTTTTGGAAGACATGTAGAAGAAAGTAGGTCACTGGTTATTAAAGATTTCTCTGATACAAAATTTAAAAACCATAAAGAAAAAGTTTTACTAATTTGATTAAAATTAAAGATGCCATTAACAAATTAAAATAAAGCCCTGGCTGGTGTAGCTTAGTGGATTAAGCGCGGGCCTGTGAACCAAGAGATCACGGTTCGATTCCCAGTCAGGGCACATGCCTGGGTTGCAGGCCAGTTCCCAGTAGGGAATGCACAGGAAGCAACCATACACTGATATTTCTCTCCCTCTCTCCTTCCCTTTCCCTCTAAAAGATAAATAAATAAAATCTTTAAAAAAAAAAAAAACAAATTAAAATAAAGCCTAGGAGCATATATCTACAACACATGAAGCCAACAAGGGGTAGTATTCAGAATTATAAATTTGATTGTGATTATATTAAATTATAAATTAGATTTGATTGTGCTAAGTTGGTTATAATTTTCTAATATGAATATAAATAAATATATAAATATTAAAATATTTATCCTAGTATTAAAATATTTGTTCCAGTGCTACCTAAAATCATCAAGTATCACTTTCGGTTGCAAGGTCTTACACCAGTGGTTCTTGGATTCTCTGTGCAAGACTGCTCGGGAGGACGGTCAGAAATGGAGACTCCCAGGCCACACCCCTAGAGATTCAGGGGACCGGAAGACAGTCCTGCCCTGTACGCTTCCTTGGCACCTACCAAATTGGGCTATTTGCCATTCTCTTGACAAGCTATACATTTTCCTTTTCCAGTACCTTTCCTCTTATTTTCTCTGCTTGAAGCATCCTTCCTTCTCCCTAAGCCAACAGAAATTAAGCTTAAACCATCACAGTAAAGAATTTGACTTGATTGAAACATCATACTCAATTCAAAATCCTACCTTCCCCTATCAATTTATTTCTTTTTCTTTATGGATGCTTATAATACTCAGTGTAATGTATGTCTATTCCCCCTCCTCAACTGCAAATGCTACTTGAGGGCAGAAGTCTTGGACCTTGTTCAAAAGTAGGGATTATGTCTTGGTCATTTTATACTTTCAGTATAACAGTTACCCAGATATTTGCTGAACTGAGTTATGTGAAACATAAAATTAATCTAACAATTTTTATAATCTCTTAAAAATCATGTAGTTAAAAATCACATAACATTACAAATTAAACATTATAACCTAGACTAGCTAGTACCATTTTCAAAATTAGAAAACTCAAAATACATCCTATCTAGAAAAAATAATTTTGTTTTTATTTGTAAAGTGGAAAAAATAACTAACTAAAAATGCCAAATTCCATTTTTTAAGGAAAACTGCTTAACTTACAACCTTCCAAACAAAAGTGAATAAACAAGTTATTAACTGACAAAGTGAGTTTTTGATACTGCTACAAAAAGCTATTAACATAAGAACAACACTATGGCTAAAGCAAAGTTAACTGACTCTAGAAAAATTCTCAGTACTTCCAAATGATATTCCAATATGGCTTCTCTTTGCCTCAGTGTTGTATATTAATTACTCTGATGCATCAAGAGCATTGATTTCTAAGTATTTTTGCAGTATAAAATTCCTTATAACTATCAGTATAAAACCCACAAAAACCATCTGTTTTTAATGAGAAAATAACATATAACTCATTTGTGATTCTTGCTTTTCAACTTGGTAATAATAATTTGGTTTGTTTCTATTCTAGGAGTAGACTGCTTTACTGTTCTACACTGACTTATTTTAACGCAGATAGAAAATAAATTAATAGGAAAGAGAAATGGAACTCTTTAATGGTGTCTGTTTGTCAGTATCAATCTGTATTATAACGCAGTCTGGACTTGGGTGTTGTAGCACATAGACAACACTTCATAAAGACAGAGAGCTGTCAAACTAAAACATACAAATATTATCAATTTAAGTAATAACAGAGCAGAAGAGGGAGAGTACGTGTTTTGTTACATTCAGTCGGCCTTCCGGGGGGGAAGCAGAATGAAAAGCCCGGGCTGCGGGAGGCGGGGAATAAGGAAAGGCTCCCACACACCTCATCTGCTCCCCTCCCCAGTCATCTTTCTGTCATGATTTTGTTAAATTCCCCTTTTACACGGCAGGCCAAGTAAAGTAAACCTAGTTTATATGAAACCTTTTATTTAATGTTTTCATTTTATTTTTATGTTATAAAAATAAACTTTCAACCCACTATGTCTGTTTTCCTAAAAAAAATTTACTGTAAGTAAAGCAGTACTAAGGTACAATTATATTTCAGCTCAAGAATTTCCAAAAGTGATTCTAGTATTGGTTTTACTTACCCATAAAATGATAACCTATAGTTGTTGATACCAATAAAGAGATTTATCCAGTTATGCCTATTTCCCCAATAAGTAATCTTTTTATTTTGTAAAGTACTAAAGATAGACAATCCTTGAGGCTCTACTAATATTTAGCAGTACTGTACTCGAGGACCAGAAAAATACAGAAGTTTAAAGGTAATGAGAAGGAGTTAAATAAACCTATTTCAAAGATCCTATAAGTCGAATAGATCAAATTAGACAAGCTTATTGGAAGGTAACAACACAGTTCATTTAATAAAGCAGTTCTGAGAAATCCAAAAATACCATTTCTCTTTTTAAAAAAAATCAAAGAAGCACTTGGACTAACAAGAAATAATGCACGATTTGGCTTGATCAAATACTTCATTAATTTTTTCTACCCCCTAAGGTATTGTCCTTTTAAAATCCTCTTCAAATAAAATATAACCTAATTGCTTGCTGTGACACCCTAATCCATTTGCAAATGGATTTGTATTTCAACAGTGCCACCTAGTGGTTCGATCAATACTCTCGACTGTTCACTACAGAGCTGGTTTCATCAGTATCAAAGGCTAGGAATACCCAAATAGTTTTATTTTCTGGTTCAATATTTCTAATAGCATTAACATTCAAGGGGCAGTTTTAAAAAAGTATCATAATTTACAGATTTTTGTCTTTTCACAAGTCTATCTCAAATAAAAATTAGGTCATTTACAAATATTATAATATTTTAAATCAAAGTACCTTACTGATTTCTTCAGAAGCTCTCTTGAAGTCCTGAACGTTGCGACAGTAAAACCCTATTGTGCAGCTAGGGTCCATCTTCCGAAAGGACATCTTTTTGGGAGAAGGGCAGTGGAATGTCTGTAATTTTAAAAGTTCTTAAGAATTAATTTACTTTTATTTGATGAACTTAATGTACACACAAGAATATTACTAATTGAAAACTTGCTACCTAGTTTTTCTCAAAACTTAAATATGATTTTCAAATGGTGTTTTAAGTCTATCCCATGTAGACAGTCCTTCCTCCTCTCCCAAGCTCTAAGACAGGACAGCCAATATTGTGTACATTCAATTCTTCCAATTTCCACCTTCTGTGGCATTAGTGCCATTCTGCAGAAGAGAGTGTGTCAGAGCGATGTGCCTTTCTAACACTTGCAGAAGGAAAGAATAATGTGCCACTGAAAAGGATATGAGTAAGCTAATACAAGGTTTAGAATGAAGCTAGCCATTTCTATGAAAGTGCAATTTATTCTGTTTTGTTAGTTTTTAATGTTTATAAACCTTTTAATAAGGATATTAAGACTTTAACAAATACATAGATTTATGTATATGTTCCATTGTGGTGGCCAGTACAATATATAGATGATATATCATAGAATTAAACATTGGAAACCTATATCATCTTATTAACCAATGTCATTCCAATGAATTTAATTTTAAAAAATGTTCCATAGTGATATGAAAAGAGGTCAACTAAAGAGTTTTAGCAATGGACACAATTAGTACATAACTTCATATTCTTCCGATCCACTCTTCTACTTGGCTTTAATTAAGTTCTTTATGCCCATACAGGACACAGGTAAAAACTGCTCTGTTATGGCCTTGCCTCCCCCTTACCAATCCTCCTGTCCCATGAGTTCACTTTTCTCAAATGGTCACAGTGCCACAGATGTGAGTGGGCGGGGGAGGCTGCTCTAGCTGCTCTAGCCTCTCTGCCCTGGCTGATGGGATGTGGCTCTTAGTAGAGTCTGGATCTTTAGAGAATACAAAAGTGGGAAAGGGGCAGAATATAAGGCTAATCATTCTAGTCTTCTTTTTCTTCACCACCACATTCTGGCACTTGGTTTTAAAGATTAAAAAAAAAAAAGAACTTCTTAAATGCTTTTGCCCTTAAAAATCACTGATGCTACTAAATCTTTTTTGTATGTATTGAAAAGATGTTTATGGACAAAGGGAGGACCATAAAAATATATGCTCAAATGTGTTTATAAATGTACATAAATAAATTTTGTAAGGATATACAAAAATTAACAAGCTTAAGGGAGAGGAAGAAAACTGGGCAGATGGCAGACGGGTATGGAAATTCTTTATTGTAAATTTTATATATTTGAATTACATACGAGCTCAGTTAAGAAATAATCTATGTCGAATTTGAACTCATAAAATTGAAATTTCCCTACATTCAATGCCTAAAACTAAGGGATTTTACCTTGAGACCATCTACCAAAATGTGGGAAAATACAGGCTTTCATATTTGCTGTGTTCCTGGCGAATCAATCAAAGTCACTCTTCTCTCCCACTTCATCCTAGTGATCCATTTAGTACCCCAGGTTATCATTGGAGGATAGGCAAAATGCATTTTCAAGCTGCTTTTTTTCCTTATGGATAGTTCAATCATATATAAGATTCAAATACAACATCAGAGAGGTAGATACAGATGAAACAAATGTGCTTTCAAAACCATGGCCTTTACAAAATGCTTAGCTAACACTCACTTTATAGAGTGAGATCCAACCTAGCTAACCTGGAATCTCCAGGGCACTAGTCTACATAAGAATTGTCTTAGTTGAACTTCTTCTAATATTGTTTCATGTGTTTTATTTATAAGGAGATATTAAAAACAGATCTGGAAAGGAATAGAAGATCTAAGTAAGCTTGTTAGTTAACAATATACAGGAGTATATTGGTATATGAAGCACAGAAAGTTCTAGGTCTTATTTACAAAAAGTTATTCTACATATAAGGTATCTAAAAATCATCATTTGCCTAACTCCTTCCAAAGCCAGTAAGCAAGATTTATTTGTTTTTTGCTACCTGGAGATAAGGAAAAAGGACTAAAGTTTGTAGAAGGTCAAGAAAATATTTTTAACTCACACACAAGGGCATCTTAGGTAATACTAAAGCACTGATTAAAGTTTTTATTCAAGAACCAATAGGATCAAACCAGAATAGGCTCAGTGCTATATCTCAGTACTACTTCAGTCATCATAGGTAGTAACACTGAACTGTTAATAATGGTTGCTTTGATATCTGCCAAAAATTACAATTATTCACAAAAATACTGATATAAATTTATGATCCCTGAAAACTGAAATTGCTATAGGGTGTACTACATGGTAACGAGGACTCATATCACAGAGGCATTTTATATCATTTAAACTTAAAATTATATTCTGTTGTTCACCCAGAAGATTCTGAAGTTAAACCAACATTAATTTATAATTCAGAATCATTTCTGTTTATTGCAGAACAAGTTAGATTTTCAAATATTTTCCCAAGTGGTACTACAAGGCTATGTTTACTTTCTGATAATTCTTTGAACTATGCACTCATTCCTTTTTTGATTTTTAAAATTCTGACAACTGGTAAAAATAGCACACCATGTTAGGGAGTGTTCATATACACAATTCGGTGACAATTACATATGTTTCTGAAAGAACTGGCCACAGTGAGTCGATACTCATTTATTTAATTTTTTCAATACATTATTTATTCATTGCCTCAACAAATAATTTATTAGGCACCTACTAAATGCCAGGCATTGTTCTAGGCTTATTATTTGGAATAGTGGATTCTATTACCTAAACATACAAACAATAATGAAAGTTTTACAAGAATTAAAATTTAATACAAATATATTTAATCAAAGTATTTGGAGCTATAAGTCAGAATAAGAGTTCAACAAAGGTCTCTCATTAAAGTGCTTAGGACATGCCCTGGCCAGTGTTGCTCAGCTGGTTGGAATACAGTCCTATAAACCAGAAGGTTGCAGGTTCAATTCCCTATCAGGACATATGCCTAGGTTATGTGTTTCGTGCCCCATTGGGGCATGTGTAAAAGGCAACCAATGAATGTTTCTGTCTCACATAGATGTTTATTACCTCCCCTTCCCCTCTCTCTAAATCAGTAAGCATGTCCTCAGAGAGGATTAAAAAATAATAATAATCCTGGCTGGTGTGGCTCAGTGGATTGAGCACCAGCCTGAGAACTGAAAGGTCGCCGGTTGGATTCCGGGTCAGGGCACGTGCCTGGGCTTGCAGGCCAGGTCCCTAGTTGGAGACATACAAGAAGCAACGGGGCAATGTTGCTCTCTCACATCAATGTTTCACTTCCTCTTTTTCTCCCCATTCCCCTCTCTCTAAAAATAAATAAAAGCTTTAAAATAATAATAATAATAATATCTTTTAAAAAGTGCTTGGGACAGTGCCTTGTTTATAGAAAGAGCTCAATAAATGATAACCTAAAAAGGAAGCAATAACTTGGTCTGATTTTGTTTCAAATTTTTAGAAGTTCAACTGTAGAACTCTAGGAATTCCACACCATAAGAACAATGAAATATGTACAATCTGTGGCATCTCTCCTTCAATTTCACATACTCTGATATGATACTACTTTCTTAAACTTTCACAATCAGAATTCAGGGCATGCCCTTAAATTATTTATAGCAATGATTCACTTAGAATTAAATAAAAAATCTAAGGTTTTAATTTCTCCAAGTATTAACCAAAAGAAGTATTTATCAAAAAGAAGCTGTTTTCAAAAATAATTTTAATAGTTGAGGTATAAGGGTGGTTTAGAACATGCATGTAATTTATTACATCAATCAACTGCAAAATTTCACAGCATATAAACATACAACCAACACAGCAAAGCAAGGATGGTTAGTAGTATAGGGTATTTAAAATATCTCCACTTGGAGCATGTTAAGCTTAAAATATGATTAAAAGAAAAAAGTAAAATTCTATTTCTGAACAAAGATAGACAACTTGCTATAATTTGTACATCATATTCTCACAGGAAAATAAATGATGCTATGCAATAAAAAATCTAAGATAAATCCCTAAATTGAGAAAAATGGAAAAACTGTCAGAGGAATTACCCAGACAGGGTAGATACTCTTGGCGTCCCAAAGTATAAGAAATAAATGCTTCTGTGTATTTAAGAAGCTATCTAATTTCACCAAATTTTACTTTACAAAGTCTCTAAAAATCAATTCTTTTCGATTCTCACTATTACCCTACTTCAAGCTTTTATTAACTCACTTGTGAAGTGCTGCAACAAGCTCGCAATAAATGAGCTGCAGCCTTCCTGATATTAATTGTGCAGACATATCCAGGAGGTTCATTCACCAGGCAGCTTTGCAGAGTCTCTCAAAATACCAGATGACTAATCTCTCTCTACTGGCCAAAGAATAAACCCCAATAAACTTTTAATTTGCCTATTTTAGATAATACTGGACTACTATGAACAAGTTTCCAACTGAATCTCAAGTAACCACTTTTTAAGGAGTCATTTTGGCACATACACACTGGAAATGTAGCTTAGACACACATGAATCAGCGCCACAAGACCACAGGCAGCAGAAGGAATTACAATGTGGTTCACATAGCATAATTCTCCAGTGCCTCCCCCAGTATCAATCAGTCAGCTAGGAATATTTACTAAGGTTTACATGTAAGATACTATGAAAGAAGAAAGTAGAAAGCAAACCTGATCTTCGCCCTTAAGATGCTTGTAGTTCAGCTGAGGTAACAGTTTACAAAGGGTGCTAGGATGTTTTCTCTTTCTAAACTATATGTTCATCTTGCAGTTAGTTGATCAGTTTTCATAATCTACTCCTTAAATACTTTTAGGTATTACTATTAGCTAGCAAGCCATTACTAAAACGAAGTACTAAACCACAATTCTAACTTGCCAAGCCCTTGAGAATTAGTGAACCATGACACTCAACTGATTAAAATTAATTTAAAAATCTGGAAAGGCATCAACTGGGAAAACAAGACCCAAAACAATGAAATAATTACATGTCTCACTTATGGACTCTCAAATTTTCTGAATTAAATACTGGATCACAAAATGACCAATATAAAGGAGAAGAAGTTGTTATGAAATCAATGCTAAAACAAAAATTTGAAATCCAACTAAGCTCTTAAAAAACCTCTTAACTAGAGGCTAAGATTTCATTATTAGGCTCACAAGAAAATAATTTAGCAGACAGTCTCCTTACATCACCTTGTCAGTCTAACTGTACTCCATCATCTTCTTTCCTTTTTCCTTCCTTCCTTCTTTCTTTCCCTCCTTCCTTCCCTCCCTTCTTTCCTTCCTTCTTTCCTTCCTTCTTTCTTTCTAACATCCTAACATTTTTATTCTTCAGTACTGTTTAGCGGTATATCTACAAAATTACTTGGAACCTTGCTCAATTACTTTGGTGGGGCTAGAGTACCTAACCAGTTAACAGACAAAGACAAACGGGAAAGAAAGTATGTAATAAATTAAAATTCAGCAAGAAAATTTTTAACCTTTGATCATAGTGTGGGTTATGGTTTTATAAGTCAGTAAAATATTGATTATTAACCTATAATTGTAATACTATAAAAGCTTAGCTGCTTAGCACATCTCTCAATAATTAGAGTTTGCTTCATATGGTTAAAAAAAACACAGCTCTTAATCCATAGTACCTCAAGAGGGAAATCCTTTATGCTGACATCTACAAAAGACTGGCAGTAATGAGGATCCAAGTAAATCAAACTGTCATCTACAAGGACAAAACAGAAGACAAGTAATTCAAAAAACACCTTATTATTACACTGCTTACAATCCAATTTCTATGTAGAATAGCTGAAAAAAATCTGGGAGTAACAGTTTGCCAGAGTGATATTCATTGACTAAAACATAGGTTTGCACAGGACAGATTAACTTTTGCATAATCAAATATGCTTGTATAAGCAGAATTTTTATAAAGTGATGAGACTGTTATTTAATTTTTGGTGATAAAATTACTTTCACAAACACACAATTATACTCTACAGTTTGCCCATGAAAAATGTACTGCACTACTTTAATCTGACAGGAAGAGCATACTGCTTGTCATTTTATCATCGGCTAGCACCACTAAACCCGGTAAAAAGTAAATATGTAAATAGCAACTGCCAGAATGTGAAAGCAATGTCTTCTGAAGTTTAGTGAAACCAATAAATTATGCCTTGTTTATGCAATAACAGAAATTAAACATACATTTTACAGAATCCAATTATGTTGTGGACTAAGTGACAAATGAGTGGCTATGGTAGGACTGATGAATTTATAAGGTACTCATTTTGCTCTGTTAATCATCCTGCTTCCAGATGATCCCATATTAACTTACTGACTTAAAAAAAATACACACACACAATGAAGAAATATACTTTACTAAATCACTAACCTTGAAATCCAGCAAAGTAATATGACTGTTTCGGTTTGCCACCAATAATTCCCACACAATATTCAAGGCTTAAAATACCCTGCCAAAAGAAACTAATTCAGATTTAGAGTCAAGAGACAAATGGTAATTATTCAAAACAACCAAATTTGTATTACCAATATTAGTAGTTCCCAAGTTTTTCACCACCAGTTTTTATTACGTTTGTCCCCATCCGTGTCCTGAAATCCCTCTACAAAACTATCTTCCCTTTTCTTTAAAACACTCAACATTAACATGACTAAATCGAATATTCTGACCAGAATGTCACTCAACAACAACTGGGTGCCAAATACAGAGACAGACAATGTTACCACATAAAAACAATAACATTTCCTGCCAAGGCCAAAAACACCTGGCCTTTCAGTTGCTTGTGCAGCCTTATTGTGATCAATGTAGTATTTTCATCAGACTTTTTGAAATGCTAGAAATATTTCTTAGACTCTTTTCATTGAACTGTGAGTCTCAGGATCCCAAACTAAAAACCATTTTCTAATCAATGGCATTTACTTGACAGATTTAAATTCTACTTCATTTGGAATAAATATAAAGACTAATGAAACATTTTAATCCAATAATAATTACTATTGTATTTAAGGCCGATTTATTTTACTAATCATAAAATATCAGAGATACCTCAATAAATTATTAAGTATGCCCCTCAGCATCTATTCTAAGCAGAACTCAATTTAAGCTGAGCCCAATACCCTTAAAATAGTCCAGTGGGGTCAATTAATGTCTTGTCAATAGTTCCTACATTAATTTTAGCATATATTATATTCGAAAACACCAATAGTGATAAAGCATATGTTATTTTTAAAAAACAAAGTCTTAAACAATAGTTAAACTTTCCTTCTCATAAATGAGAGGATGTCTTGAAATCTAGAAGATATAAAATATATATAAAAACAAATATTTTTTTAATAAGTAATCAAACTATAGTGTTTTTAAAGCTTATTTTCTTAAAAATAATGTGTTCACTGTAATAGAAACACACGTAGTAAAAGTTTCCCAACACCCGAACACTCAGAGCTCATCATAATTTAACATTTGGTGGAAATCTCCTTGACAACTATCTGTATTACCTATATTCACATACAGATTTATGAATGCAATTTTATGTACATGGCATCATACAATGTATACTGTTATAATATTTGTCACTCATTATGTCATAAATATTATTTCCTACCAATAAACATAGACCTACATTATATTTAATGACTATAAAATATTCTATTTCATGAAGGCAACAAAATGTGCTTAAAAACCTGATTGTGACTATTTAAATTATTTTCAGGTTCTCGCTGTTATAAATAACCCTTTTTAGTCTTGTGAAAATATAGTGTTTTTTTGGAAAGGAGAACTGCAACTGAAAAAATAAAATAGAGAAGGTATATTAGAGCTAACTAAAAAAAAGTTAAGATGAAATAAAAGCTCCACTAACGATAATAGTTTTTTATCAGTAATGAGTCTGCTGCTTTCCCCCTAAGTAAACACCCTTAACACAATGAGAGTGTGTCTTACTTCAACTTGAGACAATCTGATCAGCTGAAACAATGCTTACAAACCACAAGGTGGTGAAAGTTCTAAATCTCTCATAGTTGACAAAGAGAAAGGGAAAAATATATAGTAAGAATCACTACTGATTCTCCTCAGAAGGAGCCCCAGTAATGGAAGAAAGACGTTGGTTCTTGACATTATTTCCTTTACAACAGACCAGAGAAGATTTAGCAATAAACACTTAGAAGCAGATTAGGAGCTAGAATGCCATTACATATAAGAGGCTGTATTTTTGGAAACCTGAAACACTTTTCAGTTCCTAAAAAAACTTCTCCACAGTTATCTAGTGGTGAGAATTTATTGAGCTGTATCCATGAAGCAATAAATAAGACTGAAGTAATCAGTCAAAAAAGGAAAGTCCTAATTTGTCTTGCTGAAGAAAGAGAACATATTGGATTTTCCTCATGGCCTGCCACTTAAAAATAAATAAATAAATAAACGGCCCATGGTAAGGGCTGATAAAGCACCACAGCAAATTTCTCCTCACAGAATGGTAGAGGGGAAGGTATGATCTCTGAAGTACTGTGCAATTACCTCGATTAATACATTTGAAAAATACAGCTGAATGGGGAATTTTTGAGAGCATAATATGCAATAGTTAGGCAGGAAAAAAATTAAACTGCAGATGAAGAAGGAGAAAGCAGATGGAGCGGGTGGGAGACAGAGATGAAGGTGGAGGTAGAGGAGGAAGAGAAAGGAGAAGTGGAACAGGAAGATTCTTTTTCTTTCAGGGCTGCTGTTAGACACCTGTTTTTTCACCTCTACAGTGAACGCCTCTTTACACGCTCTCGTTTTGCCTTTCAACCCAACCACCCCCTCTGACCAAGCAAAACACCCAGTACATAATCTGCTTCACTCGGCCATTTCAGCCATTTTTACCTGATAATTGAAAAGTAAAGTGTTTCAGTAGTCACTGCTCTCTCATTTTAGTGGACTATAATATATAAATTAATTAGTAAAAGCTCAAAATAGTGATGCATTTCCATATTTTAAAGAAAAATATGAAAAACAACCAAAGTTCTAGTCTCTGTTAACAATTCGCTATCTGAACTTGAACATATCACTTAACTCCGTCTTTTCTGTTTTAAAAAGACAATCCAGTACGAAAGTATTGTGAGGGCAAAGTGAGATAAACATGTATTGAAATGTTATACAAATATGAACGTTAACAGACATTTGTTAACTCCTCTGTGCTAGCCAAGGCTTGTCTCTCCACAATTCAGGCTCCAACGAATCACTCAAGAGCATTAGGCAGTGCTGCTGCCTGAGAGACACTATCACCACCACCAAATAGCAAGGCCTTCAGCTGGAGGGGCCATGCCTTGAAGCCATCTGCAGCTTGCTCCGCAGGCAACCAGGTCTCAGCTAAAGGACTCAGTTCCAAGATTGGCTCAGTTTTTAACCTTTTCATGGTGGTAGAAAAAGGAGATGGAATACCGTTTGGTTGGTTAGAACCTACTGAGACATGACAAGATGCCCAAAGTCTCAAAACCCTCAATGGATTCTCCAGATGAAATGGTTCATAACTTTGCACATTCTACCAATACCTCCACTAAAGAGCCCACATGTTAGAAATCAAAACCCCATTTTTATCTAAAGGATTCATATGTTACGACTACATTATATTATTGGTAGTATTAGTAACAAGTATGCCTACAAAATTTTAGTAACTATTAGGAAAAGTTAATACACCAGCTAGAAGACTTCCATATACTACATATTGAAAAGAACTGCTCTAGATTTTTATAATCAGTACAATTTAGCCTGAGGAGATATTTTCCACCATATGCATAGGAACCACAATATGAGATTAATGCCTCATGTGGGGAAAAGAATTGTTACTGAATCATAAAACACAAATCTAGACTTTATTTCAAGATTACTATATCCCATAACACTCCATTCAAAAAAGAATTTCCATCTCTGCACTTGATAAAATGAGAAGTTTTATTAAATCTATGAAAATAACATAGACACTATAATATTAACCAAAGACTAAGTATTTCAAAAGTTAAAGTTTTATGATAACTGAATAGGTTAGTGCCCAAAACAAGCTAATATAATTAGGTTATTTAGGAAAAAAAGAATTATGTGTTCTGCAATAGAATAAATTTTTAACTGGTTGATATGAAAAAAACAAAGCTAGAACCTCCCCCCACACTATCTTCACCATTTCTGTGTACACAAATAATCATCCTAACTTTTTACTGACCCTAGGTGACACAGGAAACAAATTAACAGATAATGCAGCCACAATAGCAAAAAGTCAGTTTGTTTTGATAATTATTTGATACAGTTTAATGTGGGGTTTTATGAATAAAAAAGTACACTCTTTTAAAAATCACAAATAACGGTGATGGGAACAGTAGACATGGTTTAGATTATGATATTTGCTGCATCTGTGTCTCCCTGATTAGCCACAAGGATGAAAAGCCTATTCATTTTGTCATAGAACACTGCACTCTTCAAATCACATCTGACAGTGTAATACTGATATTTAAAATCTCTAATGTCAAACCTTATAATCTACAACTATAAAATTCTCAGTACCCATTTAATAGAAAAAAGATTGCAATTCTTCTGTATTTTTCATATGAGCTATCATTGCCTTAAAAAAAACTGAACTCTCATCTCCTACCTTTATAAACTCTAAGTAGTCGGTATTGGTTCTTTCTCCTCCAAGTCTAACAGGTACTAGAATAATAACAGCTTTGTCATCTGTGTTATCAAAGGCCATGGAAGCATGCTGTTTATCAATTACATCTGAACTGTAAACTGAAAAAAACATAATGAATATGTATTAATGTTTTCAGAATCATTTTTACCCTAATTTCCCCCACGCTGGGCAGTCATCTGATCTCTGACATCATTATCAAGGTCTCAACGAGTTAAACATACCTACCTCATTCATGCATTCAACAGATACTTACTAAGTATCTTACTATGTGGCCCTGGGGCTTCAGCAGTGAGCAAAATGGAAAAACATCCCTGCCCTCAGGGAGTATATACTCTAACATGGGGAAATGAGCAATAATAAATAAAATATAATATATGTCAGATGGTGATGGGTGCTTCAGAGAAAACAAAGGGAGAAAGATGGATAGGACAAGATAGGGGCAGGTACAATTTAAAATCAGGCGGTAGGCAAAGTCTTATGAGAAACTAACAATTTAAGTGAAGACTTAAAGTAAGAAACCAAGTAATGCAGATACCTGGGAGAAGAGCATTCCAGGTAGAAAGATCACCAAGCACAAATGTCTTAGGGCCAAAGCATATTCCAGGAACAAGAGGCCAGTATCTCTGAAGGGAAGTGAGCAAGGGGTATAAGAAGCAGAAATGAGGTTGGGAGATAAAGTTACATTTTGGGAGAGAAAGAAGACAGATTGTATGAACTCTTAAAGGCCATTGTAAAGACTTCCGTTTTTGCTTTAAGTGAGTTGGGAAGACACTGAGAAGTTTTTTTTTAGGGAAGGAATGTTCTGATCTAACAATTTACCAGTCTAGTTCATATCTTGCTAACAGACTGTAGGGGTGAGGGCTGAAGCAGAGAGAACAGCTAGAAAGCCATTGCAGTAACTCAGCAAGAGGTGATGATGGCTTGAACAAAGGTGATAATTATGAAGACGGAATGGTCATAGGATGGTCACCTGGAGGCAGTGAAAAGTGATCAGTTTGAAGATAGAGAACGCCCTCACACATTAAATGTACAGAGTGAGAGGCAAAACAAAAAAAGGTGGAATCATAGGTGATTTGAAGGGTTTTGATATAACCAAACAGATTAAGAGAGACGCCATCCACAAAGACACAGAAGACTGTAGGAGGGAAAAATAGAAGAGGAAGGGTTGGGAACTCAGTTTTGGACATGCTAGTTTGAGATATCTATTAGGCATGCAAGTGGGAAGGATGAGAAGGCAGTTATGGACATAAAAGCCTGGACTGGGGAGGGGACCAGGATGGACCTACAAATTTGGGAACTGCCAGCATACAGATGGCACTGTAAAGCCATGAGACTGGGTGAATGTAAATCTGTGTGCACAGACAAAGGGATGCAGTCTAAAGGCTGGGCACAACACACCGACAATTTTAGAGATGAGGGAGATATGGGAAAACCAGCAAAGGAGACAAGTGGACAAGGAGCCAGAGGGAAACTGAAGAGCAGTGTTCTCCAAACGAAGTGAATGAAATGTTACAAAGAAAAGGAGGAAGTGGCGGCTGTGCCAGCCGCTACTGACAGACTGTGTGACTGAAGACTGAGAGGTGAAGACTGAGGCGTGATCAATGGATTGGGTGAAATTAAATTATTGATAAGGGCAGTTTTGGTAGAACGATGGGTGGGAGATCCTAAATGGAATAATGCAAGAGAAAATGAGGGAATTAGGTGGAAGGAAATATAAACTAAACTTTATTATTTTTGCTCAACATAAATTAGTTTTATTCAAAACTTACTTTATACCCATACTCCCTGTCCATTTAACCTAACTCTTCTGCTCTTCCAATTAACTGATTAACAAATTCTGCCTCTTGTGCCCCAGTTCTTCCCTTTAAATTCCAAATTTAGACTATGAGTTATCGGATTCTCTGTATACAAGCTTCCCCATTTCCCACAGTCCATCTAAACCAGCAATTTTCAACCTTTTCCATCATATGGCACACACAAACTAATCACTACACTTCTGCAGCACACCAAAAAATATATTTTTTGCCAATCTGACAAAAAATTAGTATAATTTTGATTTATTGATACCGGATGGCTATTGTGTTGTGTTGGCTGTTGTCACTTTTTATTTGACAATCTATGGGAAAAGAGGTCAGTGCCCCTGACTAAATAGTCAGATATTGCATGTTTTAAAAATCCTGTGGCACACTGGTTGAAAATCACTGGTCTAAACCAAAGCTACAAAAATACCACAACAGTTCTTTCTATTTGTTTAAGTTCTATGACCTCACTTTCTCCAAACTACTCAGTAATGGCTTCTGATTACAGACCTTTAAATTCTGTCACTTTTCTAAAGTGGTGTACACACAACCATCTTTTATCTTTGACTTTTCTGAATACACATTTCAATCAAATAAAGTTTCCCTTCAGAGAGGTCTACTTCCTCCAGAAATAAATATTGTCACAAGTAATGCAAAGTAATGATATTTCTATTGTCATACACAACAACTTCTCCCTTATCAAAATCCTCTTATCCTTCATCTTCATTCAACACACATTTACTGAAGTTCTATGCTGGGGGGTGGGAGGGCCAGATTTCAGAGTGTCTGAATCAATGGTTTTGGCGTTTTTCCTCTATGAAATAGTCCGATTCCATAACGGGTTCACTGTAGCGGTGATTCCCAAACAAATGATTCTGATGCCTTTCCCCTATCCCTGCTACCTTAACAATCATTGATCTACGGTGAGAAACAGGTAATCATAAGGTGATATTACAAGTATTTTCAAGTGCACCATTTCACAGAGGTATTTCCAAAATGTCACAGCACAGAAAAATAAACTAATTCTTCCAAATGGGAGAAGGGAAAGGCTTTACCTAAGGTGTAAACTTTGTGTTCCAAAACAAAAGTCATTTTAATAAGCTAAGCAGAGGCAATATGTACAAAGGCATGAAAAAACATAACAGTGTGTCCAAAGAAGGGCCTGAAGGTTGGCAGTGCTTTGCTGTATCAATATGGAAGAGAGTGTTGGGAGGTGATGCTAAAAATCCAGGTTGGGACAAATTAGAAAGGACTTTGTGTGCTTTATATGCTAAAGTAACTTGAGACTAGAGTTAATGGCCAATCACAGGTTTTTAAAATTAAGGAACATGATCAATTTCTGTAGATCAGATAGATCAAAAAGAGAAGAGGTAGACAGGGAAATCAAGTTAGAGTCCAACTTTCAGGTAAGAGTCTGATTTAAATCAATGAGAGTAGAGAAGAGAGAACAGATTTCAAAAGCGTTTTTTAAAGTACATCTGGTAAGGTTTGGCTGACTGGCTAGATTAAAGCCATGAGAAGAGTCAAGAATAAGGAAGTATATGCATGTGGGCATGACACTGTTAGTGAAGAAAAAATAGAAACAAAGAAATGAGTAGGATAAAGAGAAATAATAAGTTTAGTTTCAAACATGCTGAATTTGAGGTGTTTGAAAAACATCTAGAAGATATTGGAGGGGCAGAAGAAAGATACAAGTTACCTCATACCAGCACAAGCAGCCCTGAAAATGTAGTTTCAAAAATCCTAGTGTTGAGTGTAGAGTCCTAATTACTTAAAGCCATGGAAAGAGATGCAATTACAAAGGAAGAGAATACAGAATAAGAAAAGGAAATGAACAGAAAATGGAAATTTAAAAAATACTAATGAAGGCAGGGGGGGAAATTATTGATAAAATCTGGCTTCACCTAATTCCTAACCCTACAATTTATCAAAATACACTACATTAATATAATTTCTTCCTTTAGGATTCTTAAACATCAGTGTTAAAGATTTTAAGAACTACTTCATTAAACAAACCACTTATTTAATGAGGAACTTTGTGTTGTTTAATTAACAATATGTAACATTTAAAGACCAAGGTTGATTGTTAGCAATAAAAGCACAAAAGCCAAATTCATAGATTTATTTAATGGTTAATTGTTTAAGCACATCCTTTGACCTAATTAGCACTCTTTACATATCAAATTTTATTTGCAAGACTTCCTACCTGAAAAACAAATATAGGACCTGCAAAAATCAAGTCATCTGAAAATTTACAATTTTCTTTCTCATATGGCTATCAGCCTTTCTTAAAAAACCAATTAACCTTAACAAAAGACCAAACAAAACGCATGTGTATTTGATTACCATTTTTTCTACACTATAAACACTAGTGGGTTATCAGGGTAACCTTTACAAAATAAAACATTTTGTAAATGTCTTTACGTTAAGTATGACTGAAGTATATTTAACTTTCCCAAGATATTACCATATTTTATCCTGTTAGTGGCATTTGTATAAAAAAAATAAATTTAACAGCATGAGATGGCTTATTTAAAGGCACTTTTATTAAATGCCTTTATTTTATTAAGAAATTAAAGTCTATTTAATCCCCAACAAAGTTTCACATTACTATAGATACTGGTCATTAAACAGAGTACCCAAAACAATAAAACAAGGCAAAATTCTGAACAACAGCTGCATCATCATCAGATGGTGTACTGAAGCACTACTGAGAAACACATCCAAGTGAAGAATTTTCCGTCCTTAAAAAATATGCACCAATGAGATAGTACCAGGCACACCAGCAGCCCAAGGACATACCCATGTTAAATTTTCTTGTCTAGCTTTTTTAAATAGTCACTTTAGCCCTGGTTGGTGTGGCTCAATGGATTGAGTACCAGCCTATAAGCCTAAAGATCGCCAGATCAATTCCCAGTCAGGGCACATGCCTGGGTTGTGGGCCAGGTCCCCAGTTGAGGGTGTATGAAAAGCAACCAATCAATGATGTTTCTCTCCCTCTTTTTCTCCCTCCCTTCCCTTTCCTTCTCTCTAAAAATAAATAAATAAATTCTTTTTAAAAAGTAGCCTTTAACAGGAACCTAAACAACAAAACAAAGAAAAAAGTAAAATATAACAAAAGACACTGAAATAGAGGACAGGTTGTCAGTACCCAGAGTGGAGAGGGGAGGGAATTTCAGGGGAGAAGGGAAGGGTTTACAGGAACAAATATAGAGGACACATGGACAAAACTAGGGGGGTTGGAAATGGGAGGGAGGAGAGGAGAGATGGATGGGTGGGCTGGAATGGGAATAAAGGTTAGAAACTATACTGAATAAAATTAAAAAAAAAGTAGTCATTTTAAATGTTGGAATTTTATTTAAGAGCTTATTTTAATATTGCAACCAAGAATTCATAGTGTATTAAGAAATATTTAGTAAGTGCCTATTATGTGTAGGGTGTTATATGGAAACATGGAAAAATATAACATGGTCCCTACCTTCATAATAATTTAGAATATAATTGGAACAAGCTAAACACATATGAAAGTCTAACAAAACAAACATAGGAAAATTAAAATTATATACATTCCTTACCTGTACAATCTTGGGCAACATAAATAGTTATTCCTTGTAAATCAGGGTGTCTGGCTTCTTCAACTGCTTTTCTAAGAAATAACAAGCATCATCCTTTAAAATCCTAACAGCTATTTCCAGTTGGTAATTAAAGATTTAACTTAAGAGGAAAGAAAGCCATCATTTTCCTGACATTCCCACTTAACCCACAGTGTCTGCGTTCAAAACTATCATCTAAATGGTATCAAAAATCAGGTCAATTTTTTCAAAGTTGAATATTACACTAAATTACCTAAAGAATATTAAAATATAAATTACAAAGTACATAAAAAATATTGGGTATAAAACTGTAACCCCTGTCCCACACCCACCCCACTCCCAATTTCTCTCAACCATTCGCTTGGCTATATTAAACATTTGCTAACCAATGATATTACCATGTGCTTCAAGGTTTGCTTCATATTAACTTAATTACTGACTAGCAGTGAGTTACTTTTTAACTGTCCTCTGGTACACTTAATTAAGAAAGTCTGTTTCTTTTCTTTAAACAATAGCATGACTTTTTTCCCCTTTGTTCAAAAATCTGTCTTAGAATTCTGTAAGTAAAACTGCAAATTGAAAAATATTTCTAAGTGAGTATAATGTTCTCAAATGATATGGAAAAACCACAGTATCTTGTAAGAGGAAATTAGACAAATTGTAGAAATAAATATTTTTATTTAACTTTAAAAGTATAAAGTATCTTTATACTTTTTTAACTTACACTTTATTATGCACGTTTGTACGTATTAGTACAGAAGAAAGATCAGCAACCTGTGGCCAGTTTTTTTTGGTAAGAATGGTTTTTACAGTTTAAAGGCTTGCTTTTAAAAAGAAAGCAAGAAAGAAAGAAAAAAGAAAAAAATGGGCAATAAAGCCTTTATAAGGCCTTTTACAGAAAAAGTTTTCTCATCCCTGGGATACAGAACATAATCTTGAAGAGTAAAAACCATGCCTTTATTATATGCTTTTATAAATGTCATACCAAGCTGAACTTGGCATTATTATTAACAATACATTTAATAACATTACGCAAATACTTTTTCAATTGTAAGCATCTGGACTATAAAATATAAAAGCAATTTAATATAGTATGAAAAAATTTGGTAATAATTTCAAACTACCAGCATATGATTCTAAATAGAATAAATTTACCATACTATATATGAAGACATGTCAATGATTCAGTTTATAATAATAAAGGGATATACAACAAATAAGACAGTTTTTTTAAAAAATTTAAATAGTATCCAAATGAATGCCACACAAAAAGATGAAATTTCACTCCAACTTTTTCCTAGCTATTCTGAATGTCACAGACTCTTTACTTTTACTAATATTATAATATTAATAGCCCCATATATTTACAATTCACAAGACTTTGATGTATGCAAAGAAATGCTGAAAACAGCAATTTTAGTTCTTGACATTTCATTACGCTATTAGCACATTACAGCCCCCAGGGTATACCATTTTTTTAAAAAACTGTAATATTATGCATGTTCCAAAAATGAAAGAGTTGTTAGTTTTTAGAACAATTCAATAAAGTAGTCTAAAGAAAAACCTGGTTAGAAAGAGGCCTTAGACATCTATATCTGTGAGCAAAAGAAGCAAACTTTGTCAGTAGATAAATTACATGAAACCAGAGTTACGAAACATTGCAAATAAATCTCCAGTATGAATATTCTCATACAGTTAGATTTTAGAAGTTCCAATTATGTATATATGCTGCAAAAATAAGTATGTCTGAGTCTAAGGACCTCTGCCGTAAGATGAAAGATTGTAAAACATTTTACCTTAAAATGTGAGCAACCACAGCTGGTCCATACCAATCTCCAGCTTTTTTCCCGGACTTCTTCCCATACTCTATGAGTTGATGTAAGCCAAAGAGAGCCAAGGGAGAATCACCAAACCACGAGATGATTTTCCTGTGATAAATTTCATTTCGTATTTCATGATCATCAGGGTACCTCCCAAGTGTTTCCTTCAGAGAAATTGTTGGAGTTTTGAGTTCTCTTTCCCCTGACAGCGGTGCTTCAAATGATGCAGTAAATTTTTTTACAGTGTGGGAAGTCCATGATTCAGAGTCTGAATTTTCAATGTTCAAAGCATCGGGCCAGGTCCAAGCTATAGTAGTTCCAAAGCAAGGTGTTCAGATCTTTTAAATAGTTAGACTTCAACAATTCTACTAAAATAAGTATGTAGCTTTTAAACTCGTGTGGGTAAACTAATAAAAGAGTACACTCAGAGAGAGGCAAATGTATAGAGTCAGAAATGAGATTAACGACTGCATATGGAAGAGGAGTGTATTGAGAGTCATTACTAATGGGTATGAGGTTTCTCTGGGGAATAATGAAAATGTCCTAAAATTAGATTATGGTGATGGCTGCATAACTTTGTAAATATACTAAAAACCACTGAATTGTTCACTAATGGATGAGTTTATGATATATAGATTCTATCTCAATACAGCTATTTTAAAAAGCAAATAAAGATATGAGTGGAAAAAATACGTCAACATATCAATAATGTTTACTTTTGAGTAGTAATATTATTCTCTGGACTCTTCTATAGTTTCTGCAATTTCTAAAATGGGAATATATTACATAAAAACATAAAAAAGTCACCAAATTAAAGACCAAAAAACAAAAAGAGAAAAACAGCAAACCCAGGTCCACACAGACAACTGTAGAATATGCCTTTTTTTCTTTGCTTTGACAGCTCTGAGATGGAGGACAGGCTTTTGTGTCCCACTACCAGTACTACTGATCAGACAGCCAGTCTGGACCACCCAAAGGCACAATAAGCACATTCACTAACATTCAGAGTATTCATGAGACAGTAACTTCAGAAAGCAGATTTTGTTTTGATTATATGTTAAAAGAGAAGTCTGATCATGGAAATTGAAAATTTTTTTCAAAATGTTTTTTCTCATATAATCCTTTCAGAATAACAATCATTGTTTAAGGCATAATATCAATTCTCTAGTAAATGAAAAGTTATAATAAATGAAGTCATTAAAGATCAAAGATCTCAAAAAAGTTAACTATTTCCACAAGTTCAATGCTTTAAATAACAAGACAGTCCCCACACATACATGTAATTTTAAGTTAACAAAATGAGTCAGATTCAGAGACCTAGTAGGACTATGAAATACCTCATATTTTACAGTGCATAATGAGCACTTTTTTGCCCAAATTTTTGAGGGAAAAATAAGGATGCGCATTATACATGAGTACAATGATTACATAATATGGGTATAATAATGGGCGTAATAATCCTGTGTATAATGCACACAAAACATGTATGCATTATACACGGCATAATATGGTACATTCCAATTCTTGCCCCTAACTGCACAAGACTACAAATCAATCATCCCAGAGTTTAAAAATCCTTCTTCCTTGCATTATCCACACCACTCTTGAATAAACATCTTCTATATGATCTCATCAATAATCCCAACAGAAAGGTTACTAAATATTTGCCACACACTCAGAAAAACACACACAAAAAATAATAGCATTTGGTAACCAGGCATGATAGCCTGGAATGGTAAGCTAAAATTCTCCTACAAATGTACAACATTATAAAAAACTGGCTAATAGAAATGGTAAAGAAAGTAGCACACTAGAAAAAAATGATATATGTAAGTTAGGTATCAATGATATTTTTGAGAGTCTAAAGGACTAAGTATGATGATTTTATTAAGAACGTGCCTAATCAGTTGAACTGATTATAATCATATTTACAAAGAAAAATAATTTTAAAGCATTAGAATATATAGAGAGAAAATAAAGAAACCAGTGTAAAATTTGTTACGATTTAAATAATGTAACAATATTAACTATCCACTCAAAGTCACTGCTATTGACCTGCCCAGGATTTACTGAATTGGAGATATAACCCAGTGAGTTCAAGCAAAAAGAAATAAATAATAACCACAAAAAAAAGGGGGGACTACCAAAACTTGAACTTAATTCATGGTGGCAGCCAAAAATAATGGGTATGTTTAACCTATATTTTTAAAAGGAGAATCATGAAAGTTTAAGTCATGACTGGCTCAATTCAATAAAGATGTAATATATTAGGTTACTTTCAACTTTAGAAGACATTAGGGAGTCAAGAAATTAATCTCAGAGAATATTATGCAGTTTGCAAGCTAGAGTTCATATTTAAAAAAAATAAAAAAACAAAAAACACCCCAGAAATTTGATTTACCTCTACCGAGAAAGTGCAGTATGAGTCCTTGAGCCAGCAGCATCTGGCCAGTTCGTAATGTGCAGCCCCAACCACAGTCTGTTGTCAAAGCTGAGCCTTCTATTTGAGGAAATTCTTCCCTGTATGTCAGCCATATTCTTGAAATAAAATCTTTACGAAATTCTTCTACATTTCCTGCAATTACATGATCTTCTATAGTACATCCTGATCTTGCAGGTAACAGTTTATTTTCATCTACAAAATAAAAATATAAACTACAGTCTAAATATATGTTGAGACATCATAATGGTAGTATATTCAATTACTGTCCTTATGATACCAAGTATGTCACAATTTTTCTAACCTTCTTCTCTATTTAAATGGAAATAAATTGCATTCAGCCTAATTAGACTGTTATGAAAATTAAACAAGAATGCTGAGTGTTTTGCACACTCTAGCATTAATATAAGACATTATCAGTAATATTATTGTTAATAACAATATCCTATAGTTCAAATATAATCAACTCTTTTATGAGGGGATAATATAAAAATATATT
The DNA here is from genome assembly GCA_028533065.1 of Trachops cirrhosus. Classification (NCBI taxonomy): domain Eukaryota; kingdom Metazoa; phylum Chordata; class Mammalia; order Chiroptera; family Phyllostomidae; genus Trachops; species Trachops cirrhosus. Next base: position 40,916,107 of record CM052542.1, on the reverse strand, counting down.
TTCTTTTTGCCTCATTTGACTCAGGATATAGATATGAGTGCTCTCTAAAATGAGATCTGCAATAAAAATATCATGATTGTCACCCTGGTCGGTGTGACTCAGTGGATTGAGCACTGGCCTTCAAACCAGAGGGTCGCTAGTTCGATTCCCAGTCAGGGCATGTGCCTGGGTTGCAGGCCAGGTCCCTAATTGGGGGCCACGTGAGAGGCAACCACAGGCTGATGTTTCTCTCCCACTCTTTCTCCCTCCCTTCCCCTCTCTCTAAAAATAAGTAAATAAAATCTTTAAAAAATATATCACAATTGTCAATAAGTAAAAATGTATTTAAACTAGTTCTTAAAATCGAATAAAATGTGCACGCTGTATTCATTGTCTTGGATATTTAAGTCAAATTATAACATCAAAACCAATAAGCTAAAGAATAAAAATATAAAATTCTTAAATATATAGTTATCCTTTGTATGGAAATATAATTTTTAAAAAATTGTTGCAACCCACATATATCATTTTTAAAGGCTTTTTCAAACTGATTACCTCTAATACAATTTCTATGTGAAAACTATGGTCACTGTTTGACCAACAATTTATAAAACACTAGTGCTAAAAATGAACTAACATCCTTGGTTATTCCCAGAGAGAGGGTCTTAATAATCTTTACAACCCCAGCATGCAGCACAATGCCTAGCACAGGCAGATCCTAATGAATGCTGGTTGGTTTGGGTGGGTGGATGGTGGGTAGATAAATCTGCCTACAACTCTCAGTTCTAAGGAGTTCAATTTCTAATACCCTTTGAGAGGATGTTCAAGTAGTCATGCTTTTATCATGCTTTTATTCCTCAGCCTTCACGTACCCATACATCTTCAAGCCATTTTGAAAAAACTACAATCACCTAAACATTATATATATGTGTATATATATGTGTATTTGTATATGAATATATATTCAACTTAATGGAGCTAAGTTGCAACATATAGTTTCAATAATAATAAAGAGAATGCCAACTCCCATCATCAATTAATATCCCTCAATGTTAGAGTTTAAAGTTAGTCAAAACTAAAAATGCCTGGAAATTGAACATGGCACTAAAAATATGTCCAAAACTTCCACTTTAGAGACATTCAAATTTGTTTAAAACTTTATACAATAGTGCCTATTCTCACACCTCACCCTGTGGCTTGCCAAACATAATAGTTCCTGATCTCCTAACAACTAGAAGTGATTAATTCCTTATCCTCTTAAGATCCTCGTATGATCTAAACTCCTCTTAATGTTTGCCCTAAATGAACGGTTGTCCTGTTGACTTTCCACTATAATACTTGCCCTAATCTTCCACCATCTGACGGACTTTGGTTTGTCACAACCCTAATTGATTATATGTACTGCCCGACGGGAATACATTCTTAGAAATGCATTGCTAGCTGATTCTGCAGTTGTACAAACATCACAGAGTGCACTTACATAAACCTAGGTGATAGAGCCCAGTACACACCTAGGCTAAACATGTTAGCCTATTGCTCCTAGTCTGCAAACCTGTACAGCATGCTACGTACAAAACTACAAGGTTAAATCAAGTATAAGAGAAAATGGTGTAAGCAAGAGATACAGTTAGCACAAGATGTCTGAGGCTTCTGGCAGCCTAACTAACATGGCATACTGTTTTACAGCCAACTTTCTTTTTATAAGTAGAAAGCGTACCCTCTAAAACAGTAGTACCCAAAGAACTATTACATTTGGCAAGCCACAGGGTGAGGTATGAGAGTAGGCACTACTGTATAAAGTTTTAAACAAATTTGAATGTCTCTAAAGTGGAAATTTTGGACATATTTTTAGTGCCATGTTCAATTTCCAGGCATTTTTAGTTTTGACTAACTTTAAACTCTAACACTGAGGGATATTAATTGATGATGGGGGTTGGCATTCATTCTCTTTATTATTATGGAAACTATATGCTGCAACTTAGCTCCATTAAGCTGAAAGTTTAGAATAGTAAATACATAACCCAGTAACACAGTCGGTTACTATCCTTATCAAGTATTATGTACAGTACATAATTGCATTGCTACACTTTAATATGATTGGCAGGACATCAGATTTGTTTACACCATCATCACCACAGACACATGAGTAATGCACTGCGCTACGCCATTACTTTGGCTATGATGTCACTACATAACAGGAATGCTTTGGCTCCATTACAATCCTACGGAACCACCATGTATGTATATGTGGTCTGTCATTGACTGAAACATCACTGTGCAGGACGTAACTGTATAATGTTTTTTAAATCTCCAAATTTCCCTCCAGATTTCCAGCACATCCCCTCCAGATTTCAAGTACACTGGAGAAGAAGGAATATGTTTATCGTGTGCTTCCCTGAATCTTCAGCACCTACCACAGAGCTGAGTCCATAGATGTGCAATAAACATCTGCAAGATGAATGTAAGATAAATGAAATCGAAGGAGAAAGGTGGGGGTTTTTTTTGCTTGGTTATGCTTTGTTTTTTGTATGACAGAAGACACTTGAAGGCTTTATGAAGAATGGGAATATCTGAAAAAACACTACAAAGAATGGGAAAGAAAGTTTGATAAAGGAAATAGAAGAGAATTGCTAGTAATATTGAGGACTTAGTCAAGGCTGACTATCAAAATCAGAAATCACAATTAGGCAAGTTAATATGAGAAATAATAAGAAGTTAAGCAAATTACAGAACAAAACCTCAAGAGTACAGCTATTTAGCAGATGTGGGATAAATTAAGTAAGCATATGCTTAAGAAAGAGAAGGGTATTGAAAGTTGGACAAATAACATAAAAGAGACTATTCAAACTAACCAGGAACACAGGAAAGGAAACCAAATGGAACTATTAGAAATGAAAACTATAACTAAAAACAGGAACTTAGTGTGGGATTAAACAAAAAATTACACAGCTGAGGAGATAATTAAGAAACCAGAAGTAAGAACTAAAGAAATTACTCAGAACACAGTACTGAGACACAAAGTAATAGAAAATAGGACCAAAGATTTTCAGAGACATGGAGAAAAAGTCTAACAGAAAGATTTATCAGAGATACAGGAGAGAGAGAATAAGAAGAATGAGGAACAGCTATAATTAGAAGTGGTGGAAATTTTTTCACGTTTTAAGAAAGATATGAATTCCAAGTGGAATAAAATGAAACATACACCAAAGACAAAGAGGTGACCTTAACAACCAGACAGAAGAAACAAAGAAGTGACAAATTCAAAATACTAGAGAAAACATCTTTATGTCCTAAAGTAGGCAAAAATTTATTAAACAGAACAGAAAAAGCACTAACCATTTTAAGGATATGAAAAATTAACTAGACTATGTTATTAAGAACTATGTTCTTCAAAAGAGAACATTAAAGGGGTAAAAAAGTAACAGAACAGGAAAAGACATTTCCTATAGATATATCAAAAAAGGATTCATATCTAGAATACATAAAGAAAACCTAGGAATCAGTAAGAACAAGACAGATAACCAAAGACATATCCAAATGGAAAAATAATTATGAAAATATCCTCAATTGCATGAGTTATCAGAGAAATGCAAATTAAAACATGGCTCTAAATAGAAGGGGAAAATACCAAGGGTTGGTGAGGTAAGAGCAAGCAGAATTCTCATACACACCTAAAAGAATATAAATTAGAAAAAACTACTTTGTAAACAGTGTGTATACTGAGGCTGAACATATGAATACCCTATGACCCAGCAATTACATTCCTCAGCATATATACTGAACAAAAATCCACATGCATTTGTTCACCAAAGCACATGTACTAGAATAATCACCATCAAGACTCTTAGCAATTGCCAAAAATTGGAAACTACCCAAATGTCCACCAAGAGTAAAGAGGGTAAATAAAGTGTGGCATATGCACACAACGCAACAGTCAGAGGAATACAAAAATACCCAACACCAAACAAGGTAAATGGCACGATGTCCAGCAATCAATTAAGAATTACTGAGCATGCAGAGAGGCCGGAAAACAATAGCCAAAATGAGAATAATCAATCAAAATGGACTCAGAACGGACACAAATGCTAAAATTAACAAACAAAAACATTAAAAGTTATTACAACTATTTAACATATGTTCAAAAAGGTAAGTAGAGACGAGGAAGATTTAGACAATGGAACTTCCTCAGACATATAAACTACACTCTCCAAGATGAAAAATACACAGATCAGGATTTATGGCAGATTAGACACTGCTGAGGAGAAGGAAAGATTGGTGAACTTGAGGACACAGCAATAGGAACTGTCCAAAATAAAACAGAGAGAAAAAATATTTTTAAATAAAAGAGCTTCAGTGAACTGAGCACAATTTGATTCATGCTAATTATACAGGGGTGGGTGAATGTAGGTTTACAGTTGTTTATATGGAAAATAACACAATAATTAATAAATAATATAATATGAAAACAAACTCCGTTTCATGTACTCACAACTGTAAACCCACTTTTGCCCCATCCTGTATTTTCTCAAAGCAATCACTCCTATACCCATGGATTCAATAACTTTTAATATACTCTAACAGCAATACATTTTTTTACTTTATTAAATTACTTAGTTTATTTCACATGTATATTTCACATGCATAATTTTGTCTTCCTACCATTTCCATTTGTCTGACCACCGCTACTAATATCTCCTGTCATAAAATCCCGTACACACTTAAAACCAAGCGTGGCACTCCAGCCTTAAACACTCACCAGGCACTGTGGAGAACACATTCTGGGTAATGGAACCTGGATAACATTTATCAGACACAGGAGGGAAAGTTCTCACTGTGCATTGTAAATACAAAATCTAAAAATGAGGATTGTTTTGGATGGTTAAATGAATATTACACTTGAAACAAGACTGGAGTATAGTAAATGCTTGCCAAATGTCAACCATCATTATCATCTTCACCAAATCAGACTAGTGGTTCCCCACTTTGTGGTTCTCAATTGCATATGAGAAAGTTGTGCATTGCTGTTTGTGAAAAAAAGGAAAATATGGAAACTCCTGCCATGGAAGGGAGAAACAGGCGAAACGCAAATCGGTGAATGCTTGCATTTCCACCCTGAGAGTTTGGGCCCAATTTTGCCGATGAGCAAGTGGAAGGATAACGTGTCCTTGAATCTCATTTTAGACACACTGTCATAGAAGGACCAAGGCCCCAGGGGTTGCTGTGGTCAAGATGCAAGTGAAAATTAATACTTTCTGGAAAGCAGAGAGGAGCATTTAGTTACAAAAGCAGTCGACAATTAGGGTATAAATAAGCTCAATGAGAATTACATCAAACAAGTCAGCTGTCAGACTGGATGAAACTGAGCTGCTAACAAAACTGGCTGGCTTGCTTTAACAAATGCCCAGTGCGCTTCCCAAGAAACCAGAAAGCAAGAACACTTGCAGCACATCAATGACCGAGAGATGCCGGTAGGTAAGGTAAGTGGCGGCAGCTCTCACGTGTACCTCTTAACTTTGTTGTCCCCTGAGAAGGAGACACCACCTCAGGCTCCTTCTTGCCTGGACCAGCTTTCCCAGGGCTGGACACCAGGGACCAATGCCTGGCATCCCCACCCCTTATGCTTTCTCCATCGTGTCTAGCCAGTGTCTTCCTCTCTTTACTACCTAAAAGCCCAGTTCCTTCTCCCCTATTTTCATTTTCCAAACCTGTCTGAGACCCTCCAGTCCTCAGCCATTTCTGTTTATAGGTCTATTTAATGTCTCGTGAGACTTTAAGAAGACTTTTGGGTATATTTCCTTCCTTTCTCAAAGAAAACTTTAATGCCCACAACATTTGAGTATCCATTTTTATCTATCCATTCTTACCTATCCAGGTGGTACCTAAGTGAAGGAACCAGGTAAGAGTTTGGTGGTGCCCTTGTTCCCACCTGTTAAGGTATATGGTACATGGGACAATTCACATGCAAACAATTTAAGGTTTGGGTTATTTAAACTTAAAATAGAGGCTGACAGAGGAGAGTCTATATGGTGTGATGTGAGCTGTTTTCAGCTTCCTGCATAGAAGCTGCCTTATTCCTTCCAACCATAATTTGAACACAGGAGGAAAGAAAAGTGTGGGAAAGAACACATAAAATAACTAAATGATGTGCAATGTTACTGCCAGGATTGCAGAGAATAGTTTTTGTTTGTTTATCCAAAAAAGAACCCAAAGAGTTCTGATTACTTTAAGATTTCCATTCTTACAGTAACACATCTATAGTCTCACTTCAGTGACTTAACAGACTTCCCTTTACATTGCCTGTTCTAAAAGAGAGGTGTTTTGGTTCATGAGACTGTTGGTCAAAAGTTTCAAAAGAGAAAAAAAAAAACAAATTTAGGTTTTAATTTATAATAGAAAGTTTTGGGTGTTAAGATGCCAGATCCTGCACAAGAATGTTTGTCTCCAAGGCTCCCTCCCAACCTCCCCTCCTGCCAATGGAATCCTGTTGACTTCAAGAACATTGAGGTAAAGGTTCTGAAGTCCAAATGTTGGGAGTGGGAGCTGGGGAGGGAAGGGGGAGTAGAGAGGGAGAGAGAAGAAATGTTTGATGAAAATAATTCTGGGTGGCAAAGTGGCTAATGAAGAGTGGGTTCTTTGGAGTAGAAAACATTCTATCATAAATATGTTAAAGCCCCATTTGCCCATTTGTTTCATTTAAATGCCAGAGATTATTTCATTATTTCACAGAGGTCTTGTAGCCCTTATTCTATTTAAATTTTGGTTAAGCTCTTAATCTCATTAAAAGCTAGATTAATTAAGCCTGTGGATTCAACCAGACTGTAGATGTGGCTCTGCAACTGGGAAGTACTCTTTTTTCAGAACATTGAAATATTTTGAAAAAAATGAACAAATTATGTGAATTAATTAAGTGTGCCTTTAGGCAAAAAGCAAATAATTATTTGTAAAAACTTCTGCTCTGCTTGATCCTGTGTGGTAGGCCTCTGAAACAATTTGTAGATAATAGTATTAGAAACCAAAATAGGACCTTTATATAATTCTTTTAAGATTTATAACTCACTTTCATGTATATCTCATTGGGCCCTTCTAATTGCAAATAAGTCCCATGTATATTCTCCTTCTATTGCTGATGGAAAAAAAAAAAAACAAACAAACAAGACTTAGCAATCTGAAATGACTGTGTAACACAGCCACTGAACAGAAGAGACTGACATGGAGGTGACAGATATGCCAAATTCAGTTCTTATGGTGCTAGAAAAATTCTTTAGAATGCAGATCATATTTTATAATTTTTCCATAAAGTAGGCCTATCTTAACTTACTCCAGTTTTGATTATTTCCATTCAAAATTACTTTACACAACTCAGAAGCAACACCTACCTCTCAATCCTGTCTATAAATTCATTATAATCAGTAAGAACAAAAGTAGAAGTCATGAAATAACATGAATTTACCAGGTAAACAAGTTGACATGTTTTAAAGAGTTTCTCCCAGGGGAGAATGGGAAGGGTTTACAGGAACAAATATAAAGGACATATGGACAAAAACTAGGGGGGTTGGAAATGGGAGGGAGGAGGGGAGGGATGGGTGGGTTGGCTGGAATGGGAGTAAAGGATAGAAACTGTACTTGAATAATGATTAAAAAATAAATTTAAAAAAAGAGAGAAAAAGAAATAACATGAATTTACCAGGTAAACAAGTTGACATATTTTAAAGAGTTTATTCTAGTGACTCTGAATTGAAGGTGAGAATGCCCTGGACAGAGGAGCTTTAGGAGAAGCTGGTAGAAAAGTAGTTAAGGTAACAAGGATTAAGCCCAAGACCATAATATAAAGTGTTAAATCAGAATAGTTAATAAATAGGGTTTGTGAGTACAGAATTTACCTTTTTATGTTCAACACAATAGTAAAAATTTCATTTCAATTTGTTTTTAATTTTTTGGAATTCAATAAAGTGGTAGAGGAAACCTCTATTTCAGCATTTGCCTATTATCGAGTTTCCATAGAAACAAGGTCATAACACTAAAATGTAAAGTACAAGCAAATTGAAAGTTTGCTTTTAATGTCTTTATTTCAGAAAATTTTATATCTGTTACCCTGGAAACTAAGAAATACCTACTTGCATGTAAAACATTTCAGCTTTTCTACACTGGAGAACTGAATTACTTGGTTACAGAAAATCATGTATGAATGATGTTCTGCCTTGTTCTTCTAAAAAAGTACATTTCTTTTAAGTCATTTCAAAAAGCTATTCCTTAGAACCTACTACAGATTTCAGATAAACTAAAAAGAAGTTTTCTACTACCTTGCCTTTGTCACTATATCTAACATAACTGATGGGAGCATCAGTAACGTGATGAAGACAGTAACGTCCTGTTATCCAGTTTTGTTGATTATTGCTCATCAACTTCTCACACAGCCTTTTATGTTGTGACCACAGGAGCTTTGCTGCTTTTCTGGCTAAAGGTGCTCTCTCAGGTAAGCCCTTTCTCCCGCTCCCCCTGAGGAGTGAGTAGGGAAGGAATTGCCAATATTATGTGCACAAATCTCTGAGCAACAGATCTTTCCTGTTTCCAGTAGCTTCTTAAACCGTCTTTTTTAGTGACAATATTAATAACCATTTGATGAAAAAGACTTAGAAAATACAGACAAGTCATCCAGTTATGCTCAGAATATCCAGAACTTTTATTAATATTTTGGTGTTGATTCTTCTGGAATTTTTTGTATGCATATGAACAAAACATTATGTTTATTTTACAAAAAGGAGGTCACTCCTTATGGTTGCTTTGTAATACTTTGTTATAAGAGAAGTAATGACATAAAACTCCTGAAACTGCGCTTGACACTGAGGGAGTCCTCCAGGATGTATTTCCACACAACTGCATGGAGCGCTAACACATGACTCTAAAACTGCTCAGTGTGCCATCAAACGGCCGGAGCATCATTCATTTACCCACCCTTCATGTTGGCCTTCTTTTAAAGTGAAACTGTACACAATCCCATTATAATGCTTTATTCTGGGGACACAGATAAAATGGATGCACTGTAGCTCCCTGCAGAATTCAGGTGGTATACTGTCTTATAACCCAATCAGGATGTCATTTTGTAGTTAAAGTATTTTAACATTAAACGTTCTTATCCCAAATCAAAGTTACCACTGGTTTCTCACTGGACATTACAACCCCTCTTCCAAATAAATGATTGTGGTTCTGGTGTCTTTAATTTGGAATAACTACTCTAAGATCTGAAAGCAATGCTGATCTTAGATGACAAATCAAAAGATATCATGGAATCTTAAAAGATATAGGAAAAGTGGGAGAATCTTAACTGATCTGGGGTCTAAACCCCTGAAGCAGTTAGAGGTTTACTGGGCGCCATCCCAGATGCAGGACAAACAGGTGCTACACAGGACAAAGCCCCGACCCTAACTCAGGGCCATTCCAGAGCAGCCTAGCGGCAGACAACACGTGAACAATCAAGAAAGTCAGGGTGACTAAAGACAGCTTCTCCAAGTAACCCTGAGCAGTCCTAAAAATGAGAGGGAGCCACGTGAGGGTCTGGCAGGAAAGGCTTCAAGGCAGAGTCCCTCAGAAAAATACGGTGAATGAAGGCAAAGGACAGAAGGACACAGGGATGCTGCAGCAGAGTGAAAGGGATGTCAGAAGGAATATGGTGGATTAAGACCTTGTATGTCTAGGGGCCCTTGATGAAAAATAGGAATTTTAATCTAGATGCAGTGGAAAACCATTGAAGGATTACATGCAGAGAAATGATGTTAATTCTAAAAAGAGAGGAATATGTATTTGCTGTTTTTTTAAAAAAAAACACACACTGGTAGAACTTCTTGCTAATTGTGTGACTATTATCCTTTTCTCTTTACTGGAGCCAAAACACATATTTATTCAAGATGATGTTTGGGAATTGGTAATAAATGGACATTTCATATAATTTCCAATACAATGCTAAGTATTCAGATTCTGCTTTTGAATTAATTTGTGAAAGTTCTGTTTGTCATTTTTTGGGGCTTTATATATAGTATAAAGATTGCTCTTGCATTTCGTTTCATCCTCAAAATGTTCTGAATTAGGTAGGATAGGAATTACATGTTTTACATGTAATAAGACAGTTTATGAGTGGTATAAACCGAGTTGTTTGAGATTTGAAAAATGAAACCTGATAGAGCAGAAATGTCAAGCCCAAACACACAGCACATAGGAACAGCACTTATACAATGATGCATCATATGATCGGCTTTGAGGATACTACCTTGTTTCTCACCTCCGTTTTTTTTTTTTTAGTGTATTAAAGTAAGTAAACTTCAGGGTTAAAACAGTAACACTGTATAATGTGAAATAAAACTGAAGTAAACTGTAACTAGAAATGTTTTTAAAAGTCCAAGACACTGAGCAAAGTACTTTTTAGAAACACATAAAGAAAGGTGTGCTTCACTACATGAAATGTCACATCTTAGTCACAGCCACTAAAACATGGATTGAGGAATAAAACAAGGCAAGGCTGAGAACCAAGGCCGAAGCAGCTACAGAAGTGGTTTGGGAGCCAGAGTTAGGACTGTCGGGAGCTAACAGAGCAGAAAGCAGGTTCAAGGAGCCATAGACAGGAGGGCACAGGAGTGTACTTTGCGCTGTCTGACAAGGCGGCCAGCTCAAGGCCGTTGGGCAGGAATTACCTGAGTGTGGTGGGAAGTAGACTCAGAGACATAAAATCCCTAGTGTATATGGTAGTTGTTAGACTCTAAATTTTGTGTTATGGGCTATAAAACTAATACAATGTACTGTAAATACAACGTACAGTATAGAAATGGTAGAGCAAGCAGTTCAGTAAATGCAGGAAGCCTTAAGTAAACACGTGCCCAGCTGCTGGCCTAGAAACTGCTGACATTTCTATTTAATTGGAATGTACTGAAAACACTGTGTTGCAATCAATGTGTTTCTGACATATGCTGCTTAAATCCGTTCTATAAAAGAGTGATGCAGTATCTGTCATTAGCAAAAAGTGCGAGTTATACATAAAATTATTGTAGACTATAAACAAAAATTTTATGAAAGCCTCATGCAAGTTGAGAACATTAGGTTTCCAGTGGGTACAATATATGCAATACATACAAATGATAGGCAACTCGCCGAAGTGGAAACAGCACTCACTGCTAACTGTGTTCAAACTCTGTAATCAAATTCAAATTACAGACACTATGAGGCTCCTGAGTGGACACCACTACGAGTTTTTTTTCAAATATCCAAGGCTGGGGTAGGAGTTAAAACTGGTATGGTTGGTAGCATTATACACTATTATGCTCCCCCTTTCTTTAGAAAGCAACTTAGTATTACATATTGAGCCATGAAAATGACGTAACCTTTTTGTTTAGTCATCTCACTTTGAAGATCTTTCCTACAGCAATTAAAAATTTTGTTAAAAAATGGTATACACATAAAGATTTTCTTTACAGTATTATAAGAATAGAACTTCATAAATACCTAAACCCCAACAGAGGAGGGGCTAAGTGAAGTATACAAATGACACCTGACGTGCCACCACGTACCCATCAGACAGTAAATGTGCTGCAGCAGGGTAGGGCTCACTTATTGGTCACAAACCAGGACACAAACTGTACAACAATTAGAGGTTTCTTCTAAAATAAAAGAAAAGCAACTAACAATAATCGTAAATTCATGAGTAATTTTTAAACAAAGCATTGTTTTGGCTCTTACAAATTTTTTTCATTAAATTTGATGAAGGATGAAGTCCATGAATTAAGACAGGATAACAAGAAGATGAAGAAATCTCTGGAGGAAAAACAGAGATCCCTGAAAGACCCAGAAAAACGGTAAGGAAAGTTCTAAAGAACATGAACGACCCTGCCTGGGACGAGACCGACCTCTCATACACGTCCTTGGTTCTTTCTCAAAGACCACGACCCCAGCTGGTGTGCCCTGTTTCTTGAAAATACACCATTTTGAATGTGTATTGTTATATCTGGGCTGGTACTTATGCTAGAACTTCCTTCCCACTACCCTCTGGTCCTGTGAACTACAGGTCACATTAATGCACGCATGGATGCAGAGGGCTCCGGAATGGCTTTTGGTAGATGCCAGACTGTTCTCTACCACTCTTGTCTCCACAATGCTCTAAAATACTTCCCACTTTGGGATGCCTAACTAATTTAACCTTATTTAAAGCTGCAAAGATACTTTAATGTCATCTGAAGTCTTCAGTTGAAGCAGTATGGCATTTAAGGACGCATGGTGGTTCTGAGTGCAGGGCTCTAGCTCATTGAGAGAGAACCCCAGCCTCAGCCTCAGCCATGAATACAAGGAAATCCTACACATGCCACTGTGTCCAACTACAGGGGCGCTCCCTCTTGTCTGCTTTGTGTAAGTACTGTGATCATCAGAGTGTATTCACTGCACTCAGAGAGATCATACAGACTTTTAAATGTAGGCTACTTTGATAACATAACAAAGCGTACTGTTTTGTCCTAACCCAAAAGAGAAAGCTTCACTACAGCCTATAAATAAAATGTATTATTTATGATATATCACGGCAGCCAGTAAAGATGAATTGAGGTGATGCTGTGAGCTGACTTGGATGGGTAGGATTTCTTTGTCAGGCCAATGTAAACTCTGAGCTCTGTTTTACCATCAGGGTGCAGCACGCATTACTGCAGTGCTCACTGGGAAAGAAAAGAAGAAAACTATATACATCCTAAATTCCACCTAAGTAATTGAAGTTTAAATGTGGATCCATCTTCTCCCTGTACCAAACTGCAGAGCAGATGCAGGAGGAAGCCAGTCCGAACCCTGACTCCGCTGACCTCTCTGGGCCAGGGGCTTGAGAAGCCTCTGCAGCCCCTGGGCAGGAAGCACAGCATGGAGCCCAGCTTGTCCTTTGGCCTTGGAGATAGGATCACAGTGCCACAAGGACAGTACTTTCTATTTCCCTCTTCTAAAGAGGTCAGTTTTAAAGTGAGCCCTGCCTAGTGTGACTCAGTGGATTGAGTGCGGGCCTGTGAATCCAAGGGTCACCGGTTCGATTCCCAGTCAGGACACATGCCTGGATTGCAGGCCAGGTTCCCCAGTAGGGGGCATGTGAGAGGCAACCACACATTGATGTTTCCCTCTTGTCCTCCCTCCCTTCCCCTCTAAAAATACATAAATAAAATCTTCTAAAAAAATAAAATAAAGTGAGATAACTTTTTCATAGAACGTATTGCATCTTTTTTCATTTTTAAGTATATTTTATTGATCATACAATTACAGTCATCCCATTTTTTCCCCTTTATCCCCCTCTACCCTACAACCCCCTCTCACCACCATCCCCCCACCCTCAGTTCATGTCCATGGGTCATACATGTAAGTTCTTTGGATTCTCCATTTCCCATACTATTCTTAACCACCTCCTGTCTTATTTCGTATCTACCAATTACGCTTCTTATTCCCTGTACCTTTCTCCCCATTGTCCCCCCTCCCCCTTCTCTCTGGTAACCCTCCATGTGATCTCCATTTCTGTGATTCTATTCCTGTTCTAGTTGTTTACTTAGTTTGTTTTTGCTTTTTAGGTTCAGTTGTTGACAGTTGTTTGTTTGTTGTCATTTTACTGTTCGTAGTTTTGATCTTCTTTTTCTTAGATAAGTCCCTTTAACATTTCATATAATAAGGGCTTGGTGATGATAAACTCCTCTAACTTGACCTTATCTGGAAAGCACTTTATCTGCCCTTCCATTCTAAATAATAGCTTTGCTGGGTAAAGTAATCTTGGATGTAGATCCTTGTCTCTCATAACTTTGAATAATTCTTACCAGTCCCTTCTTGCCTGTAAGGTTTCTCTTGAGAAATCAGCTGATAGTCTGATGGGATCTCCTTTGTAGGTAACTGTCTCCTTTTCTCTTGCTGCTTTTAAAAGTCTCTCCTTATCTTTAATCTTGGGCAATGCAATTATGATGTGCCTTGGTGCATGCTTCCTTGGATCCAACTTCTTTGGGACTCTCTGGGCTTCCTGGACTTCCTGAATTCTATTTCCTTCACCAGATTGGGGAAGTTTTCCTTCATTATTTCTTCAAATAAGTTTTCAAATTCTTGCTCTTCCTCTTCTCCTCTGGCACCCCCATGATTTGGATGTTGGAACATTTAAAGTTGTCCCAAAGGTTCCTAAGCCTGTCCTCATTTTTTAAAATTCTTGTTTCTTCATTCTGTTCCAGTTGAATGTGTATTTCTTTCTTCAGTTCTAAATTGTTGATTTGAGTCTCGGTTTTCTTCCCTTCACTATTGGTTCCCTGTATATTTTTGTTTTACTTCACATAGCTTTCACTTCTTCCTCTATTTTGCATCCATACTCAATCATTTCTGTGAGTATCCTGATTACAAGTGTTTTGAACTCTGCACTTGATAGGTTGGCTATCTCTTCGTCACTTAGTTCTGTTTTTGGAGTGTTGATCTGTTCCTTCATTTAGGCCATATTTCTGTCTCACCACACCTGTTACATAGTAAAGGGGCACAGCCTTAGATATTTGCCAGGGCAGGGCAACCCGCTTCACTGCACTGTGGCACTATACGTGGGGGAGGGATCCAAGATGCAGCTTGCTCAGCTCTTGGACAGCTTTCAGTCACTTCCCCAGCTATACATAGGCAAACTGGGCCCTTCTGGTGCTGATTCCCAGGTGGGTGGGTTTAAGCATGTTCTAAGACCCAGGGGGTCTCTCCAATGAACTCTCCTGTGAGGCTGGGAGTTTCTCCTGCTACCTCAACTCCCACAGATTTTTACAGCCAGAGGTTTTGAGGCTTTAGTTCCCCATGCTGGAACCCTGGGTTGTGTGGCCTGTCTCGCTCCCCATTGGTTGCTCCCGGCTTATCCACATGTGAATGTCAGACCACCCAGTCGGCCAGGTGCCACCTTGCCTGCCCAATCCACCTCCTTGCCGAGCTTCCTCTCCACCCTGGCTGCCCATCTCCGTCCCTCCTACCAATGTGGATGGATGTTTCTCCTTTAACTCCTTATCAGACTTCCATACAGTTCAATTTTTCTGGCGATTCTGGATGTTTTTTGTTTTTAAATTTGTTGTTTTCCTTCTTTCAGTTGTGAGGGGAAGCAAAGTATATCTATCTATGCCTCCATCTTGGCCAGAAGTCATAACATATTACTACATCTTTAAAAAGCAAAATCACAGCACTGTTCATTAGACACTTCTCAGAAATACCCATTTGCATCAGCTATGACTTTTGTGATTTGCCATCTATATATTGGCCAAGTGAACTCTTTTAATTGTACCAAAATCTTCCAATGCCCATGAACTGGGCAACTTTGGAACTAGTTGGTTTTCTGGTTGTCCATGGTTCTTGTTCCATGCTCTTTCTAATCGTTCCCCGTAGCTGCCCACCTCCCACTGGATGGCGGTCACTTGAGCCAATGCCCTCCTGGCTACAAGCTCAATAGGTGTGTCTGGGGCTTAGCGTTGACTTGCCCACATTTGACCTTTCAAGTAGAATTGCAACTGTCTGTACTTAGCATTTGTTCATTAGTGCTAGGACTAGAAAAAAAAGTTGTGTTTTTTGGGGGTTTTTTTTGGTAAGCCCTAATTTTACAGTAGTTACTTTTTTGGTGATACATAAGACACTGAAGTGAAAAAAACAAATTTGATTGTACTGATGTTTGTTCTCTTAAGCAAATTTTAACTCAGGAACAACATTCATCACCTGATCGCTCTACCACTTTGTGGTTGTCAGACGGGTCTCTTGCAGAACCTGCCCAAATTGTTGATTGAAGCATCAAGTGAGAACATGCATATTTCTACTGCCCCTTCCCCTGATGGGGTGACAATTGAAATGCTTGTGTAATGCGTAATTCTTTCCTCCCATAGATTCGATATTTTGCTAAGCTTTTTAGGGAACAGAGAAAGTGCATCTGAGAGCAATTCTTTCTACAGACCTGCCCTATTCTGTAAACACACTGCATATATTTCTCCGTGTGACCTTCTGAGGGGTTGGGAGTTGATGAGAACAGTAGACAAGGGCTCTGATTATTAACTGTAAGGGTCACTTCTATGCTCTCACCTTTCAGGGACCAGGAGACAGAGCATTCCTATCCTGAGAGGTGAAGTGCTTTCAGTTCCACCTGATGCTGAGATGTGGCATCAGAGGGTCTGTCCATTGTGCTTTGTGGCATGTCCCTGCCCACATGCGCAGGGCACCTAGGGCATTGAAAACCTCCTGCTTTCTGTGGACTCCTGCCGTCCTTCACTTCATTTCTCCTGAACACACAGATCCCATTTACAGCAGCAGGGACACCAAGAAAGTGCTAGCCTGTCCTGGCATTCTCTACTCACGCTATGCTTTTGTAATTATTAAGCTGAGAACTTTTCTTATGTTACAAATAAAAATATAACTTTCCATTTAGGATAAAAGTATTTGAATGAATTTTCATTTTTATTCTGTACTTGTTTTTTCAGATCCCAAAATTAAATTGCATGTTTACTACATAGCTTAAGGAACATATCACAGTTTTAGGTACAGTTAAAACATTTCTAACGAAGGACAATTTATTCCTCCAAATAATAACCCTTTTCAAAAATATACCCTCTAGAACTTTTGTTTAGTAAGTGCCTTTGCAGTAAAACATCTAAAAAATGCAAAACAGTGTTTTATACAGGGGTGGACAAAACTAGGTTTACAGTTGTTCATATGGAAAAATATGTCATATAAGAGTAAATAATAATATAAAAATAAACTGTTTCATATATTCACAACTATAAACCTACTCTTGTCCACTCCTGCATAAATACATAGATATATCTGATTATTGGCTACTGGCAATATTTTAAATGCTATGAATTTGTAAAGGCATCAAGTAGATTTTCTCCTTCTCCATTGTTTGCGTATTTGGGGGGCAGATATTGATGCGAAAGTGTGACAACATGATGAAAAGTATTTTGCATTAGTACAAAGAAGGAAGGCTCATCTGAATTAGTTTTAAAAATACAACAAAACCAACCTGGCCAGGTAACTCAGTTGGTTAGAGTGTTGTCCTGCTACACGAAGGCTGCAGGTTCAATCCTTGGTCAGGGCACATACAGGAAACAAGCAATGGAACAATACATAGATGTTTATTCTCTCCCTTCCTCTCTCTTTCTCTAAAATCAATAAGTAAATAGTAAAAAAAGTACAACAAAACCAAGCATATTAAAATTATTTGTTTTCTGATATTCAAAAATTGCTACTTTGCTACTACTTCTTTCAACTACTTACAGTGACTGGGATTACCATATTTTGCCATGTATAATGAACACTTTTTTGTCCGAATTTTTGAGAGAAAAATAAGGGTGCACATTACACATGGGTAGTACCTGAAATACCTTGTATCTGCTCTTGTGGTCTATAATTATTTGTTACATAAAATTTCTTGTACTATAGTATGTTCAAAAATAAATGCTAAAATTCCTTTATAATACAAAAAAACAAGTATCTAAATATTAATAAATTAATTACAAAATTAAAATGAAAGATTTTTTTCCCTGAAAGTTTGGGCCACAAATGTGGGTACACATTATACACAACAAAATGCGGTAGTTATTGGCCTAATTTAAGGAAGAGAATTGTCCTAACATAGTTTAGGCTATTTCAATATTTGATTATTGCTGTATTGTTGGGCTCTTTACAAATCAATGGATACTTCAAAAATAAATGGATACTTCTAAAGTGGTTAAAGATATGTTTATTCTCTAGAGCAGCAATTTTCAATCTTTTTCATCTCATGAGAAACATAAAATTCTGTGACCTATTGAAAATTTTGTAACCTACCAAGAAAAAATAGGTATAATTTTGATTGATTTACAAAAATACATAATAATAGTAATCACAATACCTACACTTTTTGGTCCAATGTGACTTTTTTAAAAAATCAGGTGCCTCTAGCTGTATATTAACATTTCTGGTACCAAGAATTAACCAATTAGACACAACTGTATTATGTGATGAGACCAACAAGATGCAACTCTATTATATGGCCTATATATTCATGGTTCAAGACAGGGCGTTCAGACTGGATGGCAATTATTGTGCTGTTGTCATTATTTTATTTGACAACCTAAGGGAAAGATGTCTGTGCCCCTGACTAAATAGTCAGATAGTGCATGTTTTAAACATTCTGTGGCACACCAGCTGAAAATCACTGCTCTAGAGGATCTCAAAAGGCTGTCATCACTCCAATACCACTGCGGATAACTTTGAACTTGTTTCTGTAGTGAGATTTATCTTCCAGTTCTAAATCATTTTAAATAATCTGTCAAACACTCACTGAACTCCTACTTTGTCCCAGATGCTGTGCTCAGCAGCTGGAAGTAGGAGAGAAGTGGGAGTCCTCCCTTTCCTGGAGAATCTTACTTTTCATGAGGGGGATACCCTGTGAGCAACTGATACCTCATAACAAGGGGTAACTCAGCTATGTGACTGTACAAAAAAAGGATAAGTCTTACAGTGTGGCTGCTGGCAAAGATATCCTGGAGGTAAACTGGGGCTTGGGGGCCAGAGTTAAGCTTGCTGAGACAAAGAGGAGCAAAAGGTACTGTAGGCAGAGAGGGCAGCGTGGATGAGACTAGGTGGCGATGAATGTCAAATAAAGAGAATAGAATTAATAACATTTAGAAATAAATAAAAAGTATTTTCTGAGGTTCTCCCTTGAGTAATGAAATGCTAATGTTATTTAAACATGAAATGAGAGTTAAAGTGTTAAAGATGCATTGTTTTTTGGATATGAGAGAATCTAATAACACAACTCTTTTATTCCCAGATGAGGATACAGAGGCCCAGAGAGACCTTTCACCCACCCCACCCCCAGCTTGTCAGTGAACGGGCAGCCCTGACACAACTCACTCCTCTGACTCAAATACACACTGTTTTGTCACACTGTCTCTTGAACAAGTATTTATCACTGGCTTTCATTTATCGCAATAAAATGCTCTTCCTTCCATATTTTGTAAGACATTACATTTTATTATAGTAAATGAATAGTAGAAATAGAAAATCTCAGCTGCTTTTTATTGCTTAAGAAAATAAAACACTGAAATCTTATTCTAAACTTTTTACGTTATGATAAAGGAGATTTATAAAAGGTGCCTGCCAGGTTTGATTATAGGTACTATATCAAGGACAGCATTCTATAACCCATTCCTCAGATCTCGCCTGTGGAAGTTAGAGTATCTAACATGATATCACATTCAAGCAGTTCACGGAACATAAGAAAAATTATAATGCTTAATCAATTGACATTTCAACTAAGGAAAAACTACACTTTTATAGGTTTAACTTACTGTGACATTTTCTTCTATTTTCCTTCCCTTTCATGTATCTCCTGGGAGCCTTACTAAAAAGTATAGCTCATGCTCAACAATATTTCTAGATGATAGCACAATCAGCCAGCCTAACCTCAGAACCACAGTCCAATGGTGACTACAACTAGGTCGCCAAGGGGTGAGTGACAGATCCCCTTCTGCTGAAAGCATCCTAGCCACATGTAATTTCAGTCATTTGATTGGCCTTTTCAGTGATCAGGTTAATAAACTGGTGTCAGTTATATATTAATTTCAAGAACCTAAATGTGAATTTTTAACTTCCATTTTAATCTTAGAGTAGATGAATGAACAGAAAGTCAGTTAGCAAATAAGAAATCCCAGAAAAAAGTATTTATCTTTATTTGCTGAATTTCGGTTGGTAAGACAGTGTTGAACATAATGGAGAGGCACTTTTTATTGAATGTTTCTAGGGAAAAAAAGTGTAACTTTAGAGATACAGGCCTGCTCTGGCTGGCATGGCTCAGTTGGTTGTAGCACCATTCTGTGAACTGAAAGGTCACAGGTTCAATTCCCAGTTGAGGCACATGCCTGGGTTGTGGGTTCAAGCAGCCCCTGGCTGGGTTGTGTGTATGTCCTGGTCAGGGCATATATGAGAAGTGACTGAACAATATCTCTCTCCCTCTCTCCCTTTCTTCCCCTCTCTCTAAAATCAATAAGCATTTCCTCAGATAAGATTAAAAAAAGAGAGAACAAGAGAGAGAGGGACCTGAAACAATGCATACTACTTTGGAAGTTATTCTTGGAAGAAGTAAAAGCTCATCCCCTACTAGCATTAGAGTGTGCCTGTATTTAAATTTAATTGTATTTTGTCAGATTTACACCACCATACAACTTTTTCCCTGCATTACTTTTGTATAAAAATTCACTTCTCCTTCCTATCCCCAAATAGGGGGAAAATGCATCATACCAGTCTTAATGAACAAATTTTCAAGCTAATTTCTTTGTGGATATAATTTTTCCAACTCAGATTTTAGTTTCATAGATATATGAAATGTAATTTTATATATATATATATATGTATACACACACACACACACACACACACACACACAGGTGTGGGCAAAAGTAGGTTTACAGTTGTGAGTATGTAAAGTTTATTTTTGTATTATTATTTATTAATTATTGTATTATTTTTCATATGAACAACAGTAAACCCACTTTTGCCCCATCCTGTAAGTGTAATTGGAGACCCAGAAGGAGAATGAATAATGGGAAAAACAGAAAAGTATTTTAAGGCAACAAGGCTAAAAAATTTCAAATTTGATGAAAACTATAAACTAACAGGTCCAACAAGTTCAACAAAATCCAAGCACAAGAAAAATGAATGAAACTACACTAATGCACCACATAATCAAATTGTTCCAAACTAGTGATAAAAAAAATTTTTTAAAGCAGTCAAGAAAAAAAAGGACATTATATGTACATAGAAAGATAAGGATGACATTGGATTTCTCATTGGAAATAAAAATGGCAAGAAGATAGTGAGGCAACATCCTCAAAGCTACCAAAAGAAGAAAAAAAGAACATTGACCCAGAATTCTATACCTAGCGAAAATATCTTTCAAAAATGAAAGTAAAATATTGACTTTTTCAAAGTCAAAAAAAGCTAGTAAAGTACATCACCAGCACATCTGCACTGTAAGAAATGTAAAAGGAAGTTCTTCCAGCAGAAGGAAAGTAATAACACACTGAAATGTGGATTCACACAAAGGAATGAAGAACACCAGAAGTGATAACTGCTTAAGCAAATATATAATTTTTTCTTTATACTTAATCTCTTTAAAGGAGATTTTACTATTTAAACAAAAATGATAGCAATGTATTGTGGGGTATATAACATACAAATAACTAAAATGTATGACACCAACAGTATACAGATTGGGGCAGGGGGAAGTAAAATATACTATTTATGCTGCACAAGGTTCTTATACTCTATGTGACCTGGTATAATATCACTTAAAGATAAACTGTGATAAGTCTAAAATGGATATTAAAACCTTAAAGTAGTCACTAAAATAACACAATAAAAAGTTGTATACAAATGATGTACTGTAGAATTGTATACCAGAAACCTACATATAAAGGAAAAGTTATAGCTAATAAGCCAGGCAAAGAGACAAAATGGAGTCAACAAATTCTCAATCTGAAAGAAGGCAGAAAAAGAGGAAAAAAAACAAAGAGCAGATAAAACAAATAGAAAGCAAATAATTAGATGACAGATTTAAACCTAACCACATTAACAATCACATTAAATGTGAATAGTCTAAACAATAGTTTAAAAGGCAGAGATTGTCAGACTGGATAAAAATGCAAAATCCAACTATCTACTTTCTACAAAACAAAAAAAACAATTTAAATATAACGATACAAATAAAGTGTAAAGAATTAAAAAATATATGCCATGTAACCCAAAGCAAAAGGAAGCTGAATATCATTAATATCACACAGTATATTTAAGACCAAAGAATATCACCACAATTCTTTTATAATTACAAAGGGATCTATTTGTTAACAGACTATAAAAATTCTATGTTTAAGTACCCAACAACAGAGCTTCAAAATCAATGAAGCAGCCCCCAGCTGGTGTGGCTCAGAGGATTGAGCACTGGCCTGAGAACCAAAAGGTTGCTGGTTCAATCCCAACCAGGGCACATGCCTGGATTGTGAGCCAGGTCCCCCACTGGGGGTGTGTAAGAGGCAACCGATCAATGTTTCTCTCCCTCTCTTTCTCCTTCCCTTCCTTTCTCTCTAAAAAATAAATAAATAAAAATCTTTTAAAAAATCAATAAAGTAAAAACTGATAGAATTGCAAGGAGAAATAGACAAATCCACAATTATAGTCAGAGATTTCATTATCTCTCTCACAATAATTGGGAGAACAAGTAGGATTAAGGGTAAGGATAGAGAAAACTTGAACAGCACATCAATTAACTTGACCGAGTAATCCCTATACAACACTCAACAATAGAAGACATATTCTCTTCAAGTATGCAAAGAACATCTACCAAGTTCTACCATATTTAGACCATAAAGCAAGTCTCAATAACTTCAAAGAGATTAAAGTCTGAAAGTATTTTCTCTGACTACAATGGAATTAAATTAAAAATCAATGATAGAAATTTGGAAATGTCCAAATTTTTAAAAATTAAGTAATACACTTCTAAATACCTCATTGCTTCCTATATGTCACTTTTTAGTAAATGTCAAAAACCATATTTCAAAAATTCCAAATTCTGGGATCTTAGTTCCACAACATTTGGGCATAATCTTGGCAAGTTTTGGAGCAACACAGATCCTGCAAACAGTAGAGATGGCGGCCAGCACAAGGACCAAGAGCACACACAATAGGAACTTTGATATATTATGCTCAAGCCCTTCCATCTGTCCTACAGAGAGAGAGCCCCAGGCAAAGCTCCATCCCTGGGCTGGCTTCAGGTCAGGAAAAAAAGCTTTTTTTATTTTCTAGCCTCTGGGCTACACAATCTACTTCTTGAAAAGTTTTTATTTCCCTTTTTTCCATGTACTATTTTTGTTCCTAGGCTAGGCTGTCTATGGATGTCCTTCAGACCCAAATTTAGGAAAGAGAGAGCCTTATCTCTGTTCGTGTTAAAACATTTTGGTTCCTAAATAGAACTGATATACTAGAGACAACCCCAAATTACAGTTTTTCCATAATGACCTCTGGGCCCATCATGTCCTGAGCCATCTAAAAGAAAATCTAGAAAATCCTAGCCAGATAGGGGCATGGTGCCTGTGGAAAAATGAGGCTTACTTAAAATAAGGTAAAATCCTTAATTGTTTCTATCACAGGTACCCTGTAAAAAAAAGTTTTTAAATTTGATAGGTGGTCAAGATAATACTAACTGGGAGGACTATTTGGATTTATATACTACAAACCTTCATATAATGTACAACATGATATTGTACACTGGGAAAGAAATTACATAATATAGGAAGAGTCTGTGACTCAGGAAAGGTAGCAAGATAAATTTAAAAGCTTGCAAATCTGATGACTAAGAAATAGTATCTTTACCTCATTTTAATTTTCACTCCCTTTATTACTAGGGTGAGCATTTTCTTATGTTTGATTTGCCATTCAAGTTTCTACTTAAAAAGTACCTGTTCATTCTCTTGGCTCATTTTTTCCTTGGGTTGTTCACATTTTACATAATAATCGGTAGTTCTTTATTATTTTGGAGACTAACCTTTGGTCTAAGATATAGCTGGAGAGGTGGTAGGTGGATAGGGAGATTCTCATGTACACACACGGACCTATGATGGGGGAGACTGAGAGGGAACATATCAAATATCTTCTCTCTCTGACTTGCTTTTAGAGTTTGTTCATGGTGCCTTTTGTCATGTAGGTATTTTAAATTTTTATTTGGTTAAATTGATCAATATTTTCCTGTATAGGCTATATTTTTATGTTCTATATAAAAAAATTCCTCTCTACCCCAACATCATAATCACTAACGCTTTGAAAAATACAATTTGGCTTTGGTGCATAACACAGAACCACTCTCAGTAAATGTAGGCTAGCTGCTGTTAATTTTACTTTTCTGTCCTTACCATTCAACTGAAACTGTTCTCTCAAAGCCATGAGTATTTCACACTCACAAACGCTAGCCTCTTCGCAGGCTATTTCCTGCTCATCCTCTTTCGAGGATTGGGCGTTTTGTCCAACCCTTTCTTCCTAAAAACCTCTTCCTTTGGTCTTGATGATAATATGCTATTGTGGATTTTGTCCTTTATATTGTCTAATCTGTCTCAGTTTCATTCACCGATGTACCAGTATATCCTTAAAGATGCACACTGTCCCGCTATACTTTCCAGCAATGTGACCTTATCCACTAGCCTCAAATGTCACTTCTTTGAAAATAAGGAACAAATCAATTCTGAACAGCCTACTTCATTTCTAAACAGGCTTCTTCAAACACTACACATCCCCCCAAAACCCATGTTTTCTCTAGGATACCACATTTGGTTACTAACATTACCTATTATCCAAGATAGAAGTCTTTAAATTTATCTCCTCTCTGCCTCTCAAGATCCAAAATCCATTCAATTCTCAGATGCTGTTGACTCTACTTTAAATATTATGTTAAATCCACCCTTTCCTTTCCATTTCTACTGCCCTATATCAGAGTCATCCTAGCTCACTTGTTAACTGACTTCCAATCGTTCTTCTACATAGCCATCAGTTATTTTTCTAAAGCATATATTTAGTTGTGATTATCACATGCTCCGTCTGGGCAAGATCAATGTCCTAGGCAGCATGTACTTGATACGTTGTCATTAAAAATAATTAAATGAAACCTGGAATTCTGTTTTTCAATAGGAGTAATCATTATAGTTAAGAAGCCAGATGGGTAACCTACCCCCATTTCTCTGAAAACTTAGAAAACTTGCTTGGACCTCAAATTCTGTAACATTTAGAAATCCAAAGCAAGTCCCAAGATTTCTGCTAATTCTTCACAGCTTAAGTTTTCACAGTCCCCCTTGCTTCTAGCTCCTGCAATGATATGAGGTGTCTTTTTCATTCCAGATGACAAATTCATCTCCTTTCCAAAAGAACCCCTCTTACCTCAAGAATTTCATGAACTTAACTGACTTTACTGAAGATCAAGGTATGTCAACATGGAACCTTCACCATGGACATGCAGTCTCCCATCATCTTTCTGCCCCTCTCTCTCCCCCTCCCTACCACACCCTTCTCCCTCCTTATATCCCTAGTGCTAGTTCAAAACAAAACAATCTTCTATTTGTCTCATTCATATCTCCTATATCATTTACTTTTTGTCTCTTGAGTTGAGGACCTCACCACCCAGTGCCCACTACAAAGATCTGTTCAAGGTATTTCTTCCAAATATATATATAATGTTATGCTTTAAAACAATTCCAAAATTTTTTTTCTCAAATCCCTTATATGATAAATAATATCATTTAGAATGTGTACATATACCAGGCACATCATTAAGCACATATGAAATAGGTATCATTAACACTTAGGGAGATTAAATAACATGCCCAAAAGTACCAACTATTAAGCAAAAAGAACAACAATTCAAATCCACATCCTCTCCTCTGCCTGTAAAGAAATAACCTAACCCTTTCACACTTTCAAGATGCTCCTTTGATCCTTTTTAGAATTCTCTCCCTCCAAAACTACACTAGACATCTCTGTTTCCTAAACACATTCTCTAAAATTTCATTGCTATTGCTTTCATTATGCCATTGTTTTTACTTAAAAGCATCCCTTCTTTATCCATTAACTTCCTACTCATCCTTCAAGGTTGTTGTGAGGACTCAATGAGTTAATACATTTAAATTACTTAAAATACCACCTGGCACATTATATATATTCAATAAATGTTAGCTGTATTGCTATAAGCCATTTACAAGATTTTAGAAAATTGCTAGTAAATAATATACCAAAATAGGTCAATCAAAAATGAATCACACATTCTCTCCCTCCCCCCCTCACATATACAAGCAGAACACACATGTGGATGCAAGGATGTATAGTGGAAAGAATGCCTATATTAAAATAAGATGACTATACATAAAGAACAAGTGGAAAAGATATTTTATATACATACACGCAAACATATATGTAAATATATGAGGGGGAACCAAAAATGGAATTTATATATTAAAAATGTGCATTTATTCTTGCATGTTTAAACTTCAGTCACCTTAAAAAACTCTCCATTTGATGCAATACACTTATCAAGACATTTTCCCCACAGCTCAAAAAAGTTTTTGAACTCATCAATTTTGATGTCTTTTAGTGCTTCTGCCATTTTTTTCATCTGGAGAAACAAAAAAAAGTTGCTCAGGGTGAGTCTGGTTGAATAGGGAGGGTAGGGCAAGGGGGTCATGCTGTTTTTTGGTCAAAAACTGCTGAACACTCAGCACAGTACAGGCAGGTGTATTCATAAATCACCCATCATGAAATGGGCAAACACATTGAGTCTTCCAAAAAATTTCACTGAAGCCAAATGCAGCCTTTCACAACAACACCAGCTGGTACAGTGATACAGATGGGTTCCTAGAACACTCACCTAGCAGGGGAAGCCTGTACTACAAGGGGCTTGTCCTTCAGAAGATAATTCAGGGTTCTTTTGGGTCCCCCCTCATATGTTGTGTGTGTGTGTGAACTGGAATATTATTCAGCCACAAAAAAGAGATCTTGCCATTTGCAACAACTTGAACATTAGAAGGAATTATGCTAACTGAACTAAGTCAGACAGAGATAGACAAATACCATGTGATTTCACTTATATGTGAAATCTTTTAAAAAAGTGAACAAATTAAACAAAAGAGAAATAGACTCACATATATAGAGAACAAAATGATGATTGCCAGAGGAGTGGGAAGTAGAGGGATGGGTACAAACCTCCAGTTAGAAGGGGAACAAGGGGTACAAACCTCAAGTTAGAAAAACAGTCAATATTATTGTCATAACTTTGTATGGTGATAGATGATTAGTAGACTTATTATGGGGATCACATCATAAGGAATGTCAAATCACTATATTTTATACCTGAAACTAACAGAATATTGTATGTCAACTATTTTAATTAAAAATAAAAAATAAGTAAAGTGAGACATAGTCTTGGTTTAAATTTCAGCTCTGCCATTTAATACCTGTGTGACTCTGGACGAATTATTTAACTTCTCTAAGCTCCTACTCTCACACTCATAAAACAGGGATTCTTGAATCTCCCTTACAGGCTTGCTGTGAGAATTAAAGACATTTGCCAAAGAGCTTGCCATGATGCTTGACATGCAGTAGGCTATCAACAAGTGGCATAAATTATTAAAAGAAAATATATGATCATTACTGAAAAAATGAGCATATGAGGACCTTCAGAAACAACAAATAAAGTCAGTAACTTCAGAAACTGGAACATCCTTAACACGTGAAAAATCTATCATTTTTAGGTTAACTAAGGTACTGCTTTAAAGTTATCATCAGAGAACTTGGTAAAGAATATGAAGCTATCAATTTAAATAATACTTACTTAGCATTCATACAGTAAGTCCAAAACTATGAGGAATATAACAAAACATGGCATGATCCACATCCTCAAGTAGTTCACAAGAAACCCAAACCATATGACAATATATTATGTCTTATCTAAAATATAGGTTCTTAAAAGAAATGTGCCAAAACACAGGCCTATGAAGTAGAATGGTGGCTGTTAGGGGCTGAGGGTAAGGGAGGCCTGAGAGTCACTGCTTAACGGGTAAAGAGTTTCAGTTTCACCAGATAAAAGGTGCTGGAGTTAAATGGTGGTGATGGCATCACCACCTTAAAAATGCATTAACACCACCGAACCTAAACTTAAAAATGACTAAGATGGTAAATTTTATGTTGTGTGTACTTTACCACAACTTTAAAAATTTAAAGTAAAAAAAAATGTGCCAAAAATAGATTAACCTAGAAAAATATTGTGAAAACAGTTACACAATGAATTTCTACAAAGATTTTTAAATGGGTTACAAATCTAGTACTTACCTTCACATTTAAAATGGTAACATTTTCCGAGCAACAATACGGGGGAATTTCTACTAAAATATGTCTTTGTTTTCAACACCCAACCTAAACAAGAAAAGAGAAAAACTCTTGCAGTTAGAGGATTAAACACTAAAAGGCTAGCAACATTTTCTTTTATTTAATTTCAAATAAGCAATTCTCAACTACAGATGTGCAATTTTTTGCAAGAGTAGCAAAATATTTCAGCAATGAACTGAAAGTAGAGGCCATTTATACTCCTTTAAAATACAGTTAAGGCCCTGGCTGGTGTAGCTTAGTGGATTGAGGGCGGGCCTGCGAACCAAAAGATTGCAGTTCGATTCCCAGTCAGGGCACATGCCTGGGTTGCAGGCCAGTTCCCAGCAGGGGACCCACAAGAGGCAACCATACATTGATATTTCCCTCCCTCTCTCCTTCCCTTCCCCTCTAAAGATAAATAAATAAAATCTTTAAAAAAATACAGTTAAGTATTTTAACCACATTGTATCCACTTAAAAAAATGAGAGGAAAAAACTTGAATTTTAATTTATTTTAAAACAGGTAACAATGTTCTTACAATATAAAATTTAAAGGCACAAATTCTACTTCAGTTTCCCTGATACCAACCTGTTTTCCCAAAGGCAACAAGTGTTACCCATGTCTTATATTTCCTTCCATCTTAGTTAATTAAAAGATTTAAAGTACTTGAATATTCCAAGGAAGTAATTTAGAAAAAAGATCAGACAGTACAGTGGTGTTTATGATAAAAGTGGATCTCTAAAGCGTCCTGGGGAAATCTATTATAACCCCATCACATTGGCCAAATGAGGATCTCTGAAAATAGTATATGAAGCTTCCAGACATCCTCAATTTACAGAATGTTCTGTTTTATTTTAATAATTTAGTTTTAGTTGGCCCTTTTCATTTTATCTTTACAAAAGCTTATAAGAAATGTACCACTACCCCTGGCTGGTGTGGCTCAGTGGATTGAGCACTGGCCTGTGAATCAAAAGGTTGCTGGTTCAATTCCCAGTCACGGCACATGCCTGGATTGCAGGCCAGGTCCCCAGTTGGGGCAACCACATCAATGTTTCTCTCCTTCTCTTTCTCTCTATAAGAAGAAATAAATAAAATATTTTTTAAAAAGAAAGAAATGTACCACTATCTCTGCCCCAACTTCTTGATACTGAGCCAAGAAACTATGGTGCAGAGAGAGTGAAAAATAAAAGATATAAGATCCATAGAGGAATGGGATCACTTAGTCTGGGCATAAATAGGAAAAAGCCATGAAAAAGTTCTTATATATATATTAAAAAGAACATTTTCATTGGAATTCTTCTGTTCTTCAATCTCTTCTGCTTTTTACCTCTAAATCTCAATCTACAGCAGCAGGGAGGTGGGTCCGAGATAAATTAAATGTCATTATGATTTCTAAATGAAACTAATTAAATAAAACTGAGTAAGTTAAGAAAAGCAAGTACATTCAGAAAACAAGCCATTCAATAAATTGACACAGAGCAGTGATTGTCTATGAGGGGTGACTATTGACCAGAAGGAAGATGAGGAAAACTTTATGGCGTAAAAGAAATTTTAAATATATTGATTAGATTATTAGTTTCATAGGAGTATATATGTGCCATACTTTCTAAATTGTATATTTAAGAGTCATTCATTTTACTTTGTTAACTTTCCCTCAATTACAAAAATTATTTAAGAGATGAACTAAGGCCATGTTTCAGTTATATGTTCCTACTAACAAATGACTCCAAAACTTAATAACTTGAAGTGAAAACTGTGTCTTATATGGGAGTTCTGTGGGTTGACTGGGCTCATCTGAGCAGCTCTCCTGCTGGGCTGCTCAGAGTTTTTAATGTAGTGAAAATCAGATGGAGAAGCTCAGCTGAGACAGAGCTGACTCTCTTACACAGTCCCGGGGCCTTTCTTCTTCACGTGGCCTTTCCACATGGTTTCTCCTGCAGGGCACCTAAATCGGTTACGGGACAGTTCAGAGCTCCAAAACAGAGCAAGTAGAAGTTGCCTTTCTATGAATAGGCCTAGAATGGAGACGACCTCTATCTCATTCTGTCAGTTAATATACAGCACAGGCCAGCCTGGACTGGCTTAGAAAACAAGAAAACGCAGATGTGATTCACTGAGGACCATCTTTGGAGACTACCTACATAAAAAGAATGTTACCAAAAAATCAATAGTCCATTAAGTCACTGATTTGAAAATCACAAATAAGGCTTTAAAAGATGCAAACAAGCCAAAAAGCATAGACATGATTTACTTATTTATATTTTAAAAAGGAAGTGAAGTTATCCCTGGTCAGGTGGCTCAGTCGGTTGGAGCATCATCCCATACACCAAAATGTTGCAGGTTTGATTCCAGGTGGCGGCACAAATCTAGGTTGCAGGTTCAATCCCTGGTCAGGGTATGTATGGAAGGCAACTGATTGATTTTTCTCTCACATCAATGTTTCTCTCTTTCTTTCTCTCTCTCTCTCTTTCTCTCCTCCTCACCTTTCTCTCCCTCTCTAAACCAATAAACAAATCCTTGGGTGAGGATTAAAAAATATATAATAATAAAAAAGTTTAAATGAAGCTGGATCTGTACCTCACATTATATGTAAAAATGAACTCAAAATGAATCAAAGGTCTAAATATGAGAACTAAAATGATAAAACTGTTCAAAAGAAACAGGCATAAATCTTCATGATTGTGATCTAAGCAGCAGTTTCTTAAATATGACATCAAAATCACAAGCAACCAAAACAAATAGGTAAATTGGACATCATCAAAATTTAAAGTTTTGTGCCTCAATGAACACTACCAAGAAAGGTAAAAGACAACCCAAGAACAGGAGAAAATATTTACAAATGATATATTTGCTAAGGCATTTTTATCTAGAGTATATAAAGAACTCTTATAACTCAATAAAAAGAGACAACCCAATTAAAATGCACAAAGGATTTGAATAGGCATTTCCTCAAGGAATATATACATATAAATGGCCAATAGTTACATGAAAAGATGCTTAACATCACTGTTCATCAGAGAAATGCAAATCAAAGTCACAGTGAGATATTACTTCACAACCACTAAGACGGCTCTAATAAAAAAATGGACAATAACATGTGTTGGTGAGGATGTGGAATACTTCAAGCCCTCAAACATTGAGGGTGGGAATGTAAAATGGTGCAGCCACTTTGGAAAACAGTTTGGCAGTTCCTCAAAAGTTAAACTTAGAGTTAATGTGATCCAGCAATTCTACACCTAGCTATATACCCAAGACAACTGAAAACATATATTCACACAAAAACTTGTACGCAATGTTCATAGCAGCACTCTTCATATTAGCCAAAAGTAGAAACAATCTGAAAGTCCATCAACTGATGAATGAGTAAAGAAAATGTATAACCATAAAAAGAAATACTATTCAGCCATGTAAAAAAATGAAGTACGGATATATACATGCTACAACATGGATGGACTTTGAAAACATTATGTTAAGTGAAAAGAGTCAGACACAAAAGGCCACAAGCTGTATGATTTCACTTACATGAAATGTCCAGAACAGGGAAATCCGTAGAGACAGAAAGTAGACTGGTGGTTGACAGTGGCTGGAAGTAGCTGGGCAGGAATAGGGAGTGGCTGCTAATGGGTATGGGGTTGCTTTTGGGGGTAACAGAAATGTTCTGGGGGGCAGGGGGCAGTGGAGGTGGGTATAGGGAGGAAAAATAGTGATGGATGGAGACTTGACTTGGGGTAGTAAATGCATAACACAGTGTGCAGATGATGTGTGGCAGAATTGTGCACTTGCAACCTGTATAATTTTGTTAACCAATGTTACCCCAATAAATTTAATAAAAAGGAAAAAATATATTCTAGAATTAGGTAGTGATGATGGTTGCACAACTGTGTGAATATACTAAAAACCACTGATCCATACACGTTAAAAGAGTGCATTTTATAGTATATAAATTGTACCTCAACTTAAAAATTAATGTTCCTAATTTTCAAAATGCAATGTCATGTTATTATCAAATCATAGCTGTCTAAATAGCTAGCTGGCAATGACTTCCAGTGAACCAGGAGTCAACTGCCAACGTGTTTTACCTGAATTTGCAATATCAAAGAATTTTACTACAGTGGATCATTTTTATTTTATAGATATGAACTTCTTCCTATTGAAACTAGTTCTGCTGAGTATTTCTCCATTTTTGAGGTTTCTTTATATTTTATTTGTTTTGATTCTGAAATGGGCTTCAAAATTACCTCATGACCTGTTGCCAGATGGCAGAGGGTTGGGAGACTGGGTGACAAAGGTAAAGGCATTAAGAAATACAAATTGGTAGTTACAAAACAGTCACAAGGATGTGTAATACAGCATAAAGAATATAGTCAATAATATTGTAATAACTATGTTACGTGCCAGGTGGGTACTAGACTTAGCGGGAGTATCACTTCGTAGTATAACTTGTAACTACTATATAACCACTATAATTTATAACCACTATATAACCACCTGAAACTAATATAATGTTGAAAGTAAGGGGAAAAATTAAAATTATAAATAAATAAAAAGGAATAAACTATAAAAAGAACACTATATGATCCTTACTGAATTTGTTTGCAAACCACGAATAACCCTGGCTGGTGTGGCTCAGTGGATTGAGCACGAGCCTGTGAACCAAAGGGTCGCCGGTTTGATTCCCAGTCAGGGCACATGCCTGGGTTCCAGGTTCCCGGATGGGGGCACGTGAGAGGCAACGACACACTGATGTTTCTCTCCTTCTCTTTCTCCTTCCCTTCCCCTCTCTCTAAAAATAAATAAATAAAATCTTTAAAAAAAAAAGAGTAACTAGGCTTAAAATGAGGATCTGAGGGTACTTCTAGGAGCATGCTTGCTTGCTTCCTAGTTTATACATGAGGTTACCTGAAATTTAGTCTAAAAATGGAGGTATTGCCATCACCTGAAGAAATTGTTTGGAATATTTACTAAAAAAAAAAAAAAAGACCACGTAGTATGCTTGAGTTTCTAAGCATTGTTTATTATGATATTTGGCTGTTTCTTCAGGAGATATTCTTATCTCTATTCTTTACATAAATATTTCACTCAACAAGAAACTTAAGCAATTGTCAGTGACTTAATAAGGAGGATGATACACATCAGGTTTAAAACAATGGCTTCACATATGGCTTTGGATTTACACAATTTTAAAATCACAATACTTACTATATTTCATGTTGTTCCAAGCAGATATAAATTTAGTTTTTAGTCTGTCAACTTCTTCTGTTCCTGTGGCCTCCATATTCAAATTCTGAAGAAAAAGCCATCACTTGATTGCATTCTTCTGTAGTTTAATCTTTTATACTGACTGAAAGGAAAAATTAAAGAAAAACAAGTCCGTATTAAATGGTACAATAACTGCTAAAGTTATTTAAGTGATTAAATAAAATTTGGACTTGAAATGAGCAAACCAATTTCTCATTTTACAGAAGAGACTACAATATATTCAATAAACATTTTAAATAAAAAGACCATCAAATACCAAATATAAACAATATAAAATTTCATACAAAACTAGACAATAGGTGAGGTAGATCAGTTGGTAGATCAGGAGGGTCGTCCTGATACGCCAAAGTTGCAGGTTGGATCCCTGGTCAAGGCACATGCAAGAATCAACCAATGAGCGCATAAATAAGTACAACAACAACAAATCAATCAATCTCTCTCTCTCTCCCCCCCACCCAAACCAATTAAAAAAAAAGACTAAACAACAACCTCCCTCAGGTACTCATAATTAAAATCAGTTAACAAAGCTCAACTTCAAGGTTTGTTTTATTTATAATTAGAGAAGGTTGATTTCAAATCTTATTTCAAATGATGACTATCTTCAGAATGAAGGTTTCCACTCATATTGTTTAAGTCACTACTTTCATATAAAGTCTAAATATTTTGTTTTAATTTTTAAATTAAGGTAATTCCTAATACTGCAGCATTTAAACAAACAGAATGGCTTAAATTTACAACAGAATTTTTTTTTACTTTAAAATAAGAATAAATGTAGCTCATAATTGTTTGTTTTATAACTAACTTTAGGGAAAATAGAGATGTGTGATATAATCTGAAAGAAGAATAAATTATAACTGAAAAGGCTTGAGCTTATATGCAATAATTTACAGACAGTTTACTTTTCAAGAAAAGAATGCTGCACGGAACATTACCATTTTAGGGTTATAAACATCTACTCAAAAGTACTGATGCATTCCTTTCCCTAACAATAGACATTCCATTTTACAGTATGTACTGGGTTGGCCAAAAAGTGCATATGGTTTTCTCTGTAAAATAAAAGACACATTTTCATTAATAACTTTATTGATTTGGACCTTTTAAGTATGTTGGCTATCTCCTACTATTGGTTTCTGGCCCACTAGAGGCCAGGGGTGCTGCTAAACATCTTCCAATGCCTACCAGAGTCCCATAGCAAAGAATTATTTGGTCAAAATTTCAATAGTAACAAGAAACTTCACAAACCATTTCTGACAGGTTCGCTCAGTCACAACACTTCCATACATTGCACAAATCTTTTTTTTGCATTTCAGTTGCATTTTTACCTTTCTTGAAATAATAAAGCATAATACACTGAAAATGTTGTATATCTTCTTCCATCTTCAATATTAAAATGGTTGCACAAAAATTCACCAGTTTTGGTAAGATTTTTTTTAATGCACGCTGATATGACAGCTATCACAATACAATCTAACAAAATTGTTTCAAATGAAGTTCAAGACAACCAAGCCCTACCAGAACCACTGTAGTATGAAAAAAATGTAACAGACTTTTGGCCAACCCAATATTAAAAGCAACTAATTATACATTACAGTTGAGGCAGGAGAAAGCATGGTCCACTGGAAGAATGTAAAAACTGATGGGACTAGAGACCAGAAAGTCAAAAAAAAAAAAGTGGCACCAGATGTAACTACAGGGCTACACAGGGGTCAGAGTACACAGAGCACTGTAGACCATATTAAGAATTGTGTTCTTTATCCTAAGAGCAACTGGTTTCAAATGGAAATATCAGAATCAGACTCTATGGGTTTGTTTGACTCCAAAAGCAGCACAGACAAGAAACTGAAGAGGGACAAGAGTAGATGGTGAGAGTATACCACTATTGTGCAAGCCTATAAGAAAAATGATAGTAGCTTGGACTGCAGCAGTGGAGATGGAAAGATACAGACATGAGGAAATGGGTCAAAAATTCAGTTAAGTTTTGGTGATAAAATGGATGTGGAAGGTGAGAAACAGGGATATTCCAAAGATACACCCAGCCAGGTTCCTGGCTTGTAAAACTAAATACATGGTGCCAATCATTGAAATAGGGAGCACTAGGACAGGTTAGAGGCAGAAGATTATGAATTTGCTTTATATGGTGTTTGAGATTCCTCTGCGAGATAGGGTAGAGAATCATTATTTATTTAATCATTTGATAATTATTGCCAGGCACTATTCTAGGCAATGCAGATAAGGCTTAAAACAAAGGCAGTGAAATATGACAGGTCCTTGAATAAAGTAATTTCGTTCAATGTCTTTTAGCTATAATGATGAAATGCCGTAGCAACTTAACTCTTGTTTATATCAATTAACCTATGGGAAAATTGGTTTAATTATATGCCATTTCACTTAAAGCTGCAGAACCTATCAAAAACAGGAAGTGAGGACTACTGTACTTCTGCCATGGAGCTTACATTCTAGATATTGTGTTGGCCAAAAAGTATGGTTTTTCCTGCAAAATAAAAGACACATTTTTCATTTTTACCACTAACTTTATGGATTTTAATATTTTGAGTATGTCAAGTATCTCCCATGTGGTATAATGTTGATTGTTCTCAATTAATGTTGCAATTTGATCGCTATCAACATCAACTGATTGACCCAACCATGGAGCACTGTCCAGTGAAAAATCTCCAGCGTGAAATCTCCCAAACCACTTCTGACACAGTCGGTTAGCCACAGCACCTTCTCCATACACTGCCCAAATCTTTTCTTGCAGTTCAGTTGCGTTTTTACCTTTCTTGAAATAATAAAGTATAATGTGCCCATAATGTTGCATAGTTTCCTCCATCTTCAATATTAAAATGGCTACACTAAAATTCACCAATTTTGATGTTTTAATGCACACTGATATGATAGTTGCCACAATACAATCTAATAAAAATTGTTTCAAATGAAGTTAAAGACAACTAAGCACTACTAGAGCCATCTTACAGAGAAAACCAAATAAATTTTTTGGCCAACCCAATATATTCTAGAGAAGACAACCAGGCAGTTGGATTACATAGATTTGGAGCTCAACGATGAGGTCTAGGCTAGAGCTATGAACTTGAGCATGGCTGATGTACAAATGAGAATTAGCCTTGTTCGTGTTTGTGCCGCAGCCTTGATGATGATATTCAAGGTCCTTCATAAAATGACATCTGCCCACTTACTCAGCTTCCTCTCCTGCCACTCCCTCACATGCACCATATACCGAAGGCATTTTTAATACTAATATTAAAGCCTCCTAAAGTTGACATGCTATCTGATACCTCCATACATTCACATGTGTTGTTCCCCCTACCTAGAATGCTTTCCTGCTCACCCTCATTTTTTGACTACCTTATTCTCTTGACTCCCTAAGATCCAGCTCCAGTTTCACCTCCTCTGGTAAGACTGGTAAGATTTATACCCTCATCCAAACCTCAGACTAAGACAGATCCCCTCCTTTTACCTCTCATAGAGTCCTTCCTCAATCACAGCACTCATCACATTGTATTGTAATTACTTATCTCTTCTTTGTCTCTTACACTAGAAAATAAACTTTTTGAAGTTCATTAATTTCTACCTGACATGTGATTAGTTCTCAAAATATTCTTATTAAATGAATCAGTGAACTGAAAAATTAATGAAATATAGGTTTATCATTAGCAGCACTTTTGCCAACTGTAATTAGAACTTTTTAAACTGACAACTAGAATAAAGGAAAAATTTTCTTCCTCCAGAAAACTGCATAATTTAACAGAATTTGGAAAAGAAGGAAAAAGGTTTAATGAAATGTGTGAATTATGTACAGTGCATCCACATGATGGGTTATATAGCCATTTAAAATGTCTCCAAAGAGTTTGTGAAAATGAGGAAACACGAGGCAGAATCTGAAACCCTATGTGTCACATGATACTGGTGCACTGGCACGGGAAGGAGCATTAGAAAGTTGTACACCAAAATGTTGACAGTAGTTTCCCTAAATGTAAAGGCATGTGTGGTTATTTTTATATCACTACTGTCTACCTTTTCCAAATCTTACACAAAGGATACATGTAATTTTTAAATTTAAAAAGTTTATTTTTTACAAAGCCACCATGAATCTTCTAAATCTAAAATGTTTTTAAAAGGGACTATACATGTATGTATTTTCTTCCTAAGTCAGAACAAAAGTGGGC
This sequence comes from Trachops cirrhosus, assembly GCA_028533065.1. Lineage (NCBI taxonomy): Eukaryota > Metazoa > Chordata > Mammalia > Chiroptera > Phyllostomidae > Trachops > Trachops cirrhosus. Next base: position 40,878,776 of record CM052542.1, on the reverse strand, counting down.
CACAGGGAAGAATTTGGTTCAAACAGTTCCCAGCACCAGTTACTAGGTACCTATGGACAGTCCTTAGCAAGTGTGTGAAAACCAGGGTCTTGGCTGGGTACTCACTTGGTTAGAGCACTGGCCCCAACACACCAACAGGGCATGCTCCATCCCCAGTCAGGGCACAAAGATCACCCACTGAATGCATAAATAAGTGGGACAACAAATACCAATGTCTCTCTTGATGTCTTTTGCTCTCCTTTCCTCTCTCTCTCTAAAAATCAATTTAAAAAAGAAAAATAGAGTGTGTAAGTCAAGATGCCTTAAAGTGGGTGGAGGGAAAAAGAAGACAAAGTGAGACATTTTGAATGGGGAAAGTCTGTATCATCGATAATAACTCCTAAATAAATAAATAACCAAGATAAGATGCTGTGACAGATACAGGAATTAAAGAGACAAATATTATTGACTGTTCTATAAGAATACTTTTGTTCTATAAGAATACTTCACTGTTATAGAAAGTAGCTGAGAACAATAAAATTATCAGTAGGTAAAACTAGTTATGCTGTTAACTTAATTCAGTATAGTGCCTTTTCATATAACTAAAATTGAATTCCAATTTTCTGTAAAGACAGAAACCTACTTTTATTATCTATGCAACAAAAATTTAAATGACTATTTCTAAAAATCCTAACTTAAAGCAGAGACTAATTTAAAAAGTGATCCTTCAATCATGTTGGAAAGTATTATAAATCAAAACACTTGAAAAAGTGAGGAGAGGATTTGCCTTATTGCATATCAAAACATATTATAAAAGTATAGTAATTAAAGTTTAGTAATATTTAAATTTATTATTTTTATAGCAATGGGTGACACAATAAAATATAATACAGAATTCAGAAATAAATCCAAGGATATTTGAGAATTTAGCACCTGATATGAAATATACAAGGTCCAGCACAAATAATCAAAATCTTTTATTACAAAATCATAAGCATGTAATTCTGTAACATAACAATATCACACTCAAGCACACCATATGACATTTTAGGTGTAGTGTTCAAATTAAAACTATAAATTATCACACCCATATTATTACCCTACCAACCACACTCCAGCAGGCCTTACTTGTGCCAGACCCTGTATTTCACACCCATGAGAGAATATGGATAAATAAATCCATTAGTATTCTAGTTAAATATTCTAGTAAAATTCTAATTAAATATTCTAGTAATAAATAATACTACACTAATAAGCTAGCCAGTTTAAAAATAAAGCTACTTCTCACATTATAAATTCTACATGAATCAAAGAGTTAAATTCAAGTGTAAATTCAAGTGTAATACATGGCACATGTGTATATACTACAAGAAAGTAGTAATTAAAATTGTTTTAACAATCTTGTAAAAAAGGCCTTTCTTAGCATGGTATGCAAAACTAGGAATCCAAAATGAAAATGTAATTACATAAAAATGAAAATTTCTACACAAGGAGGAGAAAAAGAGCATTAAAAAGGGTGAGCTACAATTCATTAATTACAAAAAATTCAATACCCATTATATATAAACAAAGTGTTAATGTCTCTAATATACAAAGAGCTCTTATACATCAATAAGAAACAGAAAAACCCAAATGGAAAATAAAACAGGCATTCTGCAAGAAAAAGGCCAAAAACATAAAAATATTTTAACATTACTACATCACAGTAAATCACATTAAAGGAATGTTGTATTTTTTTTATCATCACAAGAGATGAAATTGGTGACCCTGAAGAAGATTGTACATAATTATCTCTCAAATAATAAATTCCTTGAGGGCAGAGAATGTGTCTTGTTCTATACTACATCCTCACATCTAGCACAATGATATGCTAATAGACACAATTACCTGTTGATGAATAAATTATGACATACACATATTATAATGATATACATCTATATATATTTATCACCATAAAAATCTATCCAGGGAACATCAAAATATATGAGGCAACATCGATAAAACTGTGAGAAGAAATACCTAAATCCACAATGACAGCTGGAGACTTTCACACCCCTCCATGAGAAAGGGACAGATGCAGCAGGCAGAAGTCAGTGAAGACATAGCTGAACTCAACAGCGCCACCAATTGACTGGGTGTAATTGGCATCTACAGACTCCTCACCCAATGACAGATTACACATTCTCTTCAATGTCACATAGAACACTCACCAATATAAACCACATTCTGGGCCATGAAACACCCCCCAGCAAATTTAAAAGAGTAGAAATTAGAAATCATACACTGCTCTCACCACAATGAAATTAAACTGAAAATCAATAATGAAAAGATAGCTGGAAAATCCCAAAACATTTTGAGATTAAACAACATACTCTAAATCATACAAATCTCAAGAGAAATTTTAAAGTATTTTGAACTAAATGGAAATGAAAATATAACATCAAAATGTGTGGGATGCAACAAAAGTAGCCTTACTGGGAAATGTACAGCTTTGAATGTATATATTAGAGAGAGAATAAAAAAGGCCTAGAATCAATAATCTAAGGTTCCACCTCAGGACACTAGAAAAAGAAGAGTAAATTAAATCTAAAGTGAGCAGAAAAAAAATAATAATAAAAACTAGGGCCAAGCCCTGGCTGGCGTAGCTCAATGGATTGAGCGCGGGTTGTGAACCAAAGCATCACAGGTTCGATTCCCAGTCAGGGCACATGCCTGGGTTGCAGGCCAGGTCCCCAGTGGGGACCACATGAGAGGCAACCACACATTGATGTTTCTCTCTCTCTCCTTCTTCCTCCCTTCCCCTCTCTAAAAATAAATAAAATCTTTAAAAAAAAAAAAAAAAAACTAGGGCCAAAAGAAAGAAATCAGTAAGAGAAAAACAACAAAACCAAAATCTGGTTCTTTGAAAAAAAATATGTATATGATCTATATGATGAGGTATACAAAACTCAGAGAGATCAACAAAGAACTAAAATAAAAACATATTCTACATTCATGGATAGGAAGACTCAATATTGTCAAGATGTTCTTCCCAACTTAATCTGAAGGTTCAATACAATCTCAGTAAAATCTCAGATACTTATTTTGTGGATATTGACAATCTGATTCTAAAATTTATACACAGAGGGAAAAGACCCAGAATAGCCAACACAATATTGAAGGAGAAAAGCAAAGGCGGAACACTGACACTACCTAACCTCAGGGCTTACTATGAAACGATGGTAATCACAACAATGCAGTCTTAGCAAAACAATAGGCAAACAGATCAATGGAATAGAAGAGAGAGCACAGAAATAGACCCACATAAATATAATCAACTGGTCTTTGACAGAGGAACAAAGGCAATATAATAAAGCATAGTCTTTTCAACAAATGATGCTGGAAAAATAGGACACCCACATGCAAAAGAAATTAATCTAGACACAGATCACACACTCTTCACAAAAATTAACACCAAATGGATTATATACCTAAATGTGAAACACAAAACCCTAGACGACCTAAATGATCTTGAACACGGCAATGACTGTGTAGATTCAACACCAAACGCAATTCCCTCAAAAAAATACTTGACAAGCTGGACTTCATTAAAACTAAAAACTTCTGCTCTGAGAAAGGCAATGTCAAGAAAATGAAGACAAGCTACAGACTGGGAGAAAACCTTTGCACAAGACACATTTGATAAAGGACTGCTACCTAAAATCTACAAAGAACTTTTAAAACTCAAAAATAAAAAAACAACCCAATTTAAAAATGAGCCAACAACCTCACCAAAGACAATATACAGATACCAAGTAAGCATATGACTGTATGCTCCACACCATATAAGCAGGGGGAAGTCAAGCTATAGCGAGATACCACTATGAGCTATTACAATGGCCAAAGTCCAAAACGCTGACAACACCAAATGCTGACAAGCTTGCACACTCTCTTTCGTTGCTGGTAGAAATTATTTGCAATTTGAGGTACAACTACTCTGTAAGACAGTTTGGCAGCTTCTTACAAAACTAAACATACTCTCATGATATGATCCTGTAGTCATGCTCTTGGAATTTACCCAAATGAAATGAAAACTTGTATCTACACAAAACCTGCATACAGATGTTTATAGCAGTTTTATTCATACTGCAAAAAACAGTCACATGCACTTCAGTAAAAGAACAGATAAAGTGTGGTATATCCAGATAATGGAATATTATTTGGCACTAAAAAGAAATGTTATCAAGCCATGAAAAGATATCAAGAAAAGCCAAATGCGTATTTCTAAGTGAAAGAAGCCAATTTTAAAAAGCTACATACTATATGATTCCAACTGTATGGTATTCTGGAAAAAGCAAAATCATGGAAACAGTAAAATGATCAGTGGTTGCAAAGGTTTGGCGGGGGTGGGGAGCGGGCTGACTATGGAAAGAGGATGAGGAGGCAGAACACAGGATTTTTAGAATAGTGAAACTGTGTATGATATTGTAATTGTGGATACACGTCATTTATCCAAACCGATAGAATGTACAGCATCAAAAGTGAACCCTAACGTAAACTATGGCCTTTGGGTCATAATGTGTCATTGTAGGTTCACTGATTGTAATAAATGAACCATTTGCTGACAGTGATGTAGGTGGTGGGGGAAGTTGTGTATGTTGGAAGGCAGGAGGTATGTGGGAACTCTGTATACTTTCCATTTTGCTGTGAATCTAAAATTGCTCTAAAAATAAAGTTTACCAATTATGTTTAAAAAGAGGTACCAGGCCATAGAGAAAAAGAAACAGCATGAACATGATTTATGCATCCAAATGTATACGCATTTTGTATGTATATACATCTGCCCCGCACACACATACACGCATGCATAAAGCAATGTCTAGTGTGTGCACATACACATGCACAAAGCATGATGTTGAAAGTGGATCTCTAAGAGATGAAGCGCCATTTCTACTTTCTTGTTTATACTTTATTATTTGTTTACATTGAGCCTCTTAAAATAACATTATTCAAAAATAAATGACTCAAATGAAAAATTAAGTACATAAAATTACAAATGTGTCCAGGTTATATTAAATTCTAACAAAACAACAAAAACTGCTTGACTAGCAAATCTGCAGTGAGAACAGTCTATTACAAAATTCCTAAACAACTTAAGATAAAAATGCTGAGACAAAGGACTTTTTCCTTTTTAAGATAAACAATTTGATTCTTGTGGTTCTTAAAGACATTGCAGTCTATTACAAAATTCCTAAACAACTTAAGATAAAAATGCTGAGACAAAGGACTTTTTCCTTTTTAAGATAAACAATTTGATTCTTGTGGTTCTTAAAGACATTGGATTCAGCTGTTTAGTCATGTAGAAAACTTTTACTTCCTCAGTATAACTCCCCAGGGCAGCTTTAACTGCATGAAATGGCAGCTCTTAATTTGTAACTTGTTTCTCCTTAAAATAAGTGTGGTAATATTTGCAAAGAGGAAAAAGAATAAATTAATACTTGAGTCTATTCAGTCCATTAAAATATCTTATTTATATTTGTGTGAGATAAGCCAAAGAAAGGCAAGACAAACAGTATTTAGTTTAACTACAAATGAACAAAAAACACAAATGAAGAAACCACAATAAACTCTAAGAGTAGTTGTCTCATTGCAAAATTCTAAACTATCCTCACCCATAATTTCCCTTTCCCAAAGCTTTCATGATTGTTTTAAAAATAAAAAAAAAAAAAGTTAAAATTCACTGTTTATCGAGTATAAAGTGAAGTGATAACTTACTCATTATCCGGTATACTTTAATCTCCTATGGCACATAAAATACTTGGTTTGACTGCCTCAGTGATCAAATTCCTATGCCAAAATTCTTGTTTATTTTATGTAGTGTTGTCAGGGCCTCAGCCTGGAAAATCATCGAAATGATTCACAATTTCCAAACACTTTTTTTTGAGTGGGTTTAGAGTTTATTTCTTAAAACTTTAGAAAAATTAGTAAATTTTGCAAGTAAATTTTCTTCACTAGTACATACTACAACAAATCATTCCATCCACCATTTCCACATTTCTGTTTGCTGTTTACATTGTGACAAATCCATTTTTAATTAAAAGATGATAGCATTAAAAAGGAGAAACAGTAAACCTCAGTAAACACAGGTAAAGCTACCAGATGAAGCTTATTACTAAACTTTATTGTAAATGAGGTGAAAAGCAGAGCAAAGACTAAGCAGAGTCCTTTTGGGAGGCAGAGCTACCACATGTGGTATGAAAAGTCACCGATTGAGACCCAGATGTCATTTTTAGAGAATCACTTTTCTAACCATACCCACGCACTAAGACAGTCAATAAATTATAAACTGATAAATGAAAAGGGTACTCAAGTAAAAGCTCCTGACAGGCAGAACTTTAAGGACTGATTCTACAGAACACATCTCAGTAACACAGTATGAAAAAATAAAAACACTGCAGACTTCCAGCATTTGCAATGCTTGAGCATCTTCCCCAAATATTCTGCAGCAAGATGAAATACAGATATTGACTTAGAATTTTTGATGTGCTTTTAGCTACACAATAAAATACAATGAACTGTGAGATCCACTCTAAGTTTTTCATCTACTGCAAACTTTTCTACTTGCTTGCATTTTTTGTAACAAATATCAATCCCTTGTCTGACCTTCAATGTCTCTCGACACGTTATCTATCACCGCTGCTTACTTCGTCTCCCCATCTCAGTTCTTTGTTGGCAGAAACATCAAATATTGTATCAATTTCTTTCCCCTCTCTTTACCTGTACTTGCCAACCATCTATCCTCAGGCACTGGGTTTTGTGTTGTTTTTAAATCCAGCAGGCTTATTTTTTTAAGTGGTAATATGAAGAAAAGGAGAGCGTTGTGATACTGTACTTATTTGGACTGTCCCCTTTCAGAGTTAAGTAGATTACAGTAAGAGACAAAGACAAAAAGACTGAGAAGAGGAACAGCAACATGAGGCAGGGCACAAATGTTCAGAAACTTGATTTGACAGAAAGAATAAAGAACTGCTAATGAAAGGACTAATAATGTAGTTTTACCTCAAGGATACATCTTATAAACATGGTTAGGCTTCCTCAGGATCACATCCTCCAGTTAGAAACACTCAATGCACAGTTAATTTACAATGATGATGCAAATAAAATGTATTACTTATGTGTCCTCTTAAATTGAAAAAGTAAAAACATCTATGAAAGAAACTAACTACATACTGAGCAGATATTCCTTTACCCTCGCACATGACTTGGATCAAGTTCCAACAGGCAAAGCTCTGCACTTGTGCAGCACTGAGCATTGCATGTTCACAGACTGTAAAGTCTCCATCATAACCAAACTCAATGGGATATAGTTTAAATGACTTCAACCATTTACTTGAAGACTACAGTAAGAATTGTTAATGATATCTGGGCTGTCTTAAGCATTTCCTGTCTTAGGCATTACCTCTAACAAGGACATAGTATCTACTATAGTTTGATAAACAATTTTAATTATGTCAGGACCTTGGTAACCTCTGATGAGTCCACAGTAACTATGAATGTTTGCAACCCCCATATTTTAAAATGCAACTTGGAAGTCTATTAAATATGCAGCCTACATATAAAAAGTAACATATTGAGTCAAATCACTTAATCAACAAAATAAACTTTCCAAGAATTGAAAGATGTCAGAATCTCAGAATTGAAAGGGAGCTTACAAAGTATTTTCCAGGCTACATATTCAATCTATCAGTAAATGCTCCTAACCTACAGTGCTTAGGCTTTCTGAGGAGCAATAAAAGAAAATGTATAAATTTGAAAGATAGAAAAAAAATATTACTCCCATCCCCAGGATGGCAGATCTGAACCAGATCTGCTGTCTGGTTCAGACACATTAATCACTAATCAGGTTTCACATTTCATATAGTAGGTTAGATCTCGTTTACAACATCCCTGGGTATTCTTCACCCAGCCTCGGTGTGAACATTTCTAGAACAGGGAGCTCAGTACTTAATGACCTTTATACTGAGCTGAAAATATAGCTGTAAGTTTACAAGCCTGGTGCTACTTTAAACTATTTGTTCTCTATTAATGCAACTGTTCTAGAGTATCCATATATCTACATGATATTAGTTAATAAATAACCACACTTGCTTGAAAGACATGGCACCAAAAGTGTGTGTCCTTTAATTTCCATTAACTGGTCCTGGTTGTGCCCTCTAAACTAATCCCTATTCTAGTTGATAGTCTATCAGATATTTAAAGACATACCTCCTACTCCACCCCATCTTCACTGTCTCTTTTCCACATTAATATTCTCAATTCCTTCACTTAGTCAAAAAACTGTTACATGAGTGGTAATGAGGGCCTCAATCAGAGTTTTGGTAAGTGGATAAGAAATGAGATACAAGCAACAAGCTGAGATGGTAGAACTAGCAACATTATTCAAACATATGGATGCTTATATGTCCACATACAGAGATTTCAGGTCTGATGGCTAGGAGGATAATGTTGCCATTAACAGAAACAGAGAACCCAAGAGGAAAGGTTAAGGAGAAGATGGGGAATTCAGCTGAGACACAGTGAGTTTTGAGGTCTGTAACAATTAAATATGGATATTTCCCAAGTTCCATTCCATTAGATATAAGCTCTTTTCCAAGTCCCATTCCATTAACTACTTTTGCCAAGAAAGACGTATGTCTATTTTATTGAGACTAGTAATTACATGTCATTTAAATATAAAAAATCACATTTATTTATTCATCAAGTATTTGGTTACTTCAGTAAGGCACTATGAGAGATACAATGGTTTATGAAACCCAGCTCCTGTCCTCATTAACCATCCATTCTAATAAGAAGATGCTTGTAACTAACCAGAACTCAAAACTGTATATGCTTATGTCTCACAATAGAAATAAAGTATTATAATTTGTAAGAGAAATATTTCCCTTTTCCAATGAAAATATTTACACATGAAAAATATGTGTGACCATATGTGTTACAGAGTAACACAACTGGCATGCTTCAAATACAAAGAATAAGGACTTACAAATAACATAAATCTTTCTATTCTGGGTGTAAATACAGAAAAACACTAGCCATATTTCTTAGGAATGAGTACACTAAACAATTATGTCTATTGTTAAAGATTAATGCTTGAATTGTATCATCAGTCAAAAGAAGAGCATTGTTTAAAACGTTCACAAACACAATTGTTTTGGCTTTCAAATGGCATTGGTGATGTCATTTTTTCTAATCATTTCTAAAGTTAAATAACATTCTATCAATGTGACAATAGAGCTACCAGTTTAAAGCCTTACAAAGATAACAACTGCATATTCTCTAGCTGGAGTTCCCTATAATTATATGCCATGATAGAAGCTTTAAAATATTATGCTTACTTTAGGAGTTTTACAGATAACTGATTTTATAAAAAGTCTATTAAAAAGTAATTTTGTAGGAACTTAACTATATTTTATTTATTTATCAATTAAATTCATTGTGGTGTCACTGGTTAACAAGATCACACAGGTTTCAGGTATACATTTTTATGATATATCATCTGTATATCTCATTGTGTGCCCGCCACCCACAGTTCCCATATATTTGGCCCCCTTTAACCTTCACTACTCCCCCCCTTCCCTCTGGAAACCACCGTATTGTTGTCTGTGTCTGTAAGTTTCAGTTTTATATCCCACATGAGTGAAATCATATGGTTCGTAGCTTTTTTTGACTGACTTATATCATGTAGCATAACATTTTCAAATAATATTTTATATTGATAACATATATAATTATGTAGAAAAATATAGTTCAAATAACTCTGAGCATCTATTTTGACTATACATATTTAGTGGGATATATTCTAAGGACATAAAATGGCAAAGAAATCTTTACTTGGTAAATCTGTTAGTGGAGGCAGTTTCAGCACTGTAATTCCAAAACTAACTTATGTGTGTTGTAGGGCAGATTAGATGAGTAAATATAAGATGTGGTTGAGAATCAGAACTCTCCCCATAAAAAAAAGGGAAATACACTATGAACTAAGAGAAGGTAAAGATGAACTCTGTGGTTCTGAATTTGAACTGATGGTATCCTGTAAACTCATGATTGCTTCAAAACTTGGTGTGTGTGTGTGTGTGTGTGTGTGTGTTTGTGTTTAATCTATAAAATGAGGATGATACCTTTACAAGGCCTGGAAATGATATTCCAGGAGCCATGAGAACGGTTGGCCCTTAAACAATACGGATTTGAACTACACTGGTCCACTTACATATGAATTTTTTCAATGAATATTATAAATGTACTTTTTGTTATGATTTTCTTAATAACATTTTCTCTAGTTTACTTTATTGTGAGAACATAGTACATATAACACAAAAAAATATTTGTTCATTGACTGTTTATGCTTTCAGTAGGGCTTCCAGTCAACAGTAAGTTACAAGTGGTTAAGTTTTGGGGAAGTCAAAAGTTATACGTGCATTTTCAACTGCAGAGGTCAGCACCGTTAACCCCTGCATTGCTCAAGGCTTACCTGTACAGTCAATGCCCAATTCCTGGTTTCTAAGTACTATTTCCCACTAAACTGAACAAGGACTCTGTAGTAAAATGGCTGGTTCTAGGTCTCAAGCAGGCAATATACAAGGTGAGCCTGGAATATCTTATATAAAAACTGAGAATGTGTCCAGACACCAATGTGGACATATAAAGGCCAGAAGAACCAGCTTGAAAGGACTAACCAAATTTGAGACAATTTAATCATCAATAAGAACAATAACAGGTTATAACACATGGATAAATTTTTAAGAAGAATCCTTAGGTACGTAGTGATACCAAAATGAAAAGAGAAAGGAGAAATAGCTCTTCTTTGAAGAAGGTACCTAGCAAACATAGATACATAGATAGAAAGAAAAAGTGTGCAAGTGTGTTTGTGGGTGTATTTATTTACAGAAAGAGAGAAAGTGAGGCATATTGTTAACTACCAGTAAATCTGAGGCATATACAATATTGTTGTACTCCTCCTTCAACTTTATATAGGCCTGAAACAAATGAAAGGAAGGTGAGGGAAAGTGGAAGGGTGGAAATTAAGCCGACTTCAGAGCAGCTGATCAGACTTGATAAATTCTAACTGCTTCTGCACTCTATTCATAAGATAGAAAAGCAAGTACAATACAAAGTTCAGAAAGGCTAGTTAAAAATAAAAGCAATAATCTTAAATACTACATAATAACCAATCAAACATGAATTTCCTATTATACCAGATTAAACATAATCTCTGATAAGAATCTGTGAAAGATGACACGTGATGGCTCTTCTAGTATGATTGTGAATAAGCAAAGCATCTTATATATTTTCTTCAAATACACTTTTTTCCAGTTGAGATCTATCAGCTATAAGGGACTCTAAAGTTAAAATATTGTCACAGAAGTCCAGATGACCTCAGATCCCCATATCACTCTAATAATAATAATAAAAAACACAAACTCTGCATCAGAAGTTTTGTTAACTTATGTGTGTGTATGTGCGTGTGTGTATGTATATATATATATATATATATATATATATATCATCTCATTTAATCCTCACAAGTCTGTAAGACAGGTATCATCCTCATTTTATAGATTAAAAAAACAACAGGCTTAAAACAACAAAACAACTTCTGCAAGGCCACACGGCTGGTAAAGAGCAAAACACACCTTCAGTCCAGACAGTCTGACTCCAAAGCCCATGCTCTTTGCTCTACACACTCTACTGCACTACTATGAAATGTAAATTTTAAATAATAAACTGATTATATTGATTCGATGTCTGTCAAAAATTACACAAAGGAGACATTTCAAAGAAAATTTAAAAGCATGTCTTTTTCCCCTACTACACATTTATATTTACATATGCACCAATTGAATAAAGTTTAACTAGATGCCGAATTTACTGCCAAGTCTCAAGTGAAAATAAATGTGATATATAACTGTATTATTCAGTTAGCTATTCATATATATGGATGAATATGTTACATATAAATTCAAAACAAGTACCAACATATTTCCAAATGCTTTCACCTAGAACTTTATCCCTGCTCACTCAAGAAAAAAAGATATTGAACTTATTCCAGGTACACATTCCTCAAATACACTTAACTGAAACAATGACCTAAAGGGAAAAGAATAATAAGAAATTAACCTTGAATACTGATGCCACAAGTAAAAAAAAAAAACATTAACAAATGAAGCCTGTCCGGCCAAACCTAGTCATCTTACAATGTTCTCTATCTCAGTGAGTTATACTACAATCCACTCAGTTACATAAGCCAAAACGCTAGTGGTGGCCAATGGCATTTCCCTCTTATATACAGTCCATCACCCAGTTCTACCTCCTAAACATCTCTAAAATCTGTCCATTTCTATGTATCTTCACCACCACTTTGCCTTAGGTATTATAATCTGTCGTCTGGCTGCTTCCATCCACACTCTCATCCCCTCTGTAATCAGTTTTTCTTCTGTATTATACCAAGTTTCTTTTCCATAGCACTTAAAATAGATGCAACTTTAAATACCTTTGATGGAATATTAGATTTATGTCTGCCTCCCCTGCTACACAAGAATGCAAGGGAGGAACTGCATTTCTTTCTATGCAGGTAGAAACTGTATTTACCGACACTGTATCACTGTGGCCTAGAAGAGTGCCTAGTTAATAAATAAATGCTAAATGACTGAATGCATGTCAAAGATCACAAATTTATATATAAAGTCTCAAAAAAGTGGTTATAAAGCTCACTAACCAACATAAGGAGTACCTTATTTCATCATTTTACATTGTAACTCTGAAACTGCATACATCTTAGAGTTGACACCTAAGAGCATACATCTTAGAGCCTCTTTAATTGGCAATATTTTTTCCATAGTAGCTCATAAAATAATGATGTATCTTGGAATTATTTTTAAAATCCCATGATTTGATCAAATAGGAAAATCTATAATACTCAGTTGAGACCTGGTAACCTAGCCTCCCTTCTCCTTTGGCCACCACCCAAACACCCAATAATTAACAGAGCCTACTGGTTCCTTCACCAACGAGCTGTTAAATCCATTTTTTCTCCCATTCCCACTACAATTACACTAGATCTACCTTACCTAATTCCTCATTGCCTCATAGCTGAGCTCTTGTTCTAGCTTCATCCATTTAAACATCTGTTTCGAATTCAACACTCCATCTTCTATGTGCGACAAATGGAAAATACAAAGCAGTCCAGTAGCCTGTCCCTCCTTCTAATCTCCGCCCCGCTACACTTCAGAATTTTGTTCATTCTATGGTTCAAGCTGGAATTACTTTTCTCCCAATTTCTACCTACCAAAACCCTACTTGCTGTTTAAGTTCCAGATCGAATCTCATCTTCTTCATGAAATCTTCCCTAGTTAATCTCTTTTCAACTTCAACATTCTAAATCACATAAACTCTAAGTGGATATGGGCTGTATTTATGTTCTGCTTCTTGAAAGCAAGGTTTACATCTCCCTAACAGCAGGGCTTTTATCTGTTTTGTTCACTGTTTTATCTCAAGCACCTATAAGAGTATCTGGGTATAAAACAGCTGCTCAGCAACTACTTATTGAATTAACGCTCTTCATATATTCCAGGGTAGAGAACAAGTGTTTAAAACTGTGCGAACCAATCTTCACAGTGGAGAAAGTAAAGAGCTAGACTAAATAACTTAAACTCTTTGAGCTTCAGTTTCTTCCTCTGCTAAATGTAAATAATGTTCAATAGTTCACTGCATTGTTATGATTAAATGCAATAATGCTTAAACAGCATCTATTGCAGACTGAGGACAGGAGCTGTTCTCAATAAACATTTTAATGATTTTGTATTAATAGTTAGATAGTAAGAAGTATTCAATATGCCTACTAAGTGAATAAAATCTCAGGAAAAATATAAAAAGTTTGCATAACATTGAGCCTCTTACCAATTATCCAAAAAAGAATTCCATGAGTGGCCCTGGCTGGTATGGCTCAGTTGGTTACGGGTTTGAGTCCGGGTAAAGGCACATGCCCAGGTTGAGGGTTCTGTCCCGAGTCAGGGCATATACAAGAGGCAAATGATTGATGTTTTTCTACACCTCTGTCTCCCTCCCTTCCCCTCTCTCAAAAATCAATAAGCATGTCCTCAGGTGAGGATTTAAAAAAAAAAGAATTCCATGAGTGAATTAATTATGAAATATTTACACTTAGCCCCAAATATTACATGGCTAAAACAATTTCTGATTAATTAGGAATAATCCCAATTTGCCAGAATACAAGTATTAATATTTATATTTTATTAATACATATAGACTATATTTTACTGCTTAAAGAAAAACAATAATTTTATTATTAGAATTCTATATTGCAACAATCAGAATAAAAAAGTTGCAAACTTATTTGGGTTACATGGTCTCCAAAAAACCAGGAACTACAATAATTTCGGTCTACAAAACATCAGTGAATAATATACAATGCTATTTTACCAGATCTGTCAAAATATACAGAAATACCTCAAAAACAACTACAACAAATAAATTTTTTAATATATTTGCATTCATTTTACAGGAAAAGAACATCAGTTAAGTGTTTGTTTTTAACTTTTTACTAAACTATAAAATTCTGTATATTGGCTACTTTTTTACTTTTCCCAAAATTTTAAACTATTCCCAAAATTTTACAGCAAATGAACTGATAATTCAACATTGCATCAGATTATTGGGCTAATTACAAACTCTTCCTTGTCCAGGGAAGAAGCTTTATTGATGTGTAAATTGGACCATACACAGACTTTACCTTTCAAAGCTTTTCCAATCCCTCTGGGTAATTTCAGTGACTCATAATCTATCAGGTTGGCCAAAAAGTCCATTTAGTTTTTTCTGTATGATGGCTCTAGTACTGCCTACATGTCTTAAATTTCATTCAAAACAATTTTTTTAGATTGTATTGTGACAGCTGTCACATCAGCGTGCATTTAAAAAAAAACATCAAAATTGGTGAATGTGTTTAATATTGAAGATGGAAGAAAATATGCAACATTTTCAGCATATCATGCTTTATTACTTCAAGAAAAGTGAAAACACAACTGAAATGCAAAAAAAGATTTGTGCAGAGAATGGAGATGTGCTGTGACTGATCGAACGTGTCAAGATTGGTTTGCAGTTTCTTGCTACTATTGAAATTTTGGCCAAATAATTTGTTGCTATGGGGGCTGTCTTTTCCATTGCAAGATGTTTAGCAGCACCCCTGGTGTCTACCCACCAGAAGCCAATTGTGGAAGATAGCGACATAACTCAAAATATCCAAATCAATAAAGCTACTGGTGACAATGAAAAGTGTATCTTTTATTTTACGGGGGAAAAAAGTCACAAACTTTTTGGCTAACCCAATAATTACAAATCACTAGAAACCGAGGAGGAAAGAGTATTCTCTTTAGTCTATCTGATATCAATTGACATAAAACCACTGCAAAATACCACAGGGGATGTATGTTCCAGGTTTGTAAATGAAAAAAAAAAAAACCTATCTAATTAATACAAAGAGACATGAGGCCACATATTCACCTCTAACTTATAGGGTAGCAATAGACTCCATGTGGGAAAATAATCAATACAAAACAAAACTAAGCCAAAGAAACCTTAAGAAATATAAACCCAATAAGTAGACATGCTTAGTAGACCATTGATCTTTCGTCTTCACCAATCATAATAATGTATGTGTCTCCAACCTAAAAAGCCCTTGCGTGTGAATGGAGGTGGAAAAGTTGAGGGTGAAGCAAGAAGCAAATGAAGTGACTGAAAGTTCGTCTAGATGGAAAAGCATTAAAGGTCTTAAGCAATAACATAGGCCAAATAGGGGAGAAAGAGTTAGGAATGAGAAAACTGCGATCTCAGGAATGTGGTTTAGGCAAGGGGCGGGGGAGCCCTTTTTCTTTTTTTTCTTCCTTTCTTTTATCTTCTTCAGTTGGAAGACATAGGAAAGGAGTTAGAGGGATGCGATAGCGCAGGAAACAAGAGGTAGTGCCTGGAACGCCTAAGGAAAGCCACAAAGAGGAGGAACAGCTGCCCCCATGAAGCCTTACGGTTAGTTCTGGAGCCCAGAAAGGGCAAGTCAGCAAATGACACTAGAGAGAAGTGAGGGAGGAACCGAAACCCTCAGAGTTCAAATTGTCGGCCACAGGGTCTCCACTGAGGGCAGGGCACCCCCCAAGAGCCCCAGGAAACCCGGTCATTAGGGTACCAAGACACTGATTCCCAACCTTTTCCTGACTCCCCTAGCGTCGAGTCGATCCCCTCACCGAAACAGAACGGGAGCAGAGTAAAAAAAATGTGCAGGAGCCACCAACCCGGGAAACGTTCCAGCTCTAGCGCAAGCGGCCACAAACACAGCCCGCACACACGCAGACGCTCCAACCTCAGCACCCCAGCTACAGTCACCTCCAGTTCCCCGGCCACCGTAGTAAGGACGGCCTTCTTATAAAACCCAATACATCAGCCACTTCCGGAGTACTAACTTCCTTCGATTGGCCGCAGCAGTAACAGTCGCCTACGAATTCCTGCTCCGCTGACTTCATCTATTCCTAGTTCCCCTGGCCACCCCAGCCACTAAAATTGCCAACAGAGCAAGCGCAGAACCGAAAGAAATTATCCATCTGTAAGGAGGTCTCCAATAGACAAACCACAGTTGGCCTGCCCTGAGTTCCTGTTAAACAACTGGACTTCAACTCCCACCATGCCATCCAACACCACCCCCTCTCTGCGGCAGGAACTACAACATCCAGTATGCACTGCCTCCGTCATTCAACACTCCTGTTCCTGAAGCCCGGAGTTGCCAAGTGCGATTTCAGAGGACCAGTTAAATCCATCAGTCTAATGTAGACCTTTCTGCCAAGCACCGCTTTGGTAAAAATAGTAGACCTTCCTTTACCTATAGTTGGTACTATAGGTAAATACTTTTTAAAATGTCAAGGAATGTGTGCACTCATTTTTTATTTTCAGATAATTTTCAAGGATTTAAACACATGACAGTCTGCAAAGGCATTTTATGAAATTAAAATTTTTATGCTCACTCATACGGGGTGTTGAGAGAAATACTAAATTATTGCACAGTGTAATCACGTCATTTTGTAGTAGTAGTGCAAGATCCTGTTGGAACCGGACAGACGTGCTCCTGAGTTGCATGGGAAATTGTAATAAGAGTTAGAAGCAAAAAAATTAACAGGCTGTACTACCTGACTATAAAACCACACGGGAAAGAAAACTTTTCAGAATGCAGAGTTTAAAACTTCAAAATTAAATTTGAAATGTTTTTTAAATTGTTAATGCGTAAAATGGTTTGAAATAATTTTTATTATCCTCACAAAAACAAGGAACTAGAATATTTATTTTCTATTATGTAGTAGGACAACCAAGTAACTGATCACTCAAAGAATGTGCCAAAATCACAAATTTATTAGACTGACCAAATGAAATTACTGTTTTCTTGCCTGATTAGATATAGCTTGTGGTTTCATATTTTAAAACACAGAACTGTGTTTTGATTTCTGAGGACAGATCACATGCATCAAACAAGCTGTGTGGCTACCTTTTTGTTACTTTCATTAACACTTGGATTAGAAGAATGAATATATTTCATTTTTGATATCATGCATTAACAAGCCATGAGTAACAATGCTTGGATTGTCATAATAAACTACATAGTCATTATACAAAATAGAAGTGTGTATACCACAAGCACTGGTTTTCTATGGATTTATAGCAAAATAAATTTTAATTGGTAAGAAAACAGATTAGAACAGTTTTCATTTTTACAACTTCACATATGTAAGTCACAGAGGGAAATTATATTCTCTAACACTGACATGGCATCAGCTACCGTACAAACTGCTCCTCAACTCCAGTGTGCTGAATTATGCAGCACTAGCAAGTAAATATTTAAAATCTGTGATCATGGAAAACACTGCTGCTTTCATACTTGTGCACCAAATCAACAATACACACAGAGAAAACATTTCCTTTGTAATGATTCCAAAGTAATGAAAAACTATAATTAGGTTATCTGCTATTCATAAGTGTTTATAGTAAATAAATCATAATTGCATCCAGTTATTAGGGATATTATTAAGAAAGTTTTTAAAATATGCTAAATATTTGATGCCCGTACTTCTAAAGCAGTTTCAGTGATCAATTGGGTGAATGAATGTGGAAGAGAGTTTAAAGAATACATAATTTATGCAACAGAATTTAGGTTTTTAAAAGAAATTCTTGCAGCTGCGGTGCTTAGCAATATTCTCTCCTCTAAATGTGTCTTTGGCTTTCCAATTCAATGAATTGCCAATCACACAAGAGTTAAAATTGGACAAGATGTTCACTTCAGTTCACCAAATATTCCATGAGTGCTGCTAGGGCGAAGCACTCTGACTAAGCACTCTAGTCTTTCTGAAGCACAGTTATGATATTAGGGAAGATTTAAAAGGAAATGAAAAGTAGATATGAGCTTTATTAAAATGGAAAATAAAGTACTGTAACATGAACTTTTGTTTTTTTTAGAGAGAGAGGGAGAGAAACATGGATGTGAAAGAGCAACATCAATAGGTTGCCTCCCATATGTGCCCAGAACAGGGGTTGAACCTGCAGCCTAGGCATGTGCCCTGACCTGGAATTGAACCAGCGGCCTTCCACTTTGCAGGACAATGCCCAACCAACAGAGCCACATAGTCCAGGGCTTTGCATTTACTTTTATAAGTATTTACTTCATGCTGAATTTACTCCTGAGACATAAGTTTTCGTTTCTTCAGTTTCTTCTGGGATATCTTTTTCTTCTGAGCAACTTCCTCTTCTGCTTTAGGAACAATCTGCTCTTTTTCAATAGAATCATCTCAATGTATCAGGAAAAGCTCAGGTATGCGTTATCCACCCATGAATTCTGTAAGCTCTGTGTCACATCTTCAGATCTTTGTTCACCTGGAGGTGCTCAATGACCAGAGAATCTGCATCTAAACCCTTAAGGTCAGCATTACTCTATTTTTAAGCATGCATAGCAAAAATTCAGCATTCTCTTTGGGCCACTGACCCAGTGTCCAGCCCCACCGTTTTGCCTGGGCACACCTACCAACTCCACTGTTGTAACAATGGAATGGCACGTTACTTCACAGAAGTAACTTAGTGGCTTTTCAGATACACATACCCTTCATGGCCTGGACACCTAATCAAGAGTTCTTAAACTTAATACAAAGATTTAAACCACTTGATTTGCATGATTTTGTGGGGTATTCTGGGTAAAGTGAATAATTAATCATTTTCACAGATCACCTGGCTGCTTTTGGGAGGAGAAAGAGCTGTAACATCAACTTTTGATAATTACTTATGTATTTGGTTAACTGAAACACTATAATAGCCCATATACTTTTTGAAGGAACCACATCTTATTTTTTTAATGTATTTTATTGACTTTGCTATTATAGTTGTCCCAAGTTTTCCCCTTTGCCCCCTCCACCCAGTAGCCCCTATTCCCTCCAGCAATGCCCCCACTTAGATCATGTCCATGGATCGTGCATATTAAGTTCTTTGTCTACTCCATTTACTATACTGTTCTTAATATCCCCCTGTCTATTCTGTACTTACCAATATGTACTTTTTAAAAAACTATTTTTAAAGGTTTTATTTATTTATTTTTAGAGAGAGGGGGAGGGAAGGAGAAAGAGACAGAGAGAAATGTCAGACTTCCGACCAAGATGGAGACATAGGTAGATGCACTGTGCCTCCTCGCACAACCAAGATAGGGATAACAACAATACAGAAACAAAATAACAACCAGAACTGACAGAAAATTGAAGTGTATGGAAGTCGGACACCCAAGGATTTAAAAATAGACACGTTCATCCAGACCAGTAGGAGGGGCAGAGTTGGGCCAGGCGAGGGACGTGGAGCAGAGAGCTGAGTAACCAGGGCGGTGTGCAAGTCCGCAGCAGGCAGACCCTGGGCACACAAGCAGTGGTGGCTGGTGGGTCCCAGCCACGGGGTGGCGACTGGCAGACCCAGCGAGGCGGCCATTGTGAAGCAAGGCACTGCACGCAACTCAGGGTCCCAGCACCGGGAAATAGAGCTTTGGATCACTGACTGAAAAGAAAGGTCCTGCAGGGTGCACAGGCCCACCCACAACAGAATTGGTGCCAGAGGGGCCCGGTTGGCTTGCGGAAAGCTGCGGAAGGGTCTGAAGTCTTACAGAGAGCAGAGCAAGCGCCCTTGTTCCTTCTGGGACTCCGCCCCCACATACAGCTTCACAACCCAGAGACTGGGATGCCCCACCCTGGTGAACTCCTAAGGCCCCGCCCCCCACTACAGGAGCTCAACAAGACCAAAAAAAAAAAAAAACCCAGCAAAAAGATGGCTCAAACAGAAGAAGAATTGAAAGTCCCAGAACCCATCCTTTTAAGTGACCAA
>CM052542.1:40839667-40857870 GCA_028533065.1 Trachops cirrhosus | reverse complement strand
CTAAAGAACTTATGACACATGGACATGAACTAAAGGGGGGAATGTGGGTGGGAGAGGGTGTTCAGGGTGGAGGGGAATGAAGGGGGGATAATAGGACAACTGTAATAGCATAATCAATAAAATATATTTAAAAAAAAAGAAATGTCAATGTGTGGTTACCTCTCACGCACCCGCTACTGGGGACTGACCCACAACCCAGGCATGTGCCCTGACTGGGAATCAAATTGGTGACCCTCTTGTTCACAGCCCATGCTCAATCCACTGAGCTTCACCAGCCAGGGCACCAATATGTATTTCTTAATCCCTGAACCTTTTCACATTGTCTCTCTTCCACTTCCCATCTGATAACATCTCCAAATGATCTCCATATCTATGATTCTGATTCTGTTCTGCTTGTTTGCTTAATTTGTTTTTTAAATTCAATTGTTGATAGTTGTCAATTTATTGCCATTTTAATGTTCATACTTTTGATCTTCTTCTTTTTCTTAAATAAGTCCCTTTAACATATCATGTAACAATGGATTGGTGATGATGAACTAACTCCTTTAATTTTACCTTACCTGGGAAGCACTTTATCTGTACTTCAATTCTAAATGATAGCTTTACCAATCTAAGTTGTAGGTCCTTGCTTTTCATCACTTTGAATACTTCTTGCCAGTCCCTTCTAGCCTGCAAAGTTTCTTTTAAGAAATCAGCTGATAGTCTTATGAGAGCTCCTTTGTAGGTAACTCTGCTTTTTCTCTTGACGCTTTTAAGATCTTCTCTTTAACCTTTGGCATTTTAATTATGATGTGTCTTGGCATGGTCCTCTTTGCATCTTTCTTGTTTAGGAATTGAACTAGCAACCCTTTGGTTCACAGGTCAGCACTCAATCCACTGAGCCACACCAGCCAGGGTGTAATAACCAGTGTTTTGAACTCTGCATTTGATAGGTTGCTTATCTCCATTTTGTTAAGTTCTTTTTCTGGAGTTTTGTTCTGTTCTTTCATTTGGGCCATGTTTCTTTGTCTCCTCAATTTGGCAGCATCCCTGTGTTTGTTTCTATGTATTAGGTAGAGTTACTTTGACTCCCTGTCTTAGTAGCAATGTGCACACATAGGTTGGATGGGGTGGATCCTTAGGTAATCGCCATAGTGAGGCAACCCATGTAAACCCAGTTGATGGAGTCTCAGATATGGTATACCTGCTCTGTGGCTCTGTGTGGTAGAGGCCTCAGAAAGGGGACAGTACTGCTGCCTGGCTTCTGGAATTTTGTCTGGGAGAAAGCTGTCCCCAGCTCTTGCCCTGATGCCAGACACTTAAATTTCTCCCCTTGTGCCATTCATGGGTGCCCTTCCAGCTGCTGCCCCGGTGCTGGAGTCCAGAGGGAGTGAGTCTACAAAGTCCTAAGTCCATTGTAGTCCCTGTAAGAGGAGACTCCTGAGAATCCCACAGTTTCTTCAGCTACTCTAACCCCCACTGGTTTTTAAAGCCAGAAGCTATAGGGACTTATCTCCTGGCACTGGAACCCTGGGTTGGGTGGTCTGGTGTGGGACTGGGATCCCTCACTCCCGAGATATCCCTCCCAATTTTTGTCCACCACATTTGGGTGTGGGACTACCTGTTCCACACCTCTGCGCCTCCATGCCTCAGTGCCTCTCTGCAAGTCACCACAACTCCACCTCTCCTGTCCATCTGAATGAATGTGAATTCCTTGATTATTTGACTTCAATACAACTCGATTTTCTGATGATTCTGGGTAATATTTGCTTTGTCATCTAGTGGTAATTTTTCTGTGCTTGTGCAAGGTGGCAAGTTGTGTTTACCTATGTCTCTATGTTGCCAGTAGCCACCTCTTAAACATCTGTGTCTCTCTCAGCTCTAAGCATAGTACTTTGTACAGAGTGACTGGCACTCCATAAGTGTTTGTGGGAGTTCAGTGATGTCTGAGGCCCTGAATCTCCCTTGTCCTTCATATGATGTAGTTTTAACATAAGCTATTATTTTTAAAATTAATAATTCAGATTATGTAATAAAATAACTATTAAAACCAGAATATTTGACTAATCAGAATATTACATTCTAAAATAATGAAAGACAGCAATTCACTGCTATGTATATACATATGCGTAACATTTATTTTAAGTGTCAAGTCGTTTCTAAAATTTCATCATATCCCATGCGTATACTTTAAAAGTATACTAGCCATTCTAAAAGCATATATAGTGTAATAGGCCTTCAGATTTTTGTTAGTAAACTTTTAGTCCTTAACTTCTGCCTAGTGTAGTTCTTATCCATCTCCCTCCTAGACTTAGGGAAAGATGAAGGTTCTGTTTGATAAGTAAATGTGTACAGTGAATGCCTAATCAAGGATATTATTTTGAGATAAATTGAACTGAACTCAATGTTAATGAGGTGAATACTTTGTAGACTTTGAAAGTATAAAAAATTATTTTAGGCAAAATCTGGTGAAACCTTTCCTCCTTTCCAAGTGACTTTATGTCTGTCACCTCACCTGTATCTTCCACCTCTCTCTCCACTGCCCCCTTTACCTCAGCCTACAAACATGCACAGGGTCCCCATAATTCTGAAAGCCTCTTAAGCCTCAGATTCCCTCATAAGTGCAATATTATTCTATCCTTTTTCTTTTCATAGTCCCACTTCACAGGTGCTACAAAGTAAACTTTAACCTTGAAATGCAGCCCAGGATCAATTCACAGCTAGTGTTTATTAAACACTGAGCACTGTGCTAAATCCTGGCAATATGAAGAGAATTCACATAAGAAACTTACAGTCCCCCAATACAGTGTGATAAATGTTGTGATAGAGGTATGGACAAAGCATTATGACAAAAACGAGTGTCAGTTACTCTCAAATTGAGGGATCATAGGGGAGGAAATACTGAGATCACTTAAATGACGAAAATAATTATTAACTAGCTTCTGAAGAAGGAAGTTCAACCAGTTAAGGATAACCCATAAATTCATGATAGCTGGAGCATGAGAGTGGGGGAATGGTACGATCTAAGGCTGGAAAGACAGACTGAAGCTATTTCATAAACGGGCCTTGTATACTATGATAGGAATCTTCAACTTTCACCTAGTTATAGAAGGAACCACTTAGGGAATGACATACTTAGATTGCATTTTAGGCTGCTGGTTGCAGTATTAAGGAGAATGGCTTTGACTGGAAAGACCAGCTGGGAGATTGTTTTTATATTACAGGTTTTAAAGAAGATATCTGAAACAGTGATAAGGAAAGAGAAAAAATGGACAGAAATATTAGGATAATAGAATCAAGATACGAGGGAGAGAAGGAATCAAGAGACATTCCCAGGTTCCTGTTTGTCAACTTTCAACTTTCCACATGTTGAGTTGGGAAAGCTTTGGAGTTGTCAGATAGTGATGACAACTAGGAGGCAATTAGATTTGGTGCTTAAAAAGGAAGATCTGAGCTGTCTGTTTAGTATGAGGTATCTTCAGTCTTAGATGACAGTTGAAACTGGGGGCACAGACAAGATTGTGAATTAAGTGGATGAGAATCTGAGCTAGTAACCAGACAGCCAAAATGTGACAGAGATGAGGTAAGGTGGAGAATGGTATAAGAGTACGCAAATGTCATGAAATTCTTTAAGGAACAGGATTTTTACATTAAAGCAAAGGACTACTGAATTATGCAGCACTAAATAATGAGGAGAAAGCTGAACTCATCTCTGGAAGTGGTGTTCATGAATAAATGAGACCAAAAAGACAAAAAAACAAAAGCAAGAATTCAAGAAAGTTACAGGGGGATAGAATCTTCAGAGAACAGTCAGTATTCCTTAAGAACGAGAAGTGAAGCTAGAATTCTATAAGGAGGATAAGGATGTAGCAAATAAGAGCATCAGAAAGTATGGAAATATTTTGCAGGAGAAAAGTAGTGGCAGATTGGGACATGGGAAAGGAAGCACAGGTGAGAATACAAAAAGAAAGATGACGAAGGATGACAGAAATATGAGATAGTATTTGATAGGCTCAAGGTTTCAAAACAGAAATCCTATGCAAATCTGTGGTTGACCCTAACCCAGGTGCATAGCTTTCACTGATCTTGACAGCAGAGAGTGTAACTGACTTGCTTCCAACACTCACGTTCTCCCCTTTAATGGAAGGCATCCTCCTCCTCAAAGCCAGGAGTTTCAGGGCAGGAATATTTTCCCAAGCCCTTTAAGACATAAATTATGATTTACCTAAAGTTTAGATTCTAAATCAAACATTCTGGCTACTTTCTTTTTCTAATAACTTTTTTATTTATTAATTTGAGACAGAGAAACATCAATTTGTTGTTCCACTTACTTATACATTCATTGGTAGATTCTTTTTTTAAATATTTTAATATTTTATTTATTTATTTATTTATCTATCTATCTAGAGAGGGAAAGGGAGGGAGAGAGGAAGAGAAACATCAATGTGTGGTTGCCTCTCACACGCCCACTGGGGACCTGGCCAGCAACCCAGGCATGTGCCCTGACTGGGAATCAAACCAGCGACCTTTTGGTTCCCAGGCCAGTGCTCAATCCACTGAGCCATACCATCCAGGGCTCATTGATTGATTCTTATATGTGCCCTGACCAGGGATCAGACCTGAAACCTTAACATATGGGGACAGTGCTTTAACCAACAAAGCTCCGCAACCAGGGCTGTGGCCACTTTCTTGATATAGGCATGAACATGTGACATAATTCTAGGCAATAAGATGTAAGGGGAAATCTGCTGGGAAGCTCCTGGGAAAAGCTTTTCTCTAAAGTAAAAAACAGTGCATGCTGTACACCCAAGTCATAAGCAGCATTATTCACAATAGCTGAAAGGTGGAAGCAGCCCAAGTATCATCCACAGATGAAAGGGTATGCAAAATACGATCTGTCAATACAATGGAATATCATCAGCCTTTAAAAAATAAATTCTGACACATACTACATCATGGGTGAATCTCGAGGATGTATCCTGGGTGAAATAAGCCAGTCACAAAAAGACAAATACTATATGATTCCACTTCTGTGAGGTTCCTAGAGTAGTCACATTCACAGAGACAGACGGCAGAATGGTGGTTGCCTGGGGGTTGGGTACAGAGGAATGGGGAGTTATCATTGAATAGGTACAGAGCTTCAGTTTTGTTAGATGAAATAAGTTCTGGAGATGGATGGTGGTAATTGTGGTGCTATAGTATGGATGTACTAAATGCTACAAAGCTGTACACTTAAAATGGTTAAAATAGTAAATTTTATGTTATGTGTATTTTCCCACAATAAAAAGTAGAAAAAAGCAGTGCATGCTACGTCCAACTAATGGCAAAAAGAAGTCTCTTCAACATGCAAAAAAATAAAATTGGATTCCTACCTCATACTGTATTCAAAAATTAACTAAAAAAGTACCAAAGATTTCAATATAAAATTTAAAATGATAAACTCCTAGAAGAAACCATATAAATAAATCTCCATGCCCTGGACTCAGCAATGGCTTCTCAGATATGACACCAAAAACATAAGCAAAAAAGAAAACATAGATACATTGAACTTCATCAAAATTAAAAATTTCATGCATTGAAGGACATGATGAGGAAAATGAAAAGACAATCTACAGAATGGGGAAAATATTTGCAAATTATATATCTGCAAAGGGTCTACTATTCAGAATATATAATGAACCTAGAGCTAAATAACAAAAAGACAACAACCCAAGTAAAAGATGGACAAAGGACTTGAATAGACATTTCTCCAGAGGATATATATACACAGATAGCCAATAAGTACATGAATAGATGTTCAACATCACTAATCGCATTTTTATAATAACTAATATTTTTGTATATTTAGCCCTAGATTTTATACATTTAAGAGTACAATATTTTAAATTGCAAAATGTTTCTCAGCCACTGTATTGTATATTTTGTATAACAAACTACCCAGCTCCTAGTGGTTTTCAAAAACAACATTTTTTACCTTACAGTTTTTGTGGGTTAGGAATCTGGGCATGACATAGTTGAGTTGTCTGTCTCCTGGTCTCTGACAAGGCTGCAACCAAGGTGTTGGGCATGGCATCTGAAGGCATGACTGGGGAAGAATGTGCTTTCAAGTTCATGCAGTGGTTGTTGGCAGGATTCAGTTCTCTGCAGGTCGTTGACTGAGGGGCCTTAGTTTCTTCCTGGCTCTTGGCCATAGCCACTCTCAGTTCTTTGCCCCATGGGCCTATTCAACAATAGCAAGCTTCTTTCCTCAGAGCAAGTAAGCCAAGAAAGCAATAGAGAAAGTCTGCTAGCAAGAAGGAAGTCAGTCTTAAAATCCAATCATGAAATTAACATCCCATTCCTTTTGCTGTATTGCACTTATTAGAAACAATTCACTAATTCTAGCTCACACTCAAGCGGAGATGATTACACAAGAGCATACATTCAAGTAGTTGGGAATCACTGGAGGCCGTTTTAGAAGTATCTACCACAGTCACCACACACAATGGCTGCAAATACCACGCTAATTCGTAAGTACCTTGGAACCACAAATTGGAATAAGAACAAAAGCAAGACAGTGAATGCCTAGCTGTGCCGAAAAGTGATTCTTTGCTATGCAAGGATATAATGCATACATAAATAGTGAGAAAACATTTGATGAAGTCTTTTCTCCCATCTAAACATTTTGCACTCAAATCTTCTCCATGCCCTGAAGCAGTGTTTCTCTTTGATGTTGCCACCAGCATTATGGCATTTGAACACAAGTTGCCTTTTGTGGGGCAAGGGATGTGGGAAAGCATTTCCCTGGGGCCTGAACAAGGTTAGTCATGAGAACAGATGTTTAGGGAGAGGGGTTGCACTGGGTGAGCGCTGAGAGTCATGTTGAGAATTGAGAAAGATGCTCTTGTGTTTTTAGTTTCATTTATGAGGCTATGTTATATGTGTGACCTCTGAGGCATGGGGACATAAAACAGTGGTTCGTCTTACTTGGCTGGTGGCAGAACTGATGCAGTCAAGGGAGAAAAGCAGTAAGAAAAAAAAATGGTTCAAACTACCTAAAGGCAGCCATTGTTTACATTTGATCTGTATGTTTTGATACCTTTCTCTAAGTGTAGTTTTTATTTGTCTGTTTGACAGAATTGTGATTATTTTACCAGCATAATTGTTAATCCAGCTCTTTTCACTTGCTGTTAAAACATAAAGCGCATTTCCATGTTATTATGAACTATTTCTAAACATTTTTTAAACAATTCTCTTTTTTTCTGCCTTACAGTCTTTCCAGGGAAAGACAGCAAGTTAAATACTGCTTATAAACATTCCATCTGTTAGTTTAAATTTCAACCTGGCCCAATTTCAGATTCTCCTGAATCTAAAAATAGTGTTTGTGCTTGTGTGTGTGTGTGTCTCTCTCTCTCTTCCTCTCTTCCTCACTTCCTCTCTTCCTGTCTGTCTGTCTGTCTGTCTTGCTCTCTTGCTCTCTCTCTTGCACAGTAAAAAATGAACTATTTTGAGTATTTGGAGACTCAAAAATTCAGTGATCTTGGAGGAAGAGGAAAAGAGTCTAATAGCAGCAGTTTGTCACTTGACCTAAAAGCAAAATCTCAAACTTTCAATTGGAGGAAGGTTTAGAAAAAGGCTACTCACTTAATATTAATATTAAGTTGATATTAATATTAAAACTTGATATCACAAAACTTTAAGTAAAATTATAAAAACATTAGGTGCATATATTTTAAAATAAAAATGTACCCAGAAGAAAATTCCTCTTGATATTTATTTCTCTCCAGAACACAAAAGCTGGCAAAGATCGTCTTTATTAAGTCCCAGTATTTCAGTGCAAATGTCAACATTGTGAAAAAGACAGATAATGTCTTAGAATTATTATTTAAAAAAGTATTGATTGCAGACTTCTTGAAAAGGTCTTGGAAACCCCAGAAGTCTGCAGACCACATTTTGAATGCTATTGCTTTAAACTCCTAGTCAATTACATCTTAGCAAATACCTAATATATTCTAGTCTCAGCTCTATATGTTGTCTGTCCTTATTGTAGAGCTGAGTGAAGCTGAGGGAAGTTCACTGATTTGCTCAGCATCCCATAGGTATAAGGGAGAGAAGTAGAATTTGCATCTAAAATTGTCTAAATTTAAATCCCAGGCTCTTCCTCTACTTTATATTCCTTGGATAACATTGTTTATATTCTATTTTGCAAACTATAGTTCTTGAAGTATTTATTGCACATCTCTCCTCAGCTGGGTGGTCAAGGGTATATATAGATTCCTAAAGATCTGTTTTCCTAGTTATAAAAGCAACAGAGGTGTACACCTGAAACTGATATAAAACCCTATTGAATGGCAACTGCAATTGAAAAAAAATGTAACAAAGGTAATATTTTGAATGAGAAATGAAAACCTCCAAACTCTCTCAACACAAAGTATATGGAAAACATATGCTGAGGGAAAAGTGAAAGAAAGAAAGAAAAAAGAAAAAGAAAGAAAGAAAGAAAGAGAGAGAGAGAAAGAGGAAGGAAGAAGAGAAGGAAGGAAGGAAGGAAGGAAGGAAGGAAGGAAGGAAGGAAGGAAGAGAGGGAGGAAGGCGAGCCAGAGGTAAATGGAGCTATTTTGCTATCTTGTTCTGGAATGTTGGTAGAAAATAAAAACAGATTGGGGTGGATTTTGCAGATTTTCAGATTTTGTAATTTGAGGCCTGGAGTTAGACTCCATGCATGGTAGGGATCTTCAAGTTGGGTAATTGATATAAAGTGAATCAAAGAACCAAAACATCTCCCCCTACCCCACAGCTTCGACAGTAACACCGAAACTACCTACCCTCTCCTTTCCCACACATAGCACTTACTCTGCATTAATATGACTTTACCATTTCATTGTCTATATAACCTCGTATTATATGTATTTCTGTTTAAAGACATTATATGATATGTATTATTGATTTATTAACATTGATCCCATGGTCAACTTACTATAACTTATGCCTTGAATGAAGCTTTTCTAACACAGGTATTTTCTCTGTAAGGCACATCACAGCCTGTAGCACTTAGGAACACTAGATACAGCACTTTAACACTAGCTTGGGGGCCATTTCAAAGAACAAAATAGCCAACAAAAAGCCCAAGAATGTGAAAAATGAAAACATAGCAATACAGATACCATGAAAGGGATACTTGTTTACCATGTGAGAGCTTGAAACAAGAAGGCAAAGTATTGCCTTTTTTGACCTCAGCTGGGAATGTGGGCGGGGAACTCCTATTTTTCACAGCTCCATGCGCGAGTATGTCCACCAATGACAGAGAAAGGGCCATGACTGTGGATTTTGGGGTCATAAACAAATTATAGCAAGTAGGTGAATTTGCAAATATGGAATCTGCAAATAATGAGAATCAACTGCAATTATCACACTTTCCTGAAAGACTATACCCTAATGTGAGGCCAACACAAAATTCCTATTCTGTTTAAGATGTGATTACAATCCAGTTAAAAAAAAAACACAGAACCATTTATCGTGAGTGAAATAGCAAACACAGGTACTTAGAAACCCATGAATACTTGAAAATATAATTATTTGATAGGGCCTGTGAAATAAGAGTGTTTAAAGTGATTTTAAAAATAAAAGAAAGGAAAAAATCATGTTGTTTTAAAAAGCCAGATAGATTTGAAGAAGACCAAACAGAACTTCTAGAAATAAAGGTAGGACTGTGGCTCCCAGATGGCAGCTTAGGTAAACACAGCTCTCCTCCTCTTACAACTAAACTACACAACAACCACCACTCAGATCTGGCAGAAATTGAGTTGAATGGAAGTCCTACAACCATGGAATTAAAGAAACCATATCCATCCAGACTGTGTAGGAGGGGTGGAGACATGGAGACATGGAACAGGTTGGTCCCACACCCACATGTGGTAGATAAAAATCAGGAGGACTATCTTGGGAGTGAGGGGTCCCAGCTCCACACCAGGCCCCCCAGCCCAGGGTTCCAATGCCAGGAAGATAAATCCTTATGGCGTTCGGTGTAAAAATCTTTGTAGATTGAGTCAAGGGAAGAAACTTCTGGATCCCCAGGCAGTTCCTCTTAAAAGGTCTGCACATGGACTTACTCAGGCTCACTCTTTCTGAGCTCCAGCACCAGGGCAGCAGCTTGAAAGGCGCCAGTGGCATACAGGGAGGAGTTGAAGTTTTTGGCATCAGTGCAAGAACTGGGGGACAGTTTTCTCCCAGATAGAACTACTGGCAGAAGCCATTCCTCCTCTTCTGAGCCCTCCCCACACAGATCCACAGAGTGTGGGGGCACCATAACTGAGGCGCCATCCACATGGCTCACACTCTTTGCCCCTCCCTGGTGATTCCCTGAGACTCTGCTCCACCCAACTTACAGGCCCACCAAGTAGCAAACAGTGTCTTTTTCATACAAATGACTTGTATTGGCTCATGCTTCTGATCTTTCTAAATCCTCTCAAACAAACAGCAGCTGGCCTTAGTGAGCCACCATACCTTGCTAAATGGCCCCAGGCCAGATAGCAGCTGGCCTTCCTTTACAGCCTGTCCTCTCTAGGGCACCTCCAAGACCAGCACAAGAAGCAGCTGCTGCAGATTGCTTTATAGCTTAGTCCAAGTGGCCCCAGACAGAACAAAAGTGGGCACCAGAGCCCTGCTGAAGTAAGCCTACTCTGTGGATTGGGCTTCTGCACAGCTGATGCTCCACAGAGGGCAGAGTTTGGTGGTCAGTGGTCGAAGTCAGTCCTTGCAGCTAACTGGCCCAGGTAAATCCCTCCCATTGACCTTCCAACAGCAATCAAGGCTCAACTATAAAAAGAGGGTGTACTCAGCCCACACAGAGGGCACACCTCAAGTACCCAGCTTGGGTGATTGGGGGTGCTGTGCCACTGGACCCTACCGGACACCTACTACATAGGCCACACTACTAAGACTGGGAGTTATAGCAGCTCTACCTAATACATAGGAACAAACACAGGAAGGCTACCCAAATGAGGAGACAAATATGGCCCAAATGAAAGAACAGAACAAAACTCTAGAGAAAGAACTAAACAAAATGGAAATAAGCAATCTTTCAGGTGCAGAGTTCGAAACACTATTATAAGAATACTCAAGGAACTTAGTGAGGAACTCAAGAGCATAAAAAAGATCCAGTTGGAAATGAAGGATACACTAATTGAAATAAAGAACAGCTTACAGGGAATCAACAGTAGAGTGGATGAAGCTGACAATCAAATAAATGATTTGGATCATAAGGAAGAAAAAACCATTCAAAACAGCAAGAAGAAAAAAGAATTAAAAAAACGAGAGTGTAGAAGGAGCCTCTGGGACAAATTCAAGTTAACAACATTTGCATCATGAGAGTGCCAGAAGGAGAAGAGGAAGAGCAAGAAATGGAAATCTATTTGAAAAAATAATGCAAGAAATCTTCCTTAATTTGGTGAAGGAAATAGATGTACAAATCCAGGAAGCACAGAGAGCCCCAAACAAGATGAATGCAAAGAAGACCACACCAAGACACATCATAATTAAAATGCCAAAGGTTAAAGATGAAGAGAGAATCCTAAAAGCAGCAAGAGGAAAGCAGAGTTACCTACAAAAGAGTTCCCATAAGATTGTCAGCTTATTTCTCAAAAGAAACTTTGCAGGCTAGAGGGATTGGGAAGAAATATTCAAAGTGATGAAAAGCAAGGACCTACAACCTAGATTACTCTATCCAGTGAAGCTATCATTTAGAATGGAAGGGCAGATAAAGAGCTTCCCAGACAAGGAAAAGCTAATGGAGTTCATCATCACCAAACTATTATATGAAATGTTAAAGGGACTTATTTAAGAAAGAGATCAAAACTATGAACAACAAAATAGCAATAAGTACATATATATCAACAATTGAACCTAAAAAAAAAATAAAGGAACAGAATGGAAACAGAATCATAGATACAGAGGATGGTTTGATGGTTGCCAGATGGGAGGCAGTATTAGGGGAATAGATGAAAAGGTGAAGGGATTAAGAAACACAAATTAGTAGTTATTGAATAGTCATGGGGATTTAAGTAAAGTATAGGGAATGGAGAAGCCAAAGAACTTACATGAATGACCCAAGGACATGAACAAAGGTGTGGAGATTGCCTGAGGGAGTGGGGGCTACTGGATGGAGGGGAGTAAAGGGGGAAAAAATTAGACCAACTGTAATAGCATAAACAATAAAATATAATGAATATATAAAATAGAAATAGATACTTTTCAAAAAAGATATACCAGTGATCAATAAGCCCATGAAAATATGTTCACATCATTAGTCATTATGGGAATGCAAATCAAAACTATAATGATATATTATTTCACATCATCAAGAAAGGCTATAATAAAAAACAATAAAATGGAAATAAAAATGTAATCAATTAAATAAAAACTCAGTGAAAAGTTTAAACAGTGGACTAGACAGTTGAAAATAAAATTAATACACTTGAAAATAGACCAGAAAAAATGCTATTCTACTCAATGCAAAAAATCAAAAACAGAAAATCCCAAGGAAAATCTAAACTTAAAATCATAATGTTGTTACCAAGTGGTAAACTTTTGTTAATATTTGTGTATACATCCTTCCCTTTATATACATATATACATAGCATATGTGTATTCCCTATATATAGCAAATGTGCATACATATGTAATGTACTTTATGACAAACATAATAAAATATTATAGTGTATTTTGATTTGGTGATTTGCTTTGAAAATCTCCCAGTTAATAACTCTCCTTCTTTAATTGATTGCCTTGTATTCCATTGACATGTTATAATTTACTTAGCTATTCCCATCTAAACTATTTAACTTGTTTCCAAATTTTTATTTAATAAATATTACTGTACTACATATTTTGTTCATACATTATATATTTAGTAAATATACTAAAATACTGTATTGTACACTTCAAAAGAGTGAATTTAATAATATGTAAATTATATCTCAATTTTTTAAATTAAAAAAAACAAGTAAAAGAACAGATTTGGTGATGGAGAAGAAAATGAGTTCCCTTTGAATGTGTGAACATCTTAAGTCTTGGGTGTCTCTGGGATGTCCAGATTAGATGCTCCACGCAGGCATTCAGAGTTACTTTACTACAGTTCTGGAGAAAAATCGAAAGTTGTGTGAGTCTTGAATCCACGGAAAATGTGAGATCATGTAGGAATAGGAGAACAGTTCAACAGAATAGCTCCTTAATATAGCATGTCAAACTCGCTGGGCATGGCTTGGCAATGCCTCCAGGCTGATCTCTCATCACTCTGTGTATCAGATTTTTTTCTCAGTAGTGAATTACATTTATTCATTAAACAAATATTTATTAATGTCCAATATGGGATGAGGACAGGAGTTGAGGGGGTGAGCAAGCAGACATAGCCCCTGACTTGCAGTCTAGAAAAGTAAACAGGCAATCATATTTTATTGTGGTTGGTGCTATGACTACGCAAACAAGCTAAGATACTATACCCATCTTTCCTCATTAGGCTGAACTAAGTGCCTCTACATGGTGGTCTCACAGCACCCTTTGCATGTGTTAATTAACTTAGCACATTATTTGTACTAAAATGTATCTATGTTTGCACTTTCATCCTAACTGTAACTTTCTCAAATTTGTCTTAGTATCTCTATAAGCTATAGCAATGCTGATTACATAATATGAATTCAATAGATTTTTTTTTTGGTTATGGTTAAGAGTATAGACTCTCCAGTCAAATTACTTGAGTTGGAATCCTAGTTCTGACAAATTAGTTGCCTGACTTCGGGGCAAAATAATCTAATTTCTCTGTGCTCATCTGCAAAATAAGAATAATAATAGCACCTACCTTTCAAGGTTATTGTGAAGACCACAAAAAATTAATGTAAGTACCTGAACCAGTGCTGGACATATATTGTCTGCTCCTATTATACTTACTTTACTAAACATCATATATCTTGTCATCATCATTCTTAGTGTAATAGTCAAGCTGGCCAAATTTCAAAGAACAATTCCTAAATATGGTTATCTGTATTTTAAGAGATCTTCTTTCACACAAAGCATAGCATGAAGGTTGGTCAGATTAAATTTATCCAGAAAGTTGATCACAGTACTATTATGGAAGTATATTTGACATAGAAACCAAATGAATAAAACTGATTTCAATTAACTGCCAGTAGATGGCTCTCTTAATTTATTTTCAGTTCAGATGTGTGCTTTTAAGCCTCGGGTTGGTCACATCATCAAAAAGCCCCAGTAATAGGTTAGGAATGGCTCTGCAATAATTATGTAATTCATTTGTCTATCTTCTGGTAGGATTTGCAATCAATATTTGTAAATTCATTTGCAGAAGTACTTTTTACATGGATAGTTAAGGGGGGAGGGTTTTTGTTTTGTTTTGTTTATTTTTTAATTAATACAACATAAGGGACCACTTTTGGAAATGTTTTTATTGAAGCCTAGAATTTTTATTATTTTTATCTGTTATTATAGATGGATGAACATAATTTATTTATTTTCATTGTTGACATAATGTATTTCTTAAATTTTCCTTGGAAAATGTTTCATTTTTTCTGGCTGTCTCATTTCTTTATTATAACTTTAGACCTGTCTAATTCTTCCCTTAGTTTTTTCTACACATTACAAAGCTCAGCAATGACATAAAAATTTATATTTTCTTTAATATATCAATTAGTTGTTCAGGGCCTTTGTATTCCCAGACCATTTTACTTTTATTTTATTGTGCTATGACTTTTGGGGGCATTTATTAATTTTACTGTTAGTGCCTCAAATGTTTGGAGAATAAACTATAACTATGTTCTCCAAAATATTTGCTGCTGACAGATACAGCCAGATATTCACTAGTTAAACCTTATAACCTTTAGAGTTTATAGCCCTATCACTGTTACTGAAAGGTTCTAGAACTTCTTTCCTCAGACTCTAAAGCCTAAGTAGACCTGTGCTCTACAGTTCCATTCCATCCTAGGCCAGACCAGGAGCGAAGCTCAGTCACTTCACTGCTTTCACAAAAAAACCGACTTGCATTCAAGCATTTGATGAAGATCTGCAGTCCTAGAGAGGGGCCACAGGGCCAGGTGGTTGGTCTTTCTTAATTGAAACAGTCTTGTGATTTCACTTCATATTAACTTTTCTCCATTTCTTCCTCATCTATTCAGAATGAAAAAATAAATTCAACCCTTTTCTTTGGATTTGTCAAGAGACCTTCTCAAGTTCCTCAGACTCCTCAACAGATCCCTCACCTGCCCCTCCCATGTGTTTTGAATCAAGGCAACCGGGGAAGCCCTGGTATCATTCACTGATCAGGATTTGGATGCAGACTGCTCCCAGGGAAGAGGCATAACCTTGAAGGAGGCGCCTCCCTTTGTCTAATTCCAAGAGAGAGACAGAGACCTTGAAATCTGGTAGCATTTATATCCCTGAATCCTGCTGTCCTTGGAACCAGCTCAACTTCTAACCTTTCTGTAGTTTGGTCAAGTGCTCTACAAAAACAGGGATCTCAACTGCCTGGCACATGGTTGACACTCCCAAAATAATTGTTGAAATAGAGACTTCATTTTGTACCCAAATGTAATGACAGGGGCCACATTGACCCTCCCTTCTGAAACAATTAAAAAAGCACACAAAAAAAGACATTGGACATCAGACAGAACAGTATGATTCCTGAGAGAATACAAACGAAAAGTACTTCATTACTCCATTTAACTGTCAGGAAAGAGTTTCCATACTTACAGCAAAAAGGGGAACCTAGGAAGAGCCTCATAATGTCTCTGAGTTGAGAAGATGGAGGTGGGGTCATGGAAGGACAAGGCAGCATACCAGAGAGGAAATTATGGCACACAGAGCGTACTCTGGGAATCTGCAGAGGGTTCCCTCTAATCGTTTAGCTGAGTATTGATCAGAGTATATAAAAGAGGAACTATCCGAGGTGGGAACTGTAAAAAAACAAACAAGCATAACTTTGAGTTTATCTGTGGTTTGACCTTGGAAATAAACACATCTTTAAGTTTTCAACGTGCAAAATCTCTAATCATTTTTATTTTTTTAATTTTTTGGTTGTCAAATGACCTTTAATTGAAATATTTTTCATCATAGTTCTTAACTGGCCAAGCATTGCACTTCACCACTGCTGATGTCACTTATGATGTCATGAGGGTGGTGGCCAACAACTTTGCAGCCCATAGACTGGGCAGTCCGCAAGATCTCTTTAAAGGTTCCAGGAAGTTCTCTAGCTAAAGACAGGTGCTGCATCTGTCCGGTAATGTTGACAATCTCATCAAAAGTGATTATTTCCACTGTGCTTGATTTGTTTTGCTTCTTTATGTCTGCTGGTTGAGGGATTTGATGCTCAGGGAAGAGGCAGAAGGTACCCCCAGTCTGGGCCTGTCTGTTCTGCATGGTCAGTTGCACTGTAACCCTCAGGCCCTTCCAATCACTGGTTGTTTTGGTGATATCATCACCAACCTTTTTTGGAGACAGTCCCAGAGGGTCGATCTTGGAGCCAGGGCAGACCTGGCACCGACCCTGCCTGTGCACATCAAGTACAGGACTTGATCTCACTGGGGTCGAACTTTGGGGGCATGGAGAAGGTGGCTAGTGTCAGATGAAACCGGATTCAGGACCACCAAAGAAAGTTGCACCTTCACTTCCTCTAAGCCGAAAGCCGAAAGGAAGCTCTAATCATTTTTTAAAATTCTTGAATGAATGTAAGTCAATAAAGCCCTTTTTCCTTAAGCTAGTTCTAGTTGGGTTTCTGTTGCTTGCAACCAAAGAATTTGAACAAATACACCTTACAATTCCACTTCCCAGAGTTTATCTTCAGGGCTAAACAAAGAATTCCAAAGATTTTGATTATAAGAATGTCTATCATTTTGCCCTCGGTGGTGTATCTCAGTGGATGGAGTGCCAGACTACGAAGCAGAGGGCCACTGGTCTGATTCCCAGTCAGGGCACATGCCTGGGATGCAGGCCAGGTTCCCCAGTGCAGGGAGCACTAGAGGCAACCACACATTGAAATTCCTCTCCCTTCCTTTCTCCCTCCTTTTCTCTCTCTCTTCCCCCCTGTCTAAAAATAAATAAGTAAAATCTTATTTAAAAAGATCTATCATTTTAAAGTTTATTAAATGTCAAAATTCAGAAACCAAATAAAGATTTTCTATATCAATTTTGACAAATTAATAAAATTCTATGTAGTAACTAACATGACATTTTATCTTCTCATTTTACATAAAAACATGTTTATGATATACTGATTAATTTTAAAAAGCAGTTTATAAAACAGAATGTGTAGCTTTTTATTGTACATGTGCCCATATACATATAAAATATGGAAGGATATATTGTAAAAATTTTAATAATTCTTATCCCTGGCTAGTAGAACTTCAGGTAGTTTTTATTCTTTTTTTTTTTTAAGTATCTGTATTTTCTAATTATTCCACAACAAATTTGTTTCAACTCTTTTTTTACACGTCTTCTTATTTGATCTCTGAGTTCTGTTTTTGATCTAAAGTTTACCCCTGATTTTCAGTTCATTTGAGAAGCAGAGATTGACACACTTTTAGTCAGTTGAATAATTAAGCCCTCTCCTATTCAGGTTACAAATTCCTCCTATTGCTCCAAATTCTATCCCAGAGCTCTACTACAGGCACAATAAAAATTAAGTAGATGGTTATTCTCTCACTAATATCCTAAGGAAGAAATGTTATGTAGTCGAAGGTGTATGTTTGATAAAATGGGGCCAGGGAGGTTTTAAACGTTTACCAAAACACATTGAAACAGCTCAGTTATTAAAGCTTAGAAATGATCTAATGCTTTGGCAAATATTGAAAGTGACCTATGTCCCCAGGGGGAAGCACATTACGCCTAATGACTCAATGTCCCAGATTTTCCAGAAAAAACCTGATTTTTTTTTTCATAACAAAGGTCATTCCTTTATTGGATTTTAACTTTTACATCTCTGGAAGATTTTCTCTGTAAATTAATTAATTCATTTTATTTATTTATTTTTTTTAAACATT
This sequence comes from Trachops cirrhosus, assembly GCA_028533065.1. NCBI lineage: Eukaryota > Metazoa > Chordata > Mammalia > Chiroptera > Phyllostomidae > Trachops > Trachops cirrhosus. The sequence continues at coordinate 40,839,874 of CM052542.1, read as the reverse complement.
TTATTGATAATGCTACTACATTTGTCCTACTATCCCCTCTTCGTTCCCCTCCACGCTGAACATCCTCTCCCACTCCCCCCCTTTAGTTCATGTCCATGTGTCATAAGTTCTTTAGCTTCTACATTTCCCCTTCTATTCTTGCCCTCCCCGTCTATTTTCTATCTACCCTCTATGCTACTTATTCTTCATACTTTCCCCCCGCTCCTC
>CM052542.1:40796890-40839167 GCA_028533065.1 Trachops cirrhosus | reverse complement strand
AGTTGCTCTTCCTCTTCCCCTTCTGGTACCCCTATAATTCGGATGTTGGAACGTTTAAAGATGTCCCAGAGGTTCCTAAGCCTCTCCTCATTTTTTTGAATTCTTATTTGTTCATTCTTTTCTAGTTGTATATTTTTTTCTTCCTTCTGGTCCACTCCAATGATGTGAGACCCATCTTTCATTCCATCACTATTGGTTCCCTGTGTATTTTTCTTCATTAAACTTACTGTAGTCTGCATTTTTTCATCTAATTTGTGACCAAAATCAGCCAATTCTGTGAGTATCTTGATAACCAGTGCTTTGAACTGTGCATCTGATAGGTTGGCTATCTCTTGGTCGCTTAAAAGGATGGGATCTGGGACTTTCCAATCCTCATCTGTTTGAGCCATCCTTTGGACTTGACAGGCTACCGTAGTGAGGGGCGGGGCCTAAGGTTTTCACCAGGACGGGGCACTCCAGTCTCTGGGTTGTGACGCTGTATATGGGGGCGGGGTCTGGGAAGGAACAATGGCGCTTGCTCTGCTCTCTGCAGAACCCGAGAACCTTCCGCCACTTTCCACAAGCCAACTGGGCCCCTCTAACACCAATCCTGGTGTGGGTGGGGCCGTGCACCCGCGGGGCTCTGCTTTTCTGTTAGTGACCCAAAGCTCCACCTCCCAGTGCTGGGATTTAGCGGCGCGCAGTGCCTTGCTTCACAATGGCCGCCTCGCTGGGTCTGCCGGTCGCCACCTCCCAGCCTGGTCCGCCAGCCACTGACACTTGTGCGCCCAGAGTCTGCCTGCTGCCGGCTTGTGCGCCCAGGGGACTTGCACGCGTCCCCGGTTGCTCAGGTCTCTGGTTGCTCAGGTCACTGCTCCGCGTCCCTCACCCGGCCCCACTCCACCCCTCCTACCGGTCTGGTCGAGTCTATTTTCAACTCACTGGTTGTCGGACTGCCAGGCACTTCAATTTTCTGTCATTTCTGATTGTTATTTTGTTTCTATATCGTTGTTGTCCCTATCTTGGTTGTGCGAGGGGGCACAGTGCATCTACCTATGCCTCCATCTTGGCCGGAAGTAACCTAATTCATTCATTTTAATAAAAGCTCTTTTGTTAGAGTACAAATCCCAGTGTTTCATTTAGAAAGATGATCACCAAAGTATTGGTGTTGGAACAATTAATCCTCAGCCGGGGTAATTTGGTATTGGGAGTCCAGCAGGATCAGGGAAAGATATGAGTGTGGTGAATGAATATTAAAAATCTAATTTTGGGCTCACACTTTGGTAACCACAAGAAACTACCACCTTGAGCTCCCAAACAGTTTATACCATAATTACTTTTGACCTTGAATTCTAGGGCCAGATATAAAGCTAACCAGCTGTATAAAGGAGGCTCAGTCAATAGTTGTTGCTTTCCATACCCTTATCACTCAAGTAGAATTTTAAAAAATGATTGATCACCCTTTCTGGGTTGTTTTGAGAGTTAAGTGACATGTTGAGTGTACAAGTGATTTTAAATGTTCTGTTTGTTTTTGCCAAGGAATCCTTTGTTAACATCGTACTATGAAAGTTAAAAAATAAAACAGAAAAGTTGAGCTATTCTGGGTGAAGAACATAGAGAGGGCAGAAGCCCTTCATACAGATTTGGTATGTAACTCTTGCTTCTTTCCATGTTTATTAGAAAAAAATTAGAACAACAAAAAAGAATAAAAATCACTAACAATTCTACCACATAGAGAACTCTCCATGGACTGTATTTTTCCAGACCCTAAGGCATATCTTCAAACAAACTTGATCAGGTGACTGATTGAACAGAATGAAATCTCTTCCCTCTTATCCATGGGGCTGGATAAGTGAGACTCTGGGCCAAAGGTCAGAGTGGGGAAGGCAGATTTCATCTTCAAAACCAGGCAGCAATGAAACACATGGCCAGAAAGAGGAGATAAAGGCCAGAAACTTCTGGGTAATGAATGTGACTGAGAATGCAGACTGAAACAAACCTAGAGAGTCCTGGCCAATAGCTAGAAACAAGAGTAGAGTTCCCTTAGATTTCTTGTCCAGCATTTCTAAGCTCTTCGTTCAATCAGACTACTATGAAGATTCAAGGTTATCAAATAATTAAATTTAAAATACAGCCATTTTGTTAGGCTTATAGAACCATATTCTGAATTTTTGATGAAAGGTTTGGCTGCTGTAAAAATGTCATTTTGAATATGTAACAGGGTGCAGCCAGTGAGGGGGGCAAATAGAGATTTGTAATGGGGTCCAGAACTCAGGGTTTCCAGGAAATATTAGAAAAATATTATATATAGGAGGTCCTCACCCCAAGTCTGAGCTGTGGGATGGGACTCATGGAGCAGGGCCATTGAGAGTTGTTTTAAATAGCAACACTTTTGCTGAGAACCTCTAGAATGGTCCTTTAACATATCTATAACCTTTAACTGGTTTCATGGATATGTTAAATAGCTTTAGCCAACGTTTGAGCCAGGGGGATAGGAGTGACTTCAACCCACGAAGTAACTGGGAGGAAACTCCCTCCGGGTATAGCACCGGTGGAAAAGCTTGCAGATGATTGGTTCCACACCATACAGCCACACTTGCCTGGACTTACTATGACAGCCCGGTAAAGCGGGAAGAATACAGGAATGCTGACAGGTGTAACTTATTATGGGAGGAGTTGGAAATGGGGCTGCAGAGGAAGATTGGAGTGGGGATTTAAACCCAGGCATGGCAGCCATGCTGGGGCTTTTTGGGTTCACATGGCTTTGGCGAAAGTTGGGACTGTGCGGGTTTAGGGTGTGCCCTTTTTGCCATGTCACTTAGGAAGCAGGAGAGACTTTGCCTGGAAGAAAAGGGGTGAAAGGATTCTTGCGGGTGGGCCATGGGAAGGTGCCACATGATTTTGAATTAACTGGAGATGATAGTGGCGACACAGCTGCTGGTGCCAGAATCAAGGAGCTTCCTGAACCATGGATTTCTACTTCTTTTGCTGAGATATAGTACCCAGGACTGGGCAAAGGGGAAAAGGAAGGACTATGTGTTTGTGGGTATTGTAAAGGACTTTAGTATTTTTAATGAAGACATTAAGTCATTACTCTAAGTCTGTATAATTTTTTAAATAAATAATCCCTTTTCTTTTTACAAATCTCTGGCATTGAGAGACGTCTTTCCCTGGCAGCGGGCAAGGCGAACCTGATACAGGGTAGGGGGACCCCCAGAGCACAAGGGTGGGTCCATTCGGTAATAGTATATCGTTCACCCACCCCCCCGCTGGGTCTGTTCTGTAACAAATATACTATGAATTATAAGGACAAAAGAAAGATATCTTTTGTATTATTTTCACTTAATGGAATGATTTTCAAGTTTCTTCAAATATGGTAATTATAATAGAAGTACTAAGCATTTATTGGTAAATAATGTATATATTTTCATTCCAATGAATATAAGTTGATGAAGTTGAAATAAATGCTTTGAAGTTTAAAAAAAGAGTAAGAATTAGGGTGAATATTTCCCAATACCCCTTGCCTTCTACTTTCTTATATCTCTGAGGGAAAATGAGGAATAGAGCTTGAAAGAAATATACTAAGGCCCAAATAAATAAAGGCTTTTTTATACCAGTTGTTTAAAAATTACTATTTTTGGTCTACAAAAAGATATTAAAACCAGATATGATTCTGATTTGGGGGTTAAAACATTTGTCTAGAAACTTCCAACCTGTGTATACAAAGGTTCGAAACCTTTCTGAAACATTTGATTATTGTTCTGCATCTTTCATTACCCTCCTGCATATCTTTAGCCATTCTCTTTACTCTAACACATCCTTCCTAACCCATCCAGACTGGGCTAAATGACTTCTACATGCTGTAAGCCCCTCTATGTATACTGCTATCATTTCTACTTACCTCTTTGTGTTGAAATTATCTGTTTATAATCTGTCTCTTTGGCTAACCCATAAACTTCTGTATGGAAATCCTCCAGAAACCCCAGATGAGATTGAGTTCCCCTATTTTACGTGTCCATGATTCCCTATAGTTTTCTTTTAGAACACTTAAGGGTGTGATTTTTTTGGTAACAGGGATGGTAATTACCACTCCCCAGTACTACATAAATAATCATTAGGGCTGAAGCTTTCCCTTATACACCACAACCACTTTCCTTACTGCATTTTCTTTATTTTCAAAAAAATTATTTGAAAAAACAAAAAAAATGTTAGGTGTTTCTTGCTCCTTTATTAAAACAATAGTTGACTTGTGCAGAGATTTAAAAGTCAAATGATACTATGAAACTTATATGTTTTTGTCTATGGCCATACCACCCTGAACGTGCCCCATCTCATCTGATCTTGAAAGCTACGCAGGGTCGGGCCTGGTTAGTACTGGGATGGAAAACATAATTTTTAAAAAGCAGTAACTGTCCTTCCTTCTCAATCTCCAGTTCTCACTTCTGAAGAGCAATGTATTTTTCATTATATTAGCTGAATATTCTTCTGGTACTTGCCTCCATTTTCCTAAATAACATTCTTATATTGCTGCTATTTCAAGATCTCTCAGTTTTGTATCTTTTGGCTTCCTGCCATGGAGGGTGAAGACGAAGCCGTTTTACAGCACAGCCCGCTCCACCTCCCATCACACACATTTACGTACATTCTTTTCCTCCTCCATTTTCCCCTGTATGATTGCTTTTCTGTAACTTTTGGCTAACTCAACATGACCATACAGTATGTAATAATTACACTTCCTTTCTTGCACAATCTTTTGTTTCTCCTGGAATTAACAATTGTCTTTATTGTTTACTTAGTTTTCTGTATAACTAATTTATCCCCAAACATTCTTCCAGAATTATAGCTTTCTTCTCATAATGTTCAAATACATTTGATTGTTTTTTAATTTTATTCATTTTGTGGCATCATCCCTGGTGGAGCCCTCTGTTCCTTTGCCCCAACACCAATACTTTGTTCTCTAGAAATGTGCAAATATCTCTCTGGAGTCCCTTTCATGCTCATCCTGGGAAGTCCCTTCCTCTCCCTGTGTTGGATCCCCTATTTTCTGAATTCTACAACTTTCTTTCTTATTTTGTATCCTTGCTTAATGGAGCACATACTCCAGTAATTCCTGAGAAAGGGTATGTGTTAAGTACAGTCTTTAAAGACATGAATATCTGAAAATGTCTTTATTCTAGCCTCATACTTGAATGCAAGTTTGGCTGAATAAAGAAGTCTAGGTTGAAACTATTTGCCTTGGATTTCCCAAGACATTGCTCCATTGTCTTCTTGCATAGAGTATTGCCAGAAGAGTCATATCCTTCCAAATTCAAGCTCTTTTTTGTGGCCTCTTTTTTCTCTTTGGAACTTCTATTTACTCTAATTTTTAAAATTGATTTGAGGCAGGGTGAAGAGAGAGACAGAGAGAGAGGGAGATCAATCCATTTTTCTACTTATTTACGTTTTCACCGATGGCTTCTTGTACGTGACCTGACCAGGAATCAAATCTACCACCTTGCTGTATCTGGACTACGTTCTAACCAACAGAACTATCTGGCCAGGGCCTGGAACTTCTTCTTATTCTAGTAAATAAAACTTATGTGGTGCTTTGATGTGGATCTTTCAAAATCTCTCGTGCTAGCATTTAGTGGGCTTTCTTACTCTGGAAAGTCATATCTTTCCATTGTGGAAAAATTTCTTGAATACTACTTTGATAATCTCCTTTCCTGTTTTCTCTTTCTTCCTTTCCTTTTCTCTTTCTCTTTCCTTTTTTCTCTTCCTGTTTTATTCTTTCTTTCTGAAACACTTATTATTTAGATGTAAAATTGTTTTGAATTTTCTTTTCTATTTTCCACCTCTTACATTTTCATTATTATGTTTTGGTTCTGCTTTCTCAGAGATTTTCTCCAATTTTACATTTCAATTCCTGGGTTTTTAGGGATTTCACAGCATGAATCATCTTGTTATTACAGATGGACCTCAACTTACGATATTTTAACTTATGATTTTATGATTTCACACAGTGGTGTGAAAGCAATACACAGTTGGTAGAAACTGTACTTTAAATTTTTATCTTTTCCCTGGCTAACAATACTCTCTATTGTGTTGCTAGGCAGTGACAATAAGATTTCACCCAACTGTAGGCTAATACAAGTGTTCTGAGCACATTTAAGGTTGGCTGGGCTAAGCTTTGATGTTTGGTAGGTTAGGTGTATGAAATAAATATATTTTCAACTTCCAATGGGTTTATCAGTACGTAAACCCATCCTAAGTTGAGAAGCATCTTTAACTTTCCCCTCTGTAAGGTTAGCTTTGAGCTTTCTCTACACTAGCACATCAGTTCTCACTTACTCATCTGCTTCCAAGCTCCAAATTTTGTGTTGCCTTCTCTCTCATTCTCTTGGCCCTTTTTGATTTACGCCTTTTGGGGGTCACTTTACCGGGACTTCAGGATAAATCCATAGTGAATGCTTGTGTTCAATCTATCACATCCAATCAGGACCTTTTGTTTATTTCCCACTGTAACGGTTATACTTCTTCTCAAGGCAACATGGATCTCTCTGAGTTACAGGGGAAAGATTAAATGCAAGAAAAGTGCAAATACTACTATTTCAAGATATCTTATAAAGTTTCCAATGGTGCTGAAGCCAGCTTATACTAGTTCACAAAAAATAAATGGTTTTATTTTCTGGAATTTTGCAATAAGTTGTTAAACAACCATTACTTAAAATTAAATTAAATAAACTTACAATGTTTAATATAGCTTACAACTTACAATGAAATAAATTGTTAAATACAAAAATAATAAGTACTCAAAACTCATCACTTCCTCATTATTTTAGTGAAATATTATATAATATGCTATATATTTCTTTCCAACTTCATGTTTAATGAAATCATATTAGTAGCTTAAAGTGGCCATAGTTGGGAGTATATGTAACACAGAAATTTTTAAAAGCTACAAACAACAGATTGTTACTAGTTTTTTTTATTATCTAGACTCAAGAAACTCATGGAGAAAAATATTAATAATGCCAGTTAAACTTAAAAATGTGTTATGTCTATAGCAGTTAAGGTGTGAATATTACAAAAAATTGAGGATATATTCTTCCAGGATTCAAAAACTATTACCTCAGTGATCCAAGACAAAAAAGTGAAATTCTAACATTCTTCTTTTTTTGTTCACTTTCTTTATACTCTTTAACTTATATGAAAATATCAACCAACTTCTGGTTGTAATCACATTTGTCAATTAGAGCCATAGGTTGGGCATGTATGTAAGAATTCTGCAAAAATCAATGACATCCTTCTATGAGAATCAAGAGGCTATAATGATTTTATAATAAAGCATATATTGTTATTTGTAAATTCTGTGCTACACATCCTTTCTATTAGGAAAATTTTATGTATACACACATACATTTCTTAATTTATTTTTTAGGGAGCTAGTTCTTACACATTTATCACTGTCAATAACTTTTCCTACACTGTGAATTCCATGGGGGCAGTAACTATTTTTGTTTGATTCCCCAGGCCTCACACAGTCTCTATCACTTAGCAGGTACTCCATTAACATTTATTGAATGAGTTAATGAAAGTGCAGCGACCTTGCCTTATTCAAAACTAGCACAGTGTCTAACACGAATTAGGTCCTGAAAAATAATGTTTGCTGACCTGAATTGAACTTGAGTCAAATTCTGAAACAATCCCATGATAATCAAACATATCAAGAAAAAGAGTGAGATGAATTATTTTTTCAGGCACAAGGCTTGTTTTCACGGTTGGTTTGTAAGTCACTTGCCATAGAAAGTCCAGGGTGAAAGCCAGATCTCCTGATCCCTAAAACAGTGCTCTATTCATTTGACTCCCAATTTCTCAGAGGCACCAGTATTATCTAACACCAATTTTGGACAGCAAAGCTACTTTCTTACTTTCTGGCTATAAGATTTTTGCTTAAGATAAATGACAGTACACAGGACAAATCAAATAATGATGTCTATCATTTCATAAGCCCACACAGTGTTCCTTATAAAACCATGCTATGTGCTCTGGCTGGTGTGGCTCAGTGGACTGAGTGCCGACCTGTGAACTGAAAGGTGGCTGGTTCAATTCCCGGTCAAGGGACATGCCTGGGTTGAAGGCCAGATCTCAGTTGAGAGACATGTGAGAGGCAACCGATCGATGTATCTCTTGCACACTGATGTTTCTCTCCATCTCTTTCTCCCTTCCTTCCCCTCTCTCTGGAAATAAATAAATAATTTTTTTTTAAAAAAAGTGCCATAAATCCAGTAGCCTGTTTTTTCTCAACAATGTTATAAGGTAGGAATTGTCTTTACATTACAGACGAAGACACTGAGATTTAGAGAGGTTTATGCACTTATCTAAAGCTTGTACATGCTAGGTAGTGATACTAGAATTTCAAGCAGTTCTGACTTAAGACAAATCCCCATATATTTCAATTAGACAGTGTGTCTTAAACATCAGCCGTTCATACACCATTGTTCCTGTACGACTTTCAGGACTTGGCCATGTTGATTGTATTATCACTTACTTTGTATTTATCTTGGACTTTTTTGTTATTATTCAGCCTACTCTGAAACAATAATATCCATGAAATAATGAGTTTATGTGTTATATTCTTCCTATACATATTAAAATGAATACATCATTATTAAAACAAAATTTGCCTGCTTACCAGCTAAAATGACTTGAAGTAATATCAGATTTATATATACTTTTCTAAAGCAAACGCTGCTTCTTGCAATGCTGCAGATTTAACCTGTACTGGGGTGGGAGGAAGAGTGATGGTCATAGTTTTTGGTTTTTCTTCCATTTCCATCCTAAAATAAAAGAAAATAAGTTAATCTATTTTCTTAGAGGCAGCCTGACTAATACATCCTGAGCAAATTCCCACTGCACAGAACAAGGAGACTTACAAAACCTTCTCCCAGGGTCACTGAAACCTTCCAAGCAAATGAATTGGAATTAAGCTTGGCAAAGATTATTAAATGCCACCAGTGTTAGACAATTGAAGGTTTCTGCAACAAAAACAGAATTCAAGAAAAATAAAACCAAATTGTTGGAAAGTACCTACAGTGAGAGTCACACAGGATTCAAAAATGTAAAAAAAGCTTCCAGGCATTTGTGCTGCCCAGCTGGAGTTGATCAAATTGTTTCTGTTCTTTCCTGTAAGTATGTTGGAGGAGGATGTAGTTGGAGTGTCTTTCTTGGCTTTTGAGTGGGAGGTACAATACAGCATTGTCAAGAGATAGTGGCAAAAGAAAAATGGAAAAGCTAATTTTTATGAACTGTTCAAAAACTAAATTCATATCTCTGTGGCAGAACCCAGATTTGGTTAAGTAGATAATTTGGAATGTTGCCCAATGTATTTCAAAGGGAAAAAATTTAAAAAGCACCAAAAATCACAACAGCCAAGATCATAGTGGTAAATAGTATAGATTGTATAGACTGTTATGAAATATAAATGTTTGCATTTGGTTCAGTTTTTCTTTATGGTACCTGTCAGTCCCTCCACAATATGATTTCTACCAGTTAACCAGTCCTCTCCTTACCTCAAACATATTTGGGTCCTATGCCTGATACCAAATTGAACCCAGGCCCAGGGTCACTGGCACCAGAATTTCACTTACCACTGGACTTAAGTAGATCATAACTTATGAATCTTACTACTGCCGACCTTTCTTTGTCTAAAAAGAAAAATCCCCTGTAGAATTTAGAGCTAGGAGGAGTAAGTATGGTTTTTCTTAAGGGAGCAGAATCTTTCACAATAACGAGAACTTCAAGAGTGAGTGTGTGTTTTCATCTTGCCCTGATTAACTGCGTGGCTAGCAATGTAAATGACAAACCAAATGACTTCCAGTTGGTATAGAATCATAACAAAAAAATGAGATATAATTTCCCCCCTTTCTTGTTGCAGGAGGGACTGTAGGTGTGGGAGAGGGGAGGGTAGTCTGCGTTCTGTTTGGTAAGGTCTAGGCTTCCCACACCTAGTTAAGAGGATGCAGCTTTTGAAATCTAGGTTCTTGGAGATTTGTTGGATTGGCCTAAAGGGGAATAGCTTCTGGTTTTGAGAGGGGGTGGGGGGTTGGAGCAGAAATGGATTATTGGGAATGGGCAGATGGGCAGTGCTAGGCCCTCTAGTTGTAGGGCTCTGCACTCTGCTTCTTCACAGTGGCCTGGAAGTCATAGACATTTGGATTGGCAGAGGCTTTGTCTGTACCTGAGGACTGAACACTAAGCTGCAAATTTCTCTCTGTAGTGAAAGTCTTAGTTGCCAAATTTGGCACAGAGGGAGTAGATAATATCTTTGGCAGAAGCAGCTACCTTTGACCAGACTATATAGATTAGGACAATATGGGTTTCAGCAACAAATCAACGGAATGAGAACTCTCCACACCTATTCTCCACATCAGTTTTCCTTAATTATATAAACCTTAATGTTCTTATGAAGAATGAGGTAGGACTTTATAAAAATGACAATAATTGAATTGTCAACCCTGATAGGTGAGATCCCAAAGGATTTCATTTAATCAAGAAAAATATTAAGTTCTGGCCAGGTGGTTTGGTTGGTTGGAGCATCATCCCATACACCAAAATGTTGCAGGCTCAATCCCCTCAGGGCTTATACAGGAGGCAACTGATTGATGTTTCTCTCTCACACTGATGTCTCTCTCTCTCTCTCTCTCTCTTTCTCTCTCTCACCTTTCCTCTCTCTCTAAAATCAGTAAAAACATATCCTCAGGTAAGGATTAAAAAATAAGAAAAATATTGAAATGTGATATTTCCTACACTTTAGTCATATTAGTTATTTAACACCGTGTAATAACATTACCACAAACTGAGTGGCTTAAAACATTACTCAGTTACTATCTTGTAGTTTCTCTGGGTCACACATCTGATCACAGCTTAGCTCAGTTCTCAGCTCCAGGACCTCCCACAAGGCCGCGATCAAGAGTCAGCCAGGGCTGAGCTCTCATCTGAGTTTTGACTGGAGAAGGGTCTTCTTCCAAGCTCACATCATTAAGTTCCTTGCAGGTTGTTGGACTGAGGCCTCAGCGCCTCTCACTGTTGTCTTCAGTTCCTTGCCTCAGAGACATTTCCTTATGGTGACTTACTTCATCAAAGCCATCAAGTGAGAGACTCAGTAGGGAGAATCTAGCAAGGTCAAAGTTACAATCTTATGTAATGCAGAAGAAGCTGCTATAAGAAAAGCCTTCTGCCCTCCACCTACTTGCCTAAAAGCAGGTTGTAAATTTGTAAACAAATTTGCCCTCCTCTCTCTACCACGAAGGACAAAAGTTAATTACTAGAGACAACTCTAGCCCCCTATTAGCCCAGAGGCACCAGAGGAATCTACATAACAAACTTTACTAACTAGTCCTTATCTTCCATTAGTTCCCCCATATGCTGGCCTTCCCACAATTTGCAACCCTGGGAATTCAAAGCCCTTTATCTTTGTCTTGCCACTTTTCTAAAAATGTGTTGTTCTTTTGTTAAGATGCTATATAAGCCCAAGTTCTAATCACCCCTTTGAGTTATTCACCTCTAGTCCTCCCACGTATATGCACGACGCACGTGTTAATAAACTTCTGCTTGTTTTTTTCTTGTTAAACTGTCTTTTGTCAGTCTAATTTATAGAGTGTTAGCCACTGAACTGAAGAGGAGTAAAGGGAAAAATTAATTTCTTTCCTTCCCTACATTGCTCAGCAAATACTTGGAACTGATTAGACATTACTTCGACTTTTCAGATGAAGAAATTGGTACAGAAGAAATAACTTATCAAAAGTGATACTGTTAAGTTTGTAATAGAACTATTATTTGTACCCAGGTCTATATCATCTTCAGCCTGTGTCCTTAGTTCCTATTGCCTTCTTCATTAAAAAAATAATAATAACCCTGGCTGGTGTGGCTCAGTGGATTGAGGTCTGGCCTGTGGACCAAGGGATCGCAGGTTTGATTCCCAGGCAGGGCACATGCCTAGGTTGTGGGCCAGGTCCCCAGTGGGGGACTCGCAAGAGGCAGCCACACATTGATGTTTCCCTCTCTCTCTCCTTCCCTATCCCTCTCTGTAAAAATAAATAAATAAAATCTTTAAAAAATAATAATAATAGTAATTGCTAGGGTGATTGGTGACATCAGCTATAAAAAATTCACAAAGAGAAGTGTAGAGAATAAAATTGTTATTCACTCTCTGAGAAAGGAGAGGGGTGTGGTATGGAGAGATATACCAGCATGGAGGGGTGGGGGCTTTGAGCTTTTATTAGGTTGTAATTGGATTAAAAAAGCAGGGGGAGGGGGCTGCTGTGATATGGCCCCTGGGCTGTTGGGCTATTGTACAGGAAGTTGCAGTTTGTTCCAATGTTACTTCCACCTGTGGCTGCAGGAAGTGGTTAGTTCTGTTCTTGCTCTGCAGTGATTTCCAGTCCTGGGGACACAAACTCAGAAGAGTGAAATGGCAGCCTTGTTTAACAAGGTCATAGGCCTGCTAGGCAAATGGTGCCACAGCAGCAAATGGGGCTGACTTCATGCTTTCAGCAATAATAATCAGTTACTACCTTCTTAATAGATAATATTTTCCCAGAGTGTGAATACAGTTTTCCCCAGCTAGCAAAATAATTCATTCAAAATGGTATCTTGGAAAATACTGTGACATTTTTGAAGCTCATCCTTGCTGTTCTCCCACTTCAGTTTGTGCTTGTCTGTTTTTCCTCTGGGGACCTTCCCTGGCAGTTCTCTCTGAGGCATATTCTGGGTCAGGGAAGTCTTCCTAGGCCCCTCACCTGCCTCTGCCTACCCATAAGAGTGGCCTGTGTCCAAGGGTGGAGTCTTCCCTGGCCAAAAAATGTAATAACTATTTTCTTTTCCCATTCTTCCCACACTAGTTTCTTTCTGGTCTTCATAAGTGGCCCTTCCCACCCATGAGTATCCAAATTACAATGTATTTTAGAGAAAACTCTCTGCCCCTCTGAAAACTTCCTTTCCTTGTGGCAGACCTCTGACTGCTATATTCACATTTTACTGTAGATAGTTATCACTGCTTGAGGTCTCACAGCTGACTCCATTGACTGAAAACAACACACTGAAGCCAAGATTCTGACCTACAAAAACATTTCCTCAATAGCCTGATATGAAACAAAGACAATCCCACTGAGGCCTTTGACCCAGGTTGCACGAGCCTGTGGAAGTTAATTGTTTGGTGATTTCCTGTACTTGAGGAACAAATGCTTCCTTTTCCAACAATAGACTCACGAAAGCCTCAGTCAATGCAATGAAATGAGGGACTGGAAGAGTGGCCTGTATTCAAATAACACTGAGTGGTAATTTAGACCATGATGTTTGCAGGATCATAAAGGGAACTACAGGCCCACACAGTGTGAGAATTCTTGATTATAGTTCTGAATATTTCCGGAGGGGCTGTGGCCCTCCTATCAATGACTCCTTGATTTTTTTGCACCCTGTGGACCTCTTTTTGCACCATCAGAACCTCTTTCTCACAAAGGAGAAAAATGTGGGTGTGACTAGTATGCAAGCCTAAGCTACCAAGGAGACCAAACTCCAAAACATAAAACAGAAAAACCTTTATGAATTGAATTTTTACTAACCAAACAGCTTTCCTTTTGTCTTATCTTGACAAAGATGCTTTCCTTGACCAAACTTTAGTCACACTCCTCGAAGCCCTCTTTTCAACTGGGCCTTTACCTTGGACTTCAGTGTCTGTCTTTGTGGGCCCACATTGCCCAGTTTTAGAAAGAATCTTGCTAATCTTGCTTTAGAAAGTCACTTTAGAGAGATCCCCCACACTTGATATCTGGTCAAATGCCTCATCTGCCATCTCCCCAATGATACCGGATCACCCTGGCCTACAATCAGCAATAATTTTCCATTTACTGACTGACACCACCACCCACCTCCAACCCTCTTCCCAACCCCATCCTGTTTGTTTCCTATAAATTGTCACTTTTCCATATAATATGGATAAAGACTAACTGGAACTTTAAGCAAATATAATCAGTAGAGGCATCTATGGGAGGCGCTGGGGCTTATGGAAGTTTTCACACTCTGTATAAGTGTGAAAACCCTACAGGAAGAAATCTATGTTTATAATAAAGTTTTATGGTTCTAACTTTCCCTTCCCTTAACTTCCTTTTCCCTTCTATAAATAGCCCTCCCTCTTGGTCAGAGTGTGTATGTGGCTTGCAGAGCTTGTGTGCACTGGGTAGTAACCCTTTTTGTTTCCCAAATAAATCCTTTTTGGTGACAAAAGACTTAGTTGATATTTTTTCAGTCTATACTGAGGTCTCATTCCCTCTGTTGCAATAGTTCCTAAATAAAATATTTTTATACCACTTTACTGACCAGTTCTGTTTTTTCTTTGATATCCACTTTAGTAGTCCTATGTGGTAGTCACACTGAATTATTCTCCACTTCTGAGAAAATGTCTTGCTTTTCCACCCCACCCTGCCTCCTGATCTGCTTGGGAATGTCCTTGTTTCACTTCGCTGCCTGGTTGGCTCCTAGTCATTCTGTAAGACCAAGCTCACATCATTTATTAACCAAGTCCCCTCCTTTCCATTTCTACCAGAGCTCAGACCCTCAAAATTTCTTGGCTGGATGGCTGCCAACAATTTACATTCACCAGGTCTCTAGTGTTGAACCCCTTCAAATCTATTTTCCACCCACCAGCCAGAGCGACTTATTTAAAATACAAATTTGGTCATCTTATCCCTTACTTGAATTCTTAAAGTCTTTCCGTCAGCTACTAGGCAGAGCCTAAACTCATTAACATAGAATGTGAAGGTGATTCTTGAGCTTCCTCCTGCTTATGTCTCCGCCACTTCATCTTTCACCCCTTCTTTCCTGCTACTTTTCCCTCTGCAAGGTGAAATCGCACGAAGCTCCCTCTAATACACATTCTCTGCCCATCTTCACTACCACACTATTTCTGTTTTATGTCTTTGCTTAAACTGGCCTCCAAGAAATCTTCCCTAATGCTTCTTTTCAAATATATAGGAATATTATATATAATATATACACATAGGTTAATGTATATTGCTAAATGTATATGTTATAGGAATGTTCTCTCTATATATATGTATATAATATCCACATATACATCACCATTTCTGTATTTAATGTGTTGTTTTATATTTATTAACTTTTCTCTGTTCCCAACAAGATGATCTTAATCTAAGGGCATGGACCAAGTCTCCTCAGTATTTAACCTACTATATAGTACAATGTAACCTCAATAAAATGTGTATTAAGTGAAGAAATGAAAGGAATGCTAGAAGTTTCTTTTTTGACAGAACCCGAAGATTTTAGTGTTTTCATAATAAAAATATGAAGCTTAGAACTGGATCACTTGGCCCTTTTTCTGTTTATATCCTCCTAATTCAAAATGCTTGCATCTCTTAATAGCCAGCATTCTCTTAGATCAACAGTTGGACTCGACACATTCAAGCCTCAGCACAATCTTTGTAGTTTTAACCTGTTTGCTCAAAATTGGCTCAGTCTGCTCACCATAGCCACTCTGCTTCCTGTCATAATGCCGCTTTCCCTGTGCACACAGAGCATCCTGCCCTTCTTGTACTCTGTCACTTTGTGGGGTTGGTGCTTGCCACGTTTCTTACAGAAAGTCTTGTGGGTTTTAGGAACTTTACCATGTTGGTGAGAGTGCTCTCGACATGGAAAGAGCTAGAAGTACCCTTATTTTAAAAGTATTTTTCTCCACATAAATATTTCAATAACTGGGAGTTTATTTGGGTTATTAAGCTCCTCTTTTTAATTGCCAACTCTCCAAGGAAGAAACCATTAGTCACTCACACTTGATTGTGAATTCAAGCTGCTGACTATCTGACTAACACCAGAAGGAGTTGAGAGGCTAACTGGAGTAGAGTGGTATATACTTTTGTCATTCTTATTGGTTGCACAGCACCTTTGAATACTCTTCTTATATTTGGTGATTTCTCTACTCAATTGAATAGAAGCCAAGGCTTATGTTCTCAACCTTCCTTGCAGTTAGGCTTCTCCAATCTGATACATTAGTACCAGACTTTGAACTTGCATCTTGGGAGATAAAGAAGCAGTCAAGACCCAGTGTAGCAAGAGTGAAGCAGGTGCATTCGGATTTCCAGGGATCAGTAGCAGCGGTTCTATTAGGAGGGTCCATGACCCACATTAGAGTCAGTGGTGGAAGCTGTGCTGTTTCTCTGGTAGACTTCTGTCTTGTCATTTGGACATTGGTCCTCTAAGCCTGGCTTTCTCACCTTCTGGGAGATTTTGTGAACTTGATGTCTTTTAGTATCCTTTTCAGTTAAACTAGTTAGAATATATTCCTACACATTCTGTCTAATACCATTGACTAGTAGAAGTAGGGAGATAGATGGAGGTACTTATTACAGTGCTTGGGTAAGACAAACCAGAAGAAGGATGAGGGACTTCGGACGAGGGAACAGCAATATAAACCATAAATCCTTGGAGGAGCAGGGGGATCATTACACTTTTGCCTACTTGGTTAATTTGCCTATGGTCCTGGTAGGAACCATTATGGGCCTAAAAATAATCACTTATCCATCTTTAGTGAGATAGGTGTATGCTGAGAAATACTGATGGGTTTAGAAACCCATATATGGGTTTAGAAATCTGCAGGCTTTAATCTTCCCTAGTCGGCTCAAGCTCCCTGGTCTGGAGACCCCCTGACTTTTCTAATGCAGAGCACTCACTCTGCATTGGTGTAGCTCTTCCTGGAGCAGCTGCCGTTCCTCCTTCCAAGGGGAAGAAGAGGGAGAGAAGGATGGGAAGGAGGAGCGGCAGCAGCAGAGTACAAAGAAAGGAAAGAAGGAGGGGAATATAGTTTGTGCAGAGGAGAAAATGCTGGGGAGAGAAGATGTGCAAATGTCCACTTGGAAAAGGAGTATTAACCTGCTTCTTTCAAATGCTTCTTATCTTCTTGATTTTCCTCTCCCTCTAAGACATTCATTCAATACTAAGGATTTTGCCATTTGAAAAGTCTCCTAGAACACACTCCTTTGTAAATATTAAGGCTCATCTATAAATGAATGGAAACTTAGATATAGACCACTTAAATAAATGTGAGATTTTAGGGGAAAGTATATTCATTTATCCAGCAAATATTTATGGAGACTCTTTATGTGCCAGGCACTAAGCCCGGGAGCAGTGCTGAATAAGATAGATAAAGGCCCTTGGGAGATTCCATTAGCATTGAGCTCATCTATACTCTCATGTTTCATAATCCATTAAAATAAATGACCTCTCTTGAAATCATAGCAGTGGTAAAATGGCAGATTAAAGTGTCTATCCCAAGGTTACATACAGGTAGGCGCTTAGTATAATTGCTTTGTAATGATAAAATGATGATACTATTAAAACTCTGAGTATAGGCAGTGTAATTTCTTAAACTTTATAAGGCAATGGAAAAAATAAATTTTTATCAAGAATATTACAAAGAGCTATAAATCAATCAGTTGGGACCTTCTAGATAGACAAATAGATGTCTTTAACCTGTGAGCATGCTATTAGTGTTATTGAAGATACTTTCCTCCTCCTGATGTTTCTTCTACTTGACAGGAGCCCATTAGTGTATATATTAGTATAGTGCTTCTGATCTTCTGCCAACTCCACATTTATTCCACTCTGGGGGTGACGTCTGAAAAAAGAAATCGGACATGACCAACTCGGCTTCTTCCTCTTGGGATAGAGTTGAAGAGAAGGAGTGTATGTTTATCTCTTTGCCTCTCTGGGGACAGGCATTCCCCATGCTGGTGGCAAAGGATATGTCTGCTCAGTTCCAGCAGTGCCCACCCCTTGGTAGGTGTGGCCAGACTCAGTGTTAGGAAGTCCACTTGCTCAGACATCAGCCCTCCAACTTAAACTTTATCAGTAATAAAGGCGATTTCTTTTGGCTCCCACTGTCTTACTCTTGTGTTTTCCCATTGATATAGGTATCAGGTGAGGAAAAGGGGCTAGTTATTGGCCCTTCAAATTAACTAAGATTGTCTCAATGATTAAGTAAAAAAAATGTCAAACTTAGTGGAAAGAGCACAAACTGTAACATCAGATCGTAATTTTGAATGCCGGCTGTGTGGTCTCGGTTAAGCCACCTAGCTTCAGAAAATCTCATTTCTTCTTTAGTACCCTCGGAGTACTGTATCTAGTATTGTTGCAAAGATGAAAGATAATGTATGTGAAGTACTAAGTACAATGCTCCGCATTTAATGAAAATTAGCTGGTGGTAGTAGAGGTGGTGGCGGTGGTGCTGATTTGGGATATCCAACACTGGTATAGTCACAGAACTATTTCTGCTTTCATGAAAACTGA
Organism: Trachops cirrhosus; assembly: GCA_028533065.1. Taxonomy (NCBI): domain Eukaryota; kingdom Metazoa; phylum Chordata; class Mammalia; order Chiroptera; family Phyllostomidae; genus Trachops; species Trachops cirrhosus. The sequence continues at coordinate 40,820,852 of CM052542.1, read as the reverse complement.
TCTCTTTAAGAAATAACATGAAAATTTTATTTTTATTTTTTTACTAACTAAAAATACATTCCTCATATAAAACGTTTTAAAATAATTTGGTAACTAAATATATTTTTTAATTCAGGGGAGAAAATGAGAACAATTGTAGTGAAAGTGATTATTTCCAGTTTATTAATCTCCCTTAATTGTCGTAGAGAAAAACTTTGCTGGTTGTAATAAGGTCTTCCGTTAAGTCAGGCATGATGAAAGGAGTGCTGGGAAAGAACAAATCAGGCATCTTACTTCTGTAGACTATTTGTGTCCCCTCATTTTTAAAGCTAATGTTCCATGTATGAAATTGTCTCTGAGTCAACATGAGATATCTGCTTTTTTTCCCCCCTCACAGGCATCTTCCTGGACACAGTTTTCATCATCCTTGCCCATCTCTGCTGATTTCAATTCATCATTGGCAAAGGTGTGGAGTGTTTTGTGGCTGGATGACAGATTTATTTTTAAAAATCCAGATATGTTTCTATTATTTTTCTGATGCATGCCTTCCAAGGTTCATTGGGTTTGGAGATTTTCATGTTTAGCTCAAATAAATGATAAGCTCCTATATCAATTTGTGACCTATACTGAAAAGTAACATAAATTGATTCAATTTAGATTATGCCATTCGTTATGAGGACATTGTTTTCATGTTTTCCTTGCTGTCCTGAAAGTTTATATTTAGAATATTTTCTCAGCAAAGTGACTATTTAGGTAAAAAGCAGGTAAGAATTTTCCTTTTCTCTGTTAGTAGCTTCACAGTTTGCATCATTCTTAAACAAATCTACCCATCAGCAACTACACAAATGAAACCAGAATTAAAGAAACAAAACAATTCTTTTGTGCTCACAAGTGGAAACAGTATGTTTTTACAAAGCACTAATGAGCAGTTTCTATGATTATAAACACAGTTTGTTAGAACTCCAGGCTTGAGCATTCTATTACGGAGGGTTCATACAAGGAGCCAGCCAACGCAGAGAGGGAGCTCTTTCTGCGTGGAGCACTCACTCACACTGGAAGCCAAGAGGATACAACAAATGTATCAAGTACATGACTGAAAACGTGTATCTGGTACATCCAGACAACCAGGGATACTTTAATAACCGAATTCAGTTCGATTTCTAACACGAACATAATAAAATCAAGTGATTTTTTTCCCTTACTCTTAACCAATATTGCCTAAAACAAAATGCTCTGTTATTGATGCCCAGGGAAATCAGGTTTTCAAACTGCTTTGTCTCTCGCATCTTCTCCACTTCCCCCCAGTGGGGATGACATATTTACTGAAGTAATTTTGCTAATAAATATTAAAACTCTTTCAGTGACAAGTATCAAAAACTCAACTCAGAATGCCTTAAGCAAAAACGTGAATTTACTGGCTTTCATTAGTCAATGTTAGATAACTTGAGGCATGACTGGATTCTCAAACCAATACTTTTCAATATGGGGTGAGACAAAAGTAGGTTTACAGTAGTTCATATGGGAAATAATACAATAATTAAATAATAATGCAAGAATAAACTCTGTCTTGCACATCTTTACACTGTGTCTTTATACATCTTGTAAATAAACTCACTCTTGCCCCATCCTGTATAAAAACAATAAAGGCCACAAATGCAGACCACATAGGTAATTTAAAAAATTTTACCAGCCACATAAAAAAAGAAAAAACAGATGAAATTATTGTTGCTAATATATTTTATTCAGTTCAATATATGTAAAATATTATTTCAACATGTAATCAATAGAAAATATTAATGAGAAATTTTACATCCTTTTATTCATGCTAAATCTTTGAAATCAGTGTGATTTTATACTACTATATAGCACATCTCAATTTACACCAGCCATATTCCAAGTGCTCACTAGCCATGTGTGGCCAGTGACCACCATATTGGGTAGTGCTGGTTAAAACAATGCATCAGGAAGGTACGTCTTGCTATTGCTCCACTCCACTTTTCTCTCTGTTGACCTCCGCATGCAGCCTCATCTGGCTAACTCCTGGTTATTCTCAGTTTTCATTTTTATAATCCTGCCTATGGGGATCTTCTCTCCTACTCACCCTTATTTACTAGAGACATGGTGGGGTTTGAATGGGTGTTCTTTATCATAACGGTTCTGCAGGAAAGGATACACCAGTACAAATCCATTATTATTGATTAGGGAAAACTCAGGTACTGATCCATACAAAAGGTAAGATTTCACCAGCTCCCAGCTCTGGCTCCTACCCAGGCTCTTTCAGATGCAGAAAGGATGGAGGGTTAGTTTTGCCATCTGCACAAAAGATAGCATAATTTACAAAACAGTAGAACTATGTCTGCGTTTAGAGGGAGAATCATTGTTGTTTATATTTGTTCTACCCCAAGAGAATCGGGGGAATTATTTTTCTTTAGAAATTTGAAATATAACAAACACAACAGTGAACTCCAAAAGGGAAAAACACTGGAATGAAAGTTGGAAGAGCCGGCATCAGAGCAGTAATAGAGGCTGACGCTGTGCCAGGCACTGTGCCAGACACTTCATAAACATTATCTATTTAGTCCTCATGTGACTTCATGATGTATGTTATTATAATTCCAATTTTACAAAGAGATGAAACTTCAGTGAAAATTTAAAAAAAATTTCCAATGTGATAGTATAAGTGTGTCTCAGTGCTGACCCCAATTTCTTAACTACCATGCTATAAAGTCCTCTAGTAAATGCACAGCCAATCATACTATGTGGTATTTGATTTTATTTATTATAAGTGCATCTGTATGATAGACAGAACCTCTGACTTAGTCATACCAATAGGGTTGTGAATAGAGTTCAGATTTTCCCAGTGCTCTTAATACACTGGGCATTATTCACTGTGGTAAGAACAGGTAAGAAATAAAGAAGGGGAGTGGAAATAGAAGGTGGATGACAGGTACTTATTAAGTAGATTCAAAGTAGTACGACTAATAATTACAAAAACAACAATAAAAATAGCTAATATTTATTGAGCACTCACTGTGTGCCAAATCCTTGAATTATTTAATTTTATCTTCCCAACAGTGTATAAAACAGATGTTACTATTTCTTTCATTTAGGTTCCCTGACTTTAGGAAGTAATGGCTACACCATCTTATTAGAAACCCCCAGGTTGCTCATCATTTCTCTTGGGAATTTCTTCGTAATGCTCTTGAATATTTATTTATTTATTTATTCATTCATTTATTTATTTATTTTTAGAGAAAAGACGAGAAACATCAATTAGGTGCTTCTCACATGTGCCCCAAATGGGAATTGAACCCACAACCCAAGCCTGTGCTCTGACCAGGAATCGAACTGATAACATTTTGCTTTGTGTGATAACACCCAATCGACTGAGCCATACAAATCAGGGCTTGTATAATTTTATTGTTCCTTGTTATTCAAAAATTTTTCTTCTTTGGCTTCTATGACACATTTCTTCATTCTCCTCTTACTTCCATTGTCGCCTTTTCCCATCTTTTTCCCTGGTATTCCTTCTCCACTTTTCTCTTTTAAATTTTGGTTTCTGACTTCAGTCTGTTCTTTCTCTCAGTTGACACACTTTCCCTGCTCTCATAGCTCAAGTAACATTTGCTTCCATATCTCAAATTTCTACGTAGATGCTGATGATTCCAAAGTTGGCCTAATGGATGGACATTTCTCCCCAAATGCCCTACAATACACTTCAAACTCCATTTGTGCAAAACTGAATTCCTTATTTGCTCCCTAAATTTATTCTTCCTATGTGCTCTTAACTCAGTAAATGTTATTCACCATCATCTACCCAGGTGCCCAAGTCAGAAACCTGGGCATTATATTTTGCACCCCTCTGTCCTTCACCTCCTATAATGAACTGATAACTGAGTCAACTTTCCCTACTAATTACCCCTCAAACTGGTCCACTTCTCTTCATTTCCACCCCAACTACCTTAGTTCATTCCTTTTCTTCTCTTACTTAGTATGATAGAAACTGCTAGTTGTCCCCAAGAAAATTCATTATCGCTTTGTTTATAGTAATAAACCTGTTGTTTGATTGGGCACGTGGCCTCAAAGAATAAAAACTCTGGTTCCTGGCTATCCTTGTAGCTAGGCAATGTTCATGCGTCTAAATTCTGGCTAATGGGATATGAACTGCAGTGATGTAAATCTTCCACATTTCCACCTTGCAGGCTGTATGCATGTGTGTAGTGGGGAACCATCTTGGAACACGCAGATGAGGACAACAGCCCAGAGTCCGTGGCCTGGAACTGCTCTACCAGCCCTGGACTGCTTATGCCCAGACTAAGTGAGGAATAAACTTTCATCTTGTGCATACCTCTGTTATTTGGGTTTATGTCACAGTAACCAGATTTATAGACTAAATACCCTTGGAATAATGCAACAATCTTTTGGTCTTCCTGCCCCCACTTACAACTTCTCTTCAATTTGTTTTCTTCATTAAACTCAAGAGTAATTATCGTAGAATTCAAATTTGATCAGATTGTCTTATTCCCTGCCATCTTCCACTAAATCATGCCACTTCTTTCAGTGCATCCTTTATATTCCATAGCTTGCCTCAAGGCTTTCATTAAAATGGCCTCTGTTTTATTTCTCCACTTCTTATCATTGCCTACCTTGTATGCCAAGCCTAAATCACATAGAACCATTTGCCATTTCACAGACTCAAATGCAAGCTCACATAGCTCAGTGCATCTGTGCATGCTGTTTACTCCACCTGGAATCCCCTGTCCCCGCCCTCACTAGTTTCTCTGCCTGGCTGGTTTCTACTTCTCTTTTAGGATTCAGGTTACTGCCTCTTGGAAGTTTTTCTTGCCCACCCAAGAATTGGTTATACCTCTCGCTTGCATATTCCCGAAGTATTCTGTGCATATTTTTACCAAATAATTGATATTTACTTGTCTATTTTCCTCTCCACCTACACCCTATCAACTTCCTGGAGAGCAAGGATTATTTTCTCAATGATACTGTATTACCAGGCCTTATTACAGACCATGACACACAGTAGCACTTAAAAAATATTTATTCAGCGAGTGAGTAAGTCAGTGAATGAATGGAACTGTGGAGTCATGAAAATAGCATTTGAATGGAATATACCGACCTGAGTTTTGAACCTGGTTCTGCCACTGGATGGTCTGAGTTAAAATTATTTCACTCCACTTCAGTTGAGCCAGATAAGCTCTCAGGTTCCTCCCAGGTCTATGATTTACAAATACATTATGTAGGGATAAGTAAAAGTATGCAAACTTACAGAACTGACAACCTTAAGCTAATTAATTTTTGTACTAAAAAATATATTTTGAAAAAAATGTCAAATAAAAGTGAACTTTTACAGCAACATTTATTTCTACTTATATATTTTAAACTATTTTTATAAAATCAATGATTTTAACAAAACCTTTCAGAAATATCTATTATAATCTCTGTTTGAGAAGTAGAGAATGTGAAACTCAGTGATATTAGGTGAAAGGGTTCCCGGGACCGATTTCTGTATGTGTGTGTGTGTGTGTACGCTCCTCCACACCAACAATTCTCAGACACCAGCAAGGTGTCCAAGAATTCATCTCTATTCTGACACAGTCTACCTGAAGATAACATCAGATTCCACAGGTGAAGGGCTCAGTCCCACAAGACTGCTTCCCACCTCAGATACCAAGCCAAGGTTGTTATCCGTGCTCCTGATCAACAGGCTGCAAATTGGAGATTCCAACAACCCCTCCAAGGTTGTTACCTGTATTTCTGCTTGGCTATAAATCAAGGTTACCACAACCCCCTCCTTGGAATCGATTAATTTGCTAGAATGACTCACAGAACTCAGAAAAAACCATTTACTCACTAGATTACTTATTTATTACAAAGGATTTAAAGGATACAAATCAACAGTCAAATGAAGAGGGCTAGAACCCAAACAAATGAGTTTCTGTTCTTGTGGAGTTAGGGCCAGGCATGGTGGCAAGTGGAAGCTTATCGATTTTCCAACAAGGAAACTCTCTGAAACCCTCCTTTTTGTTGTTGTTGTTTTTTTTGTTTTTATGGTGATTGATTCAATTTCTATTCCATCTCTCCTCCCATTGCTTTTATCACTCAGGAAATTCCAAGGGTTTTGGGAGCTGTGAGCCAGGAACTCTGGCTCACAATTTCACATTAGATAATTTATTAGAGCCAGCAGCAAAGACAGAAGCAGAGTCAGAATCAGACTCAGAACTGTTTTGAAAGTGTTGGGGAGGGCGAAAATTCCTGCCTTACCCTTCTTTTTCTCTTATGGCTGAACTAATAATACAATTGACACAAGACCAAATAAACAGGGTAAAAAACAATTTAATACATTTCACAGGACAATCATAAATAACGCTTGGAGAAATGATGAACCAGACAACATTTTATACTTTAAGACAAAGAAAAAAATAAAATGTTGAAAAATTAACAGGACAGAAAAAAAGTGCTAACTAGAAAGGAATCTAAGCAAGGTTTGGGTATTTGTGAGTGAGGAATCTAAATACAGTTTGGTTCTGAGGAGGAAATTAATAAAGGGGCAATAGGGTTTGTTTATATAGGCTCTTCAGCCATAGATCTCTTAGAGCTAGTAATAATATTGTCTCTTTAGGCCTCGTGGAGAAGAAGGCACCTTTTACAGGAGAGACTTATTTCCTGCATTCAAAGAGACAAGGGAAGGTCAAGGTACTCTTTTGGTACTGGCTGCTTGTCTAGTAACACTATTTCAAAGTAATCAGTATGCCATTATGGAATATTTGGGGGTGACCTCTCTTGGGCCTCAACAATAAACTATTATCCCTCCTATTGTAAAACACTCATGTGATAATATAGAGAAAAACCAGTAGAGAGATCAGTGAATTTTAAAACAAATTGTAGATGAATTAAAACAGCAAATATCAAAAATAAGATACAAGATGACTTTCTCTGTTAGAATCATGTAATTATAGGTTTGGCAGCATTCTTAAGGGGTAATCACCTACTCTTCCCTCACCTTTAAGCAAGGCTGCATCAACTGGTCCTTAAACAGATCAAGTTATGCAGTTCTCTAAAGTATTTGGAAAAATAATAGTCTGTAATTCTTTTTCATACTTATCCAAGTACCATATGATACTGATAACAGGGAATTTTTATTTATGATAATAATCACCTAGTTTTGTCACATTTAGTTTATAGCTAAGGAAAAGATGCCCAGAAAGGTTGCCATTTGCTTAAAGTTGCACAGTAATATTGTGGCAGAGCCAGAACTAAAGCCCCAACTCCAACCATGTCAAGAGGAATTGGGACTTTCAGAACCTTCCCTGTTTCACTCCCCATATCTCTTGGTAAGTTTTCAATGTGGTCGCTGGCTCCCCAGCCAAGGTCTTATCTTTAAGTTCACAGACTGAACCACTTGTAGCAATGACCCCATCCATCCAAGGTTCTCATCCTTTCCTAGCTGTGGTAGGCAGAATTTTAAGATGGCCTCCCAAATTCCTGCCTCTGGTGTAAGCCTTCCCCAAGTGTGTGGGTGGAACCTGGGTATACGATGACATGCTCACTCGATTTGATAGGTTACGTTGTGTAACAAATATATGATGGTGGTCACCTTTGGCCACATGGTGGTAGACAACAATATACCAGCATTACATGGTTATATTTAGTGAGACTTTCTTGACTTTCCTTATTTCCACCTCCAAAATGCTGCGTGGGTTTCTATCCTTTTCCTTCCTCCCCAGATAGCAGATAAAGGGTACCTTTTTCACTCAAGGTTATCAGAAATGTCTCTGTCGCCCTGGCTACTGTGGCTTAGTTGGCTGGAGCATTGACCCAGACACCAAAAGGATGCGGGTCTGATTCCGGTCAGGGCACGCATTTAGGTTGCAGTTTGATCCCCAGTCAGGGTGCATATGGCAGGCAATCTATCAATGTTTCTCTCTCGCTTTCTGTCTCCCCCTTCCTGTCTCTTTAAAAAGTAATTAAAAAAATGTCCTCAGGTGAGAATTTTTTAAAAAGTGTCTCTCATATTTTAAATTTTTCTCTTTTCTCTTACTTCTCCTCTACAACCTACAAACATGTAGGGTTTCCTACCCAACAGAACTTTGCCATGACTCCAACTCTTGAACTTTGGTGCTTCTTCCTCCCTCCCTCCCTCTTTCTTTCTCTCTCCTTTTCCTTCCTTCCTTCTCTTCCTTCTCTTTCTTTCTTTCTTTCTTTCTTTCTTTCTTTCTTTCTTTCTTTCTTTCTTTCTTTCTTTCTTTCTTTCTTTCTTTCTTCTTCCTCTCTCTCTCTCTCTCTCTCTCTCTCTCTCTCTCTCTCTCTCTCAGACCTGTTTTTTTCCAGATCTACCCTACTGTTCCTAAACAATGCTAAACTTAGCTGGGCCCAGATCCAGAATCAATAATCCCTAGCAGGTTTCAGATCCTAGCCCACTGAAATCAAATAACAGCACAATAGGGCACCACTGACACTGGTTCCAAGCTGGCCCTCGAGCCAACATTTCTTCTACTTGCTTTATTTCCTTAACCCCTGACTGCTTGGACCTTTTAGTCTGGCCACATGATAGAGTCACTCTGTGAGTTTTCAACTCTCTTTCTTCTCTGATCAGGAGGTTGTCTGCTCCCTTCTGACATCATACAAAGTTAGGCATTTTTTTTCACTTAGAAAGAATGATACAATGAATTCCAACATTCCCATCAACTATCTCCAACCATTATCAACATAAGCCCAATGTTAGATGATTATTTTGTGTGTGTGGCCCAAAACACAGAACATTAAATTTATCATCTTAACATTTTTAAGTGTTAAGTTGAATGGAGTTGAGTATATTCACATTGTTGTGCAACAGATCTCTGGAACTTTTTCATGTTTTAATACTGAAACTTTATACCCACTAAACATTAATCATGATGGATTGTTTTTAAAGCAAATCCCAGAACTTACATAATTTAATTAATAAATAATTCAGTACGTGTCTTCAAGGATAAAAGTCTCTCTCCCTGCCACTCTCTCTCTTTGTGGTACAACCACAAAACCCATATCACACCTAAATCAAGGTTTCAACAGGATGACATACTGAACAGGAGGTAACTGTGAGCAGGTTTATTTAAAGGTTGTAGGTATAGGGGAATCAGTGTATAGTGCAGTGTAGTAGACCGTTCTGAGTGGCGCAGGCCCACCTCCCACTTGGAGATGCACAGGACCCATGCCCACAGATAGGTTCTCCTGTGGGGAATCAGGCCTGCAATGTACCTAGGCCTCTATGAGTCTTACTTTTTGCTAAAACTCCCTCACCCTGAATTGAGGACATTTACTGCAAAGCAACTCCCTAAAATCCATGCTAAACCTTCCAAGGATGAGTGTAACCGGTCCAACTACTTTTGCCTTTTCATTTGCCAATATCCCTCTTCAGTGATGTGATTAGTGGCATTGGCTCCTTTGTTTTCTGTAAAAGGTAACCACCTAAAGCAAATCTGTGCATAGTAAATGAGGACCATCTTGTAATGGGCAGAGAAACCCAATAAAGGCCTCTCATGGCGGAGGCTGAGGCTTTTGCTCCCCTTGAGAGAAAAGCCATGCTGTCCCTTTTCCTCCACCCGACTCGGTAGTCTGTGTGAATGTCTCATTTCATCCATAATGACGCAGACACTGCGAGCCAGTGTCTGCATCAGTGCAGTAATCTAGTGTAAGTGGCTAAATTGATACTACCTCCAAGCCCATAGGGCTCAGGAAAGGAAATGGTTACCAGAACCTGGAAGGAGAAAGAGCCTAAGGAGTTGGCTGTCCTGAAAGCTGCAATGTCATTTGGTCCAGAGACACAGCAAGCAAGAGGTGTTTTTGCAGGGAGGGAGGCAGGGGACTCACACCCTCATATTACTCTCCTTCCTCCCGCAGTTTTCTTGCTGGTATTTCTCACTGGCCAAGTGCATCTAACAGGTAAAGGGCATGGGAGTCCTGCTAATACAGCTCATGCAGGTGGGCATTCTGGAGAAGAGAGCAGGGTGGAGACTGTATTGAGAGGAACAAATGGAAGATATCCAGAAAATAATAATTCTCATCATCTCTTAATACCCAGTCAGTGATCAGAATTTTCTGACTGTTTTGCAAGTGCCTTTTATTTTAAAGTTGGTTTGTTTTCTTTGGACCCAGAAAACACCATATGTTATATTTGGATTGGTATGTGTGATAGTTAATTTTATGTCACTTTGATTGGGTCACCGGGAGCCCAGGTATGTGGTCAAACATTATTTTGGGTATTTCTGTAAGGGTGGTTTGGGCAAGTTTCACATTTAAATAAATAGACTGAGTAAAGCAGATGACCGTCCTCCCTAAGATGGGTAGGACTCATCCAATCAGTTGAAGGTCTGAATAGAACAAAAAGGCTGACCTTCCTCTGAATAAGAGGAATTCCTCCTAATGACCTTTGAGTTCGGGCATCATTTTTTTCCTACCTTCAGACAACTCAAAATGAAATAATGGCTCTTCCTGGATCTTGAGCCCACTGGCCTTCAGACTGGTACTATCAGTACTTTCCCAGCTCTCCTGGTTCTCGTGCCTTCTGACTTGGACTAGAACTATTACATCATCAGCTCTCTGGGTCTCCTGCTTGCCAACTGCAGATCTGGGACTCAGATTCCATTTCTGTGTGAGCCAATTCCTTATAATAAATCTCTCTCTCTCTACCTATTGGTTCTGTTTCTCTGGAAAACCCTGGCTAATATAATATATCTCAAGTCTATTTTACTTTTTTAAATGGTAACTTTATTGAGATATGATTCAATAAGAAATATATATTTGGTCTTTGTCCTTGAGTCCTGATACAGATCTTCTAAAAGCCTTAGAATTTTTGAGTGATAGAAGTGACAGGAGCACCTGTTGTTATTTATAACAACCTCCTTTCAACCATGTCTGAGTTTATGCAAATGAGGTGACTCTTGGTGGGCCCCAAGATAGCTTCAGGATGGGGGCTGGTTGCCAGAGGAACCAACCTTGTGATTAGAGGGTTGGAACTTTCAACCCCACCACAGATCTATCTGTGCAGAGAGGAGGGGCCAGAATTGAGTTCAGTCACCAATGGCCAATGATTTAATCAATGGTGCCTACATAATGGAACCTCCATAAAACCCTCTAGATGATGGGTTTGGAGAGCTTCTGAGTTGATGGATATACTCCTATGCCGGAAGACTGGTGTACCCCCACTCAATGGGAATAAGACAGAATAATAAGCTAGGAAAATTCCCTGGCAAGTGGAATAGGGAAACTGAGACAGATAGCTGAACACAATGGCCAGCTAATCCCCTGAATCTGTCCCCAGGGCCCCCTTTTCTCTGACTTCCTAGTCAGCTAAGGTAGCCAGCCAGGGCTCTCCTTGTTCCTTCCTCTATGCTGGTCCCTTCCTTGTTTCCCTGTCCCCAGCTTTAATAAACGCACCCTGAGTCACCTGGACTTGTGTTGTGAAATCTTTCCTACACAAAGTCAAGGATGCACACACTACAGTCGGCCCTAGGCAGACCCACACAGGGTTTATTTCTACCGTATATAGTGAGCTAGTGATTGTAAATAAAGTGTCTTCCTGAGTCCTGTGAGCCATTCTAACAAATTAATGAAGCCAAGGAGGGGACTGTGGGAAGCCACTGAATATAGAACTGGTTGGTCAGAAGTATGGGTGGCAACTGGTGTTTGAAGTGAAGGCAGTCTTCTGGGATTGAACCCTTAACTTGTGGGGGTCTATGCTAACACCGGGTAGCATCAGCATTACATTGAATTATAGATCACCTAGTTGGTGTCCAGAGAGTTGAAGTGGTTGGTGTGGGGAAAAAACTTCAAATGTTTGGTGTCAGAAGTGTTGTGAATAAAAACAGTTCAAGATATGATTTACATATCATACAATTCACCCATTTAAAGTATACAATTCATAGTTTTCAGTATATTCATAGAATTGGGCAACCATCATAGTTAATTTTAGAATATTTTCTTTCTTTTTTTAAAACACATTTTATTTATTTATTTTTAGAGAGGGGAAGGGAAGGAGAAAGGGAGGGAGAGAAACATCAATGTGTGGTTACTTCTTGAGCACCCCCTACTGGGGACCTGGCCCACAACCCAGGCCTGTGCCCTGACTGGGAATCAAACCAACACACTTTTGGTTCATAGGACTGTGCTCCATCCACTGAGCTACACCAGCCAGGGCTAGAATATTTTCATTACCTCCAAAAGAAGCACTCACCCATTAGTAGTCATTTCCCATTCTCCCTTGCTCTCAGCCCCTGGGAACCACTAATCTAGTTTCTGTTTCTATGGATGTCTATTCTGGACATTTCATAAAAATGGAATCAAACAACTTATAGCCTTTCTGTCTGGCTTCTTTCATTTAGCAGAATGTTTTCAAGGTCCATCCATGTTGTAGCATGGTCCAATAATATTCCATTGTATGGATATACCATATTTTATCCATTCATCAGTTGGTGAGCATTTGGGTTGTTTCCATTTGGGGGCTACTATAAATAGTGCTGCTATAAACATTCATATAAAAGCTTTTGTGTGAACATGTATTTTCATTTCTCTTGGGCATACACTAGGAATGGAATTGTTGGGTCATAGGGTAACTATGTTTAACATTTTGAGGACCTGCCAAGACTATTTTCCATAGTGGCTGCACTATTTTACATTTTTTATCAGCCATATGCAAGGGTTCTGATTTCTCAATCTCTTCATCACTATATCTGTCCTTTTGACTCTTGTAATACTAGTGTATGTGAAGTGGTATCTCACTGCAGGTTTGATTTGCATTTTCCTGATGGCTAATAATGTTGAACATCTTTTCACATGTGTTTTGGCCATTTGCATATCTTCTTTGGATAAATATCTATTCAATTTATTTGTCCAATTAAAATTTGGTTATTTCTTTTTTGTTATTGACTTATAAAGTTGTTGATATAGTCTAGAGAAAATTTTCTTATCAGATAAATGGTTTGCAGAAATTTTCTCCATTCTTTGGTTTATTTTTTCACTTTCTTGATGGTGGTGTCTTCTGAAGCATGAAAGTTTTTAATTTTGATGATGTCCAATTTACCTATGGTTGCTTGTGCTTTTATTTCATTTTTAATATTTAAAAGAAATTTCTTGCCATTTATTTTGTTGAAGGAACTAGGTTATTTTGTCCTGTAGGATTTCCTATATTTTTAATTTTGCTAATTGCAATCCTAGGGTCTTGCGTTATTCCTTATATTTTCTATAAAGTGATAATTAGATATAGAGGCTTGGTCAGATTTGGGTTCCAGTGTCTACCAGGAACATTTCATGGGTGGTGTTGTATACATTCTAAATATCTCCTCTTTACATCACATGAGGAGGAACATATTAACTAGTTGACTTTTGTATCTGTGATGTTAAGATTGACCAATGGGTTCTATTTTCATTGGTCTGAACTAACCATACAAAGTTCTCCAAAAGGCTCTTATTTAATGGTTTATCTGCTGTACTCATTTGATGAGTACTGCTGTTCAATAGAGCTTTCTATGATGGTGGAAACATTCTAGTTGTACATGATCCAATATGGTAGCCTCTGACCATGTGTGGCTATTGAATACTTGAAATATGCTTAAAATATCTGAAAAATAAGTTTTAAACTTTATTTAAGTGTAAATGGTCACATGTGGCAAGTAGTTACTGAATTGGGTGGTACAAGCCTGGATTCATTCTTTTAGCAGTGGTGGCATTACTTTTTCTTTAGCTTGAGTTCTTCTATACAAACTTTCCCTTATCAAATCTGACTACCTTGATACAGAGCTCATCAGGAAAAGCATACTGTGGGCCAGTTTTTTTTTTTAAATCTTTTTACTTATTTTTAGAGTGGAAAGGGGGAAGAAAAACATTTATGTTCAAGAGAAACATTGGTTGGTTGGAACTGGCAAAGTCCTCAAGTCAGCACTCAACCCACTGAACTGCATCAGTCAGGAATAGGCCTTTTTTTAAGTGGGCACTGAGCCTGCTTTTATAGGGGTAGCCTGGCCTTTTGGTCCTTCCCAGCTCTGTAAAGCAGAACTATGAGGGGTAAATACATTCTATTTTGGTAGGATTGCATTGTAGTCTATGCATCACTTTCAGGGGGTCTGGAATAGATACTATTGGTGCCCCATATTTCTCCCCCAATGCTCATCTTTGATTTGCGCTGCATCTGTGGTGGACAGTTGTGCACTCAGATGGCTTTCCAAATGAAGTACCTGCCGTATCTCTCAGGAGTATGGAGTGTTAACCTCCTCAGGATCAGCCTTCAACCAAGGAGTTTAGAAGTCATTAGGTAAACACTCAGCCTCAGAGGGACAATTCAGGTGCATACTATACAATTCTTCGGTGAAGGCTGCAGGCAGGGTTGAGCCTCATTGCCCATTGTGGTAACACCTCAATTACACGCCTTTTAACTGACTTTCTCCTCTCTGTTCCACTTGCTCTACTCCCTCATTCCAGCTTCGTAGGATCACTTCTTAACAAACTACCTGCTTCCAAGTCCTTGCCTCAAACTTTGCTTTTGGAGAAATGTAAACTAAGGCAAGATCTCAAAATATTTCAGTCCATGGCATTTATTTGCTCAGAAATATTCACTGAGTGATTATAATGAATCAGACAGTGTACTACATGCTGGAAATACAATGGTGAACAAGAGATTAAGTCAAATGGGTTATACGGATTAATAGGCAATACTTGACTAGTGTAGTAAATAATATAACAGTAAACATAGGTGTTATTAGTTGTGAAGTGCAGGCAGGTGTAGAATCCCTGAATTATCCCTTGCAAAAATCATATTGCTAGGTGTTAAGAGAGAGTGAGTGACAGAGGACAAGGCAAAAGCATTTCTAGCTTAGACTTTGTGCCCAATTCCTAAACTTCAGTTTGGGATTAAAGAAAACCCAGTTGGCATGCCCCAGTCACCTCTTCTTCAGGGTCACACTCGTTTGGCCTTCATAGAGCCTTCTAGTGGAGAGAGCCTCCTGTCAATCTTACTGCATGAATCCAGCGGTGCTTCATAAAAGATCAAGGTTAAAAAAAGGAACTACTCTCTATTTCCTGCAAAATCCTCAAAGAGAACACACCCTGACTGCAAAGCCAAAACTTAATTCCTCATCACACAAGAACTCTGTGGCCTTAGAACCTTGACCTTACCACAAACATAATCTTCCTTAGTGCTATATTAAATGGGAAAACCGGAACTTAATAAATGTTGGAATGTGAAACTAATATGAAAATCCCTCTCCCTTTTCTTCTTATCACACCCCTAAGTCTTCTGCTGAAAGGACTTTAGAACACTGTGTATATCTAGTGAGAAAACTGTCCTGATGCTTTCTTACTTAAAAGTCACTGTTTTGGGGCTACTCTGCCAAATTGGTCTTGATTCTTGGGAAGTAGTTTCTTTGTCAGTATCTCCACATCATGGAAGACTTGGGTTCTGAATCCATCAATGGTTCAGCCATTGATGTTCCAGAGCTCCAGTCTTTCCACAAAGTTTTTGTTTTTTTTTTTTAAAAAGATTTTATTTATTTTTAGAGGGTAGGAAAGAAAGAGGGGGAAAGAAACATGAATGTGCAAGAGATATATAGAATGGTTGCCTCTCACACAGGCCCAACCGGGGACCTTGCCTGAAACCCAGGCATGTGCTCTTCAGTTTTCGGGACAATGCCCAACCCCTAAGACATACCAGTCAGGGATCCACAAACTTTTAACAGGGTAAACATAGAGTTAAACTCCCTGTTTTCACTGCCATATGAAAAACGAACATCCTGGTGATAACCTGGTCTTTAAATGAAGCTGAGAACTGATGCTATCTAGAACTTGTGGAGCATCCTCAATTTTTCCTGTGCTAGTAGTTAACACACATTTTACTTGTTTATCTCTTCAGCCAGACTCTAAAATCTTTGAGGACACAAATAGTGTTGACTAAATAAAGGCTTCAATCAAGTAAAACTCTTTCATTTGCTAATGACAGAAAACTGAATGAACTCAAATTAGCTTAAAACAAAAACCACATACCAAAAACCAAACCTCAGTACTTATTACTTCATGTAACTGCAAAGTCCAAGGAGCAAGTAATGTTATAAGGAGCTCATTTCTTCCTCCTGGTTTTCATTTTTTGCTCTCCTCTCTGCTATGTTTGGCTTCACTCTCAGGCAAATGAGATGGAGGCCCTGGTGCAGCACATGTAATTTTTAGCTTTGATAGAACCCAATTGCTTGGCTTGATTCATGTGGCTATCTCTATACTAGTTACAGAAGTCAGGGGAATGTGCTGCTCTGCTTCTCAAGGCCTAGGCCACACACATTCATTCTTTAAACTGGGAGGGCGTGGGGGTGGGTGGGGATCAGTTCCATAGTAGTATAGTGGGTGGTGACCAGTGTGTGTGTGTGTATGTGTAGGGAGGTAGTATGGCAAACAGATGCTGGTCAGCCAACGCAATTCCACTCTCACTCCCTTTGTTGAGTTCCAAGAAATTCCCTGAGATTGGACCCCTGTGAACATGGATATCTGCCCAAACTGGACTTGTCTGTGACTGCCAGCTCTTCCCTAGAAGTGGGGGCATAGAAGCGGAATACTCCCAAAACTCTGTGTGTCCTGCTTACAGCCTGGTCCTGGAAATCCTTCTCCTGCTCTAAATGTTCCCAGCAAGCTGCACAGTGCATGCAATGTCCTTCCAAACACTTTGGCAGCTAGTGAGTCATGTATACAAAGAACTATTCAAAACAGAGTGCGGTCAGTTCTTCAACAGAGTAGTGAAAAGATGTTTGGAGAACAGAGATAAAGGCATACAACATCTGGCTGGGAGCTTGGGAGCAGACAACCGATTGAGGGACTAGCAAGCACCCAGAACAAGCTGAAGTGTAATGATGACTAATGATAGTAACAGTGATAATAACAGCAGCTAATACATATAGTACTTACCATATGTCCTGTTCTAAGAACTTTACATGAATTAACTCAGTGAATCCTCACTATAGTCTTTCAAGTAGGTACAATTATTTCCCTCATTTTAGAGTTGAGGTTAAGTAATTTTCCCAAGGTTACATAGTAAGGAAGAAGCAGGATAAGACTGGGTTCCTATATGGAGTGTCCGAAAGGCCTGGATACAGTGTTAGCCTTGATTTACAGTTCTTTCAGCAGCTGTTTCATCATTCCCAATGGACTCAAACTTCCTGAGAGCAGGATTGAGTCTAGCGTACCTTTTTTTTCTCTAGAACGCTTAGGTGGGTTCTACACTTAAGTTTAAGTGGGTTCTACACTTAGTTAGAAGCTACATAGATAGCTTCTTTGAATAGACTATCTTTACTGGAATGAATATCTTTATACAAAATAGATGAATGAAGTCTTTCACAGTAGTTAGGACACTGGACAGGAAGTTATGGCTCTGACTAATTGAAGCATTCACCTCTGACTCAGTGTGTGACTCTGGGCAAATAACCTAACGGCAGAATGCTACAAAGTTTCCAGCTGTAAAAGAGGAAAACAAGTATCCAAAGTACTTCACAAGGACACAGTAAAAATATAGTAATAAATACATATACTACATTCTTGCTATACTTAAAAGGGAGGGTACAATAAACCGAAATTTTTTTCTTTATTTCATTATAACTTCACTAATCAGCAAATATACCTTAGGAGCTAAACGGTCTAGACACTATGGGATTACAACAGAATGATAAAATGATTTCTGCTAGTCCCTATTTAATAATCAGATTTAATGGGCAAGATCAAGTTAGAGTGGTAAACATAGAAATTATTCAGTTGAATGTGAAATTGGTAAAGTACATGGAGCTCACTTTGTCCAACATATATAAATAGAAAATGAAATCTAAAAGAGGGAAGTAATAGACCCAGGAAGAGTGCTATCAACGCAGAAACACTTGTCCTCAGATAAGAGGTCTGGGCTCTGGGTTTGAAAGTCAGTCGAAGAGGTTACCATCTGCGTGACCGAGGGTGCAGTGCTTAGCTTCTCTGAACCAATTCCTTCTCTCCAAAATAGTGATAACAACTTACTTCAGAGAGCTGTTGTGAATTTTAAGTAACACCATGCGTGTAAAACTTGAATCTAGGGCCTAAGCACCGCAAGTCAACTCTTATTACTGTTGCTTCAGTACGAGAAAGGTCTTTCCTGGCTCTTTTTCTTTAATACAAGCCATTCTCTCTCCAGTCAGACCCCATTCACAAGGTGAAAACACAAGAGAATGTGTTTTTGGTTAACAGGTCGGAGATGGGCGCTTCAGGAACCCCAACCGAACCATCCCGGGCGTCAGAGCACCGCACCCCCTCGGCAAAGTCCATCTTCCGTTTCCTTCCCTTCCTTTTCGAAAGGACCCCCTCCCCACCCCGCCCCCGCCAGGTCGCTGGTCCCAGTCTAGCTTCTCCCTCCCTCTGCGTAGGGTGCGCGGACCACCGCAGGGAGGCGGCCAGGGCTGCGGTCGGCCCCCCCACGCCCCATTCTTCCCCACGGTTCCCGCCCGCCGCAGCGGCGTTCGGGAGCCGGCGCTCCCGCGGGGGTGGACACAAAGCGGGGGGAGAAGCGGTTTCTGGTTGCGCTCCTCTCAGGAGCTTTACGGCAGGGCTCGTTCCCGGCTCCGGCCGCCAGCCCCAGCCTCCCGAGTCCGGAGCTGGGACTGGTGGAGGCCGCGAGGGAGGGAGCGCGAGCGAGGAGGCACGCGCCCGCCGGTCCGCGCCCAGACCGCCGCCGCCGCCGCCTCAGCAGCCATGGCCGAGCGCCGCGCCTTCGCTCAGAAGATCAGCAGGTAAAGCTCGGCGCGGGGCGCCCCTCCGCAGCCGGAGAAGGAGCCTGGGAGTCCTGCCGGGCCGGGCCTAGGAGGCGGGTGGGTGTGGCGACGCGGTAGCCGGGATCCCCCGGCCTGGCCTGAGGCTGGGCAGAGGGGCTCGCGGCCGGTGCGGCCGTCGCCGAGGCCTCGCACAGTCCCCGAACCCCGGCCCTCACCCTCGTGTGGTCGGGGCACCTACGGGGCCCTGGGCGCCTGCCTCCGCGTCTCTTTGGCGGCCTGGGCCTGGAGTTTCGCAGCGGCTTATAGAAGGGCGGGTGGGGGAAGCTCCTCGGCCGGTCCGCCGCTCGGCGCTTCCCAAATTCTTTGTGTCCTCCCCTCCGACGCCGGGGGTGGGGGAGCGGCGACGCTGGGTCCCCTCGCTCTCCCCGCCCACTCCCCGTTGGCCCTCTGGAGGGTCCGGGGGTCCGCCCTCCTCTCCACCCCAACAAAAGGAGCGGCGCGCGGCGGGCTCCGGACCGGTGGGAGGCCACCCCTCCTTCACGCCTCGTTCCCTTTTTGAGAAATCTGACAGGAGCCCTCTCTGCACCCAGGGGCCCAATTCACCGCGGGCTTGTGCACCCAGAATTGAGAACGTACGGCCAAAACGAAAAGTTGAGAACCTGAGGTCTGCACCTTCGCTGTGCAGCGGCAGAACGTCTGACGCATTGTGGGCTGCAGCTCGGTGTTCGTACCTTGTGAATTTCAGCGTGCCCCAGTGTGTGTGTGTCCGCACGCCCCGGCGGGAAGGACGGCGGGCGGCGTGCGTTCCGCACCGGCCCTCTCGCTCCTGTTTTAGGGGTCTGGAAGTGAGCAAGCGGCGGAGGTTGAGGTTTCCCGGGCTTTTACCTACTTGTGGTGTGCCGATTGCCACCCTTCTCGCCCTCCCACCACCCCCTCAAAACTAAAAGTTGAATTACTGTGGAGGATTCTAATATTTGTAGAATTTCTTTGTAGCATATACTAATGGACAAAACAACGTTTTTGGTTTTAATGAGATGATATTTCTATGAATTATGATGTCCTAAGAAAAGAAACATTCAGATTTTTTTTTTTACAATTGTATTTTTGCGGCTCTGGATCTTTTTACTTTAATGACATTTCTTAAAGAATTTTTGGACCTCCTAAACAGGTCCCTCTTACCTGCCTGAATTTCCATAATCTACATTTGTTTGATTTAAGCTCTAGGCTTATTTTTTTTTTTCTTTCGAGTTTTAGGACACGTACTTTTTCTTCTCCTTTAAGAGGGAAAATAGCAAGTACTAAAGAGCACGGGCTTTAGTGTCAGACTGTGACAGGGGTTTAGATCCCTACTGTTATTTTCTCATTTGTTTAAGCTCTCTTAAGTTTTAGTTTCCTCATCTGGAAAATGGGTATAATAACAGTACTCAGATTATAGAGTTGTGAAAATTAAGATCCCCAAGCTTTTTGGCACCACGGACCGGTTTGGTGGCAGCCTGGGGAGGGGAGGTGGCTCGCCTGCAGTGGACGGAGGGTTTGGTGGGGGCAGGCAGGAGGCGGAGCTCCGGTGAGCGTCGCTGGCTTCGCGGTTCCTAACCGGCCGCTGCATAACTGGCCGGTTGGCGGCCGGGGGATTGGAGACCGCTGCTGTCAAGTGTTTATAGCATAGAGCGTGGTCTCTAATAACTACCATAGAACACATAATAATTTGTATATTCTAGGGAGTTTTGATAGGGTTAATGTAAAATTATTACTTTTTTTGATAAAACAATTGAGTCTTTTTTCTAAAGGCAATGCCGGTTTTAAAAGATGTGTTACTTGACCCATGTGCTTAGTATTACTTTCTCTTTAATATAACCAAAAGTTAATCTCTGAGAACATTGCACTGATCAAGAATGTGCACATTAGGCAGTTAGATATAAAATATATCTAATGTCTAGTTCTCTATCTGTGGCGTGTGCACTCAGATGGGACAGGACAACACACATACACAGTTTTGCAAAACAGCACTTAATTCAAATTAATATAGTCTTGTAAAGTTGTAAAGTTAAGGCAATGGAAATAAAGAGCCACGTGTTTATTAGAGAGATACAAGATAGACATGACACGTACAAGACATGGCAGTGATTGATTGGCTATTGAAGGTGAGGAAGACTAAGGAGTCTGGGATGACCTCCAGGTTTCTGACTTGGGAAATTGGGTGGATGGTAGAGGCAGTTATTGAGGTAAGGTAAAGAAGAAGATGTTTGTGAGTGGAAATGAGGTGTGATGGAGATGATGATTTACTTCTGTGCATGTTGATTTTGAGGTACTCATGGGGCATTCAAAGAGAAATGTCTACTAGGTTGTTGGTGCACATTTAAAGTTCAGAAGAGAGAGACTGGGCTGAAAATCTAGGTTTGGGAGTCTTCAGCAAGTTGATTATAATTGAAGCCAAAGGAGTAGATGAGAGTCCAGGAGAAATGTACAGACTTAATTTGGAGGGAAGAGCAAGGACAGAACTGCTATAGATGGTGAATTATTATCTGCTTATTGTGAATGAAAGGTACTTTCATCCTTGTTGCCAAATATGGCTGAATAATACTTCTGAGTAAATTCTTGTTTTGCTTCTTAGTTTCCTAATATAGGAAATATAGCCCAGACTTTGGAGGCAAACTGCATAGTTTGACATCCTAGCACTGCTCTTTATTGAGTAAACTTGGGCATGTTACTTCACCTCATTATGCCTTATTTTCCCTATCTATAAAATAGGATAACAGTAGGAACTACCTTCTAGGGTTGTTGCAAAGGTTAAATAAATCAATACACGTAAGGTGCTCAGAACAGTGCTTTTTAGTAGTGCCCAGTAAGTATCAACTATTTTTTTTATTATTACAGTGTTTAATGGTATGGTTTAGGACCTCTTCTGGGTAGACATAATCCTTTTTTTTTTTTTTATAAAGATTTTATTTATTTGTAGAGAGAGGGGAAGGGAGGGAGAAAGAGAGGGAGAGAAACATCAAAGTGTGGTTGCCTCTCATGTGGCTCCCACTGGGGACCTGGCCTGCACACCAGGCATGTGCCCTGATTGGGAATCGAACCAGCGACCTTTGGTTCACAGCCTGTGCTCAATCCACTGAGCTACGCCAGCCAGGGCTGAGGTAGTCCTTTTTTATCATGTGCATTTATGAACTTTGTTGCTCTATGAAAAACCTGTTGTTATTTGGAACCTCTTCTTCTTTAAAGCTTTATAATGGTCAGAAACCTTTACCTAAAAAGAATTATGCTGATTTCTTTCCTGACTCAGTTATTCCCTAACCATTTGCTGTTATTTTAGTGCAGTTATTTTTTTGAAGCTGTGATTTGGTAATTTCTCCAAGTTCTTTACACTGTATCACTGAGTGTACTACCTGCCTCAGCTCACCGTAGAAAGCAGCACGTGCATTTTGTCCAGATCAAGTATTGCCTCTTGTCTCCCTACTTCTTGAGAACAAGGCATGTGCATTATTAACCTTTATAATCACCCCCAGGATATAATAGGTACAATTTTTGGAATGTTGACTGTAATTAATGATCTAGGATTTTGTTTGGATTATTCTGTGATTTGATATTCTGCAGTAGTGAGGAGCACTTGTAAGTATTTTTTTACTGCATTCTTATTTTCATAACCCAGGGAGGCAGAAGAGCATAGTAAAAAAGAATACAGGCTCCAGGGAACATTGTACAGGTTGAAATTCTGCTTATACAGTATCACATAATAGCTATGTAATTCTGGGCAGTTGACTTAAACTCTCTGTCTTTATTTCTTCATCAGTAAAATGGGGATAATTGACTCCATAAGGTTAATGTGAGGATTAAATGAGTTTATATATGTAAAACATTTAGAACTGTTCCTGAAACATAATAACCATTCAAAAAATTGTTAGCTGCTGCTATTTGTATTCCTATATTATTTTCTGTTGTTATTCTTTCTATAATCCAGGAATTGAGGTTTATAGAACATGAGATTATTTGCCTAAATTGGGACTCAAATCCTAGTCCTCTGATTGCAGGTCTTACACTTTTTATTCAACTGTATTTTCTTTCTGCAAAGTATTTTTTGGGATAGTTCCAGATTTTCTAACAGTGCCACTATTAGCATCTGAAAAGTTACCCTTGCGTTCTGAGTCTTGTTTTTGTTATTTAGTATCATTTTGCTGCCTAAGAAGCAGAATGTAATGAAAGGCTTCATCAGATCTTTATTTCTGAGGAAATTTAGCATGAGTAGGGTTTCCTAGATATAGGCTTATTTATAAACTCAATTATTTTTAGTCTTGAACCGCTTTATAACTCTGACTAGATAGGCCCAATCTTTCAATCTGCTGAATCTACTTTGTTCAATTCATTATCTTACTCCTAATCAAAGTAAATCCTTTCCATAGTATCAACTACTTCATTGCTGCCTTTACTTTTTTAAAAAATCACTTCATTGCCCTGGCTGGTATGGCTCAGTGGATTGAGTGCTCGCCTGTGAACTAGAGGGTCACTGGTTCGATCCCCGGTCAGGGCACATGCATGGGTTGTGGACTAGGTCCCCAGTGGGGGCCACGTAAAAGGCAAACATGATTGATGTTTCTCTTCCTCTCTTCTCTCTCCCTTTCCTCTCTCAAATTAAACAAATAAAATCTTTTTTTTTTTTTTTTTGGTTTCATGTCTAATTTTTATTCTGAAATGTGAAGCTCTTCTAAATTACAGATGACATACAATATTGTATTAGTTTCAGATGTAGAACATTGTGAGATTTAACATTTATATACCTTACCAAGTGATCACCACAAAAAGTCCACTATCCGTCACCACATGAAGTTACTGTGATAGATATTACTATTCCTTACGTTGCACTTTATATCCCCAGGACTTATGTACAAGTTTCTACCTCCTAATCCCCTTAGCCTTTCTGCCCATACCCCCACCCCCCAACCCTGACAATTACCAGTTTTTCTGTATCTATGGGTCAGTTTGTCCTGTTTGTTTAGTTTTTTAGATTCCACCCCTAAGTGAAATGATAGAGTATTTGTCTTTCTCTGATTTAATTTCCTTAGCATAATACCCTCTAAGTCAGTCTGTGTTGTTGCAAATGGCAAGATCCGCTTCTTTTCTGGCTATGTAACTTCCCGGTGCGTTGTGTGCGTGTGCACGCACATCCACTCCTGTACCCATTCATCTGGTGGTGAATGCTGGGGTTGCTTCAATAACTTGGCTACTGTAAATAATGCTGC
>CM052542.1:40755489-40795719 GCA_028533065.1 Trachops cirrhosus | reverse complement strand
TGTATGTTTTTTTCTTCCTTCTGGTCCACTCCATTGATGTGAGCCCCATCTTTTATTCCATCACCATTGGTTCCCTGTGCTTCTTTCTTCATTAAATTTACTGTAGCCTGCATTTTTTCAGCTAATTTGTGACCAAAATCAGCCAATTCTGTGAGTATCTTGATAACCAGTGCCTTGAACTGTGCATCTGATAGGTTGGCTATCTCTTGGTCGCTTAAAAGGATGGGTTCTGGGGCTTTCCATTCTTCTTCTGTTTGAGCCATCTTTTTGCTGTTTTTTGTTTTGTTTTGTTTTGTTTTTTTAGTCTTGTCGAGCTCCTGTAGTGAGGGGCGGGGCCTTAGGAGTTCACCGGGGCAGGGCACCCCAGTCGCAGGGGTGTGACGTTGTATGTGGGAGCGGGGTCTGAGAAGGAACAATGGCGCCTGCTCCGCCCTCTGCAAGACCCCAGACCCTTCCGTCACTTTCCGCAAGCCGACCGGGCCCCTCTGGCACCAACTCTGGTGTGGGTGGGCCTGTGCACCCTGTGGGACCTTCCTTTTCAGTCAGTGACCGAAAGCTCTATTTCCCGGTGCTGGGACCCTGAGTTGCGTGCAGTGCCTTGCTTCACAATGGCCGCCTCGCTGGGTCTGCCGGTCGCCACCCGCTGGCCGGGGCCCACCAGCCCCCGCTGCCTGTGCGCCCAGGGTCTGCCAGGTCTGCTGGTCGCCACCCCCTGGCTGGGGCCCACCAGCCACTGCTGCTTGTGCACCCAGGGTCTGCCTGCTGCGGACTTGCCCGCCGCCCTGGGTACTCAGCTCTCCGCTCTGCGTCCCTCACCCAGCCAGACTCCGCCCCTCCTACCGGTCTGAATGAAAGTGTCCATTTTTAAATCCTTGGTTGTCCGACTTCCATACACTTCAATTTTCTGTCAGTTCTGGTTGTTATTTTGTTTCTATATCGTTGTTGTCCCTATCTTGGTTGTGCAAGGAGGCACAGTGCGTCCACCTATGCCTCCATCTTGGCCAGAAGTCCTAAACAATGAATCAATTTATCAGTTTTTTTTGATAGTTACTACTTTTGAAGTCTTCTTTAAGAAACATTTTATTACCCTGAGGTCATTAAGATATTCATCTGCATTATCATAAACTTGTAGTTGTGTCCATTGTATTTGGGTTTATATTCTAACTGACAAGTGTATGATGTGAAATTGTAATTTTTTTCAGAATGAGTTATCCTTTCTCCATTGCTCTGCTCTGACACTTCTGTAATAGATTGTATTTCCTCATTTGTGGGGTTTTTCAGGGCTGTTTTGTTCTGTTGGTCTGGTTACACATCTTTTCACCAATTATAAATGATCTTCGTTCTAGTAAGTCTTAGAATTTGGTAAAATAACTCCTCCCACAGTTTAAAAGTGTCTTGGCTGCTCTTAGCTCTTTGAATTTCCATGTATATTTTAGAAAAACCCCTAAATCCTATTAGAATTTGATTGGGATTGCATTGAATCTATACATCAGTTTGAGGGAAACATGACATCTTTATAATATTGAGTTTCCAATCTGTGATTATGGCATAGTCTCCTTCTATTTAGTTGTTCTTTATATTGTACAATGAAATTTTATAATTTTCTTTGTAACACTCTTACATTTCTTTTATTAGATTTATTACTAGGTATATAAGGATTTTGTATCCAGCTGTATAAACCTCGATAAACTCTTGTTAGTTCTAAAAATGTATCTGGATTCATTTTCTATATAGGCAACTATGTCGTCTAGAAATCATGAATTTTTGTTTCTTCCTTTCCAAATTTTATAACTTTATTTTTTGTCTTGCTCTATACACTATTACCTTGCATTACCATGCAGATTATTATTATTTCTATTCAACATTGTATTAATATTGACAATCCTCATTTTGTTTATGATCTCAGAGCTTGATGGTTGCTGTAGGTGTTTTGGTCCAGGTTCCCTGAAAATGAAACTGAGACAAGGATGAAGAGTTGAGACTTCACCTGAGAACCATAATTCCAGGGCATCAAAAGAGAAGGGAAGTGAGGCAGAAAAGGAGGGGAAACAATAGAATGTGACAACTTATCTAGGTGTTTGGCCACTGCTTCCCAAAGAGCTGGAGAGAGATTGTTGGCAGGTGTGCTTGCTTGGCCACACAACATGTCTTTTTACAGAGGAACAGTTCCTCCATTCAGTAGATGGGGGTCTGGAAGAAGAAGATATATGAGGTCTGACCATAAAGTATCCAACTATGTACTATGAAAAATAGAGACATTTCTTGGAGAAGACACAAGATGCAAGAAACATTGTGCATATAGGACAAGGATGCCTCAGTCCCCTTCAAAGTAGGCACCTTGGGACCTCATACAGTTCTCCCAATCACCATCAGCTGCCCCATTGTATTTTCCTGAATCTCATTGAGGATCTGAAATCTCTTCCCTTTCAAAGGTGATTTTAGTTTTGGGAAAAGCCAGAAGTTGCAGGGTGCCAAAGCTGGGCTGTAGGGGGCTGGGTCACCTGAGTGATTTGATGTTTTGCCAAAAAACTGCACTAGATGTGATGCATGAGCTGGTGTGTGTTGTTGTGATGAAGCTGCCAGTCACCAGTTGCCCATAGCTGTGGCCTCAAGCTTAACACAAAATTTGATGCAGATTCATTGCTCTACTCATTTAGTCATTTTGTATGGTCACACAGTATACATGCTAACTCAATGGTGTCTACCACCCCACTGACTAGTACAGTGAAGTCATCATTGTTTACACATGTGCATTCCAGTCCACTCTCCTTGGCTGCCTGGTCACATCGATGTGCGAACTGTTCTCGTTATATTTACAATGATTGAACTTTTTCTTGACAGACCTCATATATCTACCTGCATTTCTCTTGCATCTTGTTTTCCATTAGTCAATTCATTCTCCACAGAGACATAACTCCTCTTCACTTCTGGATTACATCATTTGGACCCTTTTTGCAACCATGCTAGATGTCTCACTACTTTTTCAGTGGCTTTTTACAGAGGAGACTTTGGTTGCAAGTGACAGAAACTCAAATCACATTAATTTGCACACAAAAATGTTGACTCACATAACTGAGTATATCTGGTCCAGAGATACCTATGATACCAGCAGGCTCTTCTCTTCATGTCACAGATTTTCCACTGAGTTACAATGAGAGTTGACAGCCCCAGGCTCAAATCCTGCCAGTTTAGTTCTGTCAGGAAAGATCCAGCAACTCAATTATTGGTCTGGCTTGGGTCACATGTTCTTCTTTGAACCAATTGCTATGTTTAGGGATATTGGGGTCTTGGCAGGTCCTGGGTCCTATGTCCTACTCTGTGGGTTGGAGGACAGATATGATGGTGTCAGCCCCAACCAGTCTCCAGGAGTGAGTTCCTTACCAGAAAGAAGGGGTTTCTAAACAAAAGTAGGTAAGAGTCACAACAAAACAACTGATGCTCTTTAAAATTAGTCATTTTAAGTTGCTTAGCATCACTATAATTATTTAAATATACAGCTATACAATTAGCTTTGCTGCCTACTAAAATTTCAATGTAACTTGTGAAATACAAAATACAAAGAAAGCCTGTGTAACCTGATGCCAGCTGTGCATCCAGTCTCTTTGTTAAGTTTAGCTGTGACCTGCATGTCAGTTATAGCCCTTCCAACGAGTTGTACTTGTTTTTTTTTTTTTGCTTTCCTTTGCTTCTTCTGCATCTGCACTCCTACATCATCATTAGGTGTTTCTGATTTGTCCTGTGACACCAGAAAACTGAACTTCTTAATTCATATCAATCATTTAATGATTTCCATAAATGTTGATAAAGAAGAGGTGATTGTTGTAAGTTGTTTCAGGGTACAAAACTTTCTTAGTGACTCTACCTGTCATCTTTTTCCTGTTATAATTCTTACTTTGACTAATAAACAATTTCTTTTTCTTCCCCTTTTCATCACAGAGTAGTTCCAACTATACTCAGGTTCTTTTTAAAAAAATAACTAACTTTATTGAGTTATAATTTACATACTATAAGATTAATTCAAGTGTATATTCAATGATTTTTAGTAAATTTATAGAGTTGTGAAACCATCACCTAGAATCCAGTTTTAGAGCATTTTTATCACCACCCAAAATATCTGCGAAAGTTTATAGTCACTGCCTATTCCCACCCCAAGTTCCAGGCAACCACTAATATTTTCTCTCTCTCTTTCTCTCTCTCGATTTGCCTTTTCTGAATATTTCACATAAATACAGACCATATAATATGTGGTCTTTTGTGTCTGGCTTCTTTTGATTTGTTCTTAAATTACAATTTATATTCAGTATTTTTTTGTATTAGTCAGGTGTACAGCATAGTGGTTAGATAATCAAGTACTTTACAAAGTGTTCCTCCTGATGTTTTTAGTACCCAACTGGTACCATACCTAGTTACTATAATATTATTGACTATATTTCCTATATGGTGCTTTACATCTCTCTGGCTTTTTTTTACTTACCATAATGTTTTTGTGATCCATCCATGTTGTAGCATGTATCAGCTCTTCATTCCTTTTTATGACTGAATAATATTTCATTGTATATATATAGATAGCATATTTAGTTTATTCATTCATTAGCTGATGGACATTTAGGTTATTTCTACCTTTGGCTACTGTAAATAGTGCTGCTATGAACAGTCATGTACAGCTTTTGTTTGCATACCTATTTTTAATTCTTGTGGTTATATTCCTAGAAGTGGAAGTGCTAGATCATCTGGTAATATTATGTTTAATTTTTTGAGGAACTACCAAACTGTTCCACAGTGACTATACCATTTTACATTTCCACCAGCAATGTTGGAGGGTTCTAATTTCTCCAGATCCTTGCTAACACTTGTTATTATCCTCTTTTTGATTATAGATATTCAAATGAGTGTGAAGTTGGCATTTATTTTATTATGGTTATTGATTTGCATTTCCCTAATGATTAGTGATATTTTTCTTGAGCTTAATGACCATTCACATATCTTTTTTGTTGAGATATCTATTCAGAACATTTGCTCATTTCTAAATTGGATTATTTATATTGTTTTGAGGTGTAAGAGTTCTTTATATATTCTGGGCACAAGTGCTTTGTTATATATATGATTTACAAATATTTTTTTCCTTTCTGGTTTGTTTTTCATGTTCTTAATGGTGAATTTTTAAGCATATTTTTAATTTTACCGAAGTCCAATCAATCAATTTTCTCTTTCTAAGGATCATTATTTTGGTGTTGTAGCCAAGACTGCTTAATTCATGGCTGAGAAGATTTCCTTCTCTGATTTCTTCTACAAGTTTTTAGAGTTTTAGCTCTTACATTTAGGCTTATGATCCATTTTGCATTGATTTTTGTGCATGGTGTGAGATGAGAGTCTAAGTTCATTTTCTTGTTGTTGTTCCACTCATTTATGTGTTCATTGGTTGATTCTTATGTGTGCCCTGATCTGGGATTTAGCCCACAGCCTTGGCATATTGGGGCAATGCTCTATCTAACAGAGCTACCAGGCCAGGGCCTAAGAGTTTATTTCTTGACACTAAGTTCTGTTTCATTGATCTGTATGTCTGTCTTTACCACATCATTCTGATTACTGGTATTCTGTAGTATATTTTGAAATCCAGAAGTGTAAGTTGCCCAACTTCTAACTTTTTTTCAAAATTGTTTTGCCTATTCTGGATTTTTTGCATTTCTATAAACATTTGAGGATCAATATCAATATAAAATTTTGTTAATTTTGAGTCTTTCAAATCTATGAATACAGACTCTCTCTTCATTTAATAGCTCTTATTTGATTTCTCAGCAAAGATTAAGTTTTTGGGGTGTAAGTCTTGTACTTGTTTTGTTAAACCTATTTCTAAGTACAGGGTCTGGCAGAAGTCAGGCCTGCTTGAGTGTGGTTGGTAGGGTAATGATATGGGTGTAATGATTTATAGTTTTAATTTGAACATTTCACTGAAAATGTATGTTGTGCTTAAGTGTGATATTGTTGTGTTACAGAATTACATACTTATGATTTTGTAATAAAAGGGGCATTATTTATACCAGACCCTGTACTTTATTGTTTTTATGTTATGAATAGAATTAAAAAAAATATTTTTGGTTTGTTCATTGCTAGTATATAGAAATATACACAAAGTTGGTTTTTTAATATCAAGCTTCTATCTTCTGATCTTGCTGAATTCATTGGTTCTAGTAGTTTTTTTGGTGGATTTCTTAAGATTTTCTACATACAGAACCATGTTATCTGTGAGTAAAGATAGTTTTCTTTTAAAGATTTTATTTGTTTATTGTTTAGAGAGAGGGGAGGAGAGAGAGATAGAGAGGGAGAGAAACATTGATGTGAGAAGGCAACATGGATCTGTTGCCTCTCCTATGTGCCCTGACCAGGATGGACCCACAACTCAGGCATGTGCTCTGACTGGGAATCGAACTCATAATCTTTTGCTTTGTGTGATGATGCATAACCAACTGAGCTGTACTGCTCAGGGCAGCAAAGATGGTTTTATTTCTTCTTTTCCAATCTGAATTCCTTATTTTAATTTCTCTGCTATTCTTCCTTTCTTCCTTTTCCTCCTGCACAGGTTAGA
Organism: Trachops cirrhosus; assembly: GCA_028533065.1. NCBI lineage: Eukaryota > Metazoa > Chordata > Mammalia > Chiroptera > Phyllostomidae > Trachops > Trachops cirrhosus. The sequence goes on along the minus strand of CM052542.1, from coordinate 40,789,136 downwards.
ACCTGAAGTACAATGTTCAGAAGAAGTGGTGAGAGCAGACATTCTTGCTTTCTTCCCATTTTAAGAAGGAAGCATTCAGACTTTCAGCATTAAGTATTGTTATTTGTAGACAGATGCTATAGAAAAGGGAAGGAGGTGACAAAGATTTGAGAAGTATTTAAGAGTTAGAATGAACATGACTTAGCAATTAATTATATATAATTTATACCAAAATATAATTTGTACATTTGTGGGCAAGAAGATTCTGGCTTTACTTTTCTGAAGGAGGGTGGAATCATAGATAAATTTATCTCCTTTTGGGAGGATTGACTTTTTCCAGTAGAGGTGCCCTCCTAAGTGTTCGTTTTTAGTTGTCAATTTCAGATTGTTAATTTTTCTAAATGCTAAATTTTTAAATTCTTTTTCAATTATAGTTATAATTTAGTATGTTCCATGAAATTAGGGAGCAATATTTCCTCATGTTTTAGGTGAAGAAATTGAGATATAGTGAAATGCTGTAGATCAGAGTGATGGAAACATCCAAGTCTCTTTATTTAATAGTGTTTTCTAAATCCTGACTTAAATGTTATCCCAAAATAGTGTCAGATGGGATATATGAGTCATCTGACATTTTTTTCTTCTCCCCCAAAACGATCTATATCTTAAATGTTAAATGTATTATATACAAGGACTATTTCTGTTCTTTGGTTTCACAAACCACGTCGTATATGTTTTCCTTTTCGTGGGCCTTTAGTGGTTACTGGTCCACTGAACCTACATTCCTAAAGAATTTAACAGAGGCTAGCGTATAAGTACCACAAAGGCAGTGTCTCAGCTGGGAGTTTCAATTAGCCATCCATGAAAGGCAGGAGTCATCATAACAGTGACAGTAGTCATTATAGTGCTGCTATTAGTATGTCAGTATACAAAGCAGACATTTTCCCTGTGTGTATTTGACTGATCTCATAGGCTAGGTTTTGAAGAATAGAGAAATCAGGAAGGTGAACGATAGCTAGAGTCATTTACCTTTGGAAACTTGTTTCCAAAGAAAAAAGCCTTAGGAGCTTTAAGGATCTGAATTCAAACCCTGACTCTATCTTTCAAAATAAACTTGGGAAAGTTACTTTAATTTTGAAGTTTAGCTAAAAACACCTATTTTTTCTGATTATAAAATAATATATAGTGCTGAAGAAAATATGGAAAAAGGCCCAAAAGAGAGAATTAAAAATTACTCATAATTTTTGATTTAGGTAAAAATCTGCCCTAATGAAATTCACATTCCAGTGGTGATCTTTGCAAAAACTAGAGCTAGTGTAAGTGTCTACCAATAGAGACTGGCTAAATATGTTCCAGATTATCTATTACAGATAAAAAGAAGGCGAGCATTGCTAAGAGCGGGGCTCTAAGTTCAGATCTTGGTGTTATTCATTATTATCTTTACCTCTCGAAACTTCAATATCCTGATGCAGTAGTGCCTACTTAATAGGGTTGTTTTGAAGATTAAGTAAATGAGGTATAACAAATGTAAAATTTTGTACATTATCTGGCAGATTGTAAGTGCTTGGTAAATATTGCTAGAGTATTATTATTTTTATGTACTAATATGGAAAGGTTTCCAAGATGTATTAAGTGTAAGATGTAAGGTATCAAGAAAATGTTATTGTATGATGTCATATGTGGATATTAAAAAATAAGGGTTATACACACACACACACACACTGATATATACACATCTTTTTCTTGAAGGATACCTAAGAAAATACTAAGTGATTACATTTGGGGAATAGGACTAGGAATTTGAAGTGGTGGAAGTGGTAGTGAGATATATCTTTTTGTTTTTTACCTCTTTGTGAAGTTTGTATTTTTTAATGTCATGCACATATTTCTTTTAGTTATTTTTCAAAGATGCCTTCTTTATCAAGTTTTCCTTGTCTTCTTCATATTGAAAAACCTGCTTATTCTGCTTCTCATAGTAACTTTATTTGCATAATCATAGAGCTTGAATGTAGTTCTGGAACCAGTACTTTGCAGAGATATTAGAGATATTAGAGTCCATTTTGAGATATGTAAACATTTTATATATCTTGTTTAAAAATTGTTAATAAAGGAGAGTTTCAGGAGTGACTTTTTATCTTACCAGTTAACGCATAGGATAATAATGCTGTCGGCCATGCTATTAGAGAAAAGGTTATATAAAGATAGGTTTACAGATTAAAAAAATAAAGAAAAGGTTATATGTTGAGAAATCTGTGGATTCAGATTCCTATCCCCCTCCCAGCAAATGTTTACCTATTTGACAGTAATAAAAAAGCATACATTCTTGTCCTTTTCCAATCAATTAGAAACCAACTATATTTATAGATAAGTTTACTATAAAAAGCATTTGGAAATTTCATATATGACATAGTCTCTAAATTCATTTTTACTATTACCTTTTTTCTCTTTTACCTGTCTTTATTTCTCCTTCCCTCCAGGAAGCTCACATCACTTGTTCCATTGTAGCATTCTTATTGAACAGTTTTTGGGGGGAGGAACTATGAGTTTCTCTTTATTCCCATTTATCACTTTAGCTTTTTAAACCTTTTTTAAAGTACCTGATATGTGTTAGGCACTCTGATAAAGGGTTCAAGGGTAAATAAGGTGGTGAACTGCTTTTAATTGCTTAGTTCCTTGCAAGAGATAGATTCCAAAAACAATTTGATAGATGCCATGATTTATTATTCATTTATCACAATGAGTTAGACAAGAGACACCAGACCAAGTGAAAGAGTATATAGGGTGGGGCAAAAGTAGGTTTGCAGTTGTGAGTACATGAAACACAGTTTATTCTTGTATTATTTATTAACTGTTGTGTTATTTTCCATAAAACCAACAGTAAACCGACTTTCGCCCCACCTTTTCTTAAGTGGCAGGCATTAACCTGCTTTGAGACATTTATACAAAATAAGAGACAGTATAGCATACTCCCATCAGAAGTGAAGTTTCCTCGTCTGCAAATTCCTCAAGGAGGTTGCAGAGGTGCCCTGAAGAATTAGAGTGTGTGAGGCCTGAGAAGCCAAATTCCTGAAACTCTGCTGTGTCTTTTTCTTTTCACCCAGTTTTATAATTGAGAGTTGCATCTCCACTATTCTAGAAAAACTGACTTTGCAATTTATGTGCTTTTTTTTTTTTAAGAAAGTGTTTACAAACCGGGTTTTCCTACTGTTGAGGTCAACCTCTATGTCAGCAAGGCCAGATTCATCTTATACCATGGTGGAAAGCAGTCTGGCTTGCCAGCTTCCTGTCTGAACTAGCCTCCTGGAAACGCCATTTCTTTGAATGTACATGGATAAACACAGAGTGCTTTGAAAGCACAGATCAGTGTCTAACCCAGTGAAACAAAACAGAAATAATCAGGCAGCACTTTATAGAGGCCATGCTATACTATTTGAAGGGTATTTGCCCCATCTGTATTTCATATTAATATTTCATTTGCTAGTTTTCCTCATTAAGGCAGAGTAATCATAACTGAAGAGTTTAAGCTAAACTACAGATATCATTTGTCTGTGTAAAATATAAGGACATTTTCCTGCACACTATAATATTAATACTATTTTCACACATTAAAAAAATTCTTAATTATGTAATACCTTACTTGTGTTCAAGTTCTCATTCCCAGAAATGTTTCTTTATAGCTGGTTTCTTCAAACCAGGATGCAGGAACCATTTGTTGCATTTAGTTATATCTGTCTTATTTTCCCTTTTAAATAGACTTTTTTTTTCACTCATCTTTTTTATGTTAAAGCCTAGCCTCCTTCCTTCCTTCCTTCCTTCCTTCCTTCCCTCCCTCCCTCCCTGCCTGCCCCATCCTTCCTTCCCCTCTTCTTCCCCTTATTCTCACTCTCACATTGATTTGTTAAAGAGACTTGACAAACAGAATGAGCTGCCTTCTGGTTTTAGTTTGATTGCTTCCTTTGGTGTAAACTTGTTACACTGTTCTCTATATTTAATGTAAACTGGATCTTATACAGTTTTGATTCAATTCAGGTTAAAGATTTTGGACACATTTTGGACACAATTTTTGGACACAAATACTTAGGAGGTGATACAGTGTTGCATTACTTTAAACAATTATTTCCTTTCTTTCCTTCCTTCCTCTTTCCATCCATCCTTCCCTTCCTTCTTTCTTTCCTTCTTCCCTTCCTTCTTTATTTCTCTTTATTTTTAATACCAATGGTGGAACTCTGATTCAGCCCATCAATTACCAATCTTTGATTTGGATACTCACAGCATTAGGCTGTTTTTGTCCTTTTTCTTTTGGGGCTTTTTGGTTAGCCCCCATTTTGCCTTGTCTTTGACATACTTCCTTACCTCACATATTCTGTGGTATATTTTCTTTAACTTCTTCCCTGACTTATATTTTGGATATAAACAGTGCCAGTTCCAAGAGATCTTGTTCTCTTATTTGACATGTTGCAGTGCATCTATTTTTTGTGACCTTAGAAGAGTAGCACAACTAAATCCTTTGTTTTAGTCAAATTCTCTTGATTCACCTTTGCTCAGGCTCACTGGAGATGAGAGAGGCCTAGGTTGACCTTGAGTCACTCTGGAAATCGGTTGGATGGGGCATCTGCAAGTGAGAGGAGACTAGAGGAAAGGTTAAATGCAACATAATTTTCCCTCAGGATATGCGTCCTTTTTTAGTTATTTCCAACATCCTATGGTGAATGGCCTGGCCTTAGTGAGGGCTTTCTTTTGTGAAAACTCCAGTGCGTGTTGACATAGTGAGGGAACTGGTAGAGGTGGGGAGAGTTGATAAGGAGATAAATAGATCAAATATTGGGTCATGTTTTTCTGTAAGGGGAAGAAGATATTCTCCTATAATTTGGGAGCATAAGTAATTATGAGATTTTTAACCTACTTTTCACGTTGAGTTGATATTAATAGCTTATTAGAAGTAAAAAAGACTTCCTATTGCTTTACTATATGAGCTATCACTAGGTATAGCTAAAATTGTTATTGGAAAAAGTAATCTAAGATAAAGAATTTTAATTGTTATGAGAAACTATATTTATTCATCACATTTCTTGTCTTGCATATTCTGGGCCATAGGATGGTTAAGAGATACTATGTTTTATTTGGGAAAATTTTCCTCATTACCATTTAATGAAATCTTTTCATACTAAGGATCTCAATGTAAATGTTTCCCTTATCTAGGTTCCAGATATTATTGCTATTATAGCTCAGTTTGGAAATTGTTCTTATTTTCAATTATTACCAATTTTATTTTTTGGGAAAATTATGTTATATAGAAATAAGATAAATATTTATAATATGAGGATTATTTTATACATGTCTGCTATTAAACAAAGATTGTGTCTTTTTGAAATAGTCATTTTGTTTAAGCTTCATTTCTTAACATATTCTGAAATCCTGAAATCAGGGTATGTCTTCCAATTAATTTGCAGTGTAATGGTTAATTGGCAAGGTTTTTCTTTCTTGGCTGTACATGAAGTAATGGTACCTCTTAACAATTAGTGACATTCATGAATTTGATGAAATATGGCAGTTTACAATTTAGATTATCCATGGCTCAGCTCCAGAAACACCAAAGTAGTGCTGAGGTTGGTAGATTGAGTTGAGTATTGAGTAACACTGAGGAAGATGGACATAGCAAGGAGACATGGAAGAAGACAAATGGGAAAAAGATTATATCAGAAATCTGGATAATTTTTAGAAAATGAGATTGTTTAGAAATTCAGCTGGAAGTTCAGATGGAGGCCAAGATGTTCAGGGCTCTGAATTCAAACATCAGCTTCAAAACACTTCAGAACAAAAGTATGATCAACATCGCCAAGAAAGTAGGCCATGAAACCTGTTTCACTTTCTGTGTGATGGAAATGGTAGGAAGAAAGTAGGGTTTATTTTTTGAAAAAGAGTGAAAGAACAGAAGCCAAGTTTTTTTTTTAAGATTTATTTATTGTTAGAGAGAGGGGAATGGAGGGAGAAAGAGAAGGAGAGAAACATCAGTGTTTGGTTACCTCTTATCTTCCCCCTACTGGAGACCTGGCCTGCATTGATCCAGTGATCCTTTGGTTCACAGGCTGGCACTCAGTCCACTGAGCCACACCAGCCAGGGCAGAAGCCAAGGTTTATAAAATTAAGTGGTCAGTTCATTGATGACCATAGGGTAGAGCTTAGGTATTGACATTAGGAAAAAAATTGCACAAAATATGTGAAGAGTAGTCTTTATTTTGTATTTTTGAGTTATAGTTTTTACTGATTAGAAATATTACTAATGTGAGCAAGTTTTTTATTTACTGGATTTAGGACTCACTAAATGTTTTGGTTTATAGCTTTATGGACTCTAAGGAATATAGAGATTAATGAGCTATCAAGTCATTTAAATATCTAAAACACTTTTGTTTTAGAAATACTATTTACGTAAATTTATTATACCAATATGTCCCCAAGGGTCAACACCAGCTTGAAAATGTAGATCTTCTAAACTCTAATTCTGATTCAAATAAAGACCTGTCAAGTTATGCTATGCTAATGCCTTGGTGGTTTACCTCATTTGTCTGTAAGTTCAATAATACTATATATTTCACAGGGCTAAACATTCACCTGTTTTGAGTGCTATCTGCTAAATATTTTAGGGAAAACAAAATAAATGAGACCATTGCCTTTGTTTATATAGACTATACATGAAATATGGAAAAATAACTACAAGGAAAATGAAAGTTAGGTTATAATAAATGCTCTAAGGGTTTTAAAGATGAGTGGTATTATTTTTAGTTGTAGTGAGTCAAGAAGTTTGTGTGGAGGTCTTGGCATTTGAATTTTACACTTAAAACTGATTAAGAATTAAATATGTTGATATAGGAGGGGAACAGCATTCTAGGAAGCAATTTACGTTCAATGACAAGATTTTGGGAAAGGATACGTGAGGAAGGCGGTTAGGGTCAGATTATGGAAAGACATTAATGCCAGAGTGTAAAGGCATTTTTTATTAGATAATAACAGGGAATAGTTTTTAGGTACGTGAATGAAGAGCTAGTAATATTAGAAAGGAAAAACAGGTTTTTTTTTCTTCCTAATTCTTATCATGTACTAATTTGTTAATAAAGTATTTTCAAATTAATTTTATATCCTTAAAATATATACATCTTCTCATAGCTTCCAGCTCTATTATAAGCCAAAGTATATTCCCTGAAATGCCATATTCAAAAAAAACCCCATGTAACTTGGCTGTCAGTCTTTTACCCTACATCAGCATTATAAAGATGTTCAACTGATATCTTAGGAATTTATCGTCTTCTTGCTGAGGTTTTGTTGTTCTTCAGATGAATCTTTAATATACTTACCTTCCTCCCACTTTAAACCTAGGTTGTTTTATTTTTAAAAATAGTAAGTATTTGCTTTCTTTGTTATAGAACTGTGGCTGCTGAAGTTAGGAAGCAGATCTCTGGACAATACAGTGGTTCTCCCCAGCTGCTCAAAAACCTCAACATTGTTGGCAATATATCCCACCATACCACAGTAAGTAGCTTACTTAAAACACGGTATGTTACTGATGTATTACTAACTAGGCCATGACAAGTAGTGGAAAGAGAAGGTCCAGTGGATTGGGTTGCACCACTAGTTTCATAACCTTATTTATTGTTAGCTCACTTTTTCCTGAAATTTGAATTGGAGAAGAGTGTTAGGAGGTGTTATAGAAGTGTTGATTTCCTAGTCAATTCTGAAACTACATTCAGGATTTAATCAATGCTGGAATTTTAACCTTGTTTTATGGCATTAACTTGTTGAGGAAATTGGACTAGTTTTCTTACAGAATTTTTTGCCTTTTGGATTTTATGTTTGTTTCCCTGTAGACGTATTTTTCTTATCTCTTGTACTTTATGTAACTGATTAGATTCTTTGCAATTTCTTCCTTCTAGTCTTGTTTTTCTACTTCTGTATTTCCTGAACTGATTAGATTCTGTTCAATTTTTTTTGAACAGCTTTATTGACATTTAATTTACATACCATGCAATTCACCCATTTAATTTATAATTCAGTGGATTTAATATATTTGTAGATATATGTACAACCATTGTCATAGTCAATTTAGAACATTTTTATCACCTCAAAAAGAAACCCTTTAGCTATCATCCTTTTACCCTGTTTCCCTCAGCCCCAAACCACTAATTAAATGCCAGAATGTTGATGGCATATTGGAAAGGATTGAAAGAAATCTTAACAGTAATCATGTCAGCCAAAATTCCTATGCAGTGATCGCTGAAGTAAGACAAGTTTACACATTGCCTGTGAGAGATTCTGGAGTACTTCTCTGCTGCTTCTCTGCCACCCCGTAGCCCTGCTTATTGCCCCATCACTCCCTCTCTCTTATAGAATCATGTTGCAGTGTCCTCCCTTTTGTCAGTAAATGCAGGCTCTTTCTTTGGAGTCTTGCAAAATGATTTACAGTTGTAAGCAGCTCATCACTACATCCCAAGACTAACCCAGGGAGCTGTCTCCCCATGGGCATCAGAGAGAATGGAGACAGTTGTAGCAAAAATAAATTTGTTTCCTTGATCTAGGTCTAGCTAACATTGCACCTAGAAAGCCTGTGACCTTCTCTATGAGTTATGGAAACAAGATCATTTATCCTCTATGTGATTTAGTGTTTTTTTTTTTTTTTTTAAAATTTTTATTTTAGTTTATTCAGTACAGTTTCTATCCTTTATTCCCTTTCCAGCCCACCCACCCATTCCTCCCCTCCTCCCTCCCCTTTCCAACACCCCTAGTTTTATCCATGTGTCCTCTATATTTGTTCCTGTAAACCCTTCCCTTGATTTAGTGTTTTTAAGAGTGTGTCATAGCTTCCCGTCTTACCCTAACACTCACTCTTGATACGGTTGGTCATTCTCTGAGGAAAGATTAATTTTGAATTAGACATCTGTAAGGACTCCCAACTTTTTTGGGTTATTTTCATTGAGTATTCATTTGTGATACATTAAATCCTAAACAGTATATTGCCCTCAAAATAATACCTGGATGGAGAAGCATTGACTTAAGCTTTTGAAAAATAATCATTTAAAAGTATTTTATCTATCTACCCATCTATCTGGTGGTAAAATATACATAACATAAAATTTACCATTTTATCCATTTCTAAATGTATAATTCAATAGCATTAAGTATATTCACAATGTTGTGCAACTATCACCACTATCACCATTATCCATTGCCAGAAATTTTGTATTATTCCAAACTGAAACCCTATACCCATTAAACAATAGTTACCTATTCCCCTCTCTTCTCAATTCCTGGTAACCTAATTTCTATCTCTATGAATTCGTCTGTTTTACATACCTTATATAAGTGGAATCAGACAATGTTTGTCTTTTTGTATCTGGTTTATTTCACTCAGTATAATGTCTTCAAGGTTCATCCATGTTGTAACATGTTAGAATTTCATTACTTTTTAAGACTGAATAATATGTCATTGTATATATATGCCCCATTTTGTTTATCCATTCATTCGTGGATGGATCATTTCCACCTTTTGGCTATGAGTGTTGACATTGCTATGAACACGAGTGTGCAAAATCTTTGTGAGTATTCATTTCAATTTTGGGAGGTATATACCTAGAAGTCGAATTGGTGGATCAAATGATAATACCGTGTTTTTTGTTTTTTGTTTTTTTAGAACACCAAACTATTTTCTACAACAGCTGTACCATTTTACATTCCTACCAGCAATGCACAAAGCTCCAATTTCTCCATAGTTTCTCCTATACTTTTTGTTTTCCATTTTAAAAAATAATAGCCATCATAATGGGTGTGAAGTAGTACCTCGTGTTTTTGATTTTGCATTTCCCTCATCCCAAAAGTTTTATGTTGCATTTTTATTTAATTTAATGTGTTTTAAAAATTTTACTTTTTAGACTTCTTCTGTGACTTAGATTATTTGGAAGTGTGTTGTTTTGCATCCAAGTGTTTGGAGATTTTCCTGTTATCTTTCTGTTGCTAATTTCTAGTTTGATTACATTATGATTAGAGAATGTACTGTATCGTTTCATTTTATTTTTTAATTTGTTAAGGCTTGTTTTATGTGTCAGGATATGGTCCAGCTTGGCATATGCTTTTGTGGCTTTATTTTGAAAGTGTTTATTTTGTTGCCATTTGAGTGGATTGTTTTATAAATGTCAATAAGATCCTGCTAGTTAATGGTGCTTTCAAGCTTTACCATATCCTTGTTGATTTTCTCTCAGTTGTTGAGAGAGATGTCTTGACAGCAAGTATAATTGTAGACTTTTTTAATATTTCTCCTTTTCTGTTAATATGTTCTTCATATACTTTATAGCTCTGTTGTTTAGTAAATGCATGTTTAAGATTGCTGTGTTTTCTTGTTGGATCATACCTGCTGTCATCAGGTAATGTTCCTCTTCATGTAATGCTTTTTGTTTTCAGAAGTCTTCTTTATCTGATAATAATGTAGCCACTTCTGCTTTCTTTTGATTACACATGCATGGTATATCTTTTTCCATCCTTTTATTTTCAACCTCTTCATATTGTCTCATTTGAAGTGAGTTTTTGTATATCATACATGTGGATCATGTTTTTAAATCCATTCTGCTAGTCTCTTATCTTTTTTGTAGACCATTTAAATATAATGTTATTTCTGTTTTGCTCGGACTTTAATCTCTGATTTTCATTTTTGTTTGTTCTCTGTTTGTATTTCTCTATTTTCTTTTTCTTGTCTGAACATTTGTAGAATTACATTTTGATTGATTTATAGTGTTGTTCAGTGCATATCTCTGTATAGCCTTTTTAGTGTTTGCTTAAGGTATTAAATTGTGTATAAATTATCACATTACTGATGGTATGAGTGAAGTGTAAAAGTTTTATGTACCTTTTTGTCCCTTTACCCTCTAGGCATTGTATTACATATGGACCTCCTCTGACACTGCCCCAGCAGTAAGGGGAGGAGGTGCCTTGTTATTACTGAGTGGGAGTGGATGTCCAGATTCCCTGTGTGGTCTCTAATGACCCTGGGTGGTGGACTCATTACTTCCCAGTACGTATGCAAATCTCAGCTCCACACTCTAACTTTCCTGACACCGTGCTGGTTGGAGTGTTGGGATGCTTTGTTACAGCTTGGTGAGGGTGAAGTCTAGCTCCTCATTTGGGCTTTGCTGGTGTGGATATGACTGAGACCACAGTTTTTCATGTGATCATTAGCTGGAGTAGAATGGTTATTATCTAAAAATTTCTATTGCGGTAGGCTGCCTCTTTCTTGGGTTTTCTGGCTGGGGAGAATGGATTTTTGTTTTGTTGGGCCTTTTTTTCCCCTCTGTGCTCCTTGGTGTTTCTGGGTGGCAGGCTTCTTTAGCTCCAAGTCTGGAGTACATAAGCTAAAAAGAAATTGTGCCATTCCTTGGCCTCAAGGTTGCTGCTGGCCTGCCATTTTCTCTCTACCTTTCAGAATCTTCTTATGTTTATTTCACATATAATGTCTCATGTTTGTAGTTGTAATTAGTGGGAAGAATAGGAGAAAGAGTATGTCTAGTCCATTTTCCCACAAGTAGAAGGAAGTACTCCCTCTTGACATTTTTTAAAAAATGTTTTATTTATTTTTTTTAGCCCTGGGTGGTGTGGCTTAGTGGGTGGAATGGAACTCAGGCCTGTGAGCCAAAAGGTCACCGGTTAGATTCAGGTCAGGACACATGTATGTGTTGCGGGCCAGGTCCTTGGTTGGCGTCAAGTCGGGGGCAACTGATCCATGTATCTTGCACATTGATGTTCCCCTTCCTCTCTTTCTCTGTTCCTCCCCTATTTATTTATTTGCTTATTTAAATTTTATTTACTTATTAAAATTTTATGCTTATGAGTGGAAAACCCATGAATTTTAGAGCTTGAAGACCCAATTTAAAATTTTGCTCCGGGGAGGGTTGTGGGGGTGGGCTGGGATGGGAGTAAAAGACAGAAAACTGTACTTGAACAACAGTTAAAATAAAATAAAATAAAATAAAATAAAATAAAATAAAATAAAATAAAATAAAATAAAATAAATAAAAAATAAAATAAAATTTTGCTCTGTTGTACATATTAAAAACCGTGAATATGTGAATATTTAAATAAACTTATTATCTCTAAGAAAAAATTTTGTTCTATGATTTTGTGTCTGTTTCGTTTCCAGAAGTTGTTTAACTTTTTGAGTACAAATGCTTTTATTTGTAGAACTAAAATAGTAATTATCTCTACCTTATAGGGTTCGGAGAGATTTAAATGGGAAAACATAATGATAATAGCTACTGCCTTTTGAGTGTTTGTGATGTGCTGGTCTTTCATTATTTAACTTAATATCTTTACAGTGTTGTTGCTTTACCTGTTACTAGTTGTTCAGTTCAAAGAAGCATAGATTAAAGCACCTTCATTTTAGTCACATAGACCTGCTCAGAGAGGCAGGTCTCAGTGTTTTTACTCAGTTAAGCATCTTGAGAAATAACATGTTTTTATTTTCATTAATCCACATCTGTACATTTGTTACATAATCCTTCACAGTTTTGCCTGAATATTTTTCTTTCTTGAATCAGAAAAAAATTTGGGTGTCTTAATAAAAAGTATATTTTCAGCTTGGCTAAGAAATGCCCTGAAAATTCTGTTATTACTAATAGATGCTTTAAATATAGGGTCTTTGTACTAGTTTCTTTTGGCTGTTGTGATAAAGTATCACAAACTGGGTGGCTTAAAACAAAAGCAATTTATTTTCTCACAGTGCTTAAGTCCAGAAGTCTGAAACCAGCATCAGTGGGCTGAAATCAAGGTTTTGGCAAGGCCACATTGCTTTTGGAGGATCTGGCAGAGAATTAGTTTCTTGCTTCTTCCACATTGTGGTGGTTGCTTGTAACTGCGTCACTTCTGTATTTAAGGCCAGAATCTTCAGATCTCTCTTTGCTATGTCTTCATATGGTTTTCTCCACTGTGTGGTCCCACTCTCCCTCTGTCTTCATATAAGGATATATATTTGACTCACTCAGATCACATCTTTTATCTTTTATCCCAATTTTTTGCCATGAAAGGTCCATGGATTGGTATATGGATATCTTTTGGAGGTGCACTTTTCACCCTACCTTAGTCTGGTTATATATTTTTACTAGGATAATCAACAGTAGCAACAAATAAAATTAAGCCACTGTTTAGAAACTTAGCAAGATTCCAAAGATTTTAAAGAAAAAAGAATTCCTCCAGTAAACATTTTGTCACTGTAAAGTATTATAAAACTGTTAATGATCATTACTGGCTTTCCATGAAAGGTATGGGTAAAGTCTAAGCAAGAGGAGTAAAGAGAGTATAACCCAAAACATGAAGGAGTGTTAGAAGGTCAATACCTTGTGGGTTTTTTAATTGTATCTGTTGAAAATTGAGAAATAACTAGGTTAAAACATATATTTAAAAAAACATTTTTTTTTGCTTAACATTTTAAAATTCCTCCCCTCTTCCTCCTTTCTAAAGGTGCCCCTTACAGAAGCAGTAGATCCAGTGGATTTGGAAGATTACCTCATTACTCATCCTTTAGCTGTGGATTCTGGGCCTTTAAGGGATTTGATTGAATTCCCTCCAGATGATATTGAAGTTGTTCATAGTCCTAGGGACTGCAGAACCCTTGTTTCAGCTGTACCTGAAGAAAGGTAAGGACACATTTAGCTATTTTTGGTTTCAGTGCAACTACAGAAAAACTAGCTTCCATTATTTGATTTATATCCTATTTTGTTATGGAGGGGTTATGTCTGTTATACAAACAAGAGCTGTAGCAACCAAATTCGCCAACATCAGTGCTTTTCTGTCTAAATTACAAATGTGTTCTCTTTTTTAAAATAGTGAAATGGATCCACACGTTAGAGATTGTATAAGAAGTTATACAGAAGACTGGGCAATTGTGATCAGAAAGTAAGTTGTATGTTTATTATAACACTTAAAAATACTGAGTGGGATACTGAGTAGGATCTGTAACTGGATTAAAGTAAATTAATAATTATTATGAGACCTGTAAGTTTATTTAAACAAAAACTGAAGAAGCAAAAGAAGAACATTTTATATAGATGTCTTTCTTTAGGAGATCCACAATTTTATTTATTCTTTTTTCTGTATTACCATAGATCTCTGATAACTAATAGTATATGATAATGATTTGTAGTCTAATTCTTTTGAGAAATTATTCATATATATTAATGAATAATTTTATTATAAAAAGAAAGAATCCAGCTTATTGAAATTTAAATAGTTAAATTTAATAGCCAGTTTTCCAGATCAAGCTGTTTGAAACATCTCTACCCTTCATTAACTAATTTTTGCAGGTCTTTGATCTGTACATTTAATCAAGTAAATATTTATAAAAAATAATGTTTTATTCTACAAATTTTATTTTTCTAATGGATGGTGTTGAACATCAGGTGAAGAAGTAAAATGGACTCCTATGAATATGTTGCCAGCAGCACAGAGCTTGTGGGCCCCCTTAGTGCTGTTGAGCCCCGACCACTAGCCCTGGGGTTTGAGGGCTAGTGCCCTCAGATCACTGCCCACTGACCCCAATATACTCTCCCTGCATAAATTCATGGAGAAAAATTAATGGATAACAACAGAAAATGGTACTGGAACAGTGGGGATCAGCAGTTTTGCACAGGAAGTTTTGGGAGATGTTGTTTACTGTAGTCTGCCTGACACTGGGGCAAAATCAACAAGCAAGAGTTTGGTGTGTTAGAAAGTGTGAAAGCTGTTAGTGAACTCTGTTCTTCTCTAATAGGAGAGGTAACTGAAATTAATGAAACTCTTGCAGAAAATCCAGCACTTGTCAATAAATCTTATTGTGAAGGTGGTTTGCAATCAAGGTGACCCTGTATTATCCTTCAGAACTAGATGAACTAATGAGTGAAGCACGTGGAAAATACATAAAATCTGTTCAGTGAAAATGGAACCCCCAAATAAAGTAGCATGAAACAACTTGATCTAGCATGGTTGTCTTAAAGTAATGTAGATAGAAGATTTAAAATAGCAACTTTTAGTAATACCAATGGAAAAAGAAACCACAACAATGCTAGTAGAAGAAAATACCCCCTAACTTCATAATGATTGCAGATAAACACAATATGCATCTTTTTTACAATACCCTGTAATTTTTAGGCTAGGCTTACAATTAATATTCAGAATTCCTGAAAATATCTATGGTAAAATCCAGTTATCAAAATGATGTAATTCAAGGATAACATTACTATCTTATATGTCTTATGAGTCTTATATAATATTGTAAATTGCTTACATCTGTCTCTGGATTTGGGTCAGAATACTTAATGATATTGCCATTGGAAATAACTGGCAGTGGAGAAAATTTTTGTAGTCATTATAGTGTCAGGTGATGATGAATAATGTCTTAATTTTATAATATACCATGTCTGCTGGTGCTATTTTTATACAGTAAAACAACTTTGTAGGAAAGCAAGAAAGTTTAATAATAAAATACTCAACATCAAATAAAATTATGTTTTCTTTGCTAATTTGCATAATGAAGAGAAGAGTCTTCATATGAACCTTTTAAGCCTTATTTTTTTTAAAGGAAATATGATGACTGAAGCAGTGGAGAATTATGTTATGACACTGTAGTTTTCAGAAGTGAAGTAATCTGTGCTCATTTGTACTAGCAATGGTTATGTAACCATTGCATATTGTTTTGCCCTTATAGCTGCTGTCTTATTTCACTGGGTTTAATATTGTGCTAAGCATCACTCTCGGGAATACTGCTGACATGCTTTTTAGTTTTAGTGTTACCTAATAAAAGTACAGACTGCTACTCTTTATAAAGAAGAACTGTTTTATGAACTTACAATTTTGATAAGTATTTCAGTAGCAAGATTTTAGACGTTAGTGCTAAAAACTGTTCCGCTCTCAGATAATACAAAAGTCTTTACATCTATGTATGTATGTTGGAAACTTATAATCAGATATCTTAATAAAAAGAGATTATAAAATATATTAACTTAGAATATGGAATCTACTACTTAACTTTTTTACAAAGCCTCTCCTCATCTCTCCTCCCCTCCCCTCTCCTTCCCCTCTTCCCCTTCCTGTCCCCTTCCCTATCCTTTCCCTTCCCTCCTCTCTACCCTCCCCTCCATTCTCCCTTCCCCTCTTCCCTCCTCCTCCGTCCCCTCTCCCCTCCCCCCTTCTTCTCTATCCTTCTCTCCCTTCGCCCCCTCTCCCCTCCTGTCCCTCCTCACTCCCTTCTTCTCCCCTCCCTGAGAGAGAAGAAAGAAAGGAGAAAGAGAGGGAGAGAAACATGAATCTGTATGTGCCTGACCTGGAATGGAATCCACGACCCAGGCATGTCCCCTGACTAGGAATCAAACCAGTGGAATGATGCCCAACCAACTAAACCACGCTGGTCAGGGCTCTACTACTTAATTCTAATTATGGGGTTGCTGACCTTGATTTAGGCAAGAGAGGAAGACAGTTAACATTTATGGGTACTTACTATGTGCTGGTCATTTTATTGGGTACTTTATATTCATCTCATTTAAGGTTCCAACAGAAAAGCAGCTCAGGCTCAGAGTAGTTAAGTAAATTTTTTGAGGTCCCACAGCCAGATAGTGAGATGAGATTAAAACAGGGCATTGGATTCTAAAGTTTATGTGTAATTTTTGTTACACTAGATATTATTTATTATCTGCAATGGTAAATGGAAGACAAAAAAGGATACCTTTGATAGAAGTTTTAAAGTATCCCTGAAAGACAGAAGAAAGGTGTGAGTGGAACATAAGAGAATACCATAGTATAGAATAATTTAAGAAGATATATGCAAAAAAGATATATATATCTCTTAAAGTTATATATGTGTGTGTGTATATATATAACATACACTACAGGGTTGAGCAAAAGTAGATTTACAGTTCATTGCATGGAAAATAATAAATAATACAAGAATAAACTTTTGTGTACTCACAACTGTAAACTACTTTTACCCCATTCTGTGTATAGTAATTTAAGCTCAGAAGGAGTGAATACAGGCAATGGAAGAGGAGTCTGGGGTAACTATTGGGCATTATTTTACTTTGAAACCCCTATACCATGTGTGCACAGTTGTGGCAACAAAGTATCTGCCTTTTTAAAGAGTGGTGATTGTAGTGGCTTGAGTTGACAGTATAGTGCCCAGGTAGGGCAAACCTTAGAAGAAGACAGCCGTTACACCCAGAAGACTCGTCCTGGTAGACTGCCTGTCAGCATGATTTGGCTCTTCTCTATGGAGAAGATTGAGTAGAGAAGACTATGTAGAGAAGACTACTGGCTATGGCCTGGGTGGAGCAGATACAGTATTTCCAGACAGATATGGGGATACAAATTCAAAAATAAGCATAGAACCCAGAATTGCCAACTATTTGATGAAAGCCATTGCATTTAGAAAAGAATTATCAAACTACAAATAAAAACTATCATGAAATAGTTAGTGGACTACATATCAAGGCACATAAGCATAATTAATATCTTCAAAGAGATGTGAATGGATATGGTAACCAGACAAATATCAACTATTTGTCTTTGGAAATTAAAATTTTGTTCAGTGAAAAAATATTAAAACTCAGCAGATGGGCTAAATGTCAGAGGTGACTGGAGAGTGGACTAGATGAAGCCACAAGTTTTCCATAATTTAGCACAAAGGAGAAAGAAACAGAAAATACTTCATTTATTTATTCATTCATTCATTCAATAAATACTTATTGAGAGTCTTGTATGTGCCAGGCACTATACTAAGCAGTGATGATATAGCAATCAACAAAACTAACTCCCTGCCCTCATGGACCTTTACATTAGTTGGGAATGAGGGCAATGGACAATAAACAAACACAGATAAATATGTACCAGATATGGTGGATGTAACTCTTGTGGAGAAAAAGAGTAGGGTGAGGGGGATAGGGAGAGCCAAGAGGAAGGGCTCAATTCTCTACTTCATATAAGTAATCAGAAGAGGCCTTACTGATAAAGATGAATTTGAGCAAAGACCTGAAGGAATTAAGGGGTGAGCCCTTTGTATATCTGGGGGAAGAGTGTATTAGAGGGAAGAACAGTGCATGCAAAGGCTTCATATTGGAAGTATGTTAGGAATGTACCAGGAATAGCAAAGATGTCAGTGTGACTGGAACAGAATAAGTGAGGGTGAGAATGTCAGGATAGGAGGTCACACAAATGTTAGCGTGTGGGGAGTTGATGAGTAATCATGTAGAGCCTTATCATAGCAATTGACTAGAGGACAGAATGGTAATACATAAAAGAGTATTAATCATGAATGTCAGCTCTGTAGAAGTTTATACTGTCAGCTTTTTGGAACATAAAGAAGGTAGTCCTGACCTGTGTGGCTCAGTTGGTTGGGCATTGTCCCACAAAGTGAAACATTGTGGGTTTGATTTCTGGTGAGTGCACATCCTTGGGTTGTGGGCCTGCCCCTGGTCAGGGCATGTGCAAGAGGCAACGATTGATGTTTCTCACATTGATGTTTCTCTTGCTCTCTTTCTGCCTCCCTTGCCCTCTCTCTAAAAATAAATGAATAAGAAATTATTCATAAAAAATAAGGTAAAGGAGGCAGAATGTAACATTATTATTGATTATTAGAGCAACTTAGATATGCAACATCACAAATGAAGGCACTCTAAACATTTCACAGAAGGTTAAAACATTTGTTTCTGGGTATACCTTTCATGTTACTGTATGGAGTGCCTTTATCTTAGTTTGTCCAGAGAAAATTGCTTCCTTTTCTTTTGTGATTATGCTGTGATGTGAATGTCATGTAGCTTCTATTTTTGTCCCCCAAAGGAATATCCATTTTATTTTATTTGAATTTGAGCTAGGAGGCATTGTTACAAGTAATACAAGCATAGAGCTCTACCCATAGTGCAACTTGGGGAATGCTTCTTACAGCCACATTCCATGGCAGTCTACAAGATTAGGTGCTCAGTTGGCACTTGATGGTTCGAGCAGTGGTTTGAATGGTGGTGCTAATAACAGTAATGAATATAAATAACAGTGTACTTCTATTTTAATATCTTTAGCAACAAGACATGATGTCAGTGATTCATATATTTGATTCTTTATTATTTCATAAATTGTCTGATAGCAAGAACCATATCATCCTCTGTTAATCATAACTGTTTTTGCTCCAGTTAGAAATTTACCCTGTTTGACTATATGAGGTATGAACAATAATTGCTCTTTGATCTTCAGGTCTTTGATATTCTTGGATATTGGGTTGTTAGGAAAGAAGGAAACATTAAGAGTGTAATAATACATGTTAAGTAATATATGTATACAGTGATGTAGATCCTGACCTTTTTATTTTAAAAGTCTGCAGCTTTAGGTTGGTTGTTACCTGAGAGATGTAGTAGAAATACTTTGGCTCTTTGAACTTTTAAGATTCAATGTTTTTATGTCTATTTTTTGCCTTTTAAAATTTTATATTGTTATAAATGCAATATATATTTTCTACTCTAACATTTTATTCTTTGACATGGCTTTCCATTCTTTCTTTTTACTGATCTATTCTATGAACTGAAAGAACAACTTTATTTTTGTAATTTTTAATTTATTTTATTTTTTCTATCACCATTTGTCCCCCTTATACTCTCTTCCACCTGTCACCCCCTACCCCCCACCCCAGCCACCACACTGTTGTCCATAAATTCTTCTCTTTTATTTTTCTTTTTGCTCACAACCCCTCTATCCCTGGTCCTCCCTACTTCCCCTTGGTCTCCATCTATGAGTCTGTCTCTATTTTGCTTGTTAGTTCAGTTTGTTCATTAGATTCCACCTAACTTTAAATTATATATACATTATATATACATGGTTGTCATAAAAAGAAGGAGAATGTGATTTACATCTGGAAACTCATAATCTGCTCTGTATTTGGATTTAAAGAACTTTGAGTGGAAATTTTCTTAAACCTCTGGTTAAATGTTAAGCACACTCAAAACTGCTAGAATATACCTTTATTATGTAAAGAAATAATGCAGAGAATATTTAGCTTATTATTAATGATGAAAAAGTAAAAAATGTTCAAAAATTAATATTCATTTTTCTGTTTTATTTTGAATAGGTATCATAAATTGGGAACAGGATTTAATCCCAATACATTAGATAAACAGAAAGAAAGGCAAAAAGGTTTGCCAAAACAGGTCTTTGAATCTGATGAAGTTCCAGATGGCAGCAACTACCAGGATGATCAAGTAATATTTTTATTTTTAAATGACTATAAGTGTTTTTAAATAGTTTATGTTTTATTTATTAATTAATATACTTATTTTTTGGTGTTTTGCATGACAGGATGATCTTAAAAGACGTTCCATGTCAATAGATGATACTCCAAGGGGTAGCTGGGCCTGCAGTATTTTTGACTTGAAAAATTCACTTCCTGATGCTCTTCTTCCCAATTTACTTGATCGAACTCCAAATGAAGAAATAGACCATCAGAATGATGACCAGAGGAAATCAAACCGCCACAAAGAACTCTTTGCTTTGCATCCATCACCAGATGAGGTATAGTTATTTGGGAATATAGACACAGATAATTATGAAATAGATATTTTGGAAGTATGAATTGTATATATTATTATAATAATAGGAAATGAAATTTAACTGAAACATAGCTATATTTTTTGTAAATAAAATACACTTTTTATTCTAACAAATTTATCCTTAATGAATAACTTCTGTGAATTTAGCACACTTACTTATGATCTAATGACTTCTGTTTGAGGATAAGTAGGTCATTCTATTGTATGTTCAATTGCAAAAGCTAAAAGTATTAAATTAATAAAATGACTTCTTAACGAAATGGTAAAGGGTTGAAATACGATAAGCATGTTCATTTTGGTGTTGCTTGTCAATTTGTAGGAAGAACCAATAGAACGACTTAGTGTTCCTGATGTGCCCAAAGAACATTTTGGTCAAAGACTTCTTGTAAAATGTTTATCACTCAAGTGAGTATTTATTTTGTTTATTGTATCCTTTTGTTTCCTGTGTTCTTTTGAGAAGCATTGTTCTTGTGAATCTGAGCTTTAGAGCATTTTTGGCTCACAGGTGACAATGACGGTGACGATGACTTTTTGTCACAGCTATACAGTATAGTCTTATAATCTGAAAAAAAAAAGTTCACTGAAACACCATTCTCTAGTAGTAGGTACTGTTCTTGGCTTGGAGGATATAAAGACAAAACAACTTTTTCCTGAAAGAATTGATTGTACATATTACATGATAGGCTTTTTAGAAAAGATTTTGAAGTATATTTTTTTCCTTCTTTAAGAAATTTAAATGTATATTCACATTTATATTCTGCTTCACAGAGTGCTTTCTCTTATTTTGTATCATGCTATCTTCAGAGTAATTCTGTTAGGTAGATATTATTTTCTTCATTTTACAAATGAGAAAACTAGGGTTCAAAAGCATTAGCAGAGTTTAACTGGCATGCTCATCATTGTTCAACCAGTAACTGAAAAACAAGCTATGTTCTTTCATTCTATTATGTTAATAATATTAGTTAGTTATCAGTTCTGACTTATGGAAAAAGAAATTTCAATCCATAGAGCTGTTTTGAAAGAAGCAACTCATCCGTACAGACCACTTCTGTGCATAGATAACATGCGCAGTTTTCTCCCTTTGAAAGCTAAGGCTTAGTATATTTAATTAGACTTATCCAGAAACCTGTTAGATTTAGTGTATTGGGTCTTTCGAATATCTGGATACCTGTTTATAATCTTTTTTTAAGAACAACTTTTTATACAATTTACTTGTCATAAATTTCACCCTTTTAAAGTAACCAGGTCGGTGGTTTTTAGTACATTCATAGTTATGCAGTTATCACTACTATCTAATTCTAGAACACATTCATCACCTTAGAAAGAAACTCCATAACTGTTAGTAGTCTGCTCAGGTTTTCATAACAAAATACCATATACTGGGGGGCTTAAACAACAGATTTTTATTTTCTTACGGTTTTGGAGACTGTGAAGATCAAGTGCTGGTAGGATTGGTTTTTGGTGAGGCCTCTTTTCCTGGCTTGTAGATGGCCATCTTCTTGCTGTTCCCTCAAATGTCCTTTGCTTTGATCCTGCAAGGAGAGAGAGCTGTCTCTGGTGTCAGTTCTTCTTTTTATAAGGATACCAGTCCTAATGAATTAGTGCTTCACCCTTATGATATTATTTAACCTTAATTACCTCCTTAAGACCCTATCTCTAAATATAGTCACATTGGGAGTTAGGGCTTCAACATATGAATTTGGTGGTGGTGGTGGAAACACAATTCAGTTCATTAAAATACCAGTCAGCAGTCACCCCCCCATTCTCTCTCTTCCCGACAATCACTAATTTGCCTTCTGTTTCTATGAGTTTGTCAATTCTGCATAATTCATAAAATGGAGTTACACAGTGTGTGTCCCTTTGTTTCTAGCTTCTTTCACATAGCATAATGTTTTCAAGGTTCATCTATATTGTAGCATATAGCAGTACTTCATTCCTTTGTGACTGCATAATACTCCAATGTGTATATACCACATTTTGTTTATCTGTTCATCAGTTGGTGAACATTTGGGTTGTTTTCACTTAAAAAAATAACAATGTTATTGAGTTATAATTCACATATTATGTGAATTATGCAGTTCACCCAGGGTATACTCATATATAGTTCACTTGTAATTCACCTAGTTCACCCAGTGTACAATTCAGAGGATTTTAGTATATTCACATATTTATGCAGTTATCATCAAAATTTTAGAACATTTTCATCATCACCAGAAGAAATTCCATAGCCATTTGTAGTTGCTTTGTATTCCCCAATTCCTCCAACCCTAGGCAATCACCAATCTATTTTTTGTCTACATAGATTTTCTTCTTGTCATTTTCCTTAAAGAGTCACATAATGTGGGGATCTTTTTTTTTTTTTAAACTTTTTTTTTTTTTTTTAGATTTTATTTATTTATCTTCAGAGGGGAAGGGAAGGAGAGAGGGAGAGAAATATCAATGTGTGGTTGCTTCCTGTGCATTCCCTGCTGGGAACTGGCCTGCAACCCAGGCATGTGGTCTGACTGGGAATCGAACCGTGATCTCTTGGTTCACAGGCCCGCGCTTAATCCACTAAGCTACACCAGCCAGGGCAATGTGGGGATCTTTTTGTCTGCCTTCTTTCTCTTAGTCTAATGCTTTCAAAGTTTATGTATGTTGTGGCATGTATCAAACTTCATTTTTTTGATGGTGAGGTAATATTCTAATGGACGAATACACCACATTTTGTTTATCCATTTGTCAGTTTATGACCATTTGTGTTGTCTTCATTTTTAAGCTATTATGAATCATCTTGATAGGACATTTATGTACAAGTTTTTGTATGGATATATATTTCATTTCTCTTGGGTATATACCTAGAATTGGAATAGTGGTTGATATGGTAAGTCCATGTTTAAATTTTGGAGGAACTGTCAGACCATTTTCCAAAACAGCTGTACAATTTTACATTCCCACCATCAAGTACAAGCCTTCTAATTTCACCATGTTCTCACCAACACTTTTTATTGTCTGTCTGTTTTTTTTTAAGATTTTATTTATTTATTTTTAGACAGAGAGGAAGGGAGGGAGAAAGAGAGGGAGAGAAACAACATGTGGTTGCCTCTTGTGCGCCCCCTCCTGGGGACCTGGCCTGCAACCCAGACGTGTGCCCTGGCTGGGAATTGAACCCGTAACCCTTTGGTTTACAGGCTGGCACTCAATCCACTGAGCCAGGGCTATTGTCTGTCTTTTTTATCATAGCCATCCTATTGAGCGTGATGGGAAGTGGTATCTCATTGTGGTTTTACTTATGATCTTCTTGACTAATAAAGTTACAGGTTTATTATTTCTTTCTTAGACAAATACAAAATAGAATGATTTTCCACATCACTTTCTATTCCTTAGCTTTAGTTTGTTCAGTTCTTGTTAAAAATTCTGAACTAAGAATTATATATATCTGAATAATCTATGATAAGAAAAATCTAGATTTAGGATAAGGGAGAACTTGTTCACATTGCAGTTTCAGAAAGTTTTATTTCAGTTAATTATAGAAATGAAATCATTTTTGAAATAATCTCTCTTATATTTTGTTCTCCAAGAATAGCCTTCCCCTATCCTCTATGAGAAAACTATTTCTAATATTTAGAAGATTGTCTGTCTAGGTATTCAGGGAAACCCCATTCAGGGAAACCCCACCCAGGTACAGTTATGTGGGAAAGGAACAAACTCTCCTCTACCCTCAAGGTTCTTTCTTCTAGTCTAATAGTCAAATAGGCATGAGACATATTAACAAGAGAAAATAACCAGATTTATGCAATGTACATAGGTATAGGAACCCCACATACATGAGAAAGTCAGATGTAGCTAGGGACGACATAAGGCATGCACCTTGAAGGCTTCAGATGGTCATTGGAATTAACATTTTTGTTACCTTTGACTCATTTTTTGCTTATTTCCAGTCGCATCTAAAATTTATATGAAAATGCAAAGGGCCAAAAGGAGGCAGGATGGTTTTGAAGAACTTTACAAAAAGCAGCCAGATATGAACACTTTATGAAGCTACATAATTGAGACATTATAGCACTGGTATACAATTAAACAAATAGACCAATGGAATAGAGCTAGAAGTAAACATGCATGTTTATGGATTTTTGATTTACCATAAAAGTGGCATTGTAGACAGTGGGGAAAGGCTAATCTTTTCAGTAAGTTGGCAGGACAGTCTGATATCTGATTCTATTTGTCTGTGTGTGGTGTTTCTCTCCCTTTCTCTCCCCCACCACTCCCATTCTCTCTTTTTTCTTTCTGCCTCCCTTTCTCCACCCCTTCACCAACAGAGAGAGAAGAAATTTCCAACACATACACTTGACAAAGTGCTCATAACCAGAATACATAAAGAAGTATAAAACGACGAAGAAAAGGTCAAACAGTAAATATAAAAGTAGACCAAAAGGGGATATCCAGGTGGCCATTAAACACGAAAGGATGCACGTTAAAAATCTAGTAAGATACTGCTTACCCACCAGATTTGGTAAAAAAAGAAAAAAAATAGGACTGGCAAATCAAAAAGACTGGCATTATCAAGTGTTACAGAGGATGTGGAGTAGAGGCTGACTTATGTAGGCAGTATCACCAAGATCCCTATTCTTTTGGCTTGTGGGTGGGTCTGCTAAGAAAAGCATCAGCAGGAAGTCAGAGGGTGGAAGAGAGTGAGATCAGGTTGGGATATTTATTTTTCTTAACTCATTCCCTGCTAGGTCACATTGATTGGTTGCTTCCCTGTCCCCAGGACCACAGTTTTTGTGAAGGGTTCTCCATACAGCTGTTTTTCTATGTTTTGGTTACCACTTGTACATTCTCCCTTAGGTCAAGGGTTGGTAATGACTTGCTGCTATTGCTATTTCCAGGGAATAGCACTCTCTGTAGTTGTTTTCCCTAAATTATGTCCAAATGTTTATAAATGGCCTTTTATTAAAATCTTAACCCGATGAAAATATGTTGTTTGTGATATAAAAGTGAGATTATTGACATTTTTGTCTGGATAATTATTTGTTTTCTGGGACTCGCCTAACAATGCAGAATAGTTAGCCACATCCTTGGCTACTGCTCAATAAATACCAGTAATACTCCTGCAGTAATGATAACCGAAAACATCTCTAGGCATTGCCAGAGGATGCAAATGAGTCCTTGGTTGAGCAAAACCATCATTCTAGCATTTTAGTTAACCTCATACTGTGTTTTGTTTCATTCCACAAATATTTACTGAATGTAAGTCATTGTTTGTGGAAGTCAATTAGAGATCTCACTTAATCATGGAGTTTTAAAATAAGTCACGAAAATTATTATGCCAGCATTTAAATGATAATGAGATTAATATTTATGTCATAGAAATATATCCATAAAATACTAAGTTAAAAAAGCAGACTACAAAATATGTAGACAGTGACATTCTTCGTTTTAAAAAAGTCTATTTAACAAGTGCATTTATACATCATGTGGATGGATAGAAAAAAGTCTGGATGCATGGGCATTAAACTGTTGATTATGGTTCTCTCCATGTGGTTGAATTTTGGATGCTTCTATTTTCTTCTGAATATTTTTATGTATTAGCTAAAGTTTTTACATTTAGTATGTGATTTATAATCTGAAAAAGAAAACATTAGATCTTTACTTTTAAAGTTTAAAATCTAACATATCCACATACATAGATAACAAAATTATAGGCTAGAAAGTACTTAGTGTCATAAAATAGATTTAAAATGCCATGGTTTTTGGGCAGAGATTACTTGTAGCTGGAGAGACACAGTAGGTATACAGTAAGTAATTGTTGCTATAAACTGTGAAAGATATGCCTGAAAGAGGGTGTTTCAGGAAGAAGGGGAAGCATAGATGGTGTAGCACAGATTAGAAAAGTATAAGATATTGAGATTGTTTTTGTAATGAGAATTTCTCTCCAATCATGTTTTATATTTATTTAAAAACTGCTTCATTCTTTTTCTTCCTAAAGGTTTGAGATTGAAATTGAACCCATTTTTGCAAGTTTGGCTTTATATGATGTCAAGGAAAAGAAAAAGGTAAGATTATATGATTTAAACTTAATCTTTTATCACAATCATAGGTTTCAGAAACCTGATTTTAAATTTTTTCTTTTTTTTTTTATTGTTGACACTATT
This sequence comes from Trachops cirrhosus, assembly GCA_028533065.1. NCBI lineage: Eukaryota > Metazoa > Chordata > Mammalia > Chiroptera > Phyllostomidae > Trachops > Trachops cirrhosus. The sequence continues at coordinate 40,762,444 of CM052542.1, read as the reverse complement.
ACAAATGTCCACTGTTTTTGCCCTCTTCGCCTCCCTCCATCCAGCCCCTGCCTCCCTGACTGTGGCCTTCACTACATTGTTGTCTGTGTCTGTGGGCTATGTATATACGCATACACGAGGTCTGTCTAGGAAAAAAATCTAGCCATTGCTAATATAACAGTAACAGTTTCCATGACATTGATGTAAGCTGGCAGCCAAGGAAAGTGGACTGTAATGCACTTGTGTGAACAATGATGACTTCTCTGTACTAGTCAGTGGGGATGGTAGATGCCGCTGGATAAGCACGTGTACTGTGTGGCCATCACATTCAAAATGACTGGGCGAGCAGAGCAACGAGTCAGCATCATATTTTGGGATAAGCTTTAATGTTCCTCTATGGAAACTATTTGGATGATTCACAAAGTTTCACGGGCAACTGGTGAGTGACACTTTATCACAACAGCGTGCCCGCTCACACATCATGTCTCTTGCAGGGGCTGTTTTTAGTGAAACATCAGATCACTCATGTGACTCAGCCCCTCCCTACAGCCCAGATTTGGCACCCTACAAGTTCTGACTTTCCCCAAAATAAAGTCATCTTAGAAAGGGAAGAGATTTGAGATTGTCAGTGAGACTCAGGAAAATACAACTGGGCAGCTGATGGCGATTAGGAGTACGGTATGAGTCACCAAGGTACCTACTTTGAAGGGAACTGAGCTGTCATTGTACTATGTACAGTGTTTCTGGTATCTTGTATCTTCCTCAATAAATGTCTTTATTTTTCATATTACATGGCTGGACACATTCTAGACAGATCTCATAAGTTCTTAGGCTAATTTCTTCCAGTCCTTCCTACCCCACTCCCCTCTGAGATCTGTCTGTTCCATGTATCCATGCCTCTGGTTTTACTTTGTGAGTTTATTTTGTTCATTAAATTCTACATATGAGTGAGATCATATGCTATTTGTCTTTCTCTGACTGGCTTATTTCTTAGGTTGTTTTATAAAATAAATTACAATTTTTATGAGAATTATTAAACATGAATTTTTTAAAAAGGAAAATGGTAATTTAAGACTTGTTAAATATTTTCTTCCTGTGAAATAATTTAGTTGATACCTAGTTTTTATTTCATTGAATGAGTTCCAAAAGCCTGTAGCAGAAGCAACTTTCTTTTAATTTAAGAAATGGAACAGATACTACAAGAAATGCATTTTAGGCAATCTATAAAAAATAAGGATGACAATGACAGTGAGTTTTTGTTGACATAATTTTCAATTTCTTACTAGGCAACAGATCATTTATGTATATTTTAAATATTCTGTCTTAAATCCTACCCTTAGTTTTATCATCAGAGTTCACAGAAGTCTGTCTCATCACGGCACTTCTTAACATTCTAACCCTAAGGTGTAGCAGAAACTTGACTTGGTTTCAGTGACTTCTGCTGTCAAAATATTATGGCTTCCTGCAGTGGAACTCTGCTCCAGCAACTTATATTTGCTGTGTGGACAGCAGTTTGGTGACTGCTGGGCGGAGGCGGGTGTAAAGAGACAAATGGTTATGGAAAAAGATACAATAAAGATTAAATAAAAAACAAAAACAGAACTGCTGAATATTATTATTCATGTAATTTTTAAAAGAAATCTTGGGGTAATTCATCTCAATAATAATTTTTTTCATATTATTAGAGGTTATATTTCTAATCAAAAGAGTTTGAGATATGCTTCTTTAGACTGTGTTTATTATATTATATTTCCCAAATAGTTTGTACATTTCTTTTGCTTTGATTTAAACATGTAAAAATTAGTCAGTGAAATATATGACAAACTATGTTATAGTATATGTTTTAACATCTGTAATAACTTAAGATTAGGTATGTATGATTTCTGAGTTTTTTTAAATGTACAGATTTTAAAATATAATATATGATTGTATTTTTTAGATTTCAGAAAACTTTTATTTTGACCTTAATTCTGAGCAGATGAAAGGATTGTTACGTCCACATGTGCCACCTGCTGCCATAACCACCCTGGCAAGATCGGCTATTTTCTCTATCACTTATCCTTCCCAAGATGTTTTTCTTGTAATAAAGGTGAGAATAATTTTAAATATATTTGTTTATTAGTACATGTAGACTTGTTTCCTATTGATGTGGCAGCTTTTCATGGACACAGATTTTACCTTTACTTATTTTTTCATCTTAATATTCCTTAACGAACACCATAGGTGCTACCGAATTTTTTATTTTGAGTTAGGGGTTATATTAGTCAGGGTTCTCCGTAGAAACAAACCGTTGGTGTGCACACACATAGGCACACACACAGAGGAAGGAATTGAGTCATGTAATTATGGGGGCCAACAAGTCTGAAATTTGTAGGACAGGCTGGCTGGCTGGAAATTCAAGTAAGAGCTGATGCTGTAGTCTTGACTTTGAATTCTCTAGGACAGCATACCAGGAACTCAGGCAAGTAGTCTTGAGAATGCCTTTATTGAGAAACCTAAGTCTTTGCTCTGTGGCCTTCAATTAACTGGACAAGGCCCACCCCCATCTTGAGAGTAATCTGCTGTCCCTCTGAGTCTACTGATTTAAATGTTACTCACCTCTAAAAAATGCCTTCACAGCAACATTTAGTCTGGTATTTGATTAAACAACTGGGCATTGTAGCCTAGCCAAGTTGACCTATAAAATTAACCATCACAGGAGCTATAATTTTATAGCCTATAAATTGTCTATATAATTTGTAGCCTAGCCAAGTTGACCATAATTTTATTACTGAGTTCCTAAATTATATACTGGTAAATATGAAAATCTAAATCATTGAGGTTGTGGAGCATTATGATTTGACTGTCAACCAAGTAAGAATAAAGATCACAAGTCCTAAAATTTGAATATTTGTAAGCTACTTAGGGCAGTGATTTTAAACCTTTTTCATCTCATGGCAAACATAAACTAATCACTAAAATTCTTTGGCACACCAAAAAATATATTTTTTGCCAATGTGTCCCCCAAAAGATATAATTTTGATTGATTTACAAAATAACAATAATACTAGTAATAGTAATTACTTACCCTTTTTAGTCCAGAGTAACTTTTTAAAAAAATTATGTGCCTATACTTTATATAAGGATTTCTGGTACTAAGAATTGACCAGTCACATGGAACCGTATTAGGTGATGTGTCCAGTAAGATGTAGCTCTGTTATATGACCTATATATATATATTTATGGTTCAAGATAGGACATCACATCAGATGGCTATTGTGTTGGCTGTTGTCATTTTTTTATTTGACAATCTAAGGGAAAAGAGGAAAGTTTCTCTGACTAAATAGTCAGGTGTTGCATGTTTTAAAAATTATTGTAGCATACAAGTTGAAAATTGCTTGTGTAGGTGTTATGTTTAACATAAATACATCAAACAGTTTCCCATAATGATTCAACCATTTTATACTCTTACCAAACTGGTATTTGTCGGTCTTCCTAATTATGGTCATTCGGGTATTCATTGTTTATAATTTGCCTTTCTCCTGATAGTACTGATTTGTCCATCTTTATATGCTTATTGGTCATTGGATATTCTTTTTTGTGAAATGTCTGTTGAAATCATTTGCCCATGTTTTTATTGGGTTGTTTTGACTTTTGTATTATTGATTCGTAGGGATTCTTAATATATTCTGGGTGTTAGTTTGTTGTTGGTTATTTTTATTCCTCACACTTCTTGCCACTCTGTGCTTGCTTTCTTCCAGAACGTTATTTTTGATGAACCAAAATTTGTAGTTTTCCATTGTCTAATTGATCAACCTTCCTCTTTATGGCTACAGTATTTTGTATTTTGTATATACTTGTTTTGCTTCACTCAAAGTCAAGAACATAATTCTCTTTAGTTATCCCTTGTAAAAGGAATTATTTTAGCTTTCACACATAGACCTATAATTTATATGAAATTGAACTTCGTGTTTGCAATGAGGTAGAGATGAACATTAATCTTTTTCCTTTCCCCCAAATATGAATAACCAAATGACAGAATGCTATTTTTGAAAAGATTTTTCCCCCCATTACTTTTGCAAAGTCTCCTTTGTTTCTCTGGAGTCTTTTTTTGTTCCACTGGTCTATTTGTCATTTCTTGCTGCAATGTTGACTGGAATTGCATTAAATATATACAGACCAATTTGGGAAGGCTGACATCTTTTTTTTTTTATAGTTTAATGTAATTTAACAGCAAACTTATAGGAATAACACAGAAGACAGACATTAAAAACATTTGCACGTAGGACAACTTAGTCAGAAAAGTATAGTGAATGGATGGAATGTACTATATAATAAAAATGCTACAAACACCATTTAGTTGCCATCAATAAGAAATTTACTTGTTTAAAAAAATCCAAATGCTGGCCTTATCCAGAAAAATTTATTTATATTGTTATAAAGTTGAACTGCTTGAAACATGTTCACTGAAACACTTCAACTTGCATTACTGCTTTATTTACCCACATGTATATTAAAAAAATTCACACACAAAGAAAATGGAAAAAGTGCCATTACCTGACTTCTGTCCCCTGTTTTCTACTTGTAATCAGGGGGTACCTTTTGACCCCATGGGAAAAAATATCTAATGTTCAGAACTACTAGTAACAGGAAAAAGAGAATTTTGTTTTAAAGAATGAAATGTTTCCCGTCATAGTGGATTCTTGGGCACGTTCTCCAGGTATGCAGCGTGCTAGCTGGATGTCTTTTAGCATAATTGCTACATGTTTGACATGGACAGCACACAGGTTGGTGTCTTCAAAAAGGCCAAACAGGTAGACTTCACTTGCCTCCTACAAAGTACCAATAGCTGCACTCTGGAAGCGCAGGTCTGTTACGAAGTCCTGAGCAAATTCTCACACCAGATGCTGGAAGAGAATTTTGTGAACCAGAAGTTCAGTGGACTTCTGATAACATCTAATTTCACACAATGTCAATGTCATAGTACCAGACTTGTAACGATGAGGTTTCTTCACCCCTCTGGTAGAGGGCGCACTCTTGCAAGTGGCTTTGGTAGCCAGTTGCTTCCTCGGTGCTTTACCACTGGTTGATTTGTGGGCAGTCTGCTTTGTACAAGCCATGGTATAGAGATATCTTTACTTACCCTCCATCTCCTTCGGTTGGAGCTTGGCAAGCTGGAGGAGGCGCTGGCATTAGAGAGCGACGGTGGCTGCGAACACCTGACATCTTTAAACTATTGAGTATTTAAATCAGTGAACATGGTATATTTCTCCATGTTTTTAGGTCTTTTCCTTTCACATCTACCTGTTAATTTGATAATTCTGATCCTATTGTAAATGATATTAAAGTTATTTAATTTTAAATTATATACAGAATTTCATTTTGTTTGTCACTGGTATATAAGAAATTCAACAATCTTTTCTTTATAAACTTTTATTTACACTTAGCAACATGCAGAAAGTATACACCATCAATAATTTTTGCATACTTAGCTAAGTTATGTAACCAGCATCCTGATTAAGCTATATTGGGTTGGCCAGAAAGTCTGTTACATTTTTTCTGTATGCTGGCTCCAGTAGTGCTTAGTTATCTTTAACTTCATTTAACTTCATTTAATTTTGTTAGATTGCATTGTGACAGCTGACATATCAGCATGCATTTAAAAAAAACTTATCAAAATTGGTGAATTTTTATATAGCCATTTTAATGTTGAAGATGGAAGAAGATACGCAATGTATTTTTGGCATGTTATGCTTTATTATTTCAAGAATGGTAAAAATGCAACTGAAACACAAAAAAAGATTTGTGCATTTTCTGGAGAACATGCTGTGACTGATTGAACTTGTCAAAAGTGGTTTGCGAAGTATGTCAGTTCTATTGACATTCTGGCCAAATCTTTGCTGTGCTGCATAAGCATTGGAAGATGTTTAGCAGCATCCCTGGCCTCTGCCTGTTAGAAGCCAATAGTGGGAGATAGATGACATGCTCAAAATATCCAAATCAATAAAATTATTGGTGAAAATGAAAATGTGTCTTTTATTTTATGGAAAAAAAAACTATGTGAACTTTTTGGCCAACTCAATAGAACACTGCCAAACAGCCTTCTTTGTGCCTCCACCTACTATTCTGAATTATATCACCATACATTAGTTTAGCCTCTTTTTGAACTTTATAGAAATCACATAATATGTATTTTTGTGTCTGGCTTGCTAAAGAATTAACTCTAAAATTCATCTAGCAGAAGTTTGTTGCTTTTAATCTTGTATAATATTCTGTTATATGAATATATTATAGTTTGTCTATTCTAATTGTTGATGGATATTGGTATTATTTTTAGCTTTTGGCTATCACAAGTAATGATCCTATAAACATTCTCATGTGACTTTTGGTAGAAACATGTTTTCATTTCTGTTTAGTATATAGATAGGTGTTAAATTACTGTATCATAGTATATTTATAGCTTCAATTTTGGTAGAAACAATCAGTTTTCTAATACTGTTAGTTCAGTTCACTCCCATCAGTAGTGACTGAGAATTTCAGTTGCTCCATTTCCTTCTCTAACACTTGCTATCATCAAATTTTATTGTACTTTACATTTTAATTTTTTTGAGTGAAAATCTTTTTTTTTATTTTATTTTCATTGTTGTTCAAGTACAATTTTCTATGTTTTATTCCCATCCCAGCCCACCCACCCCTCCCTGCCTCCCTCCCATTTGCACCTGCCCCTAGATTTTTGTCCATGTGTCCTTTATACTTGTTCCTGTAAACCCTTCCCCTTTTCCCCTGAAATTCCCATAAAATTCCCTCCCTTCTCCCCTCTGAACACTGTCAGCCTGTTCTCTATTTCAGTGTATTTGGTTATATTTTGCTTGTTTCTTTGTTTTGTTGTTTAGGTTCCTGTTAAAGGCGAGATCATATGGTATTTGTCTTTCACTGCCTGACTTATTTCGCTTAGCATAATGCTTTCCAGTTCCATCCATGCTGTTGCAAAGGGTAG
>CM052542.1:40721110-40754989 GCA_028533065.1 Trachops cirrhosus | reverse complement strand
TTTTATTTACATTTCTTTTTTGAACACATTAAAAATTTTATTAGGAGTAAAGTAAGACATTTTGGAGAAAAATGATAAGTAGAAACTTGTATTGACTACTTAAGAATATTATTTTGTGAGTTGTCTTTTTAAATTTTGTTCTTTGATATTATATTAAATAGAGATGAATTTATGTCTGATTGTTTTTATTAATAGTTTAAATTGTGATAAAATACACAAAATTTTTCAACTTAATCATTATTATGTGTACAGTTCAGTATTAAGTATATTCACATTGTTGTGTACCCAATCTCTAGAAATTTTCACCTTGCCAAAACCACTCTTTATACACATTAAACAACAACTCATTTTCTCCTTTTCCCAGACTCTACCAACCACTGTTCTGCTCTGTTTCTGCTCTGAATTGACTACTCTAGGTACCTCATGTGAATGGAATCTTACTGTATTTATCTTTTTGTGACTGGCTTATTTTCTTAGCGTAATGTTTTAAAGATCAATCCAAGTTATAGGATGCATTAGAATTTCCCTTTTTAAAAGGCTAAATAATATTCCTTATATATACGTATATACATATGATGTCTGTCTGGAAAAAAGTCCAGCCACTGTTAATATAACGAGAATGTTTTGCAGGACATTTATGTAAGCTGGCAGCCAAGGAGAGTGGACTGAAGTGCATGTGCTTAATCAATGATGACTTCACTGTACTAGTCAGTGGGGGCAGTAGACACCTTTGAGTGAACATGTTTACTGTGTGGCCCTTGCATTCAAAATGAGTGAGTGAGTAGAGCAATGAATCTGTATCACATTTTGTGTTAAGCTCAAATGTTCATCCTTGGAAACTATTCAAATGCTTCAGAAGGCTGCAGCTATGGGCAACTGGTGATTGGCAGCTTCATCAGGACAGCACACCTGATCATGCATCACGTCTCCTGCAGAGTTTTTTGGCAAATCATCAAATCACCCACATGACTCAGCCCCCGCTATAGCCCACATTTGGCACCCTGTGACTTCTGGCTTTTCCCAAAACTAAAGTCATCTTAGAAAGGGAAGAGATTTCAGACTATCAATGAGATTCAGGAAAATAAGACAGGGCATCTGATGGTGATTGGGAGAACTGTGTGAGGTCCCAAGGTGCCTACTTTATAGGGCACTAATGTGTCATTGTCCTATGTACAATGTTTCTTGTACCTTGTATCTTTTTCAGTAAATACCTTTATTTTTCATATTACATGGTTGGCTACCTTCTGGACAGACCTCATATACCACACTTTGTTTATCCACTCATAAATCAGTGTACATTTGGACTGCTTCCTTCTTTGGCTTTTGCAACTATTGCTGCTATGAACATGGCTTTTTATTTTTTTTTCCAGTAAATAACTTTTACTTTCTGTAATTAGATGCACAATCTAATGTTTTTATTAAGCTACATTTACTATACAAAGTTCTCCAATGATTTTGGATTTATTTGGTGGGTAGGAGTAGGAGAGACATTTTTTTTTGGTAGTCTATTTATTTTTTTAACTTAATCTTTATTGCATTTTTCCATTACCATTTAGTCCCTAATACTCCCCTTTTCTGAGCAATCACCACACTGTTGTCCATGTTCATGAGTGCTTTTTCCTTTTTGTTCAATCTCATCCACCCCCTAGCCTCCCCCTCTAGCTGTCATCCTGCTCTCCATCATAGCTTTTTAAATATCTGTTTGTGTCCCTGCTTTCAATTCTATTAGATATACACCCAGAAATAGATTTCTTGAATTGAATGGTAGTTCTATTTTTAATTTTTGAGGAACCTTTGTACTGTTTTCCATAATGGATATACCATTTTACATTTTCACCAGGAGTGGCCAATGGTTCCAGATTTTCCATGTCCTCACCAATACTTATTATTTTTGATAGTTATTTATGATAGGTGTAAGGTGATGTCTTTGTGGTTTTGATTTACATTTTCCTAATGATTAGTGATTTGAGAATCTTTTCATATGCTTGTTAGCCATTGGTATAGCTTCCTTGGAGAAATGTTCACTCAAGTTCTTTGCCCATTTAATAATCAGATTACTGTTGATTTTTCTTGAGTCGTAGGATTTTAAATAATTTATTTTGAATATTAACTTCTTATCAGATATGTGATTTCTCTCATTTCTTAAGTTGTCTTTTTGCCCTGTTGATTGTGTCCCATAATGCACAAAATTTTAAAATTTGATGTAGTCCAATATATCTAGTTTTACTTTATATATCTGTGCTATTTTTGTCTCAAATCTAAGAAAACATTATCACAAAACTTTTCCTCTGTTTTTTCATCTAAGAATTTATAGTGTTAGGTCTATGATTAGGTATTTGATCCAATTTGAGTGAATTTTTGTATATGCTATGAGGTCTAACTTTATCTTTTGCATTTGGATATTCAGTTTTTTTAACACCATTTGTTGAAAAGACTGTTCATTCCTCAGTAAATGGTCTTGGTACCTTTGTTGAAAATTATTTAACTATATATACAAGAGTATATTTCTGGGCTTTATTCTGGCACATTGAACTATATGTGTATTTTTATGTCAGTACCATGCTCTTAATTACTGCAGCTTTATATTAATTTTTTTATCCTCACCTGAGGACATACTTTCATTGCTTTTAGAGAGAGAGGAAGGGAGAGGGAGAGAAACATTGATGTGAGAGAGAAACATTGATCAGTTGCCTCCCATACATATCCTGACTGGGTACTGACCCCGCAATCTGGATAAATGCCATGCCTGTGGATTGAACCTGCAACCTTTTGGTTCACAGGACAACAGTGCAACTGAGTCACACCAGCCAGAGCTGTGTATTGTTTTGAAATCAAGAAGTATGAGGCTTCCGGCTTCCAAATTTATTATTATTATTCTAAAGTTTTTTTTGACTAGTAAATGTCCTTTGAGATTTTATATGAATTTGGAGATATATTTTTCTATTTCTGCAAATAAAGAACCACATTATTGGGATTTTGATTAAATCTATAGATTGCTTTGTGTAGTAGTGACATCTTAACTAAATAAGTCTTCCAATTCATGAATATAGTATATCTTGTCATTTATTTGTGTTTTCTGTAATTTTTTACCACCATCTTATATTTTTCAGAATAGAAATCTTTCATCTTCTTGGTTAATTCCTCAGTATTTTATTCTTTTTGATAGTATATAGATGAAATCATTTTCCTAATTTCCTTTTTGAATTGCTCATTGTTAGTATATAGAAATGCAACTGATTTTTGCATGTTTGTATCCTGATGCTTTGCTGAATTCATCTATTAGTTCAAAAGGCTTTCTCTTTTGTGTGTGTGTGTATTTGCAGAATATTAGGGCTTTTTGTAAAAAAGATTATGTTGTCTGCAAACATATAGTTTTAATTCTTTCTCTTTAGTTTGAATATGTTTTGTTGTTTTCTCTTGCTTAAATGCTCTGAGACTTCTACTTACTCTGCGGGATAGAGTTGGCAAAAGTGAGCATCCTTGTCTTGTTTCTGACCTTAGAGGAAGAGCTTTCATTTCAGTCTTTTACCATTGAATATGATGTTATCTGTGAGCTTTGCATATATGGCCTTGATTATGTTGAGGTAGCTCTCATCAATTCCTGATTTGTTGAGTGTTTCTTTCATGAAAGGTTACTGCATTTTTAGTCCTGTGCTTTTCCTGTGTTAATTGAGATGATCTTGTGGTTTTTCTGTCTTTCTTTTAATATGGCTTATTTTATTGATTAATTTTTATATGTTGAACCATCCATGTATTCCATGCTGAAAGCTTAATTAATTTTTAATTTTTCCCTTTGACAGCTAGAAAAAGTCCTGCAGCAAGGAGACATTGGAGAGTGTGCAGAACCATATATGATTTTCAAAGAAGCAGATGCAACCAAGGTATAGAATGTAAAGCTTCTCATTTCACCAATTTTTGTATTCATTGTTAGTCACTTCCATTTCCCTCAAATCTGTAAATCCAACCCTAAATAACCTCTAACCTCCCAAATTATAATTTAGGAGACTTCTATGTAAAGCATATTAAAGAATTTAACTAGTTCATTTTTTCTATTGACCTACTTGATTTATTTGCTTCATCATCTAGCTTTTGTCATGTGCTATGTTGTTCCTTAAAATCTCCCTCACCAAATACTTTGATTCTTTAAAGTATTTTTTTCGTAGAGAAGTTAACAAAGTTAATTCAGTTTAATTCCTAAATAATTAATTTTTTTAAATTTACAGAATAGTGATATTGATGGAACTTTACTAGCAAAACAAACATTCTAAGCTTATGTCTAGCAGTGGGGGTGAGTGGAGGTGGAAGAGTGTAAAGAGGGGGTAAATGGTAATGGAAAACTATACAATTAAAAAAAGAATATGGTAAAAATAGAAAGTATAACCTCTGTTTTGCCATCAAGTGACTAACTCCTAGAATTTGGATAAAATTCTAAAGCAAAAATAATTGGTCAACAATAGGTACCAAATTCTAGATACCTTGAGTTAGCTGGAGGAGTAACAATTGACCTTGGATCTTTGAATATGTGATTTAATACTTGAAACATCCAGGGGAGGTATGGTTGAGAAATACTTAACAATCCGGAAAATGTTTTGCTTTCTATTTTTCCGAGATGCAGAACAAGAACTGAGCCTTTTCTGCTATTATAGGTAGATCTGAGCACATGATAATCTTCTCTGATCCCTAGTTGTCTGGTTGAAAGCAGAGTTAAAGTATTCTGGCTTTCCCAGGTTGTCATTTTACAAATTAAATTTGCTCTGTTACATGGAGCTCTTAGGCATAATAGCAACTTATTCCACATTTCTCTTATATACTTACATAAGCTGATAGAATTAAGTATACTTGATATGTAGGCTCTTAAAGCAAGAACCTATTTTTAAGGTATAATAGATATAGCTATGAAAGTACTGCCATTTAGCTATCCTTCCATCTTTCCCAGCCTTGACATTAAGGCAGCACACTGTCATTATAGTATGCCTCACGCACAGACATAGTGTTTGGAAATAATGTGTGATTTATTTGGTGTAGGTTTTCACTCTTGGACCCTTGGTCGGCTACTGCAGGCCACCGTAGTGTTTGTTTCAGGAACAGCCTCCAAGTTGTCAGCCTCAGGATGCCTTTTAGGATATCGATTTGGACCATTAGTCTTTTTGCAGGATTTTGTTCTCTTATAATACATTTTTTCCTTACTTCTTTTTTACTTTTTATTTTATTTTTTTAAGTTCTCAACTGAGGATATTTCCAATGATTTTAGAGAAAAAGGGAGAGAGGGAGTGGAGTGGGGGTGGGGAGAGAGAGAAAGAGAAAGAGAGAGTCTCTGAAACAGAGAGAAACATCGGTGTTAGAGAGAACCAATGACCGAACCCACAAACCCTGAGAATCGAACTGGTGCGCTTTTGCTTTGTGAGATGGGGCCAAACCAACTGAACTACACCAATCAGGGCTAGAATTGAGGATTCTTAATCTGTCTATTTATTATAAAGTAGCCTTTAATTCATTTCTTTTGAGCATAATCATATAACGTATAAAGTTTTGTTTTTCAGAATAAGGAAAAATTGGAGAAGCTGAAAAGTCAAGCTGAACAGTTTTGCCAAAGACTTGGAAAATACCGCATGCCTTTTGCTTGGACCGCGATCCATTTAATGAATATTGTTAGCAGTGCTGGGAGTTTGGAAAGAGATTCTACAGAGGTAGAAATAAACACTGGAGGTAAGAGAGTTTTATAAAAAATATTTCTAAATGTATAATTTTTCTTTATTCTTACATAAGCTTGTTTTATTTGTAGACTTTACAATGTGATGAGGCATAAAAAGTTTCCTTTTTTTGTCTTTTTAAAAACTTTAAATGCTTTATTGAGTTGTAATTCACATAGCATAGAGTTCACCTATTTAAAGTGTATAATTCAGTGTTTATACACTTTATTCATAAGACATCTTTCTTGTGATGCCTCTGTCTGCTTTTGGTATCAAGGAAATATTGATGTCATAGAAAGAGTTGTGAATTATTTCTTGTTTTGTAGGCTTGATATTAATTCTACTTTGAAAATTTAGAAGAATTCATTAGTGAAGCTGTCTTGGCTCTTCCTCTTTTCTTTCTTCTTTTTTTGAAGATTTTATTTATTTATTTTTAGACAGAAGGGAAATGGGGGAGAAAGAGAGGGTGAAAAAAATCAGTGTGTGGTTGCCACTCACGCACTCCCTCCTGGGGACCTGGCCCATGAGCCAGGCATGAAGCCTGACTGGGAATGGAACTGGTGACCCTTTGGCCGGCGCTCAATCCACTGAGCCACACCAGTCAGGGCAGCTTTTCTTTTCTTTATGGTTAATGTTTTTATTACTAATTAGATCTCTTTACTTGTTTTAGCTCTATTTATATTTTCTCTTTCATCATGAGTCATTTGCAGTACTATATATCTTTCTAGAAATTTGTTCATTTCATCTAAATTATCTAATTGTTATATAACTGGTAACCTCCACATATTTATAGTATTGAAATTTCTTTTTCTCTTAAGGTTTGTAGTGGTATCCCTCTTTCATTCCTGATTTTAGTAATTTGAATCTTTTCTATTTTTTTCTTCATCAGTTTAGCAAAAGTTTTTAAAATTTAATCTTTTTGAAATTAGATTTTTATTTTATTGATTTTTTCCTATTGTTTTTCTAGTTTTTATTTCATTTATTTCCACTCAGCCATTATCTTTTTCATTTTGTATGTTTTCTAATGCTTGCTTTGAGTTTAGTTTTCTCTACTTATTTTAGTTTTTTAAGATGCAAAATTAAGTTACTGATTTGTGATCTTTTAAAGAAATACACATTTATAAATATAAATTTCCCTCTGAACATTACTTTAATGATATTCTATATGTTTAGTATGTTTATGTTTTGCTTTCATAAATCTTAATATTTCCTAATTTCCCTTGATTTTTCCTCTTTGACCCATTAGTTATTCAAGAGTATGCTATTTAAATTCTGCATGTTTATGAATTTCCCAAATTTTTTGTTGTTATTGGTTTATAGTTTAATTCTGCTATTCTTTAAGAACAAATTTTATATGATCTCAGTCCTTTTGAACATATTGCCTTTGTTTTAGGGCTAGTGTAGGCATACCTTGGAGATATTTCAGGCTCCGTTCCAGACTACTGCAATAAAGCAAATAACTCAAAAAAGCAAGTCACTCAAATTATTTGGTTTCCCATGCATGTAAAAGTTATGTGTATTCTATATTGTAGTCTTTTAAGTATAAAATAACATTATATCTAAAAAAACAATATACATAACTTAATTAAAAATACTTTCTTGCTAAAAAATGCTAACTAGCATGTGAGCCTTCCTTCAGTGCATTGTAATCTTTTTGCTGGTGGGGGGTCTTGCCTCAGTGTCGATGGCTGCCGACTGATCAGGGTAGGGGTTGCTGAAGGCTGAGGTATCTGTGGCAACTTCCAAAAATATGATAGTAGTGAAGTTTGCAGCATCATTTGGCTCTTCCTTCTACAAATGATTTCTTTATAGCATATAATATTGTTTGATAGCATTTTACCTATAGTAGAACTTCTTTCAAAATTGAAGTCATTCTCTCAAATCCTGCTGCTGCTTTATTTGTCCAGATTTATCTAATTTCAACAGTCATTTGGAATTTGTTGTCATTTCAACAGTCTTCACAGCATCTTCAGCAGGAGTAGTTTCCATGTCCAGAAATACTCTCTTTGCTCATCCATAAGAAGCAACTCCTCATCTATTAAAGTTTTATTATGAAATTGCAACAATTTAGTCACTTCTACAGGTTCCACTTCTAATTCTAGTTCTCTTGCTATTTCTGCTACATCTGCAGTTACTTCCTCCACTGAACTTTTCAACCCCTCAAAGTCATCCATAAGAGTTGGAATCAACTTTTTCCAAACTCCTGTTAATGTTGATATTTTGAACTCTTCTAATGAATCACAAATGTTCTTAGTGACATCTAGAATGGCTAATCATATCCAGAAAGTTTTCAATTTACTTGTCCAGATCCATCAGAGGAATCACTAACTATGGCAGCTATATCCTTTATGAAATATATATTTAATTTCAATTATATTTTATTGATTATGTTATTACAGTTGTCCAGTTTTTTCCCTGTTGCCCCGCTCCACCCAGAACCAGCACTCCCTCAGGAAATCCCCACATCGTAGTCCCTGTCCATGGGTCATGCATATATGTTCTTTAGCCACTCTAATCCCTATACATCTCTATGACTACTATTCTGTAACAACCAGTTTGTACTTCTTAATCCCTTCTCCCTGTTACCCCATCCTCCAACCCCCCTCCCATCTGGCAACCACCAATAGGGTCTCTATATCTATGAATATTTCTGTTTTGCTGTTTATTTTGTTTTTTAGATTTAACTATTGATATATATGTGTTTATTGCCATTTTATTGTTCATATTTTTATCTTCTTCTTAAAGAAGACCCTTAAACATTTCATATAAAACTGGTTTGGTGGGGATGAACTTCTTTAGCATTTTCTTGTCTGGGAAGCTCTTTATCTGTCCTTCGATTCTAAATGATAGCTTTGTTGGGTAGAGTAATCTTAGTTGTAGGTCCTTGCTTTTCATCACTTTGAATATTTTTTGCATCCCTTCTTGCCTGCAAAGTTTCTTTTGAGAAATCAGCTGACCATCTTACAGGAGCTTTCTTGTAGGTAACTAACTTCTTTTCTCTTGCTGCTTTTAAGATTCTCTTTTTGTCTTTAACCTTTGGCATTTTAATTATTGTGTATATTGGTGTGGGCCTCTTTAGGTTCATCTCGTTTGGAATTCTCTGCACTTCCTGGACTTGTATGTCTATTTCCTTCATCAAGTCAGGGAAGTTTTCTGTCATTTTTTCAAATAGGTTTTCAATTTCTTGCTCTTTCTCTTCTCCTTTTGGCACCCCCAGTATGTGAATGTTGGTACACTTGAAATTATCCCAGAGGCTCCTCATTACACTGCCTCATTTTTTTGGATTCTTTTTTCTTACTGTTCTGATTGTGTATTTTTTGCTTCCTTGTATTCTAAATTGCTGACTTGATTCTTGGCTTCAGTAGATGATTCTTGGAATCATCTTCTATTGATTCCTTGTCAATTATTCTTCATTTTAGTTAGTTAGTGTATTCTTGGTTGGGTGATGGTGCTCCAACATGGTCTGTAGCTGTCCACTGGGTACATAGACTCTGGGGCCTCCCTAGAGTTGTAAGCCAAGGTCAGCCACAACCTGTATTCTGTCTGGGGTCATCTGGCATAAGCTACAAAGCCATCTGCTATTGGCTGCTACTTGTGCTGGGTTTAGGGGTGCCCAAGAGAGGCCAAGCTATAAACCAAGGCCAGCTGCTGCTACTGCCAGGCCTGGGGCCAATTAACAATAAGCACAGGGCATACTGATGCCAGATGCTGCTTGTTTGAGAGAATTTAGGAACATCTGAAGTAAGAGCCAAGACAAGCCATTCATATGGAAAAGCCACTGGAAACAGCTTGGGTGTGCCCAAACTTTGGGTGGGATGGAGCCTCAGGGTGTCACCAGGATGGTGCAAACAGTGTGAGCCAGGTTGATGGAGTCTCAGACATGACGCCAGCCCAGCCACTCTGTGGGGAAGGGTTCAGGAAGGGTACGATGCCCTCAGCATTTCTGTCTGGGAGAAAGGTGTCCCCAAGTTCTCACCCTAATGCCAGACACTTCAGTTCTTCTGTGTATGCCTCTAGTGTCATTAAAGCCACTGCCCTGGCATTGGATCTCAGAGGGAGTGAGTCCAAGTAAGTCTGTGTCTGGGCCCTTTAAGAGGAACTGCCTGGGACTCTAGAAGTTTCTGTCTTCCACAGCCTCAATATCTACTGGTTTTTATAACCAGAAGTTATGGGGACTTATCTTCCTAGCGCTGGAGCCCTGGGCTGGGGCCGGGACTGTTGTGGGGCTGGAACTCTTCACTCCCAAGATACCCCTCTCGATTTTTATCTACCTCCCATGGGTATGGGACCAGCTGTTCCACATCTCTGCCCTAATACCAGACTCTATGTGGTTTCTTCTTTAATTCTAGGAGTTAGGACTTCCATTTAGCTTCATTTCTGGCAGTTCTGAATAATGGTGGTTCTGTGGTTTGTTGTAAATTTGATGTGGTTGTGCAATGAGGTGAGCTGTGTTTACCCACGTTGCCATCCTGAATGGAAGTCCCCGAAATGTATTTCTTAAACAATAGCACTTGAAAGTTGAAATTACTCCTTGATCCATGGGCTGCAGAATGGATGTTGTGTTAGCATGCATGAAAATAACATTAATGTTGTTGTACATCTTCAGTAGAGCTCTTGGGTGACCAGGTGCATTGTCAATGAGCAGTAATGTCTTCAAAGGAATCTTTTTTTCCCGAGCAGTGAGTCTTAATAGTGTGCTTAAAATATTCAGTAAATCATGTTGTAGAGAGATGTGCTATCATTCAGCCTTTGTTTTTCCCTTTATAGAGCACTGATTGAGTAGATTTTGCATAATTATTCTGGGCCCTAGGATTTTTGGAATGGTAAATGAGCGTGTGGTTTCACCTTAAAATTAACGGCTGCATTAGGTTCCAACAGGAGAGTCAGCTTTTGAAGCTTTGAAGTAGGCATGTTCTCCTCTCTAGCTATAGAAGTCCTAGATAGCATCTTCTTCTAAAATAAAGCTATTTTGTCAATATTGAACATTTATTTAGTGAAGCTACCTACATTAATTATCTTAGCTAGATCTTCTGGATAACTTGCTGCAAACTCTACATCGGCAAATTCTACATCGGCACTTGCTGCGTCATCTTGCACTTTTGTTTTATGGAGATGGCTTCTTTCCTTAAACCATTGTGGCTAGTTTTATCTTTTATACAGACCACTGAAACTTTCTCTATATCAACAATAAGGCTCTTTCGCTTTCTTATCTTTTGTGTATTCACTGGAGTAGCACTTTTAATTTCCTTCAAGAACTTTTCCTGTGTATTCACAACTTGGCCAACTCTTTGGCACAAGAGGCCTAGATATCAGCATATCTTGGCTTTTGACATGCCTTCCTCACTAAGCATAATCATTTCTAGCTTTTGATTTAAATTGAGAGACATGTGACTCTTCCTTTCAATCGAACATTTAGAGGCCATTGTAGGGTTACTACTTGGCCAATTTCAGTATTGTGTGTCAGGGAGTTGGAAGGCCTGAGGAGAGCGAGATAAGGAAACAACCTCTCGGTGGGGCAGTCAGAACACACATTTACTAAGTTTGCCATCTTATATGCTCGTAGTTTGTGGTGCCCTAAAACACAGTAGTAACTAACATCAGAGATCACTGATAACGGATCACCATAACAAATTTAATAACATTGAAAACATTTCAAGTATTGTGAGAATTACCAAAATATGACATAGAGACAAACTGAGCAAATGCTGTTAAAAAATGGTGCCAATAGATTTGCTTAATGCAGGGTTGCCAAAAATCTTCAATATGTGAAAAATGCAGTATCTGCATAGCACAGTAAAGCAAAGTACAATAAAATGAGGTATGTCTGTATATATAATCTGTCTTGGAGAATGTCCTGTGTGTGCTTGAGAAGAATGTGTATTCTACCTTTTCTTAGTGGAGTATATTATAGATGTCTGTTAGGTCTAGTTTGTTTTATAGTGTTGTTTAAGTCTAATGTTTCCTTGTTGATCTTCAACATAATTCTTTTGGGTTTGAATGATAGAGTTATCTTGTAGAAATTCTGAGTGAATGAAAGTTATGTTAAAATTCTGTTTCAAATTCAAGTGCTAAGACTGAGGGACCATATATAGTGACTTAAATGTTTATTGTGTTTATTATTTCCTAGAAAATACAAGGTTTCTCTATAGCTGTTCTTCATTGGTCATATACATAATCTTTGTGTGGGTGAGTCCTTTTTAAATTGGAGAATTTAAAAAAGAGAATCAGAAAATTTAGGTGTAATGATTCCTTACTGATCTCTTGAGAAGTGAAATTCCTCAGTCATAATCAATATGCTAAGTGGTTAACTTTCAACCTCAATGAATTTTTCCCTGTGTTTGGAAAGTATTTTAAAACCTATTTTAAATATTATAAAAGTCAAAATCTTACCTTTTTTTCCTTGGTAGAACGAAAAGGGTCTTGGTCGGAGAGGAGAAATTCTAGTATTGTTGGCAGACGATCACTTGAAAGGACAACAAGTGGAGATGATGCTTGTAACTTGACCAGCTTTCGACCTGCTACCCTTACAGTGACGAATTTTTTTAAGCAGGTATTGCTCTGTCATGTAGGAATTCTAGGGGGCTATTTATCTGTAAATTTCTTTTGGTTTCTGAAAAATCATGATTGTATATGCACATGTAGTACATGTACATGTAATGATTGTGATTTCAAGGAATTGTAAAAAATAAAAAGAATAAATTTATAAAAATAAAAAATAAGTTATATATCTGTTTTATCATTATATTTAAATGTTGACATTGATTAATAATGCATCAGAATCAATCCACATTTATATTCTATTTCTTAATTTTAATATTTTAACTTTTCTTTCACATTGATAGTTTATGGATTTTCTTGGAGTGATTGTGTGGTTATTATATCTGTCCTCCCAACCCAACCCTCCTAACCTTTCACATCCATGGTACGTTGAATAGAACTTTTGGGTCATAGTGGTACATCTCTGTGCTAGCATACCCTTGCTATTCTTACAGGTGAATTTGTAAGTCCAAGAAGTTCTTAAAGATATTTAATTCTTTGCAAGTATGTTTGCTACACTTCAAATCATGAGTCAAGTCAGTATTTCTCAAATGCTTGTCATGATCCTTTAATGCTATGAAAATTTAATATATAATACCCAGCTTTAAAAAAAAACAGTAGGATAGGAATACGAGTATAATAGTGCTTCAATGAGCTTTATTCCTTCTAATTTTTGGTTAGGTGTATGTGCATACTGGGTTTTATGTTAAATAAATTTTATGCTGTGAACCAAGATCAGAAAATTTTGAAAGTCTTTGTGTTAAGTAACCAGATGACCAGACCATATAAGAATGGAAAAACATTTGGATTAGCATGACAAACTGGAGAAGTACCATGCATGTGTTTTGGAGCAGATTGAAGGAGAATGCTAAATACTGTCCCAAGATTCCTCCTTTGGAGATATTATTCTAAATAAAGGGAAGAAATCCTCTCTACTGACACCTTGTAACTTGAGAGGGCAAAATTTTAGGGCATGACATCAACAGATAGCAATCCTCTTGAGGCCTCTTTCACAGTTCTGTATCAATAGCATTCATAGGCAGCTGCTCTCAGAGACTGAAATGGAAAATAAAGCAGGTAAGAAGTGTCTAAAGTGGTAAGGGTCTCTTTATTTTTTATTGTAATACAAGAAAGAATCTAGAAAATGCCAGTGTTACTTGGATGAAGTGATAGCCAAGTAAAGCTATGGAAACAGAGCTGTAGATTTACTGGGTATATATAAAGACATAACCTTGCAGCTTTGACATTTCTCTCTTTTTGTACTTCATCAGCTGCTTCATCACTTCTGCTGCTATTTCCACAGCTCTTTTTTCATTTCTTTAGCTGCTTTATCATTGAACTGGTATTGGAAGCTGAAATCAACAAGTTATCCATCCATCTTACCCACCTATTTATTCAAAATGTATTTTTTGAGCATTCACTATGTACTGAGCTTCAATTTTCCCACCTACCTATTTATCCAACAAATACTTTCTGAGAATTCACTGTGTACTGGAGACCGGTAACTAGAAACTAGTGCAAAGTGACTGTGAAAAGAGAATGAATGACTGCTGGAGACAACAAAGCAATGGAGAGCATTAACACCTGACTTTTTAGAGCTCTAATTTTTTTTAACTATTCCTGTGTACAATTTTTATATTTTTTAAATAGCTAGAATATTATACATCAGGCAAATACAAATTAAGTAATAAGCAGGGATTATAATTTTAAAAAAGTAGAATTTAAGGCACAAGTTTCTCCTAAATGAGATACAGACAGTTGTTTTTTTTAAAATTGATGAGCAATTACTATCCACGATTGGGATATAGTAATCAGCATTTTTGTACTGATTTTAAATGTGACAAGCTAAAATTATGAGGAATACATGGAGATTTTAAAATAAAATGAAACACATCGGTTTTAAGGACATTTGTTGTATTTATTGAAATGTGTATAAGTTATCTGTTGCTTCAGGAGTACACAACAGTAAACATGCAGTGTGGAGAAGGGCTTGTCGGCTAGGCTCATTCACATGTTTTGAAGTTGACTGGGGTCAGCTGATCTAGACTGACTTCTGCTGAGAAGACAGAAATGACTCAGATCTCTCCCATGTTTCTCAACTTGTATTCTCATCATCTAGTAGGCTAACTTGGTCATGTTCTCATAGCAGTAGCAGAAGTTCAAGAGAGAGGAGGGCAAGCTCACTTGTGTAAATGTTTTTCAAGTTTCTGCACCACCTTTGTTTACTGTACAAAGCAAGTCACATGGCCACACCTAGGGAGGGAATTAATGTCCCACCTAACAAAAGGTACGGAAACAGGGAGTAAAGAATGGAGGTCAATGATATACTCAATTTAACAGGTTAAATAGAAATAATTGAATCTAGAGATAATCTTAATGTATTATAGATAAGGACCATTTAAAGATCTATATTGTGTATTCTAGAGGAAAGAATATACTGTTTTAGCAACTGATGGAACATTGGAACATTTACAATAATACTGAAAAAATCTTCATAAAGTCAAATTTGCAAAATGTAACTTAATAAAACTAAAAACTATTTATAAAAGTATTAACAAAAATGTCCAACCTGTTAGAAATTAAAAATCACTTTTCTAGATAATAGGATAAAAGATGATTAATTTTGTACCCTGTTCAAAATATAATAGTGAGCAAATGGGATATTGCTCAGGATGAACTCACAGTAATAAAGTAGCCTTAAATATATTTATTACTAAATAAGATAAAAAGACAATCTATGAACTATGCATTAAAAACACTAAGATATCAAATGCAGGAGGTTTGGATTAATAAAATCTAAACACTAACTCTTGAATAAAATAATAAAATCAATCCTTATCTAATTTAATTGCAAAAAATTATATTAAATTGAAAAATTTGTATTAATTGAACATGGTTTGGTTTTGTTTGTCTCTTTTCCCATGACTGAGGTCTCTTCAGAGTTTTCTTTCTGGTCTTAGTATCAGGATAGTTGTACTTTTCTTCGAGAGCAGTTTTATTGTCATTTCTTTCCTTTTTCAAATTTACTCAATGTTATATATTTTGTATTTGAGAAATTTGGTGAGGTAAAGTTGAATAGACAAATACAAACTCAAGTGTAATAAATTTATAAGATTGTCAAATGTCTGTTTTATGTCTATATTCTTATTTTTTTATCTTTTTTCATGTACCTGTAATTTGTATTGATTTTCAGTATTTTAGTGTCCTGTAATATCTTATAGACATAATGAGCTATAAATAAATATATAAAATTTAAAAACAGTTGTATCATCACATGTAATAAAATTGAAAGCATAGAAAGGGAAATAAATCAGCATATGAGCTTTTTATCATGATTATATTAACTTTACTTTTATGCTTACTAAATTGAAGGAAGAAGGGCAGGATTATTAACAGGCAATATTTTTAATCTACTGTATTTATTTTATCAAATAATTTTCCTTGTTTTTAAAATCAGGAAGGAGACCGCTTAAGTGATGAAGATCTGTACAAATTTCTTGCTGATATGAGAAGGCCATCTTCTGTTTTACGGAGACTAAGACCAATTACAGGTATTGTAAAATTTTGAGTAGAAATGGTAATAACTGTTATCACCACAAATATATTGTGTTGTTTGTAATTAAGTATTCCTTTTTTCATTTATTTGGCCCACGTGTCTTTCTGTGCTCAGGGCTTGTTAGTCTTCTTCATCTCATTCTGCTCTCATGTGGTCTAACAGTTTCGATGCAGGACCTTTGATAATTTGGGTACTAAAATGAGAACAATGAATAATATCATGGTTTAAACAAATAGTACATGAAATGGTAAAATTTAGAAATTAATTCATATTATGACCAGAATAAAACCATTTTTAAGCTTATCAAGTTTAAATAAAATATTTAACCTTTGAAATGTTGGCTTGTTCCTGTGCTCGATTTCTGTGTTTTTTTTTTCATTTTGCTTCTTCCTCCTTGTTCATTCATTCATTCAATATATTATATGTACTTCTGTCTTCTCAGTAACTGATACCTTTGAGACTTTCTAAAATGAAGTAATTTTGAGTTCTGAGATGATAGTAATTTGGTTTCTTCCAGACTTCTTACAAAAATAGGATCTATAGTCTTCCCAAAACATTTCTAACATGAAGTTTTTATTTATTATGTTTACATTGTTTTTATGTGTTTTTATATGCAGCTCAGTTAAAGATAGACATTTCTCCAGCACCTGAAAATCCTCATTATTGCCTGACCCCAGAGCTTCTGCAAGTGAAGCTTTATCCTGACAGTAGAGTTCGACCTACCAGAGAAATTTTGGAGTTTCCTGCTAGGGATGTCTATGTTCCAAACACTACTTACAGGTAACACAGTGTAATTTGGTAGAATTTTTAAAAAATATACTGTATACTCCAATATTAAAGTAGAACTAAAATGAAACTCTTCAAAAATCTTTTATATCTTTGTTACATATTTTATTTTTTACTATATGATGTTATTAATAGCTGTAATATATTAAGCTTTTACTGTGTGCCAGGTATAATGTTAATTGTCTTACATGCATTATACTATTTACTTCTCATAACTTGAGGTAGGTGTTACCTTCATTTTAGAAGTGAATAAACTGAGGGATAGATTCCTGGCCTGGGCACATACCTAGGTGGTAGGTTTGGTCCCAGGTTGGGATGTGTAATGGAGAAAACTGATCTGTTTCTCTTTCACATTGATGTTTTTTTCTCTCTCTCCCTCTTTCTTTCTCTCTCCACTTCTCTCCCGTTCTCTGTCCCTTCCTCTCTCTCTAAAATCAATGAAAATATCTTCTGGTGAGGATTTGTTAAAAAAAGATGCAATGATGATCAAGTTGACTGTAAGCTTTAAAAAATATCTAGGTTATAAAGAAATAATAGTTTTCGTGTTATTTGAAATGCTACGACCAAATGCAAATCTTATGAAAAACTGGTAATTGGGTTCCTGTAACCGATATTTGTTAACCATATTTTATTTTTCGGAATTATTTAAAACTGAGAATTGACTGGTTTTTCTTCTTTTAACATGGGGATAATAAAAGTCCCTGTACTATTTCTGAGGATTAAATACATAATAAATGCAAAACTTTTTACAAAGGCCCTGATACATTAAACTCTAATAGAACTTAGACATTATTATTATCCTTAGATTACATTCACCAAAGCATTACACATCTTGAGAAAAATTGGTTTGCATGCATGAGAGTACTGGGCTTTTTGGGTATAACTGGATAAGAATTATTTAAAAAGGAAGATTATCAAAGTCAGTAGTAGTAGCCTGCATTATATTATTACATAGGCCTTCAATGCCCATGAGACCTGAATACTAAGTCACATAGGTTTCTTACTCTGTTTAGTTAGAAATGTTTAATCTCATGGATAGCTAATATTTTTAGGAATTTTTAGTTCATTTAAAAAAAATCTTTTAGCATATCTAGACAATCTAGTATAGATAGAAATGTATGACAACCTCAACAGACAAACTAAGAGAGATGTCATAAAAATTTACATAAAATTCCATAAATATTTGCTGATTGAATTGTTATAATGGATCACAAGAATACTCTTCTAGTTCAGTTTGAAATCTTTTATCTTCTGAGGAATGTTTTGTGGTAAGCTGTAATTTCTGGTACTACACATTAGTGTTATTAAACAAATCTATATGTGTGCATTTTCCCAGTGAATAATGTTAAAAAAAGAAAGTAAAGTTGATACTAGAATCTTTCAAAGTTTATATACAGCCATTTTCTCATTAATCCTGCATAGCAGCCTGCACAGGACCAATACAATTATCCCTGTTTTATCGATGACAGAGCTGACATTCCAGAGGGCTCAAATTTGAATCTGAAAAGACTAGAAATTTAAGCATCTTTAATATGAGTTTTAAGAAAATATTTGCACATGGTATTTATTTTTAGTACAAAACTTGAGTGTATTTTAAAGGGTCTAGTTGGGTAAAAAATATTTAAAAATTATTGTCTGAAGGGAGGGAGAATGAGCGGACAGGACTAAGGCAAACATTTGACTGAGGCAAGAAACCATAAGGAGAAAGAAGTGTATTCTTCAAGTAACAGATTTCCTGTTGCTTAATACCTTTTGCTTCCAATCCGTATTAGTATATGTATAAAATATATATTTTGGTTTAATTTCTTATTTTTATTTTTTAAATATATGCTTTTTACAAAGGCATAAAAATATGCTTTTGAAGATGATTAAGATTTCTCAGAGATTTTAAAAAATTTTTGTGTTAAGCTATTTAATTACTTTGAATTATAGTTATAAAAATATTAAAGTTATGTATGTTTCTTTATTAATTAAGTAAAAAGAACTAGCTGCTGCAGGTCTAAAAACTACTATATATTCTAAGTATCTATAAGCATGAGCATTATTTTGAGATATATGCAGTAGTTGTGATATAAAAATATGCATATCTATTAATGACAAAGTCTCATGTATTGCTAATACCAGTATGGTTAGCTTCCTACATTCAAAATATAAAAAAGTACAAATTTCAGTGAAAATTATGAAATTTTTTTTTTGGTTATAAACCAAATGTATTATTAGAATTTTATGCTTATTTAGTAGAAATTTTCAGGAATACTTATAATTTGATATTATGTTAGTATAAGAATTGTTCCACTATCCCCACAAAATGCTCAAATTTACATATTTTACTTTTCTAACATACATCTTTGAAAACTTTTTCTTTTTGAAAAAATTTATTTTACTGGCGTGACTTTGGTTAATAAAATTATATAGGCTTCAGATGTACAATTCTATAATATATCATCTGTACATTGTATTGTGTGTTCACCACTCCAAGTCAAGTCTCCTTCTGTCACAATTTCTTTCCTCTTTGCCCTCTTCTACTTCCCTTGCTCCCTTTTTCTGCTGGTAATCACCATACTGTTGTCTGTGTCTGTGGGTTTTCTTTTTTCTTTCTTTTTTTGGGGGGCTTAATCCCGTCAACTTTTTCACCCAGTCCCCCAAACCCCCTCTCATCTAATAGCTGTCAGTCTCTCCTCTGTTTCTATGAGTCTGTTCTGTTTTGTTTGTTTATTTTGTTCATTAGATTCCACATATGAGTGAAATCATATGGTGATTATATAGTATATGTCTTTCTCTGACTGGCTTATTTCACTTAGCATAATACTCTCCAGATTCATCCATGCTGTCCCAAAGGGTAAGATTTCCTTCTTTTTACTGCCAAGTAGTATTTCATTGTGTAAATGAACCACAGCTTTTTCATCCACTTATCTACTGATGGGCACTTCGGCTGCTTCCAAATTTGGACTATTGTAAATAACGCTGCATTGAACATAGGGGTGCATATATTCTTTTCCATTCAAGTTTATGGTCCCTTGCCTTAAAAAGTATTAGTCTTTCTATTTATTTTTAGTTTTCATAGATGTCTAGAGCTATTTGCACATACTCTGCTATTTTAGTTTTGCTAGATATACAACTCCAGTTTTTATTGCATCGAATTAGTTCTAGTTTATTTTAACTACAAAAATTCTTAGGTTGAGAGCTGTTTTCTAACATTTTGCTATAGCCACCCAGGAGTTTTTAATTAGGTGCCTGCATTTGAATGTGGTTGAGTGTTATCTCAGACTCTGAGGGAAGGAGTAAAGTTCCAGCGGTAGTAACAGTGTGAGGAGAGCAGTTTTGTTCTCCTACCCTGAGAATTAGAATATTTTAAATTAGGGAGCATTTTTATACAGATTATATTTTTAAAGAGAGCTGAAGAGATCCATTTTTACAAGTATATGTTTGTTTAGAACTTTATAGTTCATAAAACCAAATACAGTATCTTGATGATTTCAACAACCTCATCAAGTAGATTTGGCAAGGTTATTCCCATATAATATGGAGTGTGGAAACTGTGGCTTAGTTTATTTCATGATAAATGGTTATAGTTGTACATCTTTAAGGTTGTAGGTTATTGCTTTTTCAAATATACCTAATCATTTTTTTAGATCACAGGTGGCAAACACAAGGCCCATGGTCCAAATCTGGCCCTCCACCTTGTTTCATCTGCCCCGCACCTTGTTTCTAGGTGTCATCGCCAAGCTCCTTGCCCCTAGTTAGAGTAGTTACATTTATACAGTCCTAAAATTACATTCGGCCCTTTGAAGGCAACCGCGAGGCTGATGCAGCCCAGGGTAAAATGAGTTTGACCCCCTGTGTTAGATGTTATGATTGCTCCTTGGGTTAAGCGTATAAATTTATAAAAGTAGTTTTTATTCTTGATTTTGTACTTTAAAAAAGATCATTGTAACCTCATTGTAAAGGCTTACTGTTAATCCTACTTTCATGACCTTGAACTGCACATTTCATACCAATTGAGTAATTTTGACCTAGTTGATTTTCCATGAGAACACTTTGCAATTTGATAAAAAGGCCAACTAACTGTTGGCTCACTTTTCAATTTTGAAAACTTCTATGTCGGTTGATCATACATAAATGCAATGCTTATTGTTAGTGATGGGGAAGAAAAACAAGGAAATTTGATTATCCTATAGCAAAAGGCAGAATATGTAACTACATATTTGGACCAGGTTTCATAAAGGAGGCAAATAGTAGGTACTCAATAAATACAGATTAATGAATACATTTTTGATTAATGAATGAATTAATTGATATCTGTGAGTTACACTATTAGAAAGGAAAGATACAGGCATGAAAACATGTTGATTCTAGGATGAGAGAGAGTGGGTAAATTATACTAAAATAGGTAACCCTGAAAGAGGAAATGTGTATACTTGCTCTCAGTAAAATTCACACTGGTTCAGAATAAACTTTTGGTATAGAAAGTTTTCAATATAGTAGTCTCTCTGTATTTGTAGGGGATTTGTTCCAACACCCCCATAGGTTGCCTGAAACCCCTGGTAGTGACAAACCCTGTGTGGTAAGTTCTCACTTAATGTTGTTGATAGGTTCTGTGACTTTAAGTGAAATGACATATAGCAAACCAATTTTATCATAGCGTAATTGATATAAACAAGAGTTAAATTTCTGTAGCATATCATCAACATTATAATGAAACAATGTTATTTGAGGACCTGTTATATTATACTATGTTTTTTCCCATACATACATATCAATTCTAAAGTTTAATTTAGAAATTAGATAGAGCAAGAGATTAACAACAATAACCAATACCAGAGCAATTATAACAATATACTATAATAAAAGTTATGTGAATGTTGTATCCCTCTCTGTGTCAAAATATCTTACAGTACTCTCACCCTTCTCATGATGATGTGAGATGGTATAGTGCCTACATAATGAGATGAAGTGAGGTGAGTGACGTAGGCATGGTGACATAGTGTTAGGCTATACTGACCTTCTGGTAGTACAGCAGAAGGAGGGTCATCGAGCCACCATGATGTCATGTCTTCCACTAACAAATTTAATGCCCTTTCCATTTTATCTCAGCATTTATCATGCACTGGGGCTGTATGTAACTTGGGCATTTTGAGGTGTGAGAGGAAAACTAACACATATGTCTTTTTTCTTCACAATTTTAGATAGCACATTTGTTTTTACTGTAGTTTGGCAACCTCAGACTATGATGTTTTTTCATTCCAAGTCTAGAACTTCCACCTTCCGCTTAAAGGAAGCACTTTAAGGCTTTGGCATATCCTAATTGCCTGCATCACTACTCTTGTGCTTTGAGAACATTATTATGCAAAATAAAGGGCACCACTGCTATCTACTACATACAATAAATCTGATTACCTAGACTGCTACTTAGTGACTAATGGGTATGTAGCATATATAGCTCCTTGATGCTGGACAAAGGGATATTCGCATCTCAGGAAGGTTGAAGTGGGATGATGTGGTACATAATGCTACTCAGCACAGCACACAATTTAAAACTTGAGAATTGTTTACTTTTGAAGTTTTTCATTTAATATTTTGGACCACAGTTGAGCATGGGTAACTGAAATCATGGAAAGCAAGACCACAGACGAAAGACAGGAACTACTGTATTTCGTTAAAATCAAGTTGATTGACCATCTTTGCTCTTGGAGTTTTCATTACTTTTTCCTCAAAAGTTTTATTATTATTTTGCCAGATTTCCTTTTCTGTCTTTTCTTCATTTGCTAAGTGTCAGTTGAGGGGTACAAACAGTAATGGGGCAAGGTTTCAGAGAAAGGAGCCTCCATTTATTTACTAGATGTTTATGGGAAAAGTGAGATTATTTGTACCTTGAAGTATTAATAGGACCTAGCCAAGCAGAAAGATCTGGGTAGGCATTCTAGACAGATGGAATTGCATTAGGAAAGTATATAGGGGATGGTTAAAAGTAGATAATTTTGATGAGAGCTGAGGTATTGTGTTGGGCCAAAACTAGTTAAAAAGGAATTACGGGTCAGATTATAAAAACCCTTAGTACCTGGAAGAGATTTGGATTTCATTCTGTAGGCTTTATGCTCTTTTAATTGGGGTACATGTTCTTTTGAAGGCACAGCTATAATGGGATATGCAAGTCCACAGGGTAGACATTATATATCTTCCAGGAACATTACCTTTTAGAAGATTTGGGGAGGAAATAACTTTTTATATGAAGATAGATTTGTGGAATGGAAAACATATGCAATTTTAAGATAAGATTCTAAAGCTTAAGATAAAATCCTACTAAGATTCTAAAATTAAGATGCTTAGATCAAACCATTTTATCTTATTACTGCAGAATCTATAAGGATATGTTTTTATTATCCTTTGTGGTTATGCTCTTTTAATAGACAAGTTTGAGTGACACATATTGAAGTAGTATATAGTCATTACAAATTTGTTTCAGCAATATTGAGGGGAAATAGACATAAAATTAGGAGCCCAGGCAGGAGACTATTTAGATAATTTTAAGACTCAGGTTAAAGGTAGATCTTGGTAGGTTTTTGGTAGCAGAAATGGGAAGAAAGCATATCAAATTAAGAGACTTTTTCAAAAGAAAATTGTAATGGATTTAGTGGCTTGTGTTATAGGAGAGGTAGTTTACAAAGTTAAGTGAAAAGCCAGAGATGTTTCTTGGGTTTTAAACTTCTGTGACTGGGAAGGATGGTGATAGTGCCATTAATGAATATAAGGAAGTAAGGAGGGGAGTGGGGTAAGGTAATAATGGAGGAAGGACCAGCAGCGGTAGTAAGGTATTCATGAATTTGTTATTTGATATGTTGGATTTGAGTAGACTAGGATATTAAAAGGAGAAA
The DNA here is from genome assembly GCA_028533065.1 of Trachops cirrhosus. Classification (NCBI taxonomy): domain Eukaryota; kingdom Metazoa; phylum Chordata; class Mammalia; order Chiroptera; family Phyllostomidae; genus Trachops; species Trachops cirrhosus. The sequence goes on along the minus strand of CM052542.1, from coordinate 40,731,548 downwards.
TGGCAGATAGGCAATGTAAGAAGGAGAATTGGAGGGAGATCTGGAAATAATATGCAGATTTAGGAACTATATTCATGGAAAATAAATGATTCTATGAGAGTAGATTGAGTTTCTGAAGGTCAGAGTAGAAGAGATGATTGAATGTTGTACATTGGCCCATAATCCTAAATACTAAGAAGGAATAGAACTATAAAGATGGATTCAAGTTATGGATATTCCTCAGAGTGTGTTGTAATATTTGGAAGCAAAATGAAAGTCAAGTTTGAGAAAAGAATGTTATTAGTAGGTAGTAGGAAGAGCAAAGGGTATGTGGACTGAGAAAAGGGCTTTATATTTGACAATTGTGAATCAGTGGTGAAATTAAAACACTTTTGGCAAAGTACTGAGGACAGAAGGACATGATTTTGTGAACAGTAAACAAAAAAAATTCTTGCTCTTTTCTCTACCAGAATTATCTCTCAATTTGAGCTTTATATTTAAAGGAGAAAAAAACTAACAGAACTTCCAAAAGGAACAAAATGAACATATTGTTTGAGAATTGTAAAGAACTGAAAAACAAATAGAAGAAGTAATGGTATATTAAATAATGCACTATTTTGCACTTGAAAGCTTCAGTTTTTTTTTTTTAAAGAAAGCTGTTTTGCTATTCTGGCTCTAAAAAGTCAGTTTTGATGGTTTGGGTGAGGTTCTGAACACTAGAACTTATTCTTCCCTATATTCTTTTGTGCTTTTTTTGGAACAAAATATTTACTTAGGATCCCCATAAATCATACATATTATATGTGAGATATTTCTTGTACATGACATATACTTGTGTACTGGATAATTTAAAATAAATAATGCTGAACACTTATTAACTAAAGTGAGTGAGTCACTGTATAACTTCGGCAGTGTATCCTTTAAAAACTGGATTTAATTCAATTTTTTAAAAATTTAAATTTTTATTTCTCTTTGGTAATTTCTTTAAAAACTTATTTTAAAATTAATACCAACAAGTGACACTGTTGTCAAAATGTTTATATCTAATAATCCTTGAGGATTTAGAATTTAAGTCATTTAAATTAGAAATAACAGTCATACTTCTATAGGATATAAATTTAAAAACCTACAAGAATTTAAATTTCTATAATTTAGAGGACTGAGTTTTTTTTTTTTTTTTTTAAAGATTGTATTTATTTATCTTCAGAGGGGAAGGGAAGGAGAGAGGGAGAGAAATATCAATGTATGGTTGCTTCCTGTGCATTCCCTGCTGGGAACTGGCCTGCAACCCAGGCATGTGCCCTGACTGGGAATCGAACCGTGATCTCTTGGTTCACAGGCCCGCGCTTAATCCACTAAGCTACACCAGCCAGGGCGAGGACTGAGTTTTTATTGAATTTGGAAACATATATACACATGTCTCAGGCTGTTTAAACAGTGAAGAAACTGAGTATTTTTTAATCTATTTGAAAACCTACACATAAGTATTAGCCTCACACCATGTCAAGGGAATAAGTTATTAAACTTTAACTGGATGTCACAAATATACTCATTCTTAATGTATTGTGATAAGATCCCTTAAAATGTTTTTTTTCCACAGTAGTTAAATGTTAAAATATATAAAACATATACATTATAGATAAGTTAGAAAATTTATGTTAAGGTACAGTGGTACCTGATATAAAAGTCAATATGACTTAGTAATCATGATCTACTGAGTTTAAGACAGTGAATGTATTTCAGTACAGTATTTCATAGGACTTCACAAGTAAAGCATGTAAAACACTTACTCCAAATTATTTTATAGCAAAATTAAGCATCAGTTTAAAAATTTATATTATAGATTTTCATATGTACTATGAACTGAGTAAAGTTTGGTTTTGAAGTAATAGAATTACAGCTTTTGAGACCTATACAACTGTTAGTCCTTTACTTTTATTCAAGTTTAGAATTTTAGCAAGAAAACTAGTCTTTTTATAACCTGGGAAGTTGTGAAATTAGCCCATATGCTGACTTAAAATAGAAGAGTCTTTTGTAAGTTTTTTATTTAAAACAGTTATTTAAAAATTCCCCATTGGTTGGAATTTAGATTGTGACATCTGAAATCAATTTTCATATCACAAAATAAATGAATAAATGATATCATAAGAATATCATTGAGAAGGTAAATGGTGTTCTTTTAAGTGAGTGATGATATATTTAATCTTAAATTGATAGTGGCTTTAAAATAATCTTTTTCTGAAGCCTCTACTAGGGATTCAATATCAGATTATTAAACCACAGTAACTTGTAAAGATTTTAATGTTTAATTTATTGGCTTTTTCATTTGCCTTAGTTCATTCAAAGCTTTCTGAATCTGTTGGACGGATCAACATTTTGGTTGATTTGATAGAGTATAATCTTCCATTTTGAGACTTCCAACATATTCCTCTTCTCCTTTCTGGCTTAGCTTTTGCTCTTGGCTTATTATATTTACCATTTAGGTTGTTTTCCTCACATACATTGTGCCACCACCAGCCTCCTAAAGAAGACAGATATACAATTCAGTGGATACAAACTCTTATGTAGATATTGTTATTGTATTTCCCCATTAGTATATATATTCTCATTTCTTATAAAATACGATAGTGTTATATGATACATCTTTATTTTAAATAATCTATACAAGTCTCATATACTTCAACAAAAATAAAATATCTGAGCAAGGTTAAAGGTAAAATACTTAGTTAAATTAAAATCAAATTTTAACACTTAAGATACCTTTATCTATGGAAAAAATGTTTATTTGGAATTCAGATTTTAAAGAGTTGACATTGTAGATATTAGTTAATACTTGGGGAAGATAGTATGAACACAGAAAAACAAAGTGTTGAGACTTCCAGTCAAGATGGTGGCACAGACATAGCTCGTCTATTTGCACAACCACATCAAAATTACAACTAAAATATAACACAGTGATCACTCAGGACCATCAAAAATTGAGTTCAATGAGAGTGTGACTCCTCCAGAATTAAAGAAACCCCATATATATATACATACACACATATATATACATATATATTATATGTGGTATATAGGTATCCAGTCTGGTAGGAGTGTTGCAGACACAGAAAGGGCTGGTCTCTCATCCATGTGTGGTGGATAAAATTTGGAATATCTCAGGAGTGAGGAGTCCTAGCCCCACACCAGGCCCCCAAGCCCAGGGTTTCAGTTCGAGGAAGGTAAGTCTCCACAACTTCTGGTTGCAAAAACCGGTGGGGATTGAGTTGGTGGAAGAAGCTGCTGAAGCCCCAAGTAGTTCCCCTTAAAGAACCTACACATGAATCAACTACTGAGACTCAAGACTCACACCCTCTGAGCTCCAGCATCAGGGTTGCAATTTGAATGCCTCTGATGCTATGAGGAAGAAACTGAACTGTCTGGCATGAAGGCTAGCAGAGGCCAAGGTCCCGTCTCTAAACCTTCCCCCCACAGAACCGGCAAGCTGGTGCCATATCTGAGACTCCATCAACCTGGCTACACTGTTTGACCTACCTTGGAAATCCCCAGAGACTCTGCCCCACCCAACTTCCGGCCCCCACCCAAGCTGCTTTTCCATATGAATGGCTATTCTTGGCTCAAGCTTCACAACTTTGTAAATCCTCTCAAACAAGCAACAACTGGCCTCAGTGTGGCTCCAGGCATGGCACTAGCAGCAGCCAGCTAGATTCACAGTTTGGCTTTGTCTGGGAATTTCTAAGCCCAGCAAAAGTAGCAACCATATCAGATTGCTTTATAGCTCAGGCAGGGTGGCCCCAGGCAAAACACAGGTGGGGGCTGACCTTGGCCTGCACCACCTGGGAAACCCCAGGGCCAGTGCACCCATTGGACAGCTATAGATGACATCAGAGCACCTCAACCCTATGCTTAACAGCTGATCTCCACAGAGGGTGGAGGTTGGTGTTAAGGGGTCACAGCCAGTCCTTGTGGCTGACTGGCCTGGATAAATCCCTCCCATTGACCTGCCAACAGCAACCAAGGCTTAACTACAATAGCAGGGTGTCGTTGGACCACACAAAGGGTGCACCTTGAGTACTCGGCTTGGGTGATAGGGGAGGCTGAGCCACTAGTTCCTATAAGACACCTACCACATTAAGCCATGCTACCAAGACAGGAAGTTAAAGCAGCTCTACCTAATATATAGAAACAAACACAGGGAGGTTGCCAAAATGAGGAGACAAAGAAATATGGCCAAATGATAGAATAGATCGAAACTCCAGAAAACGTACTAAACAAAATGGAGATAACAATCTATCATATGAAGAGTTTGAAATACTAGTTATAAGGATGCTCAAGGAACTTAGTGAAGACCTCAACAGCATATAAAATATCTGGTCAGAAACGAAGGGTACAATAATTGAAATAACAACTTACAGGGAAACTACAGTAGAGTGGATGAAGTTGAGAATTGAATCAATGATTTGAAACATAAGGAAGCAAAGCACAACCAATCAGAACAATAAAAAGAAGAGAGAATTTTAAAAAATGAGGATAGTGTAAATAGCCTCTGGGACAACTTCAAGAAGTCGAACATTCGCATCATAGGGGTGCCAGAAAGAGAAGAGAAAGAGCAAGAAATAGGAAATCTGTTTGAAAAAATAATGAAAGAAAACTCCCCTAAATGGGCAAATGAAATAGACGTGCAAATCTAGGAAGCATAGAGAGTCCCAAACAAGATGGATGCAAAGAGACCCACTCCAAGAGATATCATAATTAAAATGCCAAAGGTTAAACTAAAGAAAGAATCTTAAAAGCAGCTAAAGAAAAGAAATTAGTTACCTACAGGGGGGTTCCCGTAAGACTGTCAGCTAATTTCTCAAAAGAAACTTTGCAGACTAGAAGTGATTGGGAAGAAATATTAAAAGTCATGAAAAGCTGGGAACTACAGCCATGATTGCTTTATCCAACAAAGCTATCATTTAGAATTTAAGAGCAGAAAAAGAGCTTTCCAGACAAAAACAAAACAAAAAACTAAACTAAAGGAGTGCACATGAAATTATTATTATATGAAATGTTAAAGGGACTTACTTAACAAAAAGAACATGAAAACTATGAACAGTAAAATGGCAAAAAATGCAAATCTATCAACAATTGAATCTGAAAAACTAAGCAAATGAAGAACAGAGACAGAGTCATGGATACAGAATCATGGATAGTTTTGGTGGTTGCTAGATGGAAAGGGATTGTAGGGGAATGGGTGAAGAAGTGAGGGGATTAATAAGTACAAATAGGTAGTTACAGAATTGCCATGGGGATGTAAAGTACAGTACAGGAAATGGAACAGCTAAAGAAAATACATGCATGATGCATGAACATGAACAGTGGTGGGGGGATTGCCTGAGGGAGTGGGGGGTGCTGGGTGGCAGGGGGGGCCCAGGGGAAAAATCAGGACAACTGTAATAGCATAATCAATAAGATATAATTTATAAAAGAGAAAATAAAAGAAAAACAAAGTATTGATATTAGGAAAAGTATACCTGAATAACTTTCTGGACAGAGGAAGTGTTCTTGTGCTTTGTGATCCCAAGTAGAAAACACCAAATCTTTGTTTTCTGGGAGTATGTTGGGGACATTTCCTTTAATTTCAGTGAGGCGTAGTTTATAGTTGGTTTCATGATTTCCCAAGTGAAAAGAATATTCAATATAATGCTTGGTGTCTTTCCAGTCTTCTAGCTCAATTCGTAAAATATAATTAGATTGCTTTACTATGGAGTATATCTTCTCTAGACCCAACCAAAATTCTCCTGAAAAGAAAAGTTGTAAAAATCTATGGATTGTTAACTGCAGAATAGGTTTTGACATGATTTTTTTGAGACAGATTTTTACTAGTGTAAGTAAATGAGTTGTTTTAGTCTTGAATTCTTTTGTTATTTTAGAGTCTCTGAAAAGATTTCTTTTTAAACCAGTTTTTTTGAAGATAGTTACATGTACAAAAAATATTAAGGATATTAATAGGCTTTCCTAAATCTGATTATCCTTTCTAAAATGGGTATTATAAGACATGTTTCATGGGTTAAACACATTAAGGTCTTATAGGTATTTTTAGGTCTGGTCATTGGTAAAATATTATCTCACCTCTGGGTCCTTATATGTACTGGCTTTACTATAATCTCTTTACTAATACCCATATATGATCAAGTGATTTGTTAAGTATTTTTAGGGACATGGATAATGGCAGTCATTTTCCTCAAATTTAGCCTTGGCTTTTTTTTTTTTTAAAGATTTTATTTATTTATCTTCAGAGGGGAAGGGAAGGAGAGAGGGAAAGAAATATCAATATATGGTTGCTTCCTGTGTATTCCCTACTGGGAACTGGCCTGTAACCCAGGCATGTGCCCTGACTGGGAATCGAACCGTGATCTCTTGGTTCACAGGCCCGCGCTTAATCCACTAAGCTACACCAGCCAGAGCAGCCTTGGCTTTTGATATTTCCTGGATATATATATTTATTTGTGAAAAAAGAAGGAAGGAAATCTTTAAAAACATTTAAAATTAAAAAGCATAATTCTTAATAACTTCTATAAAAAGTTATTTTTATTTGAAATTAAAAACATAATAAATACAAATAGATCTTTTTAAATTATCACAATCCTTTTATCAAAATATTTATGGGGAAAAGTAAAAATTTTCTATTGATATTGAATTAGTAACAGATTTAATTTTAAGGATAGCCAGTACAAATGGCTTACTTTCTTTTTCTTTTTCTTTTATCTCAAATACAATTTAAGGGGAAGGCTGACAAAAATTGGTGAAACACTAAGATTACCATCAACAGTGTTCGGTCAATTTTGCTTATGAACTAGAAACCAGGAAGCAAGGAAAAGTTGTTTTTTCAACACCAAGCATATATATATAATACCCACCACCAAGGTGGGGGAAGAGGAATTACATATTTGGGGAATAGAAATTTGATTCCAAAGCTGATTTCCTATGTGCTTCCAATGGGTTATTATAAGAAAACCTAAATTTAAAGATGTGAGAGCCACATATTGGGCACTCATTTATGCGTAGATTTTTGAATGCATTGTAAATGGCATACCTGCTTATAGAAATAAATGAGTACTTTGAACTTAACTATCAGCCTTTTATTGTGGAGTTCATTAACTCTTAGAAGATTTGAAGTTACAAAACGTTATTGAATACACCTTTTAGTTAGGTATTTAACTGGTAGTTTGAATGCAGTTTTTTTTTAATGTTCAAATAGTATGTATCAGGTATTTAAAAATTTGATAAAAGAATGTTTTCTACCTTATAAATGTGTACTTATATATCATTCATGGCTTATATAACATGTTTTTTGGGTTTTAAACCTTGGTATTTATTTTTATTTTGCTTATTTTTATCTTGTTTATTTTCTGATCCAAATATAATAATTGCATTGAGTTAACTAATTTATTTTAAATTACACATCTTATAGTATACATTTATATTTAAATAATTGAAATCTAAGCATTTTATACTATACACCTGATAGCTTCATCTCTCCCAACCTACAAATAATTGGTATCTAAAATGCTAATAAGGAGGAGTTATAATGATAAATATGGTTTTCTTTGTTGCTCATTCATAGCACTTACCTTGTATCAAAGTACATAGCACTTAATCAAAATTGTTTTTGAATAATTATGATAAACAGAAGCCATTGAATTAAATTGTGATAAGTATACTTAAGAACAGACATGTAGTTGTGAATAGTATAATTCAAATAAAGGCATAATAAATGTAAAACAAACTAAACAAACAACTAGAACAGGAACAGATTCACAGAAATGGACATCACGTGGAGGGTTATCATCAGGAGTGGGGAGGGAGAGAATGGGGGTAAACATACAGAGAATAAGAAGCATAATTGGTAGGTACAAAATAGACAGGGGGAGGTTAAGAATAGTATAGGAAATGGAAAAGCCAGAGAACTTACATATGTGACCCATGGACATGAACTAAGTGGGGGGTGGGGAATGTTGGAGGGAATAGAGGTACCAGGTGCAAGAGGATAAAGGGGAGAAAAAAATGGGACAACTAATAGCATAATCAATAAAATATTCTTAAGAAAAAGACATCATAATTGTAATTACTAACAAATGTATAACTTTTAATAAGTATTATGAAGGCTGGGACTGTCCCTCATTCATTGTTGCATTCCTAATGCCTACCTAGTTCATGTTAAGTCTTCAGTACTTATTATTAACAAGTAAATGAATGAATAAATGGATGAAGTCAATCTTACCATCAAACCGCCCAAAACCATATCTGTAGTTTTCCCAAGTTTCATTGAAGTTTTGTGATCCATCTATTCTGTGTTGAATTAGTGTCCATGAATTACCTGAATATGGTGAATGAAAATGTGCATTTTTAATAGACTTATGCTGACAGATGTAACAAAATACTGTTATTTGGTTTGGCTTTCACTGGCGGCTCTGTAAAATAGTTATTAATGTTGTTATGGTAATAACATTTTTATTATTTATTATCACCCTAAGAAGTTAAGGGCAACTAATGAATTTGTCTTAAATAAATTTATTGACAATAGTCATTTCAGATTATTTTATAGAAAAAGATGGAGAATATTGAATATGTGAATGAGTAAATATATGAAGACAAATGAAAATATTAGATCTATGTAACTACTACTCATGTTGATATTTCATTTTATGTATATTAAGAATAAAGATAACAGGATCAGTCTTACTAATAGGTAGTGAGTAGTCTAAACTAACTATCCATTTTCTTCATAGTCTAGTTTTACCTGATTTAACATCACAGTAGACAGTAAAAACTTGAGAGTTGCTGGGTCTAATGGGATAGATGCCACTTGTATGTTCACCTTTGTTATAAATGGCAGTACAATCAGCAGGCATGTCTAGAATCAACAAAATATTATTACATAAGAAATAGTAGTAAGAATGATATCTGTAGAGCTTGAGATTTTACTTGACATTTTATGGAATCATAACTGTAGCCTTGAGCCTTTTTCACTGATTACTGAAATTCATATATTAATGAAAAGTACTTTATGCTAAAGAATTTTTATTAGGTGGCATGTTATGCAAAGAATATCAAAGTAGTTATTACCAAACTGATTTCTTTTTAAGAAAAGTGACGAAATGAGGATTTGAAGCACTTCGTTTGCTAGATGTAGGAAGAATATAAATAGGATACCACATACAAGACATTACTGTAATGTTTGGCTCATAGAAGGTGTCACAGATGTATATAGAAGAGTAAAAATACGTGGAGGAAACTGAGACCCTTTTTTTTCTGCATGAATTACATAAATAATATGTTTTGTAAGTATATCATTTTGTTGAAGTTTGGTTGGGAATGGAGACTTTGTTCCTCCATCTTTTTGTTTTTCTTACGAAAATTTTCAAGCAATGGAAAATAGAAACAATCAAGAGAATACCATAATCTTTCCACTCATATTCAACAATTATTAACATTTTGCCGTATTTGCTTTATAAACACACATATACACAAGTACATATTTTGCTTTGCTATTTGAAAGCAATTTGCAAACATATGACTGTTAACCTCCTAGACATTTTAGCATGCATCTCTTAAACATGATATTATTCTTTTATATGACTACAATAGCAGTATTACATCTAGGAAAATTAATAATAATTCCATATTGTCTAATATCAAGTCTATACTCATATCCATGTTTATCTTAAGAATGTGTTCTATAGGGTAAAAAAAAACCATGAGAATCCAATTTAGGTTGACATTTTATTAGGTGGCTTTGTCTCTTTACTCTCTTTTAGTCTAGAAAAGGCCCTGAGAATAGGGATTTTTTTTATGGGAATGTTAAAGATAGAAGAGGAATTTGATAATAGCTTCAAGAAGGAAACCAAATTGTCTTACCATCATGTTCTACATTTTTTGTTTCATTTAAATGAAGAGGGGGAGTAGTTCTGGGTGCTCTTGGTTTTGAAGAAAGAGAATTTTCTGTGGATTCTTGAATACCACTTCTTCTTAACTGATAAAAGAATATAAATCTACTTTTAAAAATGGCACTGAATATAAAATTAGGGGAATCTGAGTGAGGATATTAAAAGTACAACTTGTATGCATTTTTTAGTTCATAATGTGTTATTGCTTTTGACTTTTAAGAGGGATAAACAATGCTATACAGATTGTACAGATAATCCATTCTCAAAATATTTAATCAGACACATTATTTAATGAGTTAATAGAGAAAAAGTGAGGCAAACAAATTAGTTTAAATACACCAAGACCAAAAGCAGAGAATTTATAAATACTTTAATATGTTCTATTTATTTATATGAATAGAATATATATTGCATTCAGTAGTATGGCAGATTTTAAATTTATTAATTCTCAGTTGTAGGTCTTATTGTTTCTCAGACCTACCATAAAGACATAGCACATGATTTGAATACGACTGCTTTCTTGATAG
>CM052542.1:40688831-40720610 GCA_028533065.1 Trachops cirrhosus | reverse complement strand
TTTAAATACACCAAGACCAAAAGCAGAGAATTTATAAATACTTTAATATGTTCTATTTATTTATATGAATAGAATATATATTGCATTCAGTAGTATGGCAGATTTTAAATTTATTAATTCTCAGTTGTAGGTCTTATTGTTTCTCAGACCTACCATAAAGACATAGCACATGATTTGAATACGACTGCTTTCTTGATAGGGTTTGACATGTAAACATCTATAAAAGTAACAAATTGGAAGGTTTATTAACTTACTTTCAAAATTTTCAATATTTCATTGTTAGTTTAGCAGCAACAGTTTATTTTTATTTAAAGTGTGCTAGGATTGTAATTTATTGGCCAATAGTTTTCTTATGGATTGAGAAAAATGGAGTATGTATTTAATATCTTGTGTTATTAGTATTGGTTTTTTAATATTAGCATAAATAGCGTGTCATAGAACCTAATTCACAAGGATCTGTTGTAAAGTTTACTTACTGGGCATCAGTCTTTTCTACTAAGTAACTGTGATCTTAAGGTTTTTTAACTTTTACAGTTTTGGTTTCTTCATTTAAATATGACATAGTTGGATCAGATGATCTAAGGCTTTTGTAAACTCAGAAATTCATTGTATGAATTCTTCATACATTTTATTATTAGATATATATCATTTTCTAATGATGACATTTTATATTTGTGAGGTTTATTTATTATGATAAAAGATATAGGAAATAGAATTTAGAAAAATAACATACAGTAAAAATGAAATTATGGAAATCAAACTACTTGGCAAAAATGTTTTGGACAATTAACAAAAGTAACCTACTAAATTTGATTCATAAATTAGCAAAAATAACCTACTAAAATTATGAGTTACAAAATTACTGAAATATATAATGATACATTTGTTTACTGGGGATTGGTAATACTATTTGTTTTATAATTCTTGACAACTATTTTTTTACCAATTTCTCCAAGTCTGTGTTATTTTTGAAAACCTCGAGTGACTATTTAATAGTATTATTAATTGATATTTTGAACTGTACTATACAGAGTCTGGCAGAAGTAACGCCTGCTTGAGTGTGGTTGGTAAAGTAGTAATATGGGTGTAATAATTTATAGTTTTAATTTGAACATTTCACCTAAAATGTCATACACTGTGCTTGAGTATGATATTGTTATGTTACAGAATTACATCCTTATGATTTTGTAATAAAAGATTTTGTAATAAAAGAGGCATGTTATTTGTGCTGGACCCTGTATATTGGAATGCATAGATTGTGACAGCTTTACCTAGCCCATTGTTTACATCGTGGGTTAATTTTATTGCTGGGAATTAAACTTAATTATCAGGTACACAGTTTTTAACAACAACAACATCAATAATAATAATATAAGTTTTTATTGACTTTTTGTGCTGAAAAATACCTTTATTAATTCAACATGTATTTATTAAGTGGCTACAAGTAAATACAGCCACTTTAAGATTTGGCTGTATTTACCATTTACCATTTGGCTGTATTTACCAATATGCTATGTTCTGGGGCAAGACATTTTAAAAAATGGAAGAAAATCCCTGTGCTCATGGAGCTTACATACTACTGCAGGGACAGACAAGATAAATAACTAAATATATATTATGTTAAATAGCTGTAAAGTGCTATGGGAAAAAAGAGAGTAATGAAGGAGGTAGCAGGTGTCAAGAACAGGAGGAGGGGATTCTAATTTTTAAGTAACTTGGGAAGAGTCCATTGAGAATTCTGTATTTGAGAAAGACCAAAAGGAAATGAGAGTGGCCATGCAGAACCAGGGACAGGAGCATTCCGGACAGGGAACAGCAAGGCAAAGGCCCTGAGATGGTCGCGTGCTTGATGTTTTTCAGTAACAGTGAAGAGACCCGTATGCCTAGAGTAGAAGAGATGAAGCCAGTGAGACAATCAAGGGTCATCTGGGACCTCACAGGCCAGTGTGAGTGAGATGGGAAGCCATCGTAGGGTTTTGAACAAAGAGAGATGTGGTCTAATTTAAATTTTTCATAATCACTTTGGCTGCTATATTGAGGATGTACATTACATGAATTAATTCTTTTTTCTCACAACAATCCTCTAAGATTCTTCTTACTATCTTCATAGAGTGAGGTAAGTGAGAGACAGAGGGGTTAAGTAATTTTCACGGCCATACAAAAGTTTTAGAGTCAGGATTGAAATCCTGGTAAATTTATTAGCTTGAGAGCCTGCAAGCATAGCAGTGATGCTGATGTGATAATTTTATTCACTGTTCAGCTATAATTATTTAAAATAATTTCAGTGTTCAATGTTTTTATAAACCTAAATTTTATGTAAAATATTGGATATACCATTAGAATATTTACTTACCTGATTTTCTATTTCTTTTATTTGACTATGCTGTTGGTTTAATTGTCTATATTGTTCTTCCACCATCTGGAGAAGGTCTTTGATGCTGTTATCTTGCTGTTGTACAAAAGTCTGGACATAGGTTGTAGGCTGGTTAGAAGTTTCTTTTTTCTTTCATTTTTGTTAAATTAGACTTTTTAAATTTCCTATAATATTATCACAGTCTAATTTTTTAAAGCTAATAGTATATTAGAAAAATGAATATTGGTAATTATTTTTCTCATATGCTTCTTTCAAATAGTGCATACCTTTGTTTTTATGTATTATTTAAATGTACCATCTATAAAATTGGTTTCCTGAACTTTCAACTATTTCAGTTAAATGAAAAAGCCCCAGTATTTAATAGGAATAAATCTTTACCATTTATTATATTACTTTTATTTATTTCAAATGTGGAATAGGTTCAAGTTACTCCTTTAACATTTTACTTGCCTCCAATAATTTGCAATACAGTGTTCTATATTTTATTATTTAACTGAATTATAGTTTCCATCTGAAATGTAAAGTTCAGTTGTTTTCATATATGTTAGGGAAACAAAAACTAACTTAAAATTATAATGGAAAGTTTTATTTCCTAGAGGCTTTTTTTCTTAAAAAATATAAAGTATTTCACCTGTACAACAAAGTAAAGTAGTGTATCTTAAAATAGTTTTTAAAAAAAATCCACATTGAAACATAATCATGAACACTTTTGGTTTCTACTTACCTTAAGTGAAGTTACTTCTGGGTGTTCCTGAATTTCAGGTTGATTTTTAATTAAATTAGTTAATTGCTCCTCCAAATACCTCACTTTTTGTTGAAGTAGAATTTTTTCTTCTAGGACATTTTCAAGTTTTAAATTGAGTTCAAGTGACATATTCTTCACTTCTTCATTTTTGACTTGCAGTTTGGATGTAGTGTTTCTAAGTTTCTTTTCTTCTTCTTTGATTTCATTAGTTTGCAGTGATAGATCATAAAAAGACTGATCAAATATGTTGAGTTTTTGAAATATGTCATTAATTTGGCCCTTAGTCTTATGGACAAAGTCTTTAAGACCATGTCCCAACTGAAGAAGGCCATTGGCTAAAATTTTTACATCATCTAACATAGCAAATCTTGATTTTGGCTGTGGAGATATAGAACCAAATGGTGAATAGTCTTGGTCAATTCTGGAAGAAATAACTAGAGGAACAATAAAAAGAAAGAGCTTAATCGTGTACATTTTTATCTTAAGTATTCAATTTTAAGCAATTTTGGACTAATTATCTCCTGTAAGCAGACCTAGATTTCTAAACTCTATATATACCACTATTTGCCACATAAATGGGTAAGGTTGGCAGGTGAATGTAGTTAATCATTCAGTTGTGTAAACTTGTACGAATGTAACCTTTCACATTGAGTTAGATCAATGCTAAGTGAAATCAAAGAAAGAGCAACTAACTTAAAAGGTAATTCTAAATTATTACTGTGTTTAATTTTGCTATATTATAAATTGCATTTTAAGTGATATCAACCTGTTTTTAAAAGCTTATTTTAGTTAGTCCTGATTTTTAGAGATTTAAAAGTAAACACCAAACTCTTTTGACTGGTAAATTCATCATTAAAATTGAGAAAAATTAATGAATCAAATATGCATTTCCCAAATTGTATTTTAGTTTTTAAGGAAACAGTGATCTGTCTCCTAAAATTAATGCCTTCTCTGTGAAACCTCCCTCCACTTTAAATTCTGAATTGTTAATTTATAAAATAAACAATTTCTAAATATCTACTCTTAGAAATGCTTCTTCCGGGTATAAAATAGAGACCTTTCCTTTTGATGAATTAGAATTAAGGGCTTTGGATAAAGAATGTTTAGCCCTGGGTGGCATAGCTCAGTGGATTGAGCACGGACTGCGAACGAAAGCATTGCAGGTTCGATTCCAAGTGAGGGCACATGCCTGGGTTGCAGGCCAAGTCCCCAGTGGGGACCACATGAGAGGCAACCACACATTGATGTTTCTCTCTCTCTCCTTCTCCCTCCCTTCCCCTCTCTAAAAAAAAATAATAATAAATAAAAAAATCTTTAAAAAAAAGAATGTTTACAGTAGATGTATATACTGCTGTGGTAGGTAGAGTGTGATTATGGAGAGAGGAGGGCTGAATTGGAATACTCTGCTGTTCATCAGCTGTGTGACTCTTAATCTAATTACTTAGCTTTTCTGCATCTCTGTTTTTTCATCTCTCAAGTGAAGTAAAATACCTACTTTATTGGGTTGTATAAAGATTAAAAATTAATGTTTTTAAAGCACTTAAAATACTACCTGGTGTTTAGTAAACATTCCACAGGATTATATATTAGCTATTTTTTTGTTAATTAGAAACAATTCATTTATGTACATACTGTAATAAATATTATCTAATCTCATGATAAGATGACATAAGTTGGGAAATTTTGCTTGATTATATGTTTTCTGAGTTTTGTTTCCTTGGACCTTAATGTAGTACAAGTAATTATGCCTTTTGTTTAGCCTGTGTATATTTTTTGTAAGTATCCAGTACAGAATCATGTAAATATTTCTGTTAAGAGAAATAAAGAATCCAATTAAATAAAAATATATAAATATTTCCATTAATGAAGAAGAAAAACAAAATTTTCCTTACATTTTATTTTCATTTTGCCCTTACCAGTGGTCCATGTTATGGAATTGTAAAAGCATATGTTGAACTAGTGAACAAATTAGAATTTTCTCCCTCTTTTAAAGGGAAAAGTTAGTGTTGTCATCATTGATCATGAAGGACATATTTCGAAACTTCTCTTAACTAAACTGTCTACTTTTCTGGCTTAGAACTATTGACCCTAATGTTTTAAGCCAACTTCTCATCTCTGTTGTACTATAAGCTATTTATTGGCAAGATCTATATGTGTTTTTAACTTATATATTTTATAGCACTTTAGTACAATGCCTTACTTGTTGGAGAAATAATAAATATTTATTGAATTAGTAGTAGAATGATGCACTCATAACATGGCAGTTTCCAATCATATATTTTATATCTAGTAGATGTTCACCCATTTTTTATATAGGAGATTCTTTTTAAAGAAAGAAATTTGAAAAGTACCTCCTTCCAATTCATGCAGTAACTGGACATTGATACCAAGAGAGGCTGTATGAAGGAATTTTCTTCCATTTGGGTTATTGTACTATAATATTAACCTTTTTTGCACAATTTATACAATTCCTCACTTGTAACACTAACAGATAGATTGGAGGAATGTCACATATTCTTGCTTTACAGTATATTGTGTCTGGGTAGAAATATTTGAATACTTTTTAATAGTAGTTTAACATGCTATTAAATATAATTAAATAATTTACCTAATTACAAGTGATGGAAGAGTGTCAACGTGGGAAATGTAATGAAAGTAGTAATTTTATGAATGGTTTTACATTTATCTTTCAGTGCTTCCTGTCTGAGTACCCATTATTAAAGGCAGAACCTACTCTTTGTATGAACTTGTACCTATTTAAATAGAGCTCTGATCAAATATAATCAGTAATGTTATAAAAATTTAAAATTTTTATGCAAAAGAAAATAAGAGATAAGCAAAATTAGACTCTAAGGACTCCTAGTTTCTAAGAACTAGTACACAAAATTTTTAGCAACTTAGAAATTTAGGTCATTTAGGAGCCTTGTTTGAATTCCAAGCAAAGCAAAGTCCCTTATCCTCCCACAAGTTGTGCAATCTTTTGGAGATAAAAATTCTAAATAAAACACAAGGCATTTTGGATCTTTTGAATATAGTATCCTTTTAATTTCTTCCTTTTTAGCTGTGGCCATTTGTTTTTGAATTAATGTATTTGGTAGAAAGATTCTGAAAGTAACTGAAAAAAACACATTTATAAATAGAAATGTTTATATATTAACTAAGAATAACACCAGAACAATTCATTAGCTCCCGTTTTTTATCTTTGTTCAGAACAGCATCGTCTAGTATAAATATAGTGAGGTATATATGTTAAAAAAACTAAAAAGAAACAAGTGAAGCTAATTTTAGTAGTATATATTTTTAAAGAGTTTATTTGTTTATTTTTTTAGAGAGTGAAGGGAGGGAGAAAAAGAGGGAGAGAAACATCAATGTGCAGTTACCTCTCATGTGCCCCATACTGGGGACCTGGCCTGCAACCCTGGCATGTGCCCTGACTGGGAATCGAACCAGTGTCCCTTTGGTTCACCAGGCCAGCACTCAATTCACTGAGCCACACCACCTAGGACTAATAGTATACTTTACTTAATACAATATATTGATTATTTTAACATTGATCAATATAAAAATATTAATTGGCATTTTATATTCTTTTTAATGCTAAGTCCTCTGAATATACACTGTCTGGTGTATATTTTACCTTTCAGTATATCTCTGTATCTCAATTAGAACAAACACACATCAAGTGCTTCATAGTCTCACTAGGCTATTTTATTGGACAATGCAGATCTAGAAGATGAGTAATCTTTCCAGGAATAATTTTATTTATCTCACTTGTTTTCATGTTCACTATTAGTAAATGTTAAATGTTTTATTTTGAAAATACTAACTCAGATATTTCAAAAACCTGTAAAAAATAAAAATTCTGACTTCACTATTAACATTTTAGGGTCTGTCATGCCAGAACCCTTAGATGACTAGCTAAACAATGTTTTTTAAAACACAAATGGGACTGTGTTATATATAGTTCATGGTATACTGTCTATATAAGTCAGTTCAAGACTATAATATTTTAAAATTTATTTGCATATGAATACAGATGAATTTATCATATTCTTTTTAGTGGCTGCATGCTCTTTTATCATATGGATGCACTTTAATCAGTCCCCATCAGTGATCATTTCAGTTGTTTTCAATTTTCTAATTATAAACACTATGCTTGTAAGATGGAGGCATAGGTAGAAATGCTTTGCTTCCTCACACAACCAAAAGAAGGACAACAAATTTAAAAACAAAAAACAACCAGAACTGCCAGAAATTCAAACTGTATGGAAGTCCAAAAACTAAGGAGTTAAAGAAGAAATATTCATTTACTGGTAGAAAGGACAGAGATGGAAAGCCAGGGGAAGAGGACATGCAGCAAGTGGGCAGACCAGGTGGGCAAGGTAGCGGCTGGTGGACTGTTAGGTCCCACACTCATGTGTGGATAAACCAGGAGGGACAACTGGGGAGAGAGACAGACCGAACAACTCAGGGTTCCAGGGTGGGAAACTATAGCCTCAAAACCTCTGGCTGTAAAAACCTGTGGGGGTTATGGCAGGAGAAACTCCCAGCCTCACAGGAGAGTTTATTGGACCCTCACAGGGTCATAGAACATGCACAAGCCCACCCACCCAGGAATCAGAACCAGAAAGGGCCCTATTCGTTTGTGGGTATAGAAGAAATTGACTGAAAGTGGGTGAGAGCTGAGCAGTTGGCATTGTTCCCTCTTGGACCCCTCCCCGACACAGCATCACACCACAGCGAAGTGGGTTGCCCCACCCTGGTGAATACCTAAGGCTCCACCCCTTACAACATAACACGCACACCAACCCAAAGAAATATGGCCCAAATGAATGAACAGATCGAAACTCCAGAAAAAGAATGAAGTAACATGGAAATAGCCAACCTACCAGATACAGAGTTCAAAACACTGGTAATCAGATGGTCACAGAAATGATTGAGTATGGACCCAAAATAGAGGAAGAAGTGAAGGCTATACAAAGTAAAATAAAGGAAAATAAACAGGAAAGGGAAGGGAAGGAAATTGGGACTCAAATCAATGATTGGAACAAAAGGAAGAAACAAACATTCAACCAGAACAGAATGAATAAACAAGAATTCAAAAAAATGAGGAGAGACTAAGGAACCTCTGAGACAACTTTAAATGTTCCAACATCCGAATCATAGGGATGCTAGAAGGAGAAGAGGAAAAGCAAGGAATTGAAAACTTATTTGAAAAAATAATGAAGGAAAACTTTCCCAATCTGGTAAAGCAGATAGACTTCCAGGAAGCTCAGAGAGTCCCAAAGAAACTGGACCCAAAGAGGACCATGGCAAGATACATCATAATTAAAATGCCAAGTGTTAAAGATAAAGAGAGAATTTAAAAGCAGCAAGAGAAAAGGAGACAGTTACCAACAAAGGAGTTTCCATTAGACTATCACCTGATTTCTAAAAAGAAACCTTGCAGGCAAGAAGGGGCTAGAAAGAAGTATTCCAAGTCATGAAAGGCAAGGACCTACATCCAAGATTACTCTATCCAGCAAAGCTATTATTTAGAATAGAAGGGCAGATAAAGTGCTTCCCAGATAAGGTCAAGTTAAAAGAAGTTCATCATCACCAAGGCCTTATTATATGAAATGTTAAAGGGATTTATCTAAGAAAAAGAAGAACATCAAAAACATGTACAATAAAATAACGACAAACTCACAACTACCTAAAAAACAAACTAAGCAAACAACTAGAACAGTAACAGAATCACAGAAATAAAAATCCCATGGACAGTTATCAGCAGGGGTAGGGGGAGAGAATGGGGGAAAAGGTACAGGGAAGCATAATTGGTAGGCACAAAACAGACAGGGGGAGGTTAAGGAAACTATGGGAAATGGAGAAGCCAAAGAACTTCCATGTATGACACATGGACATGAGCTAAGGGGGAGGACTGCTGGTGGGAGGGGGGATCAGGGCAGAGTGAATAAAGGGGAGAAAAAATATGGGACAACTGTAATAGCATAATCAATAAAATATACTTGAAAAAACAAACACTATACATAGAAAATGTCTATGTATGTGTACGAATATTTTCATACAATATGTTTATAGATGTTGACTTATTTTTTCTTTATTTTTATTGTTGACACTATTCCATATGTTATAGATATTGACTTTTAAGTTATTGTTTTTCTTGTCAGATTATCCTTCAAAAGGGTTATGCTATTTACATTCCTACCAAGAATATATGAAAAGTTCTTCTTTTCCCATGAATGTTTGCCAGTGCTTTGAATGAGAAAGACAAAAAAACATCAATAAATATCATAGGCAAATATATGTAGTTTATTTTGCTGGCCATCTATTTTGCTCATTTGTGAAGTCCCTGAGTAGTATAATAATGCCCTCCATCAAACTCCTATTCTCCCTTTTTTGTTTGTCTCTTTCTGACTAATTTGAGGAATTATTTACCTATTTTCAATGCTCTTTGTCATACATGTAACAGTGTTTTTCCAGTTTTTCATTTGTTTTTCTTCTATGTTTATGTATCACCTGTTCTATAGAGGTTTTAAAATTTGTCTTTTATCATTTTTGTGGTTAATGCTCACAAATGTCTTCCTCACCTATAAAATATGGTCTCTTTAAAGCTATTTTAGTATTTTTATTTAATTATTTAAACCACTGATTAATCTGGAATTTATTTTAGGAGAGGGTAAAATATGAATTCAGCTTTTCTTCCTAAATGGCTAGTTGGCTATCTCAACACTTCTTATTAATCTACCTTCTCCCTGCTGAATGAAATTTCTCTGAAGGAGTATTGTAAATGCAAGGTAAAGGCTTACTAGGATTATGTAGGAATTTATTAGTGGAGTTAGTATTAAAATGGAAAAGTATCTGGATTCAATTGCATGCCTTTCGCCTTTAGAGACAAGTTGAATTTTAAAAATGTATTGCTTACATTGGAAAGCAAGCATAGCTTATATATAATGTTCACTTTATTCCCATTTAACCTGGTATCCAAACTCCCAGAAGTGTTAAGTAACTAAATATTTGTGTGTATTCTGTATTATTCAATCATTCATTCAACATGGACACTATTTAAATATTGGGAATATAGCAGTTAATTAGATAGATAAGGTCCTTGCCCTCATGGAATTGGGTTGTATTAAAGGGGATACAAAGACATACAAGATGGTGGAGGGGTAGGTGGAAGCTACACTAACCTCCTCACAGGACCACTCTCGAATTGCAACTAAATTTAGAGAAATCATCCTGAATAAAAAACTGAACACAGTCCAGAGAGAAGCCTTATAACCAAGGAAAGACTGAAGAAATGACTTCACCACAATGAAACTCGTAGTGAGGGACAAGGTGAGAATCCTAAAAGCTGTAAGAGAAAAGCAGGTAGTTGCATAAAAGGGAGCACCAATTAGACTGTCATCTTATTTCTCAACAGAAACATTTCAGACCAGAAGGGAGTGGCATGAAATATTCAAGGTGATGAAATGCAGAGACTTACAATCAAGGCTACTTTACCCAGCAAGGCTATCATTTAAAATCAAAAGAGAAATAAGGAGCTTCTCAGGCAAGAAAAACCTAAAGGAGTTTGTTAACACCAAACCAGTACTGTGACAAATGTTAAAGAGCTTGCTGGAAGAAGGAGAAGGAGTGGGAAGAGGAGGATGAGGGGGAGGGAAATCAGAGGAAAATAGTCTAACAATAAAATGGCACTAAATATGTATCTATCATTAATCACCTTCAATGTAAATAGCTTAAATGCTCCAACCAAAAGACATAGGGTAGCTAAATGAATAAGAAAACAAGACCTATATATACATACAGCCTCCAAGAGAACCACCTCAGATTGAAAGATACACACAGACTAAAAGTAAAGGGATAGAAAAAGATGTTTCATGAAAATGGAAAGGAAAAAAAGGCTGGGGTAGAAGTACTTATATCTGACAAAACAGACTTGAAAAATCAAAGCTGTATTAAGAAGGACACTACATATTGATAAAATGATTCTTAGTATAGGAAAATGATGTACAGATGCACGATTGAAAAGATGGAAAACCTTATAGTCTTGAATTTGAATTTGAAATATCAGTATGAATTCAGGATATGTTTCATGACAAAAGCATTTCTCCATAACTTTTTACACTGTAATAGCCTAGAAACTATGGGTAACTCACAATGAGAGTCCAGACTGTGGCTTGGAAAAACATTTGTCATTCAAAGAACTATAGCTCGTTGGGGAAATGGCTGATTCCACATCTGGGGAGAAGGTGTATAAGAAGAGCCTGGAATATCTTGTCATAATAGATAGCAAGAAGTCATAAAAGACTACTATGATTGAATCAGAAGGATTCAGGAACCAGCTTAAATTGGCTTTTTCATTTGCCAAAGATTGGGCAATTTAAACACCAATAAAGATAATAACTGCAATGTATTGAAATCTGTTAATTTGTATGTTTGCTCCATGAGTTTAAAAGTGATACTAAGACAAGACTGATTATTTTGAAAGCTGACAAATAATGGAAAAGAATCAAGAATTTATTCCTCCCTCTCATATGATAACTCACTGGCTAAGAAAATAGTTGATGAGGAAAATTATTCTTCATAGAGATATCCCAGCTACTAAACAAAGAATGAATTTTCAAATGTTACCTTTTGGCAACCCCTTATTAATTAATTTAGGCATTAAGCACCATTGTCCACTAATTGCACAAAAAGAGAAATAGCAACCAAACATTTCCTTCCTAATAGTAGGACTCAGTACCATTTATGAAGTGATCTTGCCAAAAAAATTTGAATCTAAATATGACCAAAACTCTATATCCAACTGCCAATTTACAGAAAACACAGAGGAACATGTTAAATATCACTACTGGGATGCAATCAATAAAATATAGCCTCTGGAAAAATCTGCACAAAAATAGTGCAATTTCTTCAAAAAATATGTTGCAGAGGTAGAAGATGAAAAGACTTCCCCACAGTCAACTATCTCTTTCTCTCCCGGCTTCTGCATACCTCTCACAACACTACATTGTTTTGAAATGGTCTGTTTATAGGCCCTTTATTCCATCAGACTGTATGGCCCTCAAGACTGAGGATGGCTTTTTAATCTTTCTTTATTTCCCTGGTGCAGAATCAATAAGTATTTCCTATGTGAAAATTTTTTGATGACTTCAGTGGTTGGTCATAGTCATCTTTGATCTTTAGTTCTTTTATTAGGAAACTGACTGATCATAACCTTTTCATAGTTGCCTTTCGCACTTTTGACTATTTGGAACACAACAGACTCTTCTCCATGTCTTTCATGATTTTCAGATTTTATGCTTGTTGTCATACAGACCCATCCTCTCACCACAGAAACCGCTTTATGACTTTTTCTAATTACAAAGATCATATATTTTCACTGTAAAAATTTTCAAACAATTATAAAAAAGAAACTAGAGCTATCACTATTAACCACTATGAATATTTCAGAAATATCCTTCCCCCCTCCAAATTTCTAAAAGTAAGGTAATGCCACTATATAACCTGCTGTGGAACCTACTGTTTTTTACCCAATATGCTGGGTATCTCCTTCTACGTGAATGAATACTACTGTATATTGTCGTTTTGGGGGCTCCATGCTATTCCTTATTAGTATATTCATTTAATTAATCCAGTATCTATGAGCATTTTCTTTCCGTACAATTATTTGTAATTATATTCTATTATAAAAAGTGTAGTGAATTTCTTTTAAACACCATTTGTACGTGTGTGTAGTTTTCTCCTTAGACTAACGATGGGTTTGTTGGATCAAAGGGTGTGTTCATTTTAAGTTTCTCTATTGCCCTTACGCCTTCCCGAAAATTTAACCTATTTTCCATGCTCTAGCAGTTCGTTAGCAGGGTTTTACTGTACTTGAAGTTTTGTTTACCAACTCTCAACATTAGTCTTCAGGTAGAGTAACTCTCATTCTTTTTCTCTTTTAGCTCTTTCAGTGAATTATTTCTCCTCTGTGTTGAAATATTTTTTTGAATTATTTTTCCTCTGTTTTGGCAGCAGGGACTATTAAAGTTGTGTAAGATGCAAGATTATAAACTGGACATGTAGTCAAATGGAGAGTAATACATGATTGTCTCATAGTAACTTACATATTTCTATACTTACCATATTGTCATACATGTTTTTGAATAATAATTTGTAATATTATACCACTTAAATCCTTGATCACTTTTATATAAAAGCTTAATTTAGAAATGTAATCCTATTTAAACATGCATGGAGGAAATAAGATAATATTCAAACTGTCTTTTAATTTCTTAATAATGTTTTAGTCCACACTCATTCATTTCCCAAATGCCTCTTGTAGAGGAAAGAATATGTGTTTAGAAGTCTGACTGACCTATGCTCTGATTTCAGCTCTGCCACTTACTTGGTTGTATGTGAAAATTATGTAACTTTTTTCTTGGCCTCAATTCATTTGCAAAATCGGGGTATATTTGACTGCCGTCTGTTTAAATTATTGTATGTGGTTATACTTAGCATAGTGGCTAGCATATATTAGTAATTCAGTATTTGTTCATCTATGTTGTGACATGTAGTGATAGCTTTTTCACATATGTATTCACTGTCATGTATACTATTGCCTTCACAGAAATCTTCTCTACATATACCCTCAGAGTCTCAATTTCGCCAATCGTCAAGGTTCTGCCAGAAATATAACTGTGAAAGTCCAGTTTATGTATGGGGAGGATCCGAGCAATGCCATGCCGGTAAGATATGTTCTTTACTTTTCCTATTCTTTGTATGTAGGTCATATAGACTTTTTTTGGAGGTAGTATTGCTTGGTTGGCACCTTTAAGCTGAAAATTAATGTGATTTTAAAAAATAAATTTCTAACTGTATTACTTTTTATACAGATAGTAATAAAT
Source organism: Trachops cirrhosus (assembly GCA_028533065.1). Lineage (NCBI taxonomy): Eukaryota > Metazoa > Chordata > Mammalia > Chiroptera > Phyllostomidae > Trachops > Trachops cirrhosus. The sequence goes on along the minus strand of CM052542.1, from coordinate 40,706,599 downwards.
TTACTTGAAGTCTTATTTATTGAGGATTTGGTAAATGCAAGGCACTCCCAGAGATACAAAGATGAATAGACTTGTAATCTAGAGGATATGAGACAAATGCATAAAATTTTAAAATGGTGACTTTCAAAAGAGGGTCAGATCAGAATTACCTAGGGTACTCTAACAAAGCACAGATAACTTTCTTCTATCTTGGGATCTGTGATTCTGATTCTCCTTATTTAGAATGAAAGGCCAGGCAAGGGAGGTGGAAAGTAATGGGCTGTGGTATAGTTTGAAAATGTTCTCCTGGTGATTCTAATATGTATGGTTCTTCCCATCTTTGTTAAGAAACTCTGGCCATTGCTTTCAACCTTGGCTGCATATTACACTCACCTGGGGAGCGTTAAAAAAATATCAGTGTCCAGACTGAATCTCATTCCAATGAAATTATAATCTCTGGGTGTGGGAACCAGGCAAGTATTGGTATTTTAACATCTCCCCCAGGGATTACATTTTGCATCCAGTATTGAGAACCAAGGTATGTGCTAATTATAGCAGATTGATATAGGGATTTAAAGGCATAGGCGTTCAATGATAGAAGAGAATGCCTTAAAAGTTAGTGAAAATGTTAATGGTAATGGGTCTAGATAGTGGGGGAAGGAAAGCAATTAAAGTTGGGGAATGTCCTTCAATGGAGGTACAGGAGTGAGTTGCCAGTAAGCTAGAACAATGGAAGGTGAGTCAAAAATAGTAGATTGAGGCCATACTGGGGGGGTTCTTGACTGTCCAAATTGCAATGCAATATTTGTGGGACACTAATAAATGCAAGTTCCACAAAAGTAGATTTTTGGCTCAACTGGAAGTTAGTAACATATGGAATAGGAGCACATCTGTCACTGTAGATGTTCTACTTCTGACAACCCTAGTGGAATGCAAATGAGCTAAAAATAGGTACATTGTTAACAGTTTTATTTTAGCCTTCTGTGTCAGTCATTTGAATCAAGTTCTGACTTTATAACCAGGAAAGCTGTATCTTTTCTTCTTTCCTATTGCCTCAATTTCATCAGCATTTTTAGATCTTGAAATCAGCAAGCACAAATTATTCATCTTTGTATTCTGTGGCAGCTATTCCAGATCCTTGCATACAATACATGTTGAGTAAATATTTGTTGAATATATATAGAATTTATTTTTGAGGTTTGAATTATCATTTCATACTCTTTACTAGCTCTTTATTTCTGCTGGAGGAATGAATACTATTGTAGTTGATGAAAAGATACTGGCTTGTAAAAATAGATGCTTTGTTATCTTATATGTAAATTGCCATATAAATTTGAGTTTATGACAAATGTAATATATGTAAAATAATCTGTTTTATTGTTTGCCTAACAAACTCTTCCTTGTCTTAGCATCTCTATGACCTCCTCTACAGATCCCTAGCTGCATCCAGCCCCATTGGCAGTTAGGCCACTCCCTCTCTTGGTGCTAACATAGCATCTTCTCACTTCTTTTATGGACCTAATCACTTTATGATTATATGTTTATTTCCTCATCATGTCCACTAGACTGTGAGCTCCTTGAGGGCAGGGACCACGTCTCACTCATATTTATATCTTGATGCCTATCTTAGTGCTTGGCACATAATTGGTGCTTAGTTTGTATTGATGAATGATTAAAATTATATGCCAAATGCTTGAAAAACAAACACTTTCCACTATATATCACTCATGTTATAAAAATAAGTGAGTTACTTTGTGGAAAATGATAGCTTCTCAGGAAAAAAAAAGCTACTATGTTCCTCTATTTGTGTATTATTGGCCGTATGAAAATATAATACTTTTATGTTTATGTGAGTGGTTGGTTTGAAAGCATGTATAAACACACATCTTGTTAGCTTATTTTTTTAAAAAAATACAGACTAAGGTAATTTTTTGATCATATAATGTCAATATGATAAACTGTAATTCTGGCACTGGAAAAACATTTTATAAAAAACATAGTATTCTTAGCAAACTGATAAAATTGAAGTTATCTAGGAAAGTCATAATTATTACACTTTACTTACCCTTAAAGTAAAAAGACTCGCTGGAGATACTGCAAAAAGAGACAACATACCTGTTTAGTATGTTCCTTTTATTTTGGGATGGTGCTAGTTAGTTAATTCCCTTGTATAAGGAATACACTTTGAGTTGTTTTACCAGTTGTGTTCATGGAAGTATGATGGCATGTCTGCAGTTCCTATTCATGCGTATGCAGAGATGACTGGCTAGACGTGGGAGTTTAATCTATGGCTAGATAACATTGTAAGCCTAACTGTCTCACCCACCCAGGAATCACAGCCGTGACCATGACATCATTAGGCCATTGTTCTTATGGGCTACCTGAATATTCCACCGCTTGCTGTTAGAATTCAAGAGGCAGATATATAAGACTATAATATTTTACTGCAAAACCTCCCAAAGTAGTATTATATTTTTTTAATGCGGTGGATTTTTTTTAACACATGTAAGAATTTAAAATGTTGTTCCCCTTCCATGTAGAGTAGCTTGTAGGGAGTACTGGAAGCAAAGGATACCTAAAATAGGATTAAAAAAAAAGATTTTATTTATTTATTTTTAGAGAGAAGAGAAGGAAGGGAGAAAGAGAGGGAGAGAAACATCTATGTGCCAGAGAGATACACTGATTGGCTGCCTCTTGCACACCCCCAACTGGAAACCTGGCCCCCAACCTGGGCATGTGCCCTGGCTGGGAATCCAAATGGTGACCTTTGGGTTCGCAGGCGGGCACTCAATCCACTGAGCCACACCAGCCAGGGCTAAAATAGGATTTTTAAATATCATTTATAAATAATATATATTTGACTTTCAGCATGACTGCTGTGTTAGTGAAGAAGCCACCAATTTGTATGGTAGATATATGCCACCATTCTAGGACCATATTTCTTACATAAATTCCAAATGATGTGCTACATCCAGATTTTAAAATGAAATCTTCACCTTCTTAAAAAAGAAAGAAATGTATCTTATTGCCCAATAGATATGAATATAATGGATAGAAATTTTTCGAATGTTTGAATGTCAGATGGGTCTATAAATTTAGAATTAAGCAGTTGAACTTAGTAATGAACGTCAGTAGGCACATTGTTCTTCATTGGGCTGATTTTTGCCCATTGTTCTCAAATAGTTATTAAATCAGACAAATTCTTACATAGATATGAAACATCCAGCATTTATTACAACAAAGTTTCAACGTGCTGTTATTTGTTACAGGTAATCTTTGGTAAATCTAGCTGTTCAGAATTTTCAAAGGAAGCCTATACAGCCGTAGTATATCATAACAGGTACTGAATTCAAATATTTCTTTCAAAGTTACTCACTCCTCACTGGCATTGTTAGCACTCACCTTAGTGTGTTTACCAAATGCTTTGCTGCACTGAATGTGCAAGTTCAAGACAGCTGACATTAAACTTATAATTTTCAACATGCAGATCCACATTTTCCATAGACATCTCAAATATAAGACTTTATACACAAAACATCTTTTCTATCAAATTCTCTGATCCTTTCATTTTTATTATATTATTATTGATTATCCTTGTGGCTTCTGGTCCTTTGGTCTTTCCCTATTTATTCCTTAACACTTTGCACATTTACTTAACTCTTTACTAAGCTTGAACCTGTTAGTCAGTTAAATTGATGGTACTTTCAACATCAAATAATCCTTTGATTTAGTGCCTTTCCATTGTACTCCTTTGAGAAATTGTTAACTTTGAATAACCTTTTATTTCTGCTTTTGTTCTTTCTTTTTTAATTGAATGCTGTTGGAGAAAAAGCACAAAATTATATTAATCAGGACTCTCACATTGTTTAATCATATGATGGGGCTATATTAATTCATTTTATTTTATTTTATCTTCTCTTGGCTCCAAAAGATTACTCTTTTGTCACCACTTTTTAAACCCTATCTCTAATTTTGCAAGAGCTAATTTAAGTTTTTCCCCCTTCCTCTAACTTCTACTTCTTTTGATTGCTTTACTCTTGGCCTTCCTAATTTCAGTTGATTGAGTCCATCCCACTTAAGATACATGAACTCTTCTGCTGTTGACCTCAAATTATCTTTGTACTGTTCTGCCTCTCCTTCTGTTTCAAAGCAGTAATGGCCCTCATCCTGCTCAATGGGAATCTTTGCTTCTGCTGTCAAACAGTCTTGCCACCGTCTTTCTGAATATGAATGACTTCATCAGTTATCCCTTCTCTTGCATCATCAGTTCCTGTTTTATAGCTCCATCTCTCATTGCTAAAAACAAGCTTGTTTCTTATTCTTAAAAAAACAAAACAAAACAAAAGGCTACTGCAGTGCTCTTGTGTAGCATGTTTTTTCCTTGTCCTCCTTAAAACTTTCTTCTTTCTCGCCTTTATGGTTTGAACACTTCTTTTCTGCCACAGTAATTATTCATTCTATTTTTTTTCTTTTTCTTTTAAGTATAGACATTCCACACAAAACACTAAGGTTTTGCCTTTAACCTTCTTTTTCTATAGTATTCTCTTCCTAAATAATTTTATATGCATTTCTCAAGAGTTATATTCAATGCAAATGCTACTACTTTTTACTTTTATATGGACTGTCACAACTTTTTTTTCCACATTCAGTCTGAGGTACAAACAGGTATTTTCAGTGGCCTGTTGGGCATATTTATTTGGGTTCCCTGCTGCCTTCTCAGTTTCCGTGTGTTTATCCCTGGCCTTCTTCTAGACCTTATCTCTGTTCATTTTTATTAATAGTACCACCAATTTTTTAGTCCTCTGACTCAAACTTTAAGATATCCTTGCCTTCCTCTTTTCTTTTCTCTAATATTTAGTCATCTTTTACATCTTGATGATCTTCCTCATCTTCTGCCTCATCTCCAAACATATTCTGTGCTGTCCTTTTTCTGGGTCTTTCTTGGATCTTTAATTATATACTGATTCTACTTGCTGAACTTTTACTCATCTGTTAAGGCCCATAATATATATATCTTCCTAAATACAATTCCCTGATCTAAAACTTTAAGTAATCTGTTGAACTCTGTTGTTGAAGCATTAACCTTATATGCTCTATACCAGGGGCTAGCAGACTTTTTTCACAAAGGGTCAAAACATACGTATTTAGGCCCTGTGGGCCCCATGGTCTCTGTGCAACCACGCAGCCCTGCTGTTGTAGTGCAGTACAAAAGCAGCCATCACAATGAGTGAAATAGCAAATGAATGGGCATGGCTGTCTTCAATTAAATTTTATTTATGGATACTGAAATTTGAATTTCATGTAATATTTAAAGTGAAATATTCTTTTGATGTTTTTAACCATTTTAAAACATAAAAACCATTCTTAATTTGTAGTTTATATAAAACCAGGCAGTTGACTGAATTTGGTCTGTGGGCCATAGTTTGCCAACCCCTGTTTTATAGCATAGCTATTGTTGTATGTGTGTCTTACTTATATTTTTACTAAGTTATATATATTTTTCAGGGTAATTATTTTTTTTATGTTAATCATTAAAGCCACCACAAAAGTAATACAATTCCTAACCTAAAGTCAGGCTGTTTACTTGCTAATGAATAACTAACTGGTAGATATTTAATTTTCCATAAGTCTTCACATAATATAATTTGAGGAAAGACATGAACTAAAACACCCAATACAAGGAAGGATATTAATAAAGTAATAATTTCTGTAAGTATCTTCATTTGTGGCTAAGTCTTTATTTTTGTTGCTCTTCACATTAGTAGAATTAAAATGAGAATACTGTCTAACATTGCTAGTAAATTCACCTTTCTCATAATTCACTGGTGACTAGTGATATCATAATAAAATGTATAGCATCTTTTATTCACCAAAGTCATCAAATTCTCAGACAGCTAGCGTTACCTATCTTTCTGGTGATTATTAAACGCCTCATTCCACTTACTATTTCTGTGATCAAATCTACATCTGTTAGCATTTTTGAGGCTTATTTGAGAAGGATATTTGACCTATTAGTATAATAGAAAAAACTCTAATTGGTTTTTGGTGGGACAGCCTTCACTTTAAAAGTGGTAGGAGCTATATGGTTTGGATGCATTTTCCTTGAGGATGACTCTGAGAGATAGGAACTGAATGTGGAAAATTGGGATGCTAAGGCTCTATCTATCCTTTTTAAATCTATATCATAAATAGCAGCTATACTTTCCTATAAAAATTCTCAATGAATATTGAGGTGAAAATTCCATTAGTTTGATCAAACATGGTAATTGCTATATACTTACAGTGGCTGGAGGCACTTCTGATATGTGGGACAAATGTAACTTGTGGTTGTTCCCTGATATTTTTCTTTTCTTTGAGCTGTTAGTCAATATACTTGTCCATGTTTTGGTAACATTATTCTTTACCAATGGGATAATTGATGCAAGACAGTTCATAGAGAACCCGACTTGATATTAAGGTGCCTAAAGATACCTTTTGTTTCTTTTTTACAAAAGGATAATATAAATTGGTCTTAAATTGAAGCTGTACTCCTGTAACAGAAAAATGTTTTTTATGGTATGGTTTTAATACATATACTTACAAAACTTTTATATTAGTTTTTATGTGATTTGTATTAGAATTGATTTCTAAATATAGAAAGCCTTGCCCTAGTCTCCTCTTTAATAGTTTCCAATCTAATGATGATCTCAGCGTCAAGGTGGTAATTATTAATTAATTTTCAAATAATGGGATTACTCCGCCTATTAATAAAAGTGAGAAGAGAAATTTTAGAAACATTGACAGCTCCCTCACCTGGAAGGAGGAGTTAGTTACTTATTTGGGAATAAAGAAAAATTAAGCATGAATCTTGAAATTAATTTTAAAATTACTCAAATATACAAATGCAATGGTTATTTATTTTGGACAATTTATTGACTATTGATCTGTTTTTTTTGTATGAAGGTCTCCTGATTTTCATGAAGAAATCAAAGTTAAACTGCCTGCTACTCTAACTGACCATCATCACTTGCTTTTTACTTTTTATCATGTTAGTTGTCAACAAAAACAAAATACGCCTCTTGAAACTCCTGTTGGATATACAGTAAGTATATTTTTGTTAAATACTTAGCTCTTTGATCTTAAAAATAAGTAAATATTTAAGATATAGTTGGTATATTTCTTATCTGATCCCCCACATTGGTTAGGAAGAATCACTGTAACAAGAAAATGCTCATTAGTATGATTAATGGACTAACATGTCTAAACACTTTGGTGTTGGTCCTGATTATTGTGTGTTTACCCCACAGTACAATATAAATATAATGGCTGTATGGGTTCTTCAGAAACGAATGCTTTGAATGTGAAATGATTTAAAGACCTTTGGCTATTAAATATTTTTTCTATAATTAAAGGCAATTAAACTCTTGAGTTTGTTTATTTATTTATTTATTTATTTATTTTGGGGGAGAGAGTAAGGGAGAGAAACATCAATGTGAAAGAGAAACATTGATCAGTTGCCTCTTGTACGCACCCTTACTGGGGACCAAACCCACAACCTAGGGACGTGCCCCAAATGAGAATTGAACAGGTGACTCCTCACTTTGTGGGAGGATGCCCAAGCAACTGAGCCACACTGGTCGGGGCATAAATTTGTGAATATTATTTGAAAATCATAATCAAATTGCAAAAGTAAACCTAAGGTGAAGGACATGGTATATATTATGCTATTATAATTTTGTCAGAAAGGTCATGCCTCCACCCCAAAGAGAAAACTTAATATTTGATTAATTTTTTTAGTCTCTTATAGTTTGTAACATGAATTTTCCTAAATGCAAGAAAATAAATTTATGTTTGTGCTTTAAAATTTTCTTTTCAACATTCATATCTAATCAAATCTTTTTTTTCTTATTTACATTTACACTATTATTCCAATTTAACATTGATAACACTTTGTGGCCTTTTTCTACTACAACTTTCCCTTGAAATACGGACCTTCTATAAATTTAAATGTTACATAGTTAGTATTTATAGTATCTTATGGATCATCCTTAATAAAATAATGTTGGGAAACTTTGGAGAAGGCTCATTAAATCCCTTTGGTGTTTGAGGATGTGAGATCAATGTGGCTCATATCAAGGTCTTAAAACAGATTTTCCAAGTAATTGCTTTTGTAACAAACATATTTAAATGAATATTGTTTCCTTTTTTTTAATTTAAAAGTGGATACCAATGCTTCAGAATGGACGATTAAAGACTGGACAGTTTTGCCTACCAGTCTCACTGGAAAAACCACCACAGGCTTATTCTGTACTATCTCCTGAGGTCAGTATCTCTCACACGGAAATTCCAGAGATTGAATGAAATTGGTTTTTTATTACAAAGGTGCTTTCCTTTGTAATATATAATATAATATATAATATAATAAAGTAATAATATTTTTCTTATAATTAAATTCTAGAATATTTGAAGCTTTTGTACTATTTTAAAAAATATAAATATATTCATTCTATTTTTTATTTTTTATTTCAATCTTTATGTATTTTTTTCCCATTACCATTTAGTCCCTTTATACTCCCCTCCCCACAGCAGTCACCACACTGTTGTCCATGTCCATAAGTGTTTTTTCCTTTTTGCTCAATCCTCCACCCTCTCACCTCCCTACCCCCACTAGCTGTCAGCTGCTCTCCATCTATGATTCTGTCCCCATTTCCCTTGTTAGTTCAGTTTGTTCATTAGATTCCAGATATGAGTGAAATCATATGGTATTTGTCTTTCTCTGACTGGCTTATTTCACTTAGCGTAATGCTCTCCAGGTCCATCCATAGTGTCACAAAAGGTAAAATTTTTTTCTTTTTTTATGTCCAAGAGTATTCCATTTTGTTAATATCCCATAGTTGTTTTATCCACTCATCTAGATAGACACTTGGGCTGCTTCAATATCTTGGCGATTGTAAATAATGCTGCAGTGAACATAGAGGTGCTTATGTTCTTTTGGATTAGCGTTTTGGGTTCCTTCGGATATACTCCCAGAAGTGGGATCGTTGGGTCAAAAGGCAGATCCATCTTTAATTTTTCATGGTATCTTTTCCATAGTGCCTGCACCAGTCTGCATTCCCACCAACAATGGAAAAGGGACCCTTCTCCACATCCTCACCAGCCCTTGTTGTTTGTTGGTTTATTGATGATAACCATTCTGAAAGATGTGAGATGGTATCTCATTTTGGTTTTAATTTGCATTTCTCTGATGATTAGTGATGTTGAGTGTATTTTCATATGTCTATTGGCCATCTGGATGTATTCTCTGGAGAAGTGTCTGTTCAGGTCCTTTGCCCATTTTTTAATTGGGTTGTTTGGGTTTTTTTGGTGTTGAGTTTCATAAGTACTTGATAAATTTTGGATGTTAACCCCTTATCAGATGTATCGGCAAATATGTTCTCCCATTCTGTGGGTTGTCTTTTATTTTGTTGATGATTTCCTTTGCTGTGCAAAAACTTTTTAGTTTGATGTAGTCCCATTTGTTTATTTTTTCTTTTGTTTCCCTTGCCTGGGGAGATATATCCAATTAAACAAAATCTGTGAGCAATGTCTGAGATTTTGCTGCCTATGTTTTCTTCTCTGATTTTTATGGTTTCAGGTCTAACATTTATGTCTTTGGTCCATTTTGAATTTATTCTTGTGTGTGGTATAAGAGACTGGTCTGGTTTCCTTTTTTTTCACTTCTCTGTCCAGTTTTCCCGACACCATTTATTGAATAAACTATCTTTAGCCCATTGTATACACTTGCTACCTCTGTCAAATATTAACTGACTATAAAGGTGTGGGTTTATTTCTGGGCTCCCTATTCTGTTCCATTGATCTATGTGTCTGTTTTTATGCCAGTACCAGGCTGTTTTGATTACTACAGCCTTGTAGTATAGTTTGAAATTAGGTAGTATGATTCCTCCTACTTTGTTCTTCTTTCTCAGGGTCGCTGTTGCTATGTGGGTCCTTTTGTGGTTCCATATAAATGTTTGAAGTATTTGTTCTAGTTCTGTGAAATACATCATTAGAATCTTGATAGGAATTGCATTGAATCTATAGATTGCTTTGGGTAGTATGGACATTTTAATGATGTTAATTCTTCCTATCCATGAACACAGTATGTGCTTCCACTTATTTGTATCCTCTTCAGTTTCTTTCTTCAGTGTCTCATAATTTTCTGTGTACAGGTCTTTTACATCCTTTCTTAGGTTTATTCTTAGGTATTTTATTCTTTTTGAAGCAATTGCAAATGGGATTGTTTTCTTAATTTCCCTTTCTATTAGTTCATTATTGGCATATAAAAATGCAAGTGATTTCTGAATATTACTTTTGTTTCCTGCTACTTTGCTGAATTTGTTTATCAGTTCTAGTAGTTTCTTGGTGGAATCTTTGGGGGTTTTGGGTCATCTGCAAATAAAGACAGTTTTACTTCTTCCTTTCCAATTCGGATGCCTTTTATTTCTTCTTTTTGTCTGATAGCTGTGGCTAGGATTTCCAGTACTATTTTTAATAAGAGAGATGAAAGTGAACATCCCTGTCTTATTCCAACCTTAAGGGGAATGTTTGAAGCTTTTGCCTGTTGAGTTGATGTTGGCAATGGGTTTTTCACATATGGTCTATATTATATTTAGGTATGTTCCCTCTACTCCACTTTGCTGAGATTTTTTATCATAAATGGATGCTGAATTGTATCAAAAGCTTTTTCTGCATCTATTGATGTCATCATGTGGTTTTATCCTTCATTTTGTTTAAGTGGTGAATCACATTTATTGATTAGCGAATGTTCTACCAACCTTGCATTCCCAGAATAAATCCCACTTGAGCATTGTGTATGATGTTTGATGCATTGTTGTAACTGGTTTGCTAATATTTTGTTGAGGATTTTAGCATCTATGTTCATCAGGGATATTGGTCTATAATTTTCTTTCTTTATAGTGTCTTTATCTGGTTTTGGAATTAGGATAATGCTAGCCTTGTAAAATGAGTTTGGAGCCTTCTCTCTTGAATTTTAGGAAATAGTTTGAGAAGAATAGGTGTTAGTTGTTTTAAGAATGTTTGGTAAAATTAACCTGTGAAGTCATCCAGTCCAGGGTTTTTGTTTGTTCGTTTTTTTTTTTTAAATTACTGCTTCAGTTTCACTAGGTATGATCTGTCTAGATTCTCAAATTCTTTGTGATTTAGTTTAGGAAGATTGTATGTTTCTAGGAATTGATCCATTTCGTCTAGGTTGACCAGCTTTTTGGCATATAATTGTTCATAATATTTTCTTATAATCCTTTGTAGTTCTTTGGTGTCAGTTGTTATTTTTCCTCTCATTTCTGATTTTGTTTATTTGGGTCCTTTCTCTTTTTTTCTTGATGAGTCTGATTAAAGGTTTGTAAATCATGTTTATCTTTTCAAAGAACCAGTCCTTGTATGCATTGATCTTTTTGTATCATTAAATCCTTATTATTTCGTTCCTTTTACTCACTGTAGGCTGTGAATTTCCCTCTTAGGATTGCTTTCCCAATGTCCCACAGAATTTGGATTGTTATGTCCTCATTTTTGCTTGTTTCAAGGTATCTTTTGATTTCTTCCTTGATCTTGTTGATCCATTTATTGTATAATAACATGTTATTTAGCTTCCATGTGTTTGTGTGTTTTTCAGTGTTATTCTTGTGATTGCTTTCTAGTTTCGTAGCATTGTGGTCAGAGAAGATGCTTGATATGATTTAAATCTTAAATTTGTTGAGACTTGTTTTGTGTCCTAACATGTGGTCTACCCTAGAAAATGTTCCATGTGCCCTTGAAAAGTATATATATTTTGCTGGCTTTGGGTTGAAATGCTCTGAAGATATCAGTTAAATCCAGCTGAGGTAGTGTGTTGTTTATGGCCACTGTCTTCTTGTTGATTTTCTGCCTGGAAGATCTATCCACTGAAGTCAATGGGGTGTTAAAATTCCCAACTATGACTGTAATTCTGTTGGTCTCTCCCTTTATGTCCATCAAGAATTTCTTTACATATTTAGGTGCTTCTATGTTGAATGCATAGATGTTTACTAGGGTTATTTCCTCTTGTTGGGTTGTTCCCTTTATCATTATGTAGTGTCCTCCTTTGTCTCTTACTGTACTTTAAAATTCTACTATATTTAAGTTTTAAAGGCTATATTATCAAATATAAGTACTGCCTAATCGCAGCTTTTTTTCCTTTTCCATTTGCATGAAATATGTTTTTCTATCTGTTTACTTTTAGTGTGTGTGCATCTTTCAATCTGGGATGGTTCTCTTGGAGGCAGCATATATATGGGTCTTGTTTACTTATCCATTCAGCTATCCTATGTCTTTTGATAGGTGTATTTATGCCATTTACATTTAAGGTGATTATTGATATATACGTATTTAGTGCCATTTTATTGTTAGACTGTTTACCTGTTTTTTTCTTTCTCTCCTTCTCTTTCTCCTCCTCTTCTTCCTCCTTCCTCCCTCCTCCTTCTTCTTCAGGCAAGCCCTTTAACATTTATTGCAGTACTGGTTTGGTGCTAACAAACTCCTTTAGCTTTTTCTTATCTGGTAAACTCCTTATTTCTCCTTCAATTTTAAATGACAGGATTGCTGGGTAAAGTAGCATTGCTTTTCATCACCTTGAGTATTTCACGCCACTCCCTTCTGGCCTGAAATGTTTCTGTTGAGTAATCTGATGACTAATTGGTGCTCCTTTGTATGTAACTACCTGTTTTTCTCTTGAGGCTTTTAGGATTCTCTCCTTGTCTTTAAGCTGTGTCATTTTAATTATGATGTGTCTTGCTGTATGCCTCTTTGGATCAAAACTGTTTGGGACTCTCTGAGTTTCCTGGACTTGTGTGTCTTTTTCCTTCACCAGATTAGGGAAGTTTTCAGTCATTATTTCTTCAAATAGGTTCTTGATCACTTGCTCACTCCATTCTTCTAGTATTCCCATAATGAGGATGTTGTTTTGCTTCATGTTGTCCAACATATTTCTTATGCTCTCCTTATTTTTTAAAAATTCTTTTTTCTTTATATTGCACTGCCTGGGTGCTTTTTTCCTACCTCGTGTTTCAAAACACTGATTTGATCCTCTGCCTCTGCTTCATCTAACCCACTGTTTATTCCTTCCAGTGTATTATTTCTTTCAGAGATTGCATTCTTTTTTTTAAAATTACTTTATTATTGTTCAATTACAGTTGTCTGCATTTTCTCCCCACTGCTCCCCCCAACCCCAGCCAAACCCACCTCCCTCCCTTGCTTCCTCCCTCCCCCTTGGTTTTGTCCATGTGTCCTTTATAGTAGTTCCTGAAAACCCTTCTCCCCACTGTCCCCTCCCCGCTTCCCTCTGGCTATTGTTAGATTATTCTTAATTTCAGTGTCTCCGGTTATATTTTGTTTGCTTTTTTCTTTTGTTGATTATGTTCCAGTTAAAGGTGAGATCATATGGTATTTGTCCCTCAATGATTGGCTTATTTCACTTTGCATTCTTTATTTCTGACTGGTCCTATTTTACAGTTTCTATGTATTTTTTCATGCCATTGAGTATCCTTATAATCATTACTCTGAACTCTTTATCTGTTTAATTGCTTAATTCCATTTCATCTAGTTCTTTTGGAGAATTCTCTTGTTCTTTCATTTGCAGTCTCTTTCTTTTTCTTCCCACTTTGGCTGCTGCTTTGTAATTTCTGCCTTAGCTGTTAAACTAATCAGTCACTAAGCCAATCCATTGTTAAAATAATCAAACTGTGATCAGCAGTCTGGCTTAAGCACCACAGGGTGGGACAGAGTAATTCCTGTGGGGGTTGCTATTGTTTCCTCTCAGGCTGATGCCATTCAAAGTGGAGCACTGTGCCTGAGAGAGATGGCTCCTGCAGTTTGGGGAATGACTTAGCACAGGGATCCTGGTAGCTTTTCCCTCAGTTCTCTCCCCGGAACCACCAGCCCCAGGCTGTCCTCAAGCATCTCTAGTTCACTCTGCCCTCCCATTGCTGGAGCCCAGGGTAAGTGGCTACAAATGAAATTTTGTGTGTTGGCCCTTTAATAGGCTGTCTGTGTCTCTAGCCATCTCTCCCTGGCAGACAGAAACCCTGCTGCTTTTCACAGCTGGATGTTATCTAGGTTTCTTTCTGGGTCTGGTACTGTAGACTGGGACACTGAGCTTGGGGTTTAGACCCCACACTTTTCAGGGGGAACCCCCCAACCACTGAAATATCCCTCTGGAAGTTTAGCCAATGCTGGTGGGAGTCCAGCCAGCCCTGTCCCATCTCCTCTACACTGCCTACCAGTCTTGTGGTGAAGTGGTTTCTTCTGTCCACAACTATAAGGCTTCTCTCCAAGTAGTGTTCCATTGGTTATTCTGGATGAGTTCTCTACAATTTAGTTGTAATTCCAGATTGGTCCTGGGAAAAGGTTAGTGTAGCTTTCACTTACTACTCTGCCATCTTGGATCTCAGTATATTCATTTTAAAATAAAAGTAATATATGAAATATAATCTTGAAGAAAAGATAAATTTGGAGAATTTTTATATTGTTACATAGATTCTTCTTTAAATAAATACGTTTTTCTTTTAGTAGATAATATTTAACTACCATAAGGCTGTAGGGAGGAGAACAGATTTAAATTAATTTTTTAGAACTTTTTTGTAATTAATGATCATCTATGTGAAAATAAAGTAACTATAAACATGCTACTTTATTTTAAGAGACATTAGCAGTTTTAATGATGATATGTGACTGAAAAGAAACAAAAACATTGGAAAAATCTCACTTAAGAATCCATAGCCATTGTCCAAAAAGCAAAATGCATTTAAGGGAATTAATATATATGATGACCATTGCCACTTCCGCATTAATCTGAAACGTGTATTGTGAATGTTGTCCTTGTGGCATTTAGTTTCAGAATAGAATTTGGAAGGTATTCACAAGTAAATTAGTAGTGTTTTGTTTTTTTCAAAAGGAAGCAATATAATGCTATTGCTTTGACCTCATTTCTCATCACTGTCTCACTCTGCTCTAGTCACGTAGCACAGTGCCTTTGCCGCTCCTCAAACATGAAAAGAGCACTCTGCTGGCAACGCTTTATCACAAGGCCTGTTTTCATTTCATCAGATAGCCGCTTACATGCCACCTCTTTAGAGAGGTTGTCTATGTTAACTGTTTTAAGTAGCAGCCTCCACCCCTTTTTATGCTGTTACTTTGCTTTATCCTCATACTACTCATCACTGACATTAAAGATTAGGTATTTTTATTTATCTATTTATTACCCATTGAATATAAACTCTATGAGAGTAGGAACTTTGTCTTTCTTGTGCGGTGCTGTATGTACAAGTTCTTAGAATACTGCTTGTCTCATAGTAGGCAGTCAATAAATATTTGTTAAATGAATGGATAAATAAATATTTAGTAAATGATTAAGTAGAAATTAAAAATATTATTCTCCTACTCCTTCCCAAATCTGTTACTTCGTTTTCCAGGGACACATTTTTTTTTCTAGTAAAATAAGTTAGTCTTCTGTCAGAGCTAGCATTATATTTCAAAAAGAAATATTTGCAAATGCAAATGCAAGGTTAGCTTTCTAAGGGGATGCTGATGGTTTCTTCCTAGCTATTTTGTGAATGCTCAAATATAAAGAATGTAGTGATGATTTGGATTTGACTCTAGACAGATGATGTGGCTGATTGATATGTGAGATAAACCACCTGGTTAAGTACTTAAACTTCTATATATTTTAATTATTACACTAAAAGAACAGTATGTATTAACTTTATTGTTATATTTAAAGAATAGTAAATATTGTTACTTTTGGTGTTTAATTTAAAATATATGAGAGATAAGTATTCAAACATTCAACTTCATGGGTCATTGCTTAATGCAATTTTGTATTTACTTTCCTGGCTGAGGCTGAGCTTTGTTCGATTCAGAAGGTCAGAGACCTTCTGATAATGTGTTAACTTCATGTAAGCACTCTCATTAGGCAAAGCACTGGCTGCAGTTCACGTGAACAGTGTGCCCAACATGGTGCAGTGTGTAACTTGTACAAAATCAAGAGGCCCTTCACTCCTGCTGTTAGTTGATGAATCCTAAATCTGTATCTCTGCTCATCCATTTTTTGCCAGTTATTTGGTAAATTAAAATGCCCAGTGCTGTCTTTACCAGGATGTTCCACAGACACCTCAAGGATAAAATGGCCAAAATCAGACTTATTCTTGTTAAACAACTTTTGGAACCTTATGATGAGTGAAAGACCTTGGCCACCAATATACCTCAACAGAGTGATGGTATTTGGGTGAATTTACCTCAGTTCAATGTCATTAGCTTTTCAGGATCAGTGTTTATTGGGCTCTAGGAATCAGATTTGTGCTTACAAAATTCATGGAAGACTGATGTATAGACCAGCATGGTGGTCTGTCACCAGAGTTTTCTCCTGTAGGATTATGGTATTTAGCACTCATTACAGTCACTTGGACCTTAAAATAGTTTTGTTTGATTGTTTGTGCCTGAAATATGTCTCAGTGAAAAATTATACATACCCTTTATCTCATGAATTATATTTCTAAGTATTTATCCTACAGATATAGTGCATAGATATACAAAGATCAGCAAATAGGATATTTATAAACTTAACAGTGATTACATCTATATATGGATAATTACACTTTTTAATTTATTTTTACTTTATTTAATAATATAATAAACACTCATGCATCCACCATACAATTCAACGGTTAGAACAGTATCAGTAACTGACATCATTTATTTGTTCCTCCCCATTCCATACTCTTTTTCCCTCTAACTATAAAAAAACACTTTTCTTTTTAAAAAAATTTGTAATAAATATACATAACATAAAACTTACCATTTTAAAGTATGCAATTCTGGACTTCTGGCTAAGATGGAGGTGTAGGTAGATACACTGTGCCTCCTCCCACAACCAAGATAGGGACAACAACAATTTAGAAACAGAATAACAACCAAAACTGACAGAAAATTGAACTGTATGGAAGTCAGACAACCAAGGAGTTAAAGACATATTCATCCAGACTGGTAGGAGGGTCGGAGTTGGGCAGCCTGGTGGAGAGGGGTCGAGGCACAAAGAGTGGTGGGACCAGGCGCATAAGGCATCCCGGCACACAAGACCAAAGTGGACAGACCCTGGGTGCAGGCAGTGGCAAGCAGACACTGGGAGTGGGGTGGCAACAGGCAGACCCAGCCAGGTAGCGATTGTGAAGCAAGGCACTGCATGCAAGCCAGGGTCCCAGCACTGGAAAATAGATTCTCCGGGCACTGATTGAAAACACCTGTGGGGGTTGAGGTGCAGGGAGAGACTCCCAGCCTTACAGGAGAGTTCACTGGAGAGACCCACAGGGTCCTAGAACATGCACAAGCCCACCACATGGGAATCAGCACCAGAAAGGCCCAGTTTGGTTGGGGGAAGCAGTGGAAGGGACTGAAGTCCAACAGAGAATGGAGCAAGCACCATTGTTCCCTCTCAGACCCTGCCCCCACATATAGTGTCACAACCCAACAACTGGGTTGACCTGCCCTGGTGAACACCTAAGGCTCCACCCCTTATACATAACAGGTGTGACAAGACAAAAAAAGAAAAATGGCCCAAACAGAAGAACACATCAAAGCACCACAGCAAATACATCTAAGCCACCAAGAGATAGCCAGCCTATCAGATGCACAGTTCAAAGCACTGGTAATCAGGATGCTCACAGAATTGGTTGAATTTGGTTGCAAATTAGATGAAAAAATGAAGGCTACACTAAGTGAAATGAAGGAAAATGCACAGGGAACTAATA
>CM052542.1:40677033-40688331 GCA_028533065.1 Trachops cirrhosus | reverse complement strand
CACAATTATTAACAACCACACCTAAAACAAAAACAAAAACTAAGTTAACAACTAGGACAGGAATAGACCACAGAAATGGAGATTACATGGAGGGTTAGCAACAGGGAAGTGGGAGGAGGAGAGAGGGGGAAAAGGTACAGAGACTAAGTAGCATAGATGGTAGGTGGAAAATAGACAGGGGGAGGGCAAGAATAGTATGGGAAATGTAGAAGCTAAAGAACTTATAACACATGGACATGAACTAAGGGGGGGAATGTGGGTGGGAGAGGGTATGCAGGGTGGAGGGGAATGAAGGGGAGGTAATGGGACAATTGTAATAGCATAATCAATAAAGTATATTTAAAAAAATAAAGTATGCAGTTCTGTTGTGTTAAGTATATTCACATTGTTTTAAAAACTGGTCTCATAAAACAACTTTTTAACTGAGATATATGTATGACTAAAGAATACATTTTTTTACTTTGCTTATTTTATGAATTTAACAAAAAGCTATTATTCTTTATGTAATCCTCTAGGTCTTGTTTTTTCCATTCAGGATTGTATCACCAAGATTTAGTGGGGGGGTTTTGTGTGTGTGATGAAAATAAAATATTCCTCTGGTCTTGTTCTTAAAATGTAATGTAGATTTTTCCCTTGTGACTTACACATCTCTGAATGATCTGAGGGCTGGTCCACCTTTCCAGAACTATCTTTCACCATAACTGCAGCCTCATCCTTGTACTTAGAACTTCTTCCAAACTTTTTCCTGCCTCTAGGCCTTTGAATCATCGTGTTTCCCTTCCTGTTCCTCACAAGGCTGGATTCTTCTCATTATCTGAATTGTATATAAAAGAGCATGTCCTCAGAAAAGTCTTTCCTCACTTCATGAATTTTCAGCCCTTCCCTCCTCCACACTGCTGATATACTCTATTATCTAATCCAATTTTATTTACTTAATACTTATCACTATCTGAAATTATTTATTTACATGTTTTTCTCTGTCCCTGCTACATGGTTAGTTGCCTGAGCAGACTTTATGTTTACCATGAAACCCCAGAATTTAGAAAACTAGGTAGAGACTTCAGTAAATATTTGTTGTTTGAATTAAATAAAAAAATTTACAAAATTATTAGTATTAGCAAAAGATAAAACATGGAAACCAAGGGTTTAATATTTAATTAAATTTTTGTACATCCATATAATGAATGGCACAGTAGTAAGAAGAATGATATAGATTTAAATATGCTAATAGGATATTCATAATAAAACATAAAAACAAACAATATAGTAACAACCAAATTTAGTATACAGGTATACATCAGCAATTGTGTAGGAAGTACTTAGGAAAATATACATCAAATTTAGCAAAGTTAGTTTTTGAATGGGTGTGGGATTGTGAAAGATTTTGTTGTTTTTAACCTCATATACTTTGAAATGCAATGTAGTATAATTTCCAGGATTTTACTCTTGGTTCCACCGCTTGCACTTGTGCGACCTTAGGTAAGTTTTGTAACCTCTTAGCTATGGACTGAATTGTGTCCCCCTCCTCACAAATTTGTATGCTGAAGTGCTCACCTTCACATGTGATAGTGTTTGGAGATCTGGATTTTGTGAGGGAATTAAGCTTAGATGAGGTCATGAGGGTGGGGTTTCATGGTAGAATTAGATATAAAAAGAGACACCGAAGATGTTGCTCTCTCTCTTATGAGGACAAAGTGAGAAATTGGCCATCTGCAAGCTAGGAAGAGGTTCTCACCAGACACTGACATGTTGGTGCCTTGGTCTTGGACTTTCAGTCTCCAAACTGTGAGAAAATAAGTTTCTGTTGTTTCAGCCACCCAGCGTATGGTATTTTATAATAGTAGCCCAGGCTGACTGAGACACTCTCTGTGCCTGAATTTTGTCATCTGTAAATTGAAGAGAATAATTAATGCTTATAATAAAGTGTATGATGATGATTTAATGGTATACAGAACATTTAGAATGATGCCAGACACCTAAAAAGTATTAAAGTAGTGTTTGCTACTATTATGCCATTCCTTTTACCACACTGCTTGTTAGAATGCTTTGGGCCAGCAGTTCTTACTTTAGCAAGCATCAAATCACCTGGAGAATTTTGCTGTAACACCAGTTGTTGAACCTTCCTCCCTCCTACCCCCAGTTTCTGATGCAGTAGGTCTGGGTTGGGGGTCAAGTATTTATATTTCTAACAAGTGCCCAGATGATGTTTATGTTGCTGATCCTTAGTTCAGACTTTGAGAACTACTATGTTTAAAGAAGTATGTATTCACATTTTACTTGTGTAGCCTATTTTTTTATAATTGAAAACCATATTTTGGGTTGAAAGAGTTAGTACTGTTTCTTGCTTTGAGTAGTTTCAATTCACCGCCTCTTTTTCCACCCCCCACAATGTTTCTAAACCTGTATTATTTGCTTCAGTAGAGACATTGCATTTTCTACCTATTTATATTATTTAATAGGAAATTAACTTTATTTGGTTTTCTTTTCTACACATAAAAATATGAAACCATGGAAAAGAAATCCCTTTTTTAATTTTTCTAGGTTTAATTTATTTGCTGAGACTTTCTATTTTTGTCATTTGTTTCACAGATATTCATAATTGCTCACTGAAGTTTTTTTAAAAATGATGACTGCTTTCAAATTCTGTGACACCTATCCAACATCTGTGTCATCTCAATATTAGGTCTATTGTCTTTTTCTCATTGGAAATTTTCCTGGTTCTTGGTGAACATTTTGGATATTATCTAAGACTCTAGATCTTATTTATATCAGTGTTTTAGCTGTGGGGGTAGAGACTGTTGCCAGGTAAAGGTCCACATTCCTTTGCAATGTATTGGGGTGGGGGCTTATTACTGGAAGGAGGTGGGATCTCAGGCTCTCCCCTAGGCCTCTGCTGACACCTCACTGGCTGTGGGGGGAGGGAGCTCCTTGTTACTGCTTTCCTTTTTCACTGACACCACAGTTGGTGGGGGTAGCAGCGGACTGGGATTAGCTCCCCCACCTCTCTCTTCTCTGATACCATGCCATGCGTGTGGGGAGTGGGGGGATGGAGCACCTCTTTACAGCCAGCTGAAGATGGAAATGCAGGTTCCCCACAGCCTATGGAGGCGGGGTGGAACTGCAGTTTGTTTTTAACCAAATTAGGGCAATTATCTGTTTTGACTAAAGAGAGCAGCTTCTTTGGAGCATTTTTTTGGTCAGCTTCTGTGGCATTTCTGGCTCTAGCGCCTAGTCCAGGATATATGAGGCAAAAATAAAACCCAGGAAATACTGCCTTACAGTTCCTCCCACGCTGAAGTTCCTAGCCTGCCTGCCTTCTTCTGGGCACCTTTCAGTCTTTATGTTTACTTTATCTTCCATGTTCAGGGTTTCTAGCAGCACTTAGCAGCCAATGGAGAGAACTGATATACTCTCTTTTAAAAATAAGATTTTATTACATAATTTTAATTAATTCCTAGCAAAAGAAAATATATTTTCTCATCTTTAAAACAAACTTCCTAGGCTTGTGAATATTTTAAACCCCTCTAAAATACAACAGGAGTGTTTGAAATAAAGAAAACAATATTATAAACCATTAAAAATGATATTATGGACATGAAAAGAGATTCACAATATAATATATGAAAAACATGTAGCAAAATAATATCTTTGATATCACCTATGTAAGGGTGTGAATAAAAATATATTTGCATAGAGGAAGATTTGGAGTGATAGAAAAGGATATGTCTCTGGAAAGATAGAATTTTGAGTGTATATTTTCTGCTCTTTGTTCTTTGAGCCTTTTAATTCTTTTGTAGGAAATATTGATTTTGTAATAAGAATAAAACATAAGTTTTACATTACTTATAATGCATAAAAATATATTTCACAGTATTTTTTCTCATTGAGATATTATAATTTTTAAATTTCAGAGTTCATAATCAAGTAGCTGTGATCATTGTATTTTATGTCTCATAGGTTCCTCTACCTGGCATGAAATGGGTAGATAATCACAAAGGTGTTTTTAATGTTGAAGTTGTTGCTGTTTCATCTGTCCATACACAAGTAAGTGAGTTTTAATAATTTTTAATGATCAAATTTCACTTGAATGAATTGAACATATTGTCTAGTACTTAAATCAGTTTTGTTATCTGCTGTAAGACATATGGGAGTATAAGACAGTTAAAAATGTATAGATTCAGAAGTTATTTTTGTCAACAAATTGTTAATGTCAACAAAAGCAAATATTTCACTTTTCAAAATGTTATTGACATCATTTTGAACAATTAAGTAATTTTTGCCCCTGAGTTTCTGGTACATAACAGTACTTTAGAGTTGAAAAAGCATCACCCAACATATTTTACTTTTCATAGACTCAGATATTTCCATTGGAAAGAGTTCTTAGGGGTCATTTACTCCATATTCTTCACTGTATTTCTTGAATATGCCAAGCTCTCCTTAAAGCCTTTACTCTCTCCAGCTGGAATGCTTTTCCTCCTGACGTTCATTTCACCTCCTTCATTAAGGCTTCTCCTCATCTCAGAGAAGCCTTCTCTGGTGACCCTTTTAGACACAGCAGCCCCCTTATTCTGTATTGTCTTATCCTGCACTTACTACTGCCTTTTGCTCTAGTGCGCTCTCCCACTTCCACTTTCTCTCACCCTTTCTGTGTGTCTGTGTGTGTGTGTGTGTGTGTGTGTGTGTGTGTGTGTATATATATATATGCATTTGTTTATTGGTTCTCTCTCCCATCAGATTCTAAGGTTCTTGAGGTCAGGGTGGTTGTTACCTGTCAAGGAAAGAGAGTTCCCTTCAAGTACCTTACAATAGGGGGAAATGTAAAAATAATTGCAATACAATAAAATTAGTAATATGTTAGACATATGAACTAAATCAGGTTCAGAGGAGAGAGTTATTTGTTTAGCTGGGAACTGAGGTGTTGCATTATAAGTAGGCACTTACTACACGAGAGAAGGTCAGCAACTCCCACGATAAAAAGCAAGTGCAAAGAGACAGCAATCTGTTTAAGGACAAGCAAGTAATCTGGTGTGAATGGAAATTAAAGTGCATGGGAAATCATGATAGGTGAGAATAGAAGACCAGGTTGGTAACAGATTATGAAGGAACTTGAATGTTTAGAGTTTAGAGTTCAGGTAGATGGTGATTTCTAACCTAAATAGGAAACGTGAGAGAAATAAATTTGGGAGCAGTTGCTAAAGGAGAGCAATTGTGGAGCCATACTGAGCAATACTGAGTTTATTTTTGAGCCTGTTGAGTTTAACATGTCTGTGCATGTCAGATGAAGGTGTCCTATGGCAGATGTAATTAGTTTGGTGTTTAAGATTGGGGCTGACAGAATAAATGTGATAATTAAAACTATACTGGTAAACATGATTTTCCTGGGAGAAAAGGTAGAGTGGGAAGAGACAAGTTTTTAAAACGAAATTCATGGGTTCTTCAACTTGAAAGGGGGAGGGCTGGTTTGCAGGGGTTCCCACGGCCCCCTTAAATTTAGTAATTTTTTTAAAAAACAAAACTCACAGGACTCAACATATAATCATATTCACAGCTATGATTTATTTTAGTGAAGTACATACAGCAAAACTGGCTAAGAAAAAAGAAGTCAAGTCCAGAGGGAACAAGATGCAAGTTTCCAAGAGTCATTTCCTAGTGGAGTCACATAGATCAAGTTGATGTCCCTCAGGGAAGCATATTACTCAGTTCCCAGGGTTTTTACTATGGATTTGTCACATGGGCACCCTCTGCCTAACGCATACCAAAATTCTTGATTTTCAGAAGGAAAGCAGGTGTTCAGCATAAACCTTATTGTTAGCACAGTTTAGGCATCCCTATCAAGTAGGAACTCTCCTGAAATCCAAGTTCCCAGGTGCCAGCTAGGGGCTCCCCTTGTGAGCAAGCGTTTCACATTAAGCTTTTTTCCCATATTAGCTCTTTTCTGCACAGTGAGATAGGGAAAGATAAGAAGACCAAGCACTTCTATATCATGTTTTAAAACAGTAACAAGAAAGGTTTTTCTCAGCAGTACAGAGAAGATCCCAGTTAAAGAATGGCTCCAGTGGAGTTTTTCCTCTCCTGTTACTGAATTTGTCCTGTTTCCTGTAGTCCTTATGCTTCTGATAATAAGACTGACATTATACTATATAGTTGAAACATACTCTTTCCCTTAATAGAAGTACTCTTAGTATCACATTATATATCTTCTTAAGTATACAAATATATTATTTTTTATTCTTTATTTTATTATTTTATTCTCTCTTTAGAGTTGGTAGTATAATTCGGTTTTACTCCTAACTTTGTTTTTATGGAGGCACATACATGTGTTGTCTTTATGTGACAAAGAAGGATTTGGGGCAAAATATGTTGTATAGGTGGTGTAGACGCTATGGAATGTAGGGGAAGGATAAAGTGGAAGTCTACAGTGTAGCACCCTGGCCTTCGCAGTCCCGATGACTAATATTCAAACGTTTATAACTTTTGTAACTGCATAAAACAGTGTCATCATTTATTATAATCTTTTTTAAAGGATTAATTAAAGACAACAAATGTTTTTTATGATGTTTTATGCCTTGCTTATAGATCTTTGAAATTATTGGATATGTAGTTAGAACTCCATAGAATTATTTCTTTACTTATTTAAAACATAACAAATTAGAACATTATTAGAATTGTAAATGTGATGCTGTTCAGCATTACTACCTTTTCTTAAAGTGTATTTTTATTGTTAACTAAGTGAAAGTCTTCCTAAAGTGCTAACAGACTTTTGCTCACATCTCACTGGTTAGAACCATAGCACATGGTCATCTCTAGGTATAATGGAGGCTGGGAGAATAAGCATGAATCCTGGGACTGGGCACTTACTGCTTTTAATAAGACTGGTTCTGTTAGTGTAGAGGAGGTTAAATAATAGTCAGGATTTAGTCAGGAGGTGGAAGCTGCCAGTAATTTGAATGGAGAACATTTATATATAATAAATAATTGTTAGCTAGGTTAAAGGTGATTCACTATTAAATGGGGTGAGAGAATTCTGTGATTGTAACAGAGATAGCAATTGCAGAAAATGATAAGGAAGCAATTTAGAAACCCAGAGGAGGATCCCGAAGGCTGAGAATCAGACCCCTGAATCAGACCGCTTCTGCAGGAGCACACTGCCTGCCATGCTGTGATATTGAAGAAACTTGGTGGACGGCCCCTCATGGGGACCTACAGTAGCCACCAGTACTGTGGTCAATGCTGCTGCCCAAGTGTCTCACCTCTGAGCCATAACATTCACATCTGCTGGTCACCATGAGAAAAAATAAAAGGAAGAGGAAAAGTCCCTGCTAACTCCTCAGACCAGGTCGACTGCTTCCCATACCTCTGTTGTCAGAGCCTAACCACAAGCTGCCTGACAAAGGAAAAATGCAGTTTGAAGAGTCCAGCTCCGGTATTACAAGTGTGGCAACGTTGGTGGGTGTGAATGGAGCCGAGAGGCAATAAATTAACAAACGGGCACAGGTAGATTACTAACAACCTATCACAACAGTGAGTTTAAAACAATGAGGCAGACTCATACTGGGAAAAAGAGTCTTAATTAATATCAGTAGATTTCTTGAATAATTATTAGTATTTGAAGTGACTGCTTTAGCATAATAAGTGAAAATACAGGATGGGGCAAAAATAGGTTTACAGTTGGTGAGTTTGTGAAACACGCAGTTTATTCTTGTATTATTACTTATTAATTATTATATTTTTTTTAAATGAACACTTGTAAACCTACTTGTGCCCCACCCTGTAGACATAGTGGTTAATTTAGAAACAATGCTTGTACGTACTGATGTGTACTTTTTTGTATTATTAATTAAAATGAAATGTTTTACTAGTGGTTCATAGTTTGGGGTATGTACAGAGTTATAATTATGTGGTGCTTTTGCTTATTCTTTGTTTTAGGATCCTTATCTTGACAAGTTTTTTGCTCTGGTCAATGCTCTGGATGAACACATGTTTCCAGTCCGAATTGGTGACATGCGAATCATGGAAAATAACTTAGAAAATGAATTGAAGAGCAGTATTTCAGCATTGAATTCATCCCAGTTGGAACCAGTGGTCCGATTTCTTCATCTTCTGCTTGATAAACTGATACTCTTAGTTGTTAGACCTCCTGTCATTGCTGGCCAAATAGGTAATTTACTTATGTTTGGGGAGTCATAAAATTTATAACTTGTTATTTCTAACTTTTGCAGAAATAGAACCATGATTTCTGTTTGCTCTCTATAAGGACTGCATTTGGTTTTGGTGGTGGGGGCGGGTTATTTACATGTTGCTAATGCCAAAAATATTGTAACATTTTTTTTTATAAAATATGTCATATAGACTTCTACTCAAATTATGGAAATAAATGTATTTACTTACCAAGTACTTTTTAAGCATGTACTGTCCAAGGCATGGTTCCTGATTTTAAGGATCTCACACACTAGTTAGGGAAACAGGCAAAATAAATCACTCTACATTTATATGACATATAATACACCTAGTTTACATTTTCACTCACCTGGTATTCTCTATTTCATACAGCTGTGCTTTCTTTTGTTAACTCAAAATCTCTATGTTCTTTTTTCTCTTTTATGTTCTAGAAGGAGAGGTATTTTTGTTTCCCACCCTTTTTCCAATATTTAGTCCTCTACTTTTGCTAACATCTTCTGCTTAAATCTTGCAAAGTAGTTGAGCTTACAAGAAATTTCAGCTAACCTGTTATAGAAATTCTGTGTTAAGTGGGAAAGAAGTATTCAGTGCCTTGGGATTTTTTTAGTGGTGACTTGTAAGTAGAAGCAATTCTTGGGTAGAGCATTTAAACGTGAGTAGGAGCCTGACAGGTAAACAGCTAGTCCAGGGAGAGGTATGGCATGTGCACAGTATGCAGATGGCCCTGGAAGTGCTGGGAGAATTAATAAGTATTAGAAATCGGAAAGGTGGTGATTAGAGATGATAGGTGGTGGGGATGATGAAGTAAGGCATTCTATGACATTTCAGATAATTGGAACTATGATTCCATTAAAGAATCAATAGCCTTTGAAGGGTCTGGTCTTAATGAGGGAAGTAACGTGACCCACTTTGGCTTTCATAAAGATGACTGTGTTGCGTAGAAATGGGTTAAAAGTGGGAAAATAAGGAGTCAGAGAGACAAATTGGGAGTCTTGTAATGTTTCATAGAAACCCTATGAGGTCCTGATGAAAGACAGGTGATGGTAGGATGGAGAGAGAGGTAGGATTAAGTGATATTGTGGAGTACCATTATGGTAGTCTTAGGAGATTTTAAGGAAAAAATGTTAACACTGCTGTAGAATCTATAGATTATAGATTATAATCTATAATAATAACAATGGTAAAGAATATTTGCATAGCACTTACTCTGTACTAGGAATAATACTATGTGCTTTATTTATAGTAATGTATGAAATTCTCACAAGTCTGTGTATAGGTATCATTAGGTACCATTTCATGAATGAGTAGAGTGGTGAGCATAATACTTTTAAAAAGTTGCCTAAGGATTCAAACCCAAGCAACTGACTCTAAAGTCCTGCTCTTATCTATTATATCAATGATTGTCAACCCTCTTAATCTCATGGCACACATAAACTAATTAGTAAAGTTCTGGGCACACAAAAATATATATTTTTGCCTATCTTACAAAAAAAAAGAAGGTATAATATTGATTCATTCACACTGGATGGCTATTGTTGTGTTGGCTGTTGTCTTTTTATTTTCCTAAGGGAAAAGAATTCAGTGCCCCTGAGTAAATATTCAGGTCTTGCATGTTTTAAAAATTCTTGGGCCCTGGCTGGTGTGGCTCAGTGGACTGAGTGCTGGACTGCGAACCAAAGGGTCGCTAGTTCGATTTCCAGTCAGGGCACATGCCTGCGTTGCAGGCCCAGTCCCTGGTGGGGGGCACATGAGAGGCAACCACACAATGTTGGATGTTTCTCTCCCTGTCTTTCTCCTTCCCTTCCCCTTTCTCTAAAAATAAAATAAATAAAATGTTTTAAAAAAATTCTTGGGAAAAAAACAAAAAGCAGACTTCTGTCCAAGATGGAGGCGTAGGTAGACACACTGTGCCTCCTCATACAACCAAAAGAAGGAAAACAACAATTTAAAAACAAAAAACAACCAGAACTGACAGAAAATTGAACTGTATGGAAGACTGACAACCAAGGAGTTAAAGAAGAAACATTCATCCAGACCAGTGGGAGGGACGGAGACAGACAGCTGGGCAGAGAGGACTTGGGGCAAGGCTGGAGGACCAGGGTGGACAAGGCGGTGGCTGGCGGACCCAGTGAGGCAGCGCCTGGTGGAGTGGGTGGTCCCACATTTGCATACAGATAAACTGGGAGGAACAACTAGGGAGTGAGACAGACCACGCAACCCAGAGCTCCAGCATGGGATATAAAGCCTCAAAGCGTCTGACTGAAAACACCAGTGGGGGTTGAGGCAGCAGTGGAGAAACTCCCAACCTCACAGGAGAGTTCCTTGGAGAGACCCACAGAGTTCTAGAACATACACAAGCCCACCCACACAGAAATCAGCACCAGAAGGTCCCAATTGATTGTGGGAAGTGGGGGAAGTGACTGAAAGCCAGCAGAGAGTGAACAAGCACCATTGTTCCCTCTTGGACCCATCCCCAACGTACAGTGATGTGGGTTACCCTGCACTGGTGAACACCTAAAGCTCTTCACCTCATACATAACAGGTGTGATAAGACAAAAAATATGGCCCAAATGAAAGAACAAATCAAAGCTCCAGGGAAAATACAACTAAATGATGAAGAGATAGCCAACCTATCAGATGCACAGTTCAAAACACTGGTAATCAGGGTGCTCACAGAATTGGTTGAATGTGGCTTCAAATTAGATGAAAAAAATGAAGGCTATGCTAAGTGAAATAAAGGAAAATGTAAAGGGAACCAATGGTGATGGGAAGAAAACTGGGACTCAAATCAATGGAGTGGACCAGAAGGAAGAAGGAAAAATTCAACCAGAAAAGAATGAAGAAATAAGAATTCAAAAAAATGAGGAGAGACTAAGGAACCTCCAGGACATATTTAAATGTTTGAACATCCAAATCATAGGGGTGCCAGAAGGAGACAAGGAAGAGCAAGAAATTGAAAACTTATTTTAAAAAGTAATGAAGAAGAACTTTCCCAATCTGGCAAAGGAACTAGACTTCCAGGAAGTCCAGGAAGCTCAGAGAGTCCCAAAGAAGTTGGACCCAAGGAGGAACACACCGAGGCACATCATAATTACATTACTCAAGATTAAAAATAAGGAG
>CM052542.1:40657684-40669340 GCA_028533065.1 Trachops cirrhosus | reverse complement strand
AGGATTAGGTGGAGCAAGGGAAGTGAGGCAGCCAAGAGATTAGGAGACTTCTTGCAGACAGAATGAGGACTCAGGCTTTGTCAAAGCTGAGGGTTGAGGGTCCATCACCTCCTTTTGCTGTACCCCCCAGAGTTCTTCCTTGGGGGCCTCCCATGTGATCGTGCCTGTCTTAGGTCATTCCCCCCTTGGGGAATCTTACCCGTCATTGGCTAACCGACCAAGCATTGGGGGCCAGTTATGGAAAGAGGAGCAGAAGCAGCACTCCTGCCAGGGAGATAAGCTTTTGTCTCCTTGGTGGCTTAGGGTCCAAGGTCACTCCCTCAGCCTTAGCCTTGACGGGGGTTACACCTTCTGAAACCAGGCAGGGCAGTTTCCAACAAAGCAGGCCTTACTTCTTTTGGACCCTGTATATATTTCTGTATTCCATTTACTTTCCCATTCTTGCAGGAAAAGGTTTCATGCCACCTTTTGTTATTTCAAGCCTTCTAACACCTCCTCACCAATCCTCCTTCTCACCTTATCTTGTACTTCGTTGAGGAAATTGAAGCCATCAGAAGAAAATCTTGGATCTACCTGCCTCCTACTATCTGCTACTCCTTAATACTTAAAACTGTGCAGTGGACGAACTTTTCATTTTCCTAAATCCATTTCACCCATTTGTTCACAACCTCCCATTCCCTCCCACTCACTCAAGATCCTCATTTTAGCAGTTCTTTCTTCTCTCTTCTACATTATGTTTCTCCCTGTCTGCTAAACCATCCCATCTATATGTAGGCATGCTTTCATTTCTCCCATTTAAAAAAAAAATCTGTCCTGTGTAGTATTTCTGTTCTTGGCTTCTTTGCCATGTCTCTGGTACCTTTTGTGGTAGAATTTCTTAAAAGAGTTTTTTCTATGCTTGCTACATCCAGTAATCTTTTTCTCCCATTCTCTTTACCCCACACTTCAGTCAGATCTTCCTCCCATCTCCCACCCAAACTGCCCTGTTGCTGTCCCCAGTGCTCTCCCTGTTACTAAATCCAATGGTTAATTCTCAACACTCAGCTTCCTCTGCTTTCCAGCAGCTTTTGATAGTTAAGTTCTCCTTCCTCCTTGAATTTGATTCTACTTACTTGGCTTCCAGGGTACTACATTCTCTTGGTTTTTCACTTACTTTACTGGTTATATCTTTTCAGTCTCCTTTGTAGATTCTTCTTTTCCCTGATCTCTTGATCTGTAAGCGTCTCAGGCCCCTGTCCTTCTCTTCCCTACCCTCACCCTTCCCTTATCTTTGTACTCACTTGCTTGTTGGTGATCTTATCAAGTCCCAAAGTTTAAAGAAATACCATTACCTGCTAATGACTCCCCAAGTTATATTTGCAGTACAAAGTCTCTTTCTAGAATTTTATTGTGTCATTATTATTTTTAGTCTTCACCTGGAGATATGTTTTTTTATTGATTTCTGGAGAGAGAGAGAAACATTGATTGGTTTCCTCCTGTATGTGCCCTGACCGGGGATCCAACCAGCAACCTTTTGATATATGAGATAATGCTGCAACTAACTGAGCCACCCAGCCAGGGCTCGTTCTAGAATTTTAAATTTAGCTGCCTTTTTCTAATTCCTTTCGTTTGATTTACATCCATGTTAAAGGTAGAGTCACTTCTCACCACCTCTACTACTATATATGTTATGTCTTAACCTATGCCACGTATCTATGAAAAAGTTTAATTTATAAATTAGGCACAGTAAGAGATCAGCAACAGTAATTATTAATAAAATAAAACAATTATAACAATATACTGTAATAAAAGTTATGTGAGTATGGTCTCTGTCACACAAAATGTTATACTATACTGTATTGATCCTTTTTAAAAAATCCTCACCTGAGGATATATTTATTGATTTTTGAGAAAGAGAGTAACATTGATGTGACAGAGAGACATCAATTGCTTGCCTGCCATACATGCCTTGACTGGGGATGGAACCCACAGCCTTCTGGTGTACTGTACCACTTTCCAACCAACTGAGCCACCTGGCCAGCCAGGGCTGTATTCACCCTTCTTGTGATGATGTGACATGATACGGTGCCCATGTGATGAGATGAAGTGAGGTGAACGACATAGGCATTATGAGCTAGTGTTAGGCTATTATAAGGGTTACTTGAACATAAGCACTGTGGTATCGTGATAGCTGATCTGATAACTGAGACAGCTGCTAAGGGACTAATAGGTGGTTAGCACACACAGCGTAGATACCCTGGATGAAGGGATGATTGAGGGGAAAGAGTGGAATGGTGCAAGATTTCATCATGGTACCCAGAATGGCACAATTTAAACCTTATGAATTGTTTATTTCTGAAATTTTTCATTTAATATTTTTGGACCATGGTTGACCATGAGTAATGGAAAGCTAAACCGTGGATAAGGGGGAAACTACAGTAATATCCAGCATATTGAAGATAACTTAATAGGTAATTATTAGGTGGATATTAGTAAGCATTGAGGTTCACAGCAAGAATCAACTACTTTTAAAAAATTGAAGTATGCTTTTTGTTTGTCCTCTTACTATCAGGATTAATTATATATTTCAGATCTTTAGAGTTTGACTTTATGAAAGTTTTGGTTAGACTTCATTCTTTAATATGAAATGCAAAAATCTATAAATTCAAGAATACTTACATCAACAGTCTCTTATCACTCTGGCAGGGGTGACCAACCTTTTGGTGTCTCTGGGCCACACTGGAAGAAAAAGAATTGATTTGGGCCACACATTAAGTACATGGCAACACATAATCACAAAAAAAATCTTATAGTGTTTTAAGTAAATTTATGATTTTGTGTTGAACCACATTCATAGCCATCCTGAGCCGCACATGCAACCCATGGAATTCAGGTTGGACACCCCTGCGAATGGCTATAGAAGCATATTTGTGAGGCTTTCTTTATAATTATTTGCCAAAACTGATCTATTCTTTCATTGTTATTGCAATAATCTTTTAATATTCAGTTATGTAAATGTTAACATCAGGTTTGAACTTCATTGCTTTTAATCAAATGCCAGTGCAATTTTATATTGATACATAGTTTCTTTCTAATGTATTATCTCTTTTCCATTTTCAAACACTGAGAGCTTGCAGTATAATAGGCAGTGTGCTGAAGACTTGTGGATATAAAGCCAAAGTTTCATATTATGAGTGTTAATGTCAGGTCAAATATGATATGGGTCTTGCTCAAGGAATGTACCTATTGTATATCTAAGGGACGAAATGTTACCGGGATTTGACAAAAACAAAAACACTTCATGCACATTGTGTATGTATTTCGTTAATCTTTTCTATGTTAGTTGAAGATCAGTAAACATTGTTATTACCTTAGTAAATAACATTGATGAATTTGCTTAACTCAGGTCTGTTTGATATAATTCTTAGCTTTACAACACCTAATTTATGGAAATTATTTGTTTTACAGAATAACTGGCCACAGGTTTTCTTTAATTAAAATAACTACCTCATATAATTGTAACTGTTCAGGGCTTTAGTATTGTGGATATAACATATAATTAATGAAGGAAAGAGATTTATTGCTTATTCTTACATGACTGATTAACATGTATCTTAGTTTTAAAGGAAATTAATAAGCAAAGAGTTTAAAAGTGAATTTAAGAATACAGAAAAATTATTACTCTTTATAGAAATTTATGGTAAAGAAAAAGGCAGTTGTAATTTTGCAGAAATCAGGTGCTCATGTTTTGTTATTTTTGTGACATGAGTAGTGAGTATAGAACTTGAAAATGTCAGGAACTTTACACCTAATAGAGTAAAGACAGAATTTGGGGGAGTAGTGAGAAATTTTGTCTCAGCTTGTCTGAAAAACATTGTGTGCTGGTTTACTTTCTGTTTGAGATACTGTAACGAGGTTCTGAGGAGGAAGGTTTTTATTTTAAATACATCTATTATGACATAATTTTACTAGTATTTGAATATTGTCTAATTTACTTTGCTAGGAGGCTTTTGAAAAAACAAAGTTTTTGTTAAAACTATTTTTTTGAGAGTTTACTATATTTGAGTCATTGTACTTAGTAATTTACTTCATTACTTAATTTGACCTTTAAAATATAAGGGAGACACTCATTATTCCTAATTTATAGCTAAGAAACTGAAAAAAAGTTTAGGTAATTCACCTTAGATTTTACAATTATAAGACAGTAGAACCTGGATTTGAACTTTAACTCTCATCTTATTCATTCTGTGTCAAATATATGGGTGATTATTTGTATCATTTCAATCTCTTTGTATTTTTATAACAACAGGGACAAAAAAAGGATATATTCTTCCTAAAACCTCAGCCCTTGAGAGGTGGCAGGCAGGCTGTCTTCCCTGCTCTTCCCTGCAACCCCTCCTCTCTTCTCCTTTTTCCCTCCCCCCTCCTTTTTTCTCTTCCTCCCCTTCCCTTCCTTTCCCCCTTCCTCCGCTTCTCTCCTTTGCTTTCCTTTTCTCTCCTGTCCCCATAACTCTAATTTAATTGTTTAGAGGTAGGGTCCTGCTCATTTGTGGTGGTTGTTAAGCTTCCCAGGTGATACTGTCTACACAGAATTGATTAACATTGTGACTACTCTTTGTTTTCTTTTACCTATCTTTTCTTTTGGTATTTTCTGGTTTGGGTTCATACTCATGCCCTGATATTTGTAGTTAGTTTCTCTTGGGTTGTTTTCGTAAATCTTATTCCAACAATTCTCTAAAAATTTCTTATAACTTGCTCCACTTCTATTAGCGTATTCCCAGGCCCCAGCCCAGATTACTAAAGCAGGATTTTGGCAGGTAGGGCCCAGAATCTTGAATTTTATAAACATTCTGAAGTTATTTTAATAATCATTCATGTTTAAAGGAATTGAAGTAAAGCCCCAGTTCCCTTTACCTGGGATCATAATAACCTCTTTCAGAGACAGACAGACATAATTCACTTCTGGTCTGTGCAGTAGTTGTATATTAAATTAACTTTAAATTAGTGATAGTGACCATGAGGATATAATTCCTTTAAATAGCTCCAGCATAATATTTTCTCATATACTATTTATATGATATAGTAGTACATTAAGTTTAATTACAACAAGCACAGTAAAACTAAACACAACCCCAAATTTACCATCATTTTAAAAAGGAGCAAATATTAGGCACTTTTTGTCTTTTTTTTTTTTTTTTGCCTGATTTCTCCTAACAGTCCCTAAAAGAAAATAAAAAAAGAGGCAAGGCCAAAGAGAATTATGGAGTATCACTGCACAGAAGTTCTTAATTGATGACATATGGACTGAAATTAGTCTCCTAGAAAAGAATGGAATGTTCTTTTTCTTCTATTTTTTTTTCCTTTTAAACCCTAGTTATATTCAGAGTAAATTATCTGTTGCTAACTAACTAACACCATCTTTAAAGAGAATTGAGAGGAATGGTGCTGTGGAAACTTTAGTGTTGGTACTTAAAGGTGATCCTTTACATAAAGAGAAATTACCTTTAAATGATGTACTTAATGTTCTTGGTGAGTTTTAAAAATTTAAGTAAAAAGATCATTTTGGTGAACTAATACTCCATAGGTGCCTCAAATTTTTGGTTGCTTTAACAGTACTAATTTTAAAAATGTTTGCATTGGAAAGTCTGGATTTCTTTAAGAATAATTTATAGCATGCCACATGTAATATTTCTTTCCTTTCCAACTGCTTTCTATTATATGCTTAGGGTTTAGATCGCTCCAATTCCTGGGTTAACACTGGTGGTCCAAAAGCTGCCCCATGGGGATCCAACCCCAGCCCAAGTACAGAATCAACACAGGTGGTGTTCATATTAGAGGTTTCTTTATTGGCTGCTGATGTTTCCCTTTAGAACATTACTTTTTAGTATATACTGTGATTTCAGTGGCTTGCTTTTTTTAATCATTAAAAAGTGTGTATTTTTGTTTTACTTAGCACATTTTCAACTGCTATGCATGAATACCACCAATTGCACCAGTATTGCTCTGCTTTCCTTTTCCCTGTCTCCTTCCCTCCTTGTATACTCTGTCAGTATTTCAGTGCCTGCTGCTTATGCAATTGATGGCTTTGATAACAGTTTCTACTTTAGGGATAGCATGTCTTCATGAGGAATTTAAAAATTTTTGTGAGGAAAAACTGACAGTTTTTAATTTGCTTTGGTTTAAAGTATAGCTATTGTATCATTTCCATTTAGCATTTGTTATCTTGTCATTTTTTCCATAATCACTAACTAGAAATACTGGTAATAAAGCAGAAATTAAATGTGAAGAGTATATGCTCCCCATCGTATAAGATTAAATACCAGAAGCAAAAATCTGTTTTAATTCGTGCTGTGTTGCAAAGTGTGAAATTTATAACTTAGTGGAATTAGGTTTTGCTTACTTAAGTCTAATTGTTTGATAGCTCATATTGCATGATGCCTTAAAATATACTTCTCATCTGTTTATTGGCTTTGAAGGAAAATGCTCTTGAAGAAACAGTTGAATTACATTTTAATATTATAATTGATTTCTGTCTCATGTAATAAATGGCAAACCTGAATACTAGTTTTGATAATAATAAAAAGTGAAAGAAATTATTCTAAACTTTTTATATATTTTTATTGAATATAAAATTTTGGGTTTTTTGTTTGTTTTGTTTTGGTCTGAGACAAGTTGAGAAGTATGTTTTTATATTTTCTTACTAGATGTGTGCATGTGTATAGATCACACGAATAAAAGTTTCATTCTTTGCAGCACTCCGAATTTATATAATTATTTAAATACTCATCTTTTTAAGACTAAAAATATTTTGAAGCCATTTTGATATTTCTAATTCATTAAAACAACTTAAAATGGTGAAAATGAGATGAGCAATAAAGTAAATGGTTGTTGAAACCACAATGAAACACTGTTTTAAATATTGTATGTAATCCTTGAGCAGCAAAGTCATCCACAGCAGACTTTAATGTTATCTCGTCATTCATTCATCTTCACTCCATAGGCTATGGATCGAAGTTGTAATCGTATGTCTTCGCACACAGAGACGTCAAGTTTCTTACAAACATTAACGGGACGCTTACCAACTAAAAAGGTAGATTCATATGAAGGCAACCCATATAAGGGGAAAATAATTCAGCAGTTAAATAGATACACAATTTCTTTATGTAATCACTATGAAATGTTATGGTATTTGCATTGCATTTAAAAATTCATTTGAGCACACACTGCTTGTCTGATGCCTGTAGGGCATACCTTTCCAGTGCAGGCTCTTTTCCCTTATTATAATGTTTGTATCTTTGAGGCTGACTGTTTTTAGGCTTTAGTGATTGAAATTTGATCAAATTTTAGTGCCAAAAAATGTATCAACTCTTAATTCTGTTTCTGTAACTGCTTGTTTTGTGTTTTAAATCTCCAGGAAAATGAAGATGAGTTAGAAAAATTATCACTCTTAGTAAGATATGTTGATTTGCTTCCCTTGCGCATAGTTTTGTTAGTCCTTTTTCATATTAAAATGCACTACTTTGCAAATGCTTTGTATGTATATCCATTACAAGGCAGGAAATTTCTGCCATTTTTATATAAAGACTTTAAATAAAGTAAAACTTGCAAATTAATGTCTATCAAAGATTAAATTTTTAAAGGCATTTCCTAAATTGTACCAGCAAAGTTTATTAATGTATTTGCATACATTGAAATATGTATGGGAGGCACAAACAAGACTTTAACTATGAGTTTTTGGTCTAGTTTCTGTTTGCAGGTACAATTTAGGAGGCTATTCCCACCATTTT
This sequence comes from Trachops cirrhosus, assembly GCA_028533065.1. Taxonomy (NCBI): domain Eukaryota; kingdom Metazoa; phylum Chordata; class Mammalia; order Chiroptera; family Phyllostomidae; genus Trachops; species Trachops cirrhosus. The sequence goes on along the minus strand of CM052542.1, from coordinate 40,661,574 downwards.
TTTAATTACATTTTACTGCAAGATAACATGTAATTTTTTCAGCTATTCAACATGCCACTGTCTTACATGTATAAATAGCCGTTTCGTTAATGGGTGTCCTCACTGCCTCATTGAATGGTCCACATGCCTTATTTTGCTTATTCTCATTATATCTTCATTTGCAGTTGCATTATTATTTTGGTTTGTGTTAGTAACAGACTTGACTTTGATAATAACTTTGGCTTTACTTCTGGATAGCTTTTTCATGAGGAGCTGGCTTTGCAGTGGGTTGTTTGCAGTGGCAGCGTTCGGGAGTCAGCTTTGCAACAAGCCTGGTTCTTTTTTGAGTTAATGGTGAGCAAAATAAACACGTTCTTTAATAATGTTTTCCTTAGTGAACACTTTTGTGTTAGCTCATGATTTTATACTAGAAATCTTCTTCTATTGTCCATCTTATAGTTTTACATGTTCTTTCAAGGCAAAGTTACATACATATGTTACATTTCTAAATTAAACACTGTAGATACTTAGCACAATTTAGTTGGATTTATAAAGCCTATTTTATTATTTTTTTAGGGATGGTTGCATAAGCTAGTTTTTTTTAAAGGACCCGTGATACATTCTTTCTTAGTCTGAACGTGCTACTGTAGAATGGCGTTACTATAGATTTCATACGAAACACAGATAAAAAGAACTTATAGATATTGTTTTTAGGGTCAGAAATGCCATAAGAACATTTTTATGCTTAGGGAAATGCCAGTTACAGACAATTAAACATTTTTTTTTGCTTATTTCAATAATTGACACTAAAAATGAATGAGTTAATATCTTATTATGCATATATACACATAAATGTTTATTGCTTTTGTGTATGTATGTGATTATCAACTGGGTACAGTGTGTCAGCACTATCTCCATGGGCAAGTACAGTATTACCAAGGCACAGAGAGATTAAATAACTTCAAGTGTGTGCTGCTTGTAGATAGCAGAACTGTGTTTCAAACTCAGGCATTCTGGCACTAAGGATCTTACTCTTCAGGCTTCGGAAAGCAGAAATCAACAACATAGCTAAAAGAAAGGAAGAAAAGAAACAAAGGAGCTTCTGGAGTATGTCATAGGGTTATTCTCAGCATTGAATATTACCTATATTGGGGATAAAAAGCCATTTCTTCTAGGGTTTACTAATCAAATAAATAAGGGACCATACATAAATGATGACTCATTTTTCCCCTAGAGAATAAACACCAAATTTGTAATTCATGTGGGTTTTTTTTTTAAGATTTTATGTATTCATTTTTAGACAGAGGGGAAGAGAAGGAGAGAAATATCAATGTGTGGTTGCCTCTCACATGCCCCCATACTGGGGACCTGGCCCACAACCCAGGCATGCACCCTGACTGGGAATCGAACTGGTGAACCTTTGGTTTGCAGCCCACACTCAACCCACTAAGCTACACCAGCCAGGGCCATGTGTTTTTAATATAAGATGAGAATTATAATTTTGACTTACTTTTGATACTCTTACATGTATATTCAAATTTCTTAAATATAAATTAGTCAAAAGGCTATCATTTAAGGTTTGGCTCTGCTGTTACTAACTATAAAACTCTGGCTTCAGTTTCCCTGATTCTGAAATCTTTATTACCATTACCACATTGCTGTGATAAGAATCTATATCCAAAAATATTTTGTAAACTTAAATCACTTTGTTAATTTTTACTTAATATTTTATAGTTAATATTTAGTGATTCACATTTAATATACATCTACCACTTGAGACTAAATGCTAGACACCAGAGACACTACAGGGAAGTAAAGGTCTCTGACCTTTAGTTAGCTGGCTCACAGCTTGGGGGACATGGAACGGCAACATTAATGAGTCTTGCAAAGACTTAATTTAAAACAACTTTAAAGGGCGATTAATTTTTGATGTACATAGTATTTTCTTTTCCTGTTCACAGCTAAGGTAATTTCATGAAGGTGGTGCAGTGATTGAATTATATTTTATTTGTTAGTTTTATGGAACATACAAAATATTATAGTGAACTTTTCAGAATATTTGAGGAGCTAAAAGATTGTATTTCAGCCACCTATTAAATCATGTGACATATTGAAAAAATAGCCCTACTGTTGAGAGTTTCTGTAACTGTTAATTGCATCCACAAGAAATTAAACTAATGGCTTATTTATGTTTTCAGGTGAAGAGCATGGTGCATCATTTATACTTTAATGATAAACTCGATGCACCAAGGAAAACTCGTTTTCCAGAACGTTTCATGGATGACATTGCTGCTCTTGTCAGTACAATTGCTAGTGACATAGTTTCACGATTTCAGAAGGTAATGATGAGTTATTTTTTTGTTAAATCTTTTTAAAGCTCATATTAAACTCTCATACTTTTATTTGTTTTTCTTTTTATTCTGTTTCTCAGGACACAGAAATGGTTGAAAGACTCAACACAAGTCTTGCATTTTTTCTCAATGATCTGTTGTCTGTTATGGATAGAGGATTTGTCTTTAGCCTTATAAAGACCTGCTATAAACAGGTAATGCATAATTAGTAATAATCAGTCAACAAATAACCTAAAAACTGTGTCCCTTTGTGGGAGGGCTCCACCCTCAGGGCCCCCCAGCTGCCACAGATGAGAATAATTCTACCAAGACTTGATATACTTGGGGAGGAAAGGTGGCTAATTTCCCAAAGGAGAAGGGTGGGGAGCCTGTTCCTCAATGGGCTTTTATTGGGTTTATTTGCATAGGAATACAGGGCATATATGTAAAGCTCATCAGTCAATATCATGCAGTAAGGATCAAACAATGGATAACATTCAAAGAACTATGAGGGCATATTTAGAGTCAGGGTCAGTTAGCTAAAGGGCCATAAAACTCTGAGAAAATAAGCTCATTTCATCCTTGGACTCTTATCATTTAAATTAAGGGTATTAGCAAAGCAGGTTCCACGGGATTTTATGCATTCTTTCTTAGGCCTCCTGATTGCCCTGAGGAACCTGCCATTCTCCCCGCCTCCCAACCCTGCACAGGGCTGTACCCACCTCTGGCATTGTTTTAGGCTTAAGTCAGGCAGGGGAAGTAAGGCAGCCAAGAGATTAGGAGACTTCTTGCAAACAGAATGAGGACTCAGGCTATGTCAAAGCCAAGGGGCAAGGGTCCATCACCCCTTTTTTCTATAGCCCCCAAGTCCTTCCCTGAGGGCCCCTTCATGACCATGCCAGTCTTAGGTCGTCCCTCTTTTGAGGAATCTTACCCATCATTGGCTAACCAGTCATCTGCCTGGGGCCAAGCAGGGTGAAGTAAAGGGGGCAGAGGTGGTATCCCTGCCAAGGAGATAAACTTTGTCTCCTTAGTGGCTTAGGTTCCCAAGGTCTCTCACTCAGCCTTAGCCATGGGAGGTTATACCTTCTGAAACCAGGCAGGGCAGTTCCCAACAGCTCTTTTTACAGCTACAGTTAAGAAATCTTTAAGAACACATACATATATGGGCATTAAAAAAATAGCATAGTTTTATTACTAAGGCAAAAGTACATTACATTTGTTTAATCACGACACAAGGCTGTGGCAAGCTGATAATCAGTACAGCTGGCTTTTCCTTGCGCTACACTGGCCCACTCATTATTCTTTAATTCCCATTCTGGAGCACACCATCAAGTCAGTAGCTGCTGTAAAGCAGCTCCAGATACCATTCAAGAGTAGTTTTTATACTAAGTGAAGAACTAACTGCACTTTTGTGTCTTCAGTGATATTTAAAGCAGCTATGTATTCCTCCTAATGCAGCCCTGGACTTTGTAGGGTTTAGAATCATAGACAAGTGTTTACCCTTGTCCTGAAGGTCATTCAGTTTGCTTTTACTAAACTAGAAGCATCCTGGAACTTTTCCACAAATAGCTGATTTTA
>CM052542.1:40622355-40657184 GCA_028533065.1 Trachops cirrhosus | reverse complement strand
TTCCCGACGCTGGGACCCTGAGTTGCGTGCAGTGCCTTGCTTCACAATGGCCGCCTTGCTGGGTCTGCTGGTCGCCACCCCCTGGCCGGGGCCCACCAGCCACCGCTGCTTGTGCGCCCAGGGTCTGCTAGGTCTGCCGGTCACCACCCCCTGGCCGGGGCCCACCAGCCACTGCTGCTTGTGCGCCCAGGGTCTGCCTGCTGCGGGCTTGCACGCCGCCCCGGGTGCTCAGCTCTCCGCTCCGAGTCCCTCGCCCGGCCCGACTCCGCCCCTCCTACTGGTCTGGATGAAAGTGTCTATTTTTAAATCCTTGGTTGTCCGACTTCCATACACTTCAATTTTCTGTCAGTTCTGGTTGTTATTTTGTTTCTATATCGTTGTTGTCCCTATCTTGGTTGTGCAAGGAGGCACAGTGCGTCTACCTATGCCTCCATCTTGGCCAGAAGTCTGAAATCTGCCTTTTGAAAAACATTCGTTATTGGATCTGATAGGCAATTTTCCTAGTAAGCCATATGATCACCTAGAGTTGCCTTTTCAAGGAGGTTCAAAAGTATAATATATAGTTTACTCTGCCTGGTGTGGCTTAGTGGGTTGGATGGAGTACTGAAAAGCAAAGGTCACTAGTTGGATTCTTGTTCAGGGCACATGCCTCGGTTGTGGGCCTGGTCCCTAGTTGGGGAGATGTGAGAGACAAAACTGGTCTCGATGTTTCTCTCTCACATTGATGTTTCTTTCCCTGTCTTTCTCCCTCCCTCCCCCTCTCTGTAAATAAATAAATAAAGTCTTTTAAAATATATGTATATTTATCTGGATCCCATCCCAGCATTATTATGGAGTTTAAATTCTGGTGGTGGGGGTAAGGAGTGTGGGACATAGTGCTGTGAAGCACTTCACGGCTGATCTACAGATTAGATTTTGGGAACTGCTCTTGAAGAGTGCTATTTGATGGTCTAATATTTAGAATTTTGAAGATCTTTTCTATTGGATGCCTTTATTTTATATTTCTTTTAATAGAGAAGTTAAAACTATGTGTGGGTACCAACTCACTGCAAATATTTGCTACAGTGTGTATTATTTTTACTTTGCTTCCAAAATTTCATATACTGTTGCTTCTAAAACCCATTTCTGTCTTTATTCTTCAAGTATTAACCACCTACATGTGCCAGACTTTGAGCTAGACCCTAGGGATGCTAAAGTTATTAAGTCAGTTTATGGATGTCCTCAAGTAGTTTATGGTATATCTGGGCAAATAGGCAAATAGATCATTATGAATGTCGGTTAACACAAGATACTGTAAAAATAATGGATACTTTTTTATGAAGTTGTTTTTGTGGTATACTTTTCCTTCATGAAGTGCATCTTTGAGAAGTGGAAATATTAATGCTATATTGGAAATACAAAAATGTGGCTTTTACCCTAGTCAGTGGATCTATACAGTAAATCTTATATTTCAAAATTTTTTATTTTAATGTAGTTATGGAGAAAGCTATAATATTATTTAATCACAAAACCCAAAGTTGCCCAATGAATACTGTTCTTTAATTCTTTAATCTGTCATTCTGGTGTTGGTATTAGAGAAATGATATATTCAATTGGGTTCTCTTGTTTATGCAATGCTTACAAGGTGTCTTCAAAGCTTTATTCATTACCAAGTCCAAGTGTCCTGGTGTCCTTGAGGCTGGATTTTCTGCGAATCATCTGCAGCCATGAGCACTATGTCACATTAAACTTGCCCTGCAGCCTACTTACGCCACCAGCATCACCATCCCCTTCTGTTTCTTCTGCAACATCTCAGGTATGGAAAGTGTGTGAAAGAAATATTCTTAAAGTTCACATTTGTGGAAAAGCATTTTAAACACTGGAAAAAGTTGTACGTACAGTATTGAATAACAGTTGTATACTAGTCTCTATATTATGTACTTTATAAGTGTTAATCATTTAATTCTCAGAGCAACTCTAGGAGGTAAATTCTGATACTATCCCCATTTTACAGTTGAAAAAACTAAAACACAGAAAGGTCAATAACTTAGCCAAGGTCACACAGTAAAATGGCAGAGCTGGGCTTTGAACCAACACACATGTTGGCTTTATTTTATTTTAAACTTATTTTTCAAATGAAGTTGACATATAATATTATATTAGTTTCCGATATACAACATAGTGATTAGACATTTATGTACCTCACAGTGTCATCACCCCCATTAGTGTAGCACCCATCTGACACCACACATAATTACTACAATATTACTGACTATATGCCTTATGCTGTACTTTGCATGTTGGGTTTATTTTAGACCCCATGATCTTAAGCACTCCGTTGTACTCCTCTTACAGATTTATGCACGTGTGAGTGAGTTTACCTACATAAACTCACATATTCAGATATTTTCACAAGTTGGGTTTTCTTGAAGCACACACAGACTGAGTTTGGGATGCAAGGTGTTTAAGGATTAATACTAGTAAAAGGAAGGGGGATGAAGCATAGTTTAGCAGAGAAAGAAGTCAAACTGTTGCTGAGTTACCTCAAAATTCAGGTTTGTGTACCCAATGCACTAGTAGGCCAAAACATTGAGACCCCAGTGCTCAGAGACAGAAATGTTTATTTGATTTCATCAAAGTGAGAGGATGAGAGAGCAAGCTTTCTCAAATCCATCTCAAAAAACAAACATAAAGGATTTTAGCTAGGAAAGTGGGTGGGGTGGGGGGAGTTCCAGAGAACTGAGAGAGAGATAACACTTTTTCCTATCAGACTCCTAGGCATCAGCAGCTGGTCATAGCTATCTTAAAGACATTCTTTGCTTCTACAAAACAATTTCATAACTTCTCACTGGGGCCCTGAAGTTATCTCCTGCTTGACAAAGAAACAGTATGTCAGCAACACAAAATTATAATGTGAGAACAAGGAATGCTGAGTTGAAGGACCAAGACTCTGCAAAATATCTCATATTTGTGCATCAGTGATGTTATCTTTAAAGCAAAAGGCAGAAACTTAACATCTACAACTATTGCCACTGTTTAACTATCATTGTTTGTGCTTAATTAGCCATATTTTCTGTTATCTCAAGCAAAGCATACTTTTAAACATTGCTCTTGGAACTTGCTGTACAGGCAGTCCTTCAGTACGTGACTAACATACTTCCTTAATCTTTGACTATACGTTATATAACAACCAAAGAAACTAATTAAAAATTAAATTGTTTAATTCTAGGTCCCCAAAATACCAGGGGCATTAACATCACAAAGGGCTCAGCTGTAAAATTGCAATGCAAGTCTGCTAGAGCCTTGCCCACCTCTCTTGTATCTAGAAAACCCAAAGGAAACTAGATAGATGTTTATAGGTTCATTGGGAGGCAATTGGCTTCAATAAATAATAGTTTCTCTGAAGATAAAAGAAGGGTTATCATAGCAATTATCATGTATCCATCATACAGATTGTGATTAAGGGATTTTGTGGTTTTAGTATCAAAGAAACCTAGATTTTCCCCTCCTAGTGAAATGTTCTTTCTGCTATATGATTCCTGAAGCAAACAAGCTGCTTCCTTAAGTTCTTTTTTTTTAACTAAAAAGTATTAAAGAATATTTATTATTACTACTACTAATGATACAACCATACATGTATGTACTCTGTAAGACATAGCTATAAATTTCAGATTTTTATTTTCATCCACAACTGTATCTGTTAGTATGTCCCCAAAATGTATAAGTTGAACTTTTAACCCCCAATGTGACTGTATGTGGAAATAGGTCAGGTAGGGAGGTAAATGGGTTAAATAGGGTGTGGCCCTAGTCCAGTAGGACTGTGAAAGAGACACTAGGCATATGGCACACAGAGGAATAGCCAAATAAGACACAGCAAGCTGGTGGCCATCTGCAAACCAAGGAGAAAGGCCTCCGGAGGGACCAACCCAGCTGAAACCTTGATCTCAGACTTCCAGCCTCCAGAAATGTGAGAAAACTAATTTCTGTTGCTTAAGTGCCCAGTCAGTAATATTTTGTGATGGCAGCCCTAATGTTACTTACTCTGACGAAATTTATGTATTAAACATAGGAATTATCTTTTTTTTAAGGTATGAAAACCTCACTTTTTGGCCTTGGAAGCTACTTTACAGATAATTTATTTATAAATAGTTCAGTTTCCTTTCATGGTTATTTGATAGTTTTATAGTCTCTCAAATAACCAGTCATTTTTTTTTAAATCCTGAAACTTATTGACAGAGAAAGGGGCATCCGTTTCTGTCTTGCTTTTTTTCATTTAAAATTTCATTTATCCTGTTTTCTCACTTTTTCTGGGCGAAAATTTCCAGAGATTTGTCTATTTTACCTGTGTGTGTATGTGTGTATGGTCATATAACAGCAGTTTCATGGGGTGTATTTCAATTTTTATTGAATGTATTGGGGTGACCTTGGTTAATAAAATAATAAAGGTTTCAGGTGTGGATCTATAATATATCATCTATATACTGTATTGTGAGTTCACCAACCAAGTCAAGTCAAAATTGATCTTAACTCTTCTTAATTTTATTTTTGAGATATTTAATTCATAATGTAATTCTCTAGTCTAGATCAATGTCAGATGCTTGATGAAAGAACATTTTAAACTTCACTTAAAAAGATTAGAAAACATCAGAAAGCACCCACAACTTTTCACTTTACCTTTGCAAAAAATCTTACTTCCACACCTTTTACCTGGCTAGTACACAGTTCTTCCTATAACAGGGGAAGCTAGTCATTTGCTTTCCTCCCCCATCCTCTCCCAAAGACATGGCTACCCAGTCTAGTAGAAATTTAGAATAGGTACGTTTCTAAAACCTTTAAACACATTTGTTTACACCCAGTTCCCTGCTAAACATCTCATTCAGCCAAGAAATTCACAGAATTTCTTTCATTATCTTATTCCCCACCTTGTCATCTAGTTACAGTACATAATTTTCAGATTCTTATATATGACAGAGACATCACTCTTTTGGGGAGAGGAAGGACAGAGGAATTTTATATACTTATTAGGAATAGGATTTCTTTATAGAGAAATCTGAAATCTATTGTTCTTTTAAGGAACCTCGCATGGATGGTCTTGAATTATGGTTTTGAGGGGATGAAGTTGAGGACTTTCTTGCCTTGAGCTAAATCTTGGGGGATGCTATTTTTCAGTATTAAAAAACTTTTTAAAAAGTCAGTAATTCCACCATAAAATTATAGTATTTTCTAGAGATAGTATTTTCTCTGAGATGCCGTTTTACCTGTGTTTGAAATTTCTCTGGAAACCAGTAACCGTGACGATGAATATTTCCCTATATTCAGCAGGAAATACATAATACAGGATGGGGCAAAAGTAGGTTTACAGTTGTTCATATGAAAATAATACAATAATTAATAAATAATACAATAAACTCTGTATTTTGCATAGTCACAACTCTAAACCTACTTTTGCCCCACACTGTATATTATTTAGACTTAGTTGCTTTTTTTTTCTATTCAGAGTATAATATTAAAACATTAAGTGGCTAAAAGAATAAAGAAAAACAGATGGAGAGTTTTAGTATGAGATAAAAGAAATTGAAAATAATTAGAAGTGTATTCCATCATAGTTTTCTATACCAAAAGGAAGAACAGTTACCTTCTCCAAAATTAATAATATTGATGTATAATAAACCCTAGGCAATAAATTACCCTAGGCAAAGTTTATCTCACTTTCAGATGATGCTTACATTGTATTTGATGTAATGCTGTGTCTATAGGATGTTGTCTTGCACATCTGTTACAGTTTGTTCTACCTCACTCCCAAACAGAGTTCTGGATTTTCCACCAATGTACAGGACCAGAAGATCGCAAATATGTTTGAACTGTCTGTGCCTTTCCGCCAACAGCATTACTTGGCAGGACTTGTATTAACAGAGCTGGCTGTCATTTTAGACCCTGATGCTGAAGGGTGAGTAGACCATTTTTGCCTTGTAGAATATTAGTTTGACTTTAGACAATGGGACAGAAGTATTCCACTTAAACTTCCTAAGTTTCAAAAAAATACTTTCCCCCACTGTTCTACTTCTCTGTTTGCTAAGATCTATACCCACGGTATTTCTGTATTTCATCAGTTTTACAAAAGTCATTTTTTCATATTTTGTCATCCCTGAATTTGAGATTTGTCTTAAAATTGGGGTTATATCATGGTTTATTCAGTAGCATTTTTTTTCCTTAAAAGTACACAAAATATTTGTTCATTCAAGTAGATAGACTCATAGATTTGTTGATAAAAAGTGAGAATTTATCATTTGCCACCATACTATGTAGCATTTTATTTCAAAAATTGCCCTATAGACAAAATCCTTAGGTTTTAAAAACTTGTAACATTGTGTATACTTTTAGGGAATTTTTAGAAACTGATATAGTAAGAAAAAGAAGGGTATATTGTCTGGTGATTTGAATTTATAGGACTAGCTCAATGTGTTGTGGTCTAGCATTCCTATAGGGTACTTCCATTTTAATAGTTATTTTTAAAAGTTTATATGACCATGACTCATTTGGGTAATAATCACTTTCTTTTTCACTTAGGAGTTTATAATGCTATTCAACCTCATATATAGGAGCTCCAGAGAACAAAAGGAAATGCCTTTGTACAGATTTTACAAGAGTCCACTGATGTATTTATTGAAGGAATGAAAAAGGAGGTTTGAAAAGTTCTTAGCAGTAGTTAGGGCCATAATCAATGCTCAGTAAATTGTGAAAAGCTCAATCTTCTGAAAATGAAAGTGCCTCCTTTATTATGGCAACATCCCATTTTAGGAATCCATTTTAAAGAAGTAGTTGTTCACACTGGATTCGGAAGAGTTGCTTCATGGGTTTCCATGTAGGATGGCTTGGGGGAGCGCAGACATTGGGGTATGGAGAGGACAGACTGAGTGGGAAGCTCTGGGGCTTCCATCCCTGCATGCCACCACCTTTATATTTTGCTATTTGACATATGTGTGTGATCATATTTGGGATACAGGAGGGGATTCATTGTTTAGACAAAAACTACTCTGAAAACAACTTCTAAACTATACTAGCTTTTAAAAAATAACTGGTATATGTCAATCATATGAATACATATTTCCAATATTTTTACTTGATATGTCAGGATATTTTTGGTTATAAGAAACAGGAAACCTTTCTTAATACTGGCTTTATTAAAGGAAGGATGTTTATTATTTCATAATTGGAAGGATGATAAGGTTTTTTAAACAGTATAATCAATAGCACAATGATCTTATGAGGGTTCTGGTTCTTTGTATCTCTTACCTCTATTAGATGCTGTATCCCTAAGGTTGTGTCTCTCATAACTGCAAGATAGCTGTCCCTGGCAGTTCAGATGAAATTCTTACTTGTTCATGTAGCAGGAGAAAGAGGGGAAAATGGTCTTCCCAAGTGTGCAATGCAGACTTTTCCTTCATACTGGTTTGGCTCACTTGCCTCTCCTGTCCTTTCGCAGTCACCAGAGCAGTGCCAGGGTGCTGGATGGATTGGATCAGTCCTATTCAAATGTGGTGCTTAGACTGGTATCCATTCATGGGGTTTTTACAGAGCACAAGATCATTGGAAATTAACTATGTCACTAAACACAGCGTTTAGCTCCTATGACTTTTTTTATAGGCCTCAATTAAGGAAGCAATGAGTTGATTAACATTTAGCTCTTCTCAGTCTGGTAACAAAACAGGTCTGTCAACTGGCTGCTTTAAGTAGCAGGGCTAGTCTAATTAGGATCTACTACCGAAATGGAATGCAGTCACCTTCTCCTGGGTCATAGTGGGGAGGAATGTATATCTGAAAATAATCGACTTTATGAAGGAAGATGGGAAATAAATGTATAGTTGTTCAGCAGTGTCTGATACAAAGGACAGAGAATTCTAATAGTTTTTGCAATAAGGTTTTTATTTTTCATGTGAAGGATCAATTCTATTAAAATAGCTTTGTTATATTTCTGTGGAACAATATAGGACTTATGAAAGAATTTTTTACTGCTTTTTTTACCTCTTCAAGCTAGAATGTGTTTGGTCTTTGACACTTGGAAAGATTTTCTATAAAGTCCAGAAAGCAATGATAATTGTGTTCACTATCACCTTTTCTTTGTCCATTCAGTCAAGCAAGATATGGGAAGAGCTTTAAATAGGATTATACAGGATTATGATTATATTCTTAGTTTTTACTGCCACTTATTTCTTTCTTTTTCCACTCATTCGTACTCCCAATCCATTAGCAAATTCCCCAGGTACTTTCTCCAAAATATATCCCAAGTTCAGCCACTTCTCTGCATCCTCACTGCTACCTTCCTAATTATACTTCCACTCTTTCCTCCCTAAAATCCTTTTCCACACAGCAGCCTGATCTTTCAGAAATGAGAATCAGATTATTTTTCTTCTTGCTTTAAAGTCTGCAATGTGAATGTATGCTTTAAAACTGGCACCTAAAATCCAAACTTTTAATAATGGTCTTCAAAGCCCTATATATCTAACTGTTATCTACTTTTGCCACACTCTTCACTCCTCACCTGCTGAAACCTAGCCATCCTGACCTTCTTTCTGTTTCTCTAATGTGCCAGATTCATTCCACCCTAGGGCCTTTGCACCTGGATTTTTCTCTGTCTGAAGCAATGCTCAAATTGCCCCCAGATCTTCACATACCCATTTCCTCCTTGTGATTCTTCAGGTCTCCATTCAAACACCGTCCTCTCAGTGAGGCTTTCTTTGATCCTGGCTAAATTATAGCTGTGTAATCCATTCTCAATGGCTACAACCATTCTCAATCATGTAATCCTCTTTTGTTTTCTACAACTTGTACTTATCTGGAATTTGCTTATCTGTCTCCTCCCATTAGAATATGCGCTTACAGAGCAGGCTCTTTGTCTTCCTTGCTCACTGCTGTATTCCCAGTGCCTTAGAACTGAGTCTGGTACTAAGTGGACACTTGATAAAACTATGTTAATTTAATGAATGGATGATTGACTGTAAGAGACTTACATCTCATCTCTAGGTTATACATTCATTAGTGGTATATAGATAAAATATAATTGTCTTAGATAAAATCCTTGAGGAATGCTTTTCTTTTTTATTCTATGAGCTTGCTAAGTAATCAAGAATAATTCCTTGAGTGGCAAAAATGTGTTCTAATATTGATCACTGATTTCTTCTCTAGAAACTTTCATTATAGGAAGACTGAAACAGTACACTATGATTAAATGCTAATTTTGTAGAATAGACATGGTTCTATAGAAGATTAACATCTGTATTATAGCATTTGGAACATTGAATTATTATTTTTCTGTCTGTTCTCTTTTACTAAAATGAGCTTTTTAAGAACTGGGGCAATGTCTTATCTCCAACCTCTAGACTAGGATATTACAGATCCTGCATAAGTGTATATTTAATTACGGCATGTGACTGAGGAATGTAGACATACAAAAAGGCTACAAAAAGATGATGGGTAGTGCATAGATAGATTGAAGTCTAGAGTTGGGAGCTGCTAAGGTATAAGGAATACACGTTTAGATTTGGGAATCATCACTGGTAATGCATGAAGTAGAAACAGAGAACATAAAAAGCAAATGACCAGAATCTGAAACTTGAGAAGAATGATAGTATGAGGAAGGGGAGGAACACTTTGGAGAAAATATTGAGAAGATGTACGATGACAAAGTGTCAAGTAGAAAGCTAAAAAATGAAATACGTTCATGAGATGTGGTTCTTGATGATGTTTAAAAATATACTTTCTGAATAAAAATCTGGAAGGGAGAAGAATCTCCAACTATGTTTCTTTGGCAGCTATATAAAATGGCAGATAAGATCAGGGTCTCTGAAGTAAAACTCCTTAGTTTTAAATTCCAGCTTTTAAATCTGTATTATTTTAAAGGAGGTAAAAGCTAATACTATATTTACTGAGGAAGGCAATATACAAGGCAGTGTATTAGGCATGTTGCATTAAATTATATGAATTTTCACAACCACCTTAGGTAGGTAATTATCCTCATACATAGATTAAAGACACAGATTAAGTATCTTCAAAAAATCATTTAGCTATTAAATGATGAAACTAGTGTAACTAACCAAAAACACAAAACGGAGATTTGGATGCATGGCACCACAAAAGCCAAACTCATGAGGCAGATGCTGGACTTAAAGGAAAGAGGTTTTACTCAGGTACTTTGCTGTCTGGGAGAATGGCAGAGTCTCAAAGCTTATGTCCTCCACAAAACCAAGACAAAAGGCAGTGTCCAGGGTTTCTGTTCCATTTTAAAGTGCAGTCCTCTAAAGCCCACAGGCAGTCCTTAAGCAGTCATCCAGGTAGTTTAGCTTGTTCCCAGCTCCTGTCTGTGTGAAGCTCCCCTCCTGGAGCCTGTGTGTGGGGTTCATGTGACCATGGGCTATGTGGCTGCTAGGGCCACAAGGTCCTGTGCACCTGAGAGAGAGCACACAAATGCTCCAGCAAAGGCGTCACCAGGTTGTTGAGAGAGGGACTCCTTCCTGTAAGACATGGGCCACATGGCTCCTAAGGCTCCTAAAGCCATGTGGCCCATGAGAGAATAGGCCAGTGCCCCATGCAGTTACAGGTCACGAGCAAGCAAGCCACTAGCAAGAGAGCGTTTCTTTGTTCCCCTTGGATTATATTAGTTTGGGTGTGGGATGGACCAGGCACTTTCATGCTTCAGGTGAGTCCCCCTCCCAACCAATCCCTTCTTTCTCCAGGCTAAACCAACAGGCCTCTTTGGTCCAGCACCTCTCCCTGCGCCATTTGACTTCTATGGTGCATGTGCCTGTCTTCCCCTGGTCCCATCCCTAATTTGGTACCAGAACTGGGAAAGGCTTGTTCCTACCTAATTATCTTGCTAGCCTTTTGCACACTCAATGTAAAAAGCCTACCACCTCTACTGCCATCTTGGCCAATGGGGGAGACTTCCTGGTGTTCTGGACAGACTGTCTACCAGTAACAATAGTACAGTACCATGATGTAAACACTCGAATACTGTTAGTTATAAAGGGAGTAGATTGTAGGGAGTGAATGGGAACACTTGGTATAGAATTAACATTCAGTAAGTTTATTATTGGGGACATCATAATAGTTTATCACTAAGTGAAATACTCTATAAGCTAGAGGAAACTAGTTTCAAGTGAATATATATTTTCAAGAAGGGAGAATATATATTTTCAAGAATATATATTTTCCTTATTTGAAGAAGGAAGGGAGACATTGAAGCTGTTGACAATGGATGGGGTTCACTGAACATATGGGGAATTTCCTTTCTGGGAGAAGACACAACTTCTTCTGAGACAAAAGAAAAGGTGACCCTATAAAGAAAGATGTGTTAAGAAGTGTGACCAGAGAAAATTTGGAATGGCTTTCTTTTCTAAAAGAAGGAAGTTGGAGGCAAGGTCTGTTACTGAGGTTGATGGTGAGAGACTTAAGGAGAGAGACTGAGGTCTGAAACTGGTGCCAAATACAGCATGAAGGGCCAGTTGAAGTTGGATGGATTTTTAGTTGGAATTGTTTGCATAGTCAGAGTGCCTTCAGTTTAAGAAGAGAGGCGCAAAAAAAAAAAGTGTGAAGAGTGGCCCTTGCTAGTGTATTAACCCAGTAGAAATGCAAGTGACTGGAGTTCTAGGAAAGTTGTAAGAGCCCAAGTGAGGTAAATGAGCAAGGAAGTTTAGTTTAATAGATGTTAAAGGCAACCCCAGCCTGTGGACTACATAATCCATTGGGTAGAGAATTGTTCTTCTGGAAAAAGGAAGTAAAAGTTTACTTTGGTAAATGTGAAAGTATCTCATTTGATGAAATATTACAGCTACTTAAAATTTTCCTCTTTTTTTCTGCTTTAACATATAACCATAACTGCTCTTATCTAATATTAAAATGCACTAATATGGAGTTAATGTAAAAGTATCCAGGTTTACTCTAAGTGAATTTGTATAAGATTTATTTTGCCTCAGTTCGTATTTATACAGACATTTATTAAATTTAAAATGAAAAGTGTGCTTATAGGAATATATATCAATATGTGGCAAAGTTAAGTTGAACAAATTGATTCGGTACTGTGGCTTACTGTTTATTTTAAAGGTATTAACTAATCTCTGTGACCTTACTGCTCCTTTTTCTCCATCTTCTCTTTAAATAGACTGTTTGGATTGCATAAGAAAGTCATCAATATGGTACACAATTTACTATCCAGTCATGACTCCGACCCGCGGTTCTCTGACCCCCAGACCAAGGCGCGGGTGGCCATGTTGTACCTCCCTCTGATCGGCGTCATTATGGAGGCTGTTCCTCAGCTGTATGACTTCACAGGTACTCAGTCTCTCTGAGGCCGACTTTGAAGGCAAACCTCAGTATCTAAGAGTGTTCGAAATTTTCTTGAGAGTAAAGATCTTATTTTAACAAGAGAAATATAAGGAAAGGTACACTGATATAAGTTAACTGTAAATACTTAACTGCATCAGTAAAAATCTTTTCACAATGTGAGAGAATCCACTGCAAGTTTTCTATAAGTAGTTTTTATGACAATTTAAAATAATAATTGTATAGTATTTCTATTCCTACTTGTTAGAAAATAGAATTTTGTGTACTTTCTGTTCCTCTAAAAAAAATACAAGAAAACCTGAAAGCTGACTACTACTCTCAGTGTCAGTTTTATTCATATAAATATAATTTAAAATGAATATTTACCTGAATAAAAAAATTAGGTTTATTGCTAACATTTGGGTTAATAAGATGTTTTGTTGCTTTTTAAAAATTAGGACCCATGAATTTTTGCTCTTGTTTTTCATATTTAGAATTTACTTGAATTCCTTCATTTGCTCTAAAGAAGATACTGTAGGATGCATTTAAACTAGCTATTAACTTGATAAAAATATTTCCAG
This sequence comes from Trachops cirrhosus, assembly GCA_028533065.1. Classification (NCBI taxonomy): domain Eukaryota; kingdom Metazoa; phylum Chordata; class Mammalia; order Chiroptera; family Phyllostomidae; genus Trachops; species Trachops cirrhosus. Next base: position 40,644,309 of record CM052542.1, on the reverse strand, counting down.
TTCAATAAGAACAAAAACATGCTACCTAATATGTATTAGGAACTTCACTAGGTGTTGGTGATACAAAAATAACCAACTCCTTACCTGTACAGTACTGATAGTTGAGTAATTTTTCCAGTATTTTAATCACTAAAGTGGATTTCCTTACTTGAAGGCAAAAGTGTTTAAATTATTGTATCTTCTTTTGCTAGTGAGGTAAAGTTCACTACAAAACTATAAATTATTACTCTAGGAACGAATTGGTGTTTAAATTACTGAAAATATTGTTTAAAAGAAGTAACTCTAAGGATAATATGTAAATTCCTACATATTAACAGGGATTTTCTAAGAGTAGTAGAGAATAGGAAAAAGAATTGCATGCTCAATAACTAATTTAAGCTAAACAAAGCTTTATTTTTTTATTTTTGGATTATTTCTTCCAGAAACTCACAATCAACGAGGAAGACCAATTTGTATAGCCACTGATGATTATGAAAGTGAGAGTGGAAGCATGATAAGCCAGACAGTTGCCATGGCAATTGCAGGAACCTCAGTTCCTCAACTAACAAGGCCCGGCAGTTTCCTCCTCACATCAACGGTAAAAACAACCCTCCTACAGAAGTTTTTTCTGGAAAGACATATTTACAAGGATGTACTCTTAAGTAACTCAAGTAACTCGATTATTTATTATCTTAGCTGATGCAGAAGTACCATATTCTGGCTTGGTTTATGGTATAAAGCTTTGTCTTCTGTCATTCAGAATTTTGAAAGTTGTCTGATTATACAGCCTATTTTCTTTTTTAAAGCCATTTTAATCTTAATTAGCCCTAAGAAATATTCTCAGTTGTTTAGCAATTGAGATATTTTTAATCTGTGAAGATTTATACATTTTCATGTTAAAAAAAATTAATATTTGCTCTGCCTGTGTAATTTTCCCCCTTAAAGAGGGAAGGGTATGGGGGTAGGGAAACAAATTGTCAATAGAGCAAGATCAAGTTCTAAAAAGTTTGAATGACTTTCTTTCAGAAGAATGCAACATTTGTGGAAGCTGTCCTACTTGACAACTTTTTTAAAAAAGGTTTTATAGGGATAATTTACATATCAAAAGATTGACCCATTTTCAGTGTACAATTTCATGGTTTTTAATATATTTATAGAGTTGTGGAGCTGTCACCACAATCTAATTTTAGAACCTTTCCATAACCCCAGTGAGAACCCCTAGGCCTATTAGCCTTACTCCCTATTTCCTGAGCCTCAGTCGGGGCAGCAACTAATCCATTTTTGTCTGTATAGGTTTACCTATTTTGGATATGTCGTATAAATGGAATTATGTACTGTAATATTTTGTGTCTGCCTTCTTTCACTAAGCATAATGTTTTCGAGGTTCACCCATGTTATAACATGTATCAGTACATTTTTTATTGCCAAAGAAATAGTATTCCTTTGTATTGTTATACCATATTTTAACCATTTATCAGTGCAACATTTGGATTATTTCTACTTTTTGGGATGTGCTGCTGTGAGTGTTGTAGACATGTCTTTGTGTGCACATGGGTTCTTGTTTTTCTTAGGTAGGTACCTAGGAGTGGATTTGCTGGGTTGTGTGGTGTCTCTATGGTTAACGTTTTGGGAAACTTCTAAACTCTTTTTCAAAGTGGCTGCACCATTTTACATTCTCACTAGCAATAAATAAAAGGTTCCTGTTTCTCCAAATCCTCGCCTACACTTACCATCTTTTTATTTTTTTGTATCAGAGCCACCTGGGTAGGTATGAAGTGGCATTTCATTGTGGTTTTGATTTGTATTTCCCTAATATGTACCAATGTTGAGCACCTTTTTATTTGCTTATTGGCACATCTTTCTGTATATCTATCTTGTTTAGATAAAAGTCCATTCAAATCCTTTGCCATTTTAAAATTGTGTTATCCATCTTTTTGTTACTGACCTGAAAGAGTTTTTTATATATTTTGGGTACAACTTCCTTATATATGATTTCATATATTTTCTCCCATTCTGTGGATTATCATTTTGACTTTTTTAAAAAACATTTTATTTACTTATTTTCAGAGAGAGAGGAAGGGAGGGATAAAGAGAGGGAGAGAAACATCTTGTGTGAGAGATACATCGAGTAGGCCTCTCACTCTCCCCCGACTGGGGACGTGGCCTGTAGTGCAGGCATGTGTCCTGACTGGGAATGGCAGGCAACCCTTCAGTTCCCAGGCCAGCACTCAGTGCTCTGAGTCACACCAGCCAGGGCTGTTTTCACTTTACTGATGGTGTCATTTAAAGTGCAAAAATTTTTATCTTTGATACATTCTAAGTTACCAATTTTTTCTTTTATTCTTTGTGTGTTTGATATTATATGTACGGAAGAATATATAAAGGGCATGTTCAGTTAAAGTAAAGTAATAGAAGAAACAGTGATATACCTACCACCCATCTTCAGAAATAGCACATTGCAAATACTTTAGAAGTTCCCAGTCTGCTCTCAATATGCTCCATCTCTGCCCTCAAAGTGACTGCTATTTTCAATTTTATTGACTTTTTCATTTTTTAAGCTTTTCTTTTTGTCAAATATATGGCACATGAAAAAGTATGTAAAACATAAGTGTAAAAGGTAACAAAATATAAAATAAACACCTTTGTAGTTACAACTTAGGACAAAATATAGAACATGGACTACCTTTTAAAATCTTTAGCATGCTTTTCTCCACCACAACTATTTACCAAGCTCCCATTATCCTGACTAATGAAGTAATTGCTTAATTTTGTTTATAGTTTTACTATCTAAGTTTGCATCCCTAAATTTTATAGTTTAGTTTCACATTGTGTGTTTAATATTTATCCAGGTAACAAATTGTTGCTATAATTCACTGATTTTATTTCTGCACGATAGTCCATTATCTGATTATAGATCAGATTATTTACCCATTCTGTTAATAGATGCATGGATGGTTTCTGATCTTTGGTTATTACAAATAGCAATGCTATATATTCTTTTATATGTATCCATTGTGCATGTATATACTATCATTTAGGATATTTCCTAGGAGTGGGATTTGCTGGGTCATATAACATGTGTTTCTTCAGCTATACCAGCTATGCCGGAGGGTGTTTTCAAGAAGGGCTCATCTCAGTTTACACTTGCACTGATGAGAGTTTCCTTTCTTTCATGTGTTCATCATCACTTAGAATTTTCAGACTTTTCAACTTTTGTTGGTCTGGCAATTTATAGTTGTAGTTCATTTCCCTGATGTGTTATGATGATGCACACTTTTTTCATATGTATGTTGGCCATTTGGATTTTCTCTTTTAAAGTGTCAGGAGTATTTTGCTCATTTTACATTGGGTTGTCTGCCTTTGTTTATATGTTCTTGTTCAAACCTGTTGTCAGTTATAAGTGTTTCATATATCTTATGTGCCTTGTTTTTTCACACACTTAATAGTAAATTTGATGATTAGAGTATCTTTTTTTTAAAAGGATTTATTTATTTATTGAGAGAGAGAGGGAAGAAGGGAGGGAAAACGAGAGGGAGAAAAACATCAATGTGTGGTTGCTTCTCACACACACTCCCACTGGGGACCTGGTCAGTAACCCAGGCATGTACCCTGACTGGGAATCAAACCAGCAATCCTATAGTTTGCAGCCTGTGCTCAGTTCACTGAGCCACATCAGCCAGGGCTGGAGTGTCTTATTTTAAAATACTTTTATTTGTCAGTCTTTTCTAGTATTTTTTGTATCTTATTTTTAAAATTTTTCCCTATTCCAAGAATTTGAAGGCTTTCTCTTGTTATTTAAAAATGTTTTTTTCCGAATAAAAAAATAAATAAAAATGTTTTTTCCTTTTATATACAATTTTAAAATTTACAGGGAATTGATTTTTATGAACAGTGGAATTTGGGGGATCCAGGTTTCCCTGGATATTTAAAGTTGTATTATATTTATAATATAAGTATTATATATTTATATAACATATAAATATAAGTGTATTTATATATTATACCAAATCATCTCAATATCATTTATTAAAAGATTATTTTTTCTGTTGCCCTGGAGTACTATCTCTATATGGTCTATCATGTAGAGAAAGTCCTGATGCATTTTTTAAAAATTTCTTGCCTAATTCTTGGTCCTTTCTATTTCTACATAAATTTTATAATCCCCTTATGAAGTTCCACTAAAATAAATGAAAGCCAGTGAACCTATTGGGATTTTGGTTGAAATTGTATTGCATCTGTGGATTAATTTTGGAGAAACACTGATATATTTAGACTGTTGGGTCTCCTAATCCTTGAACATGATAGATCTTCCCATTATTTAGGTCTTCTCTGAGATCCATGAATACATAAACTTTTATAGTTTTCACCAAAGAGGTTTAGTACATATTTTGTAGATGTATTTTTGCTCCTTCATATTTTTGATATTTTATTATACTATAAATAAAATAACATATATTTATATATAATGTTATAGTCTTATAAAAATGTTTTTCAAAAATTCCATTTTCTGCCCTGGCTACATGGCTCAGTTGATTGAAGTGTTGTTGGGTACATCAAAAGGTTGTGTTCAATTCCTGATGAGGGCACATACCTAGGTTGTGGGTTTGACCCCTGGTTGGGGCCTGTATAGGAGGCAGCCGATCAATGCTTCTGTCTGTCTGTCTGTCTGTCTGTCTCTCTCTCCCCACACCTTCTTCCCCTTCCCTCCCTCCCTGCCTCCTTTCTTCCTGCCCTTCCTTTCTCTCTAAAAATCAATGAACATATCCTCAGGTGAGAATTTTAAAAAATTCTATTTTTTAACTGTTGATTGCTTTTATGTGGAAGTAGATTTGATTTTGTACAATAATATTTATTTCCAGCAAAATTGTTAAACTAATGACATGCATAGATTTCTTTTTGTTACATACACAGTCATCTGTGAATAATGGCATTTCATCTCCTCCTTTCATTTCTTTTATAACTTATTTTACTGGATAGAGCCTTCAGTGTAATGTTGAATAGAAGTGATAGTTGGCATCTTTAAAGGGGAAACTTGCAACATTTCATTCTTAAACAAATATGCTATATATTTCTTAAAATACCCTCATTATATTATGGAAGTCCTGGTCTGTTCCCAGTCTGCTAAGAGTTTTGTGTTTTAATCATGAATACTTGTTGAAATTTATCATCTTTTTTGGCATTCATTGAGACAGTCATGTTATTTTGCTTTTTAATCTTATACTGTGGCCCCTGTCAGTTCATTTTCTAGTGTTAAACCGACTTTGAATTTGTGAATTAAATTCTGTATATAAATGAGTTTGGTTTGTTATATTTTGTTTATGATTTGTTTATCTATGTTTCTAAGATTGTCTGTAATTTTTCTTTATCATAATGTTCTTTTTAGGTATAGAATCGGGCTTAAGGTCGCCAATTAAAATGAGCTAGGAAGTTTTCTCTTTTCTGTTCTCTGAAAGTACTTGTTTAAAATTGGAATTATTTTTTCCTGGAAGATTTGGATAACTTGTAGGTGAAAATCCTAAAACTACTGCTTTAATTTCTTTGATGACTGTAAGAGGTTTCAAGTTTTCTATTTTGTTTTACACCAATTTCTGAAAAATTTATTCTGCTGGATATTTACTCATTTTTTTGACATGCAAAGTGGTTTTGAATATCTTGTATGATCTTTTTAATGTCTATCACATTTGTATTTAGTTGTAAATATTTTTATTTATGTGACTAGCTTTTTGTACCTTTTTGTCTTCAATCAGTCTCAACAGAAATTTCTATATATCTCAAGTCTTTATAAAGAACCAATTTGGGGACAATGTTGAGCCTCACTTTTGAATGTTTATTTTTATTATTTACTGTCTTATACGTTCTTTGGGTTTATATTTACTGTCTTCTACTTTGTTTTTCTGAAAAAAAATGTTTTTAAGGATGCTGGGGTGGGTTAGAATTTTCCACCATTACAATTTTCTTTTCTCTCTTATTTTTAGATTTTATTTATTTATTTTTAGAAAGAGGGGAAGGGAGGGAGAGAGGGAGAGAAACATCGATATCCCTCAGTTGCCTCTCACATGCCCCCAACTGGAAACCTGACCCACAATGCAAGTATATGCCCTGACTGGGAATTGAACCAGGTTCACAGGCTGGTACTCAATCCACTAAACCATACCAGCCAGGGCATCTTTTTCTGACTTCTTGAGATGGATGCTTAATTCACTGATTTTCATTCTTCTTTGATACATATTTTAAACCTGTACATTTTCCTTTAATTATTGTTTTAGTTATTTTCCACAATTTATACACAGAATTCTCATTATTTAGTTCAAAATATATCTAAAGTTTTTTATGACTTCTTTTTAGACTTTGGGCTATTACATTGTTTTTCTTTTAAAATTTCCAGTCATATAAAATTTATAGTAATCCTTTGTTTCTGATTTTGGCCTAATTATATGATTAGAGAACTTACTTTTAGAGAAATTACTTAATCTCTAGCCTTTACTTTCCTTACCTATAAACTAGAAATAACAGTAGTTAATACTGTCTTATAAAATTATGAGTTAAATAAGAAAAAGTGATTAATGTAATGTCTAGCACATTTCAGATTTTGTTGTGTTTTGTAATCATTATCATCATGTTATTATTGTCATCCTGAATTCTTGTCTGTGGAATTCAAATATTATTACCTGCTTTATAATATTGTTGGAGAACCAAATGAAATAATGCATGTCAAGAGGTTAGCATGATGTCTGGAACAGAGTAAATACCCAATAAATGATACTGTAAACAAGTTCCTATTCTTAGTTTTTCACTTGTATTTTACATACAATATATTGGGTTGGCCAAAAAGTCTGTATGTTTTTTCCGTTAAAATAAAAGACACATTTTTCATTTTCAGCAATAGCTTTATTGATTTGGATATTTTGAGTATGTTGGCTATCTCTCACATGGTATAAGTTTGATTGTTCTCAGTTAATGTCTCAATTTGGTCACTATCTACTTCAGCTAGTCTACCCCACCTACTGGAGCCCCCCACTGGAGCATAGACCAGTGGGAAATCTCCGGCATGTAACTTTACAAACCACTTTTGACACGTTCAGTCACAGCTCCTTCTCCATACACTGCACAAAATTTTTTTTTGCGTTTCAGTTTTTACCTTTCTTGAAATAATAAAACATAACATGCCAAAAATGTTGTATGTTTTCTTCCATCTTCAGTATTATAATGGCTACACAAAAATTCACCAATTTTTATGTTTTTTTATTTAAACACACTGATATGACAGCTGTCATGATATAATCTAATAAAACTGTTTTGAGTGAAGTAAAAACAACTAAGCACTACCAGAGCCATCATATGGGGAAAACCCAAACAAACTTTTTGGCTTGCATAGTATTACTGCAGATTAAAAATTGAAAGTAGCACTTTAACCTTATGTGCTTTATGTACAAATGCTTTTTACATATATAACATTTAAGACTTCTCCTTTTTTCAGTGTCCTTTACAGGAATCAGTGGTTCTCTAAACCTGACACATATTTTGTTATTACTTTCTATTTTAATACTTTCCGAGTCACTTGGTTTTTTTTTTCCCTTTAATTTAATCCTGTTTGATATTGTCTGGTAGATAGCTTAGTTTTTAATAGTAGGACCTTTTAGTTTTTTTGCTTTGTGTTTTCTATTAACATCTGCTGGAAACTGTAGCACAGATTAAAACAACCTTTTGCCAGGAAAGTTTCAATAAACTTCAGTACCTTAAGTTTAAGTTTCTATATGACTTATAGAAGTATATTCTAAATCAAATAGCGCTTTTTAAACATTTGATTTTTAAGCAATTTTTGTTTTATTGCTTTTTTGAAGAAAACTGACAACCCCCCTCTCCCCCCAAAAAATGCTCATTGACCAGTCTGTCTCACTCTATTGTTCTTGGCTTTTCAGAGTGGCAGGCAGCACACTACCTTTTCAGCAGAATCAAGTCGGAGCCTTTTGATCTGTCTACTTTGGGTTCTCAAGAATGCAGATGAGACAGTTCTACAAAAGTGGTTCACAGATCTCTCTGTCCTGCAGCTAAACCGGCTATTAGATCTGCTTTATCTCTGTGTATCATGCTTTGAATACAAAGTAAGTGATCATTATGCCTTTGCAAAGAGGAACAAGAGAGGAAACAATGTGGAAAAAGAAGAAAATTTTATCATCACCTCTTATTTTGTAATGTTTAAATTTTAGGGAAAGAAAGTGTTTGAAAGAATGAATAGTTTGACCTTTAAGAAATCAAAAGACATGAGAGCTAAGCTTGAAGAAGCTATTCTTGGGAGCATAGGTGCTAGACAAGAAATGGTGCGCCGAAGCCGAGGACAGCTTGGTACGTATACAATATCTTCTTCTGGTGAGAATTTTTTTGATTTCCTTCAAGTATATATTAAATGATCATTGTTGCAAGTCTTCAATGACAATTCTACACTTTTAAAAAAGTATTTTAAATGTAACTGTGAATTACCTTGGATAACCATTTCTCTGCAGGTGTTCAAGTTAGAATTCGATTTAAGTACAGCAAATGTACTTCCTGATTTGCCCTGGATAGTCTCAGTTTATTCCTGTTGTCCTTGCATGACTATTAATAGCAGCCCTTATTTTAAAAAATAGACTATTTTTAGAGCAGTTTTATGTTCACAACAAAACCAAGCTGAAGGTACAGAGATTTCCCTGCTCGTACAGATGCATAGCTTCTCCCGTTATCAACATCCCTCACCAGAGTGGTATACTTGTTACAACTAATGAACCTACACTGACACATCATAATCACCCAGAGTTTATAGTTTATATTAGGATTCTCTCATGGTATCATAAATTATATGTAGCATCATTTTTTATTGAAAGTTTATTAGTTAACACAATGAATTAATATAGTCCCAAGCCCTGGCCGGTGTGGCTCAGTGAATTGAGTGCTGGCCTGTGAACCAAAGGGTCACAGGTTCCATTCCCAGTCAGGGCACATACCTGGGTTATGGACCAGGTCCCCAGTATGGGGTGCGCAAGAGGCAACTGCACATTAATGTTTCCCTCTCTTTGTCCCTCCCTTTCCCTCTCTCTAAAAATAAATAAACAAAAATCTTTAAAAAATACAGTCTGTCTAGTCTAAGGCAAAGATATTGCTCATCAAACTCAACTATCAGGAAGATGAAACAGTTTAGTAGCCTAGAGGCCTGTTTCTAATCCCTGGTTGCCACAACCAGTGTGGACTGGAGGTACCTGAATGGGTCGATGCGAGATGAAGAAAGACACGTAACTGATAGTTTAAGGAAAAGTGGGAACCAGATGGGACATTGTCCTCTGATGGAGAGACAATAAGCCCTGAACATGGTTTTCACATTTATTTTACAGGGGTTGGTTAGATAAAGCTCGAGGATGTTTTGCAAACTCAGGGAGACGCTGCAGGCACAGATTGTTCTGTTCCTAGGCTATTTAACTGACACATATGTCTACTGCAGAAGTTACAGTCACATTCAGCTGAAGCTTGCGGTTATCTATCTCTTGTTTAAGCCCCGCACATTCCAGCTGTATGATGCCAGCCTTCATTGTCCCCCACACCTGATTGGCTATCCGTTAGCCATATAACCTTGGCCAAGTCACTTAATGTCCCTACTTTCCATTTCCTCATCTACTTGTGAATTTTCAAGGTAGTATAACTAACCGATCTTAGCATCTTTGTAGTGACCATATCTGTAAATATTTTGTAAATTCTAAGGTGATACACAAATAATACTGTTGCTGAGAGCTCCTTAATTAAGTTCAGGGACATGGCTTAGTCATCTGTGAACATGACAGAGGCTAACAGTTCCGTATATATTTGACTTAGAATATGAATACACATTTACATGAATATTTTTATTTATTGTCTTCTGAAAGGCTATTACCATAGTGATCACTTATTTAAATGAACTTAAATATCTTTTATATGCTCTGTGTGTTTGGAATTTAATAATGAATGAAGATAAGGTCTTTACCTTTAATAGAATTAATAGAGCACCATTTTTTTCCACTTAAGTTATATACAATTCACAAGATACCTATTTATTTTCTTTTAACTTATTTATTATTCACAACAATCTTCTAAGAAGGTATGAAAATTAACTTTTAAGTACATCATTTAATTAGTCCTCATCTTTAAGATAAAAAAAATAAAACTCATAGAGGTCAATTACTTGGCTAAGATTATAAACTAAGTGACAGAACCAAGATCTTTTGACTTCCAATTTAATGTTCTTTATATGATACCACAGCTCTTTTGATTGTTGAAAGGAGTGGAACTGTTAGTACTATGCTTGTTACATTTTTATACCTATGGCCTTAGGACAGCTATCATTGTTTGAACGCAAGAATTGAAGTCTATATGTGGAATCTAACACAAACAAAATGAACTTACAGAGGATGGATAGATGATTGACAGAGGCAGGTGTGTCAGGATGGACAAAATGGGTAAAGGGGGTCCAAAGGTACAAACTTTCAATTGTAAAACACGTAAGCACTGGGATGTATTCCACAGCATGGTGACATTATTTAATAATACTGTATTGTGTATTTGAAAGCTGCTCAGAGAGTAGATCTTAAAAGTTTTCATTATAAGAAAAAAATATTTGTAAATATATGTGGTATGATGGATGTTAACTAGACTTAACGTAGTGATCATTTTATAATATATACATGTATCTAATTTATTATGTTATATACCTGAAACTAATTATATCTCAATTAAAAAAAGAATTGTCTTAGAAAATTTCTTATCTTAGAAAAATGTAGCCTTTGCAATTCTTATTTGCATTTGAACATTTAAGCTAGGTCACCTAATTGTAGATATTCTTAACTAAGCAGATAAGACAATTTCATGAAAAAAATTTATGATGAAAATGTTAAGTAGATCACACATGAGGCCTGTCTGGAAAAAGCCTAGCTGTTGTTGATGTAATGAGAATGGTTTTCATGAAATCAATGTAACCTGGCAGCCAAGGAGAGTGGACTGGAATGCACATATGTGAGCAATTACAACTACCCTGTACTTAGTGAGGGCGGTAGATGCTGTTGAGTGAGCATGTGTACTGTGTGAGTGTGGCATTCAAAATGACTGAGCTAGTGGAGCAACAAATCTGCCTCGAATTTTGTGATAAGCTTGAACATTCCTGCTCGGAAACTATTCCAGTGATTCAGAAGGCTGCAGCTATGGGCATCTGGTGATTGGCAGCTTCATAATGACAATGTGCCCATTTATGCGACACATCTTGTTCAGAGTTTTTTGGTAAAACATCAAATCACCCAGGTGACTCAGACCCCCTGCAGCCCATATTTGGCACCTTGTGACTTCTGGGTTTTCCTAAAACTAAAATCACCTTTGAAAGGGAAGATTTCAGACTGTCTGTGAGATTCAGGAAAATATGATGGGGCAACCGATGGCAATTGGAAGAACTATGTGAGGTTGCAAGGTGCCTGCTTGGGAGGCTACTGAGGCATCATTGTCCTGTGTACAATGTTTATTGTACCTTGTTTCTTCTTCAATAACTGTCTCTATTTTTCATATAGTATGGCTGGATACCTTCTGGACGGACCTTGTATTTATTCAGTTAACTGTCTTAATATAGGCATATCATTTTTGTTTTCTTTTATAAAATTTCTTAAAGATAGAGATTTCAAAATCAAAAAGAGGTAAAGAGAAGGAAGGATAGAGAAAGGAAGGGAGAGAAAGCAAGAGAAATTTCCAGACATGTCCTTTATTGTGTGGCAAATTATATTTGTTTCTCAGTATTTTTTAAATTTGTATTTGAACTCTGAATTTTTACTTTCATTTTTGTATTTATTTCCCCAACCAATTTAGGTCTCATTTTTTTTAAAATGGAGAGTTAGTTTTCTCATTGAAAGCCTAAAATCATGCTGTTCTATTGTTTAAATACACATATTTTTATATTTCTGCATAATTTCCAGTGCCTTCTCCACTTCTACTGGATTTGTGTGAATCAGTTCTATTGCTACTGCCCCTTAAAAGAGCCTGTACCAGAGATTTTTCAGCCTTTTTCATCTTATGGCACACACAAACTAATTACTAAAGTTCTGTGGCACACCAAAAACATATGTTTTTTGCCGATCTGACAAAAAAATAGGTATAATTTTTATTCATTTACAGCAGATGGCCATTGTGGCATTGGTGTTGTCATTTTTTATTTGACAATCCACGAAAAGAGAGGTCAGTGCCCCTCACTAAAAAATCAGGTATTGCATGTTTTAAAAATTGTCAGAGCACACTGCTCAAAAATCTCCGGTCTGTGCTATTCTATCCGCCTTCCATCCAGAAACCTATTGAGACAGAGTCCCTGTCTTTCTCCTGTTCTGCCCTCTGTGGACCAAAAGAAGTAATTACCTTAGAAATTCTTATTTTCTTCATTTACCAAACAAAAACTTAACTGAGCTTCAGAACGTGCCAGAAGTTTTGTCAACCCCAGACATTAAGTGGTGGACAAAGTAGACACATTCTCTATTTTCAGTAGCCTATAATCATGTGGTTGTAAATGCTATGGGGAGAAATAAAGCAAATTAAGAGGAAAAGAAGTTTTGGAGAGTTGGGGAAGGCTTTTCTGTGGAGATGATGAATGATTGGCCAGGGAAAATGTGGGAAGAACAATCTGGTAAAAGGAACAGCAACCCCTGCACATAACCTAAATCAGGAGCATATGTAGTGAGACTGTGTATTCACTACAGAGTGAATACATACATAGTGAGACTACAGAATTCACATGCACACAATAACTGGGAGTGTGAGCAAGAGGAAGAGTGGTAGGAAATCAGGTTATTTCATTTAGTGGATAGAAACCATGGTTAAGATTTTGAGAAAATCAGTGTTAGAAAATTTGTTTATTTAAAAGGCTATTTGGTTTTTTTATGTTCCATGTAGCAAATATATTTCTTCTCTAACTGCTGTGAAAACTTTTAATAAAAAGCACCATTGTCAGGTTTTTCTACTTATATTGAGGATAAAATGGCTATGTATAAAATTAATAACATTGTTCAGTGTTTCTTAAATGTTTGCAAGTATACATATGTGTGGTCCCACTGAAATAACATTTTAAAAATGGTTTTGAAATTTATTTGACAGAAAGAAGCCCATCTGGAAGTGCCTTTGGAAGTCAAGAAAATCTGAGGTGGAGAAAGGATATGACTCACTGGCGTCAAAACACTGAGAAGCTTGACAAGTAATATAACCTTCTACTTCATGTTAGTGATAGGCTTGGATTTCAGATGCAAGAGGAACATGATTAATTTTAGTGTTATTTTATATATATATGTATACATATACATATATGTAAATATATATATATATAAGGTTAGGCATTCAAATCTTAGAAGACAAGATTGTTTTTATTTAATTTTTAAATTGAAGATTTTAAAAGGTTTAAAAGGTTTACTATACCACATTTTTATGTGGTACAGTAAAGCAAAATGTAACATATTTTAAATGTTACCCCATTTTCCCCTTGGAAAGTTGCATTCTACAACTATTTTAGACTATATTTTGGGTGTCACACTGAACTAAATATTTCAAGGATTACCAAAAAATTAGAAAACTAATGTTTGCCCTCTGGGAGCTTAAAATATAGTTAAAGAAGGACAAAACATTATAGGTCTTCTGATTCTAGCATGGAGGCAAGCTAGGTACACTGACTGCCCTACTGCAAAAAAACAATGGAAAATGCACTACCATGAGTCCAGAAGCCTAAAGGACTCCACCATCAGCGTTAGGAGATCTAGAAATAAGCCCTTCTCACGGCCCAGGTGACCAAGGGTAATATTGCTTGGCTTGAAACTTGGCATTGAATCAAGGGGTTAAATATTTTCTCTTGACAATTTGTAATTACAAGTTAGCCTGCAAGGAGGTTGGCTGGCCCGTAAATCTTTAGAATATGGAGGCCAATTTACTCAGATTTGCCTAGTACTCCTAATTTTAGCGCTGAATGTTTCATGTCCCAGGGAACCAACCCCTTAGTCCTGTCCTAAATCAAATCAAGATGATTGGTCACTCTATCTGCAACCATCTTCAGCCCAATCGTTAGAGGACTCTTACAAATGAACTTCCAGAAGTATTAGCTCACAGACACTGAGGTCAAGCAACACAGGAAACAATGCCCTATGCAAGCCAATAGAGAGAAAAACAGCAGACTTGGTATCGTATAGATAAGAGTTTGAAATGATCAGAAATTGTCTTAGTCTCTTTAGGCTGCTATAACAAAATATCACATTCCGGGTCGCTTATACACAACAGTAGTTTGGCACAGTTCTGAAAGCTGGGAAGTTCAAGATCATGACACCAGCATATCTGGTGTCTAGAGGCCCTCTTCAAGTTTACAGACTTCCCTTGGTATGTCCTTATACAGTGTAAGGGCAGACAAACTCCTTGGGACCTCTTTTTTAAAGGCACTAATCTTATTCACAAGGCCTCTGCTCTCATGACCTTTGTCTTACCTCCTAATACCATTACCTTGGGCTTTACATTTTTCAGCATAAGGATTTGGGGTAGAATCAAATATTTAGATATAGCAGATTCTGAGTATAATATAAATATGTTTAAATTTTTAAGCTTTGAGTGTTCACTTTTCTTTGTCTATCCAAGTTCATTTCTTTGATTATTTTTCCACGTGTTGTGGAATTCACAAAGCAGCCAGGTACTATACTGTTTATTGCTTTATTTCTGCATTTGTATAATGTGTTCTTTCTACTTATCTTGCTGTGTTCTTAAAAAGCCATTTTTTTGTATTTTCCTGATTCTTTTTGTTTAAACCATCTTATTTAGTTTCTTCACAGAAATCTAGCTGAATTTTAAGTTTGAACAGTGTATTATTTTCTTTTTCAATTTAATTCTAACTGTGCTATATTTTCTCCTTCAATTTGCAAAATGTAAATCCATGAACTGTTCTCCCTAGTGGTAGTAATGAAGATTCAGAGACTGGAACATCTAAGAACTTCAGAAAGTTAGCATTTAGTATGTCCTTGCACTTAACTTTGATTTGTGTGTTGTTTTGTCTATATAGTTTGCATGAATGTGTGTTGCTACTAAAATAAATGTCAATTTTATCCATAAATCACCTGTAGTTTTTCTTAAATTTTTTTATTAAATAATATTTTTAAAAATACTGGATATTCAAGTAAATGTATTGATTGGCATCAAGGTGTTTTGTTTCTAATTAGTGTTTCTATCCAGAGTCTCACCGAAGAGCTCATTGTTTCCTGCATTAAAAAATTTAAAATTGGAGGGGACTTAGGAAACTTTAGGGAAAAAAATAGTTTTATCCTGGAACATTTTGAATGTTGCTTTACATGAAGCGGCCCTAAATGCAAACCCACAGAGCACCACCTAGTGTCTGTGCCATGCAGACTGACACCCGGTTTCCTCTGTTTGCTCTGTGTCCGAGAGCTGACCAGTTCGGCTCTCAGTGGCACTGTAGGACTGTAATAGGGTGAGAAAATGTGGGTCGGCATGGTCAGCAAGATGCAGGGTAAAACAAAGCATTAACATGTATAATATCATATTTTTCCTTATTCTCTTACAATTTTTCATTCAGGCAAATATTAAAAAATGGTTCCAAGTTTTTTTATTTCTATGCATCTTTAAGTCCTTTTTGAATTTTGGATCTATGGGCTTTTTTAAAGAGGATAAGTAGAATTTCTTACACTGTTTTATATTAGGTCAAGAGCAGAGATTGAACATGAAGCACTGATTGATGGAAATCTGGCTACGGAAGCAAACCTAATCATTTTGGATACATTAGAGATTGTTGTCCAGGTAGGAACACAAAGAAGAGGAATTTAAAGTATAGATTTGGTAAATTGGGGTTGGAGGAAAAGTGTATTTATTGAGCCATATAACTACATTTAAATATCAGTAGTTCCTAAAAGTTTTATCCTTGCTCCTTTTTTTTCTCACTTAAATCCTGCCATTCTGTTTTTCCCTTTTCTCTTATCCAAATCCTGGTAAGCTCCTGGTAAAATCCTAGAAGTCTTCCTAGATCTCATATTATCATTTTCCTATTTAAAAAAAAATATTTGTTTGCTTATATATATTCTGTCTCTCTAACCAAATCACAAGTACATGTCTATTTTATTTATCTATTTTTAAAATGCAGACAGTTTCTGTAACAGAATCCAAAGAGAGCATTCTTGGTGGGGTGCTGAAAGTGCTGCTGCACAGCATGGCCTGTAACCAAAGTGCAGTTTATCTACAACACTGTTTCGCCACACAGAGGGCCCTGGTTTCCAAGGTAGGTAAATTTTGTGCTGTAGTCTTGTCAGACTTTATGAACATTGTCTAAGATCACTTGGCATGTTCCTTGGTTAATATGTTTAGTTAATATTTTAATAAAAACCTAATGCCTTCGATTTTTCTTTGTCTTCTACTGCTTGCCTTTTGGAATTCTTATTTGGATCACCTTTAACCAGTTTCTGACTTACAAAATAGGATTTGATACAGAGAAGGGCCTGAAATTAATGGCTAATTTGAAATTTGGGGCTTTTCTTGTTTTTTCTTCCTCTTGTTCTGTTTGTTCTTTATTAACTTGATTTATTAAGAATTCAATGTGTAAGTAGTTCAGTCCATTGAAATTAGCTTTTCCTGTAGTGGATGGAAAAGAAGATACACTTGTTTAACTACTTCAAATATTTATTTGCTCTGTTGGTTGCCTCCCAGAAATATGTACATTTTAAATCTTAAAGGTAGCTATTTCATTTTAGTCATCTTATAAGATGGAATACAGAGCTGTTGATGAAACTTAACCAGTGAAAATAAGTTATAGTACTATTTTGCAGTAATAAAAACACAATACAGGATTATTTCATGTTGGTTACTATACTAAGTGTTTTATGTACATTATCTATTATAAGGTAGTCATACAATCCCGTAGAGAATAGATAATATTATTAGGCTCATTTTATGGATGAGAAAACTTGTCCAAGGTCACCCTGCTGCTAGCTAGTAAGTGGCATAGTTAGTATTCAAACCCAATCTTTCTCTCTCTGGTCCACATTATTAACCATTAGTAAATATTGTCCTTTAATCATTCTTTTAATTCTCGGACTATTCTAGTTCAAATCTAGAACAAATCTCTAGTTCAGCCTGTATAATTTTGGTGTTGGTGTTGTTTTTTTTTACAGTTCCCTGAACTCCTGTTCGAAGAAGAGACAGAGCAGTGTGCTGATTTATGCCTCCGGCTTCTCCGACACTGTAGCAGTAGTATCAGTACGATACGGTCACATGCTAGTGCCTCCCTTTACCTGCTGATGAGGCAAAATTTTGAAATAGGGAATGTAAGTATTTTGTCACTGGATACATAATGAAATATAAACCCTGCACCTATATATTAAATGAATTTGGGGAAAGCATGAAATTATTTTGTGTATTTTGAGCCTAATTCAAGACCAGGGGTGTCAAACTCATTTTCACCAGGGGCCATGGCTGAATGTAATTTCAACTCCTTAACTGTTAAGGAGTAGTTACATTTATACAATTCTAAAATTATTTCAATCCTTTGAAGGCAACCGCAAGGCCGATGTGGCCCCCAGTGAAAATGAGTTTGACATCCCTGTCCTAGACTGTCTATAGTTCTCATTCTGTGGCTATCTTATAAAAATCCAAATCTCTAATTTTGCTTCCTATACTAAAAATAACATTATAGTAGTAGAGTTAGAATATAAATGTATGTTGAGCTATTATAAATTTTAATTATTGTCACTCAGTAGAATCAAAGTGATAATAAAGAAATGTAAAGGTTTAAATATTTTGACTTGATATTTTATGATTTATGCCAGTCTTTGAGGAATTCCATGTTTTCATTTAAGTTTTTATTTGATAATATATTCATGTGTTGTATTTTTTTTTTTAGTTTTTTTTAGTCAAATGTTTAATTCACTTATTTTTACTCATGTAAGTATTTAAGAATTAAATTTTAGGTTCCACTTATAGGTGAGATCATATGGTATTTGCCTTTCACCGCCTGGCTTATTTTACTTAACATAATGCTCTCCAGTTCCATCCATGCTGTTGCATATGATAGGAGCTCTGTCTTTCTTTCTGCTGCATAGTACTCCATTGTGTAAATGAACCATACTTTTTTGATTCACTTATTTACTGATGGGCACTTAGGTTGCTTCCAGCACTTGGTATTGTACATTGTGCTGCCATTAACATTGGAGTGCATAGGTTCTTTTCAATTGGTGTTTCGGGCTTCTTAGGATATAATCCCAGCAGTGGAATTGCTGGGTCAAAAGGCAGTTCCATTTTTAGTTTTCTGAGAAAATTTCATACTGTTTTCCGTAGTGGCTGCACCAGTCTGCATTCCAACCAACAGTGCACTAGGGTTCCCTTTTCTCTGCATCCTCGTCAACACTTGTTGTTTGTTGATTTGTTTATGATGGCCATTCTGACTTGTGTGAAGTGGTATCTCATTCGAGCAAGCAAAATATATCCAGAAACATTGAAATAAAGAACAAACTGACAGTAATAAGAGGGATGGGGGAGAGGGATATTGGGTGAAAATAGGGGACGGGCCATCAAGGAACATGTATAAAGAACACATGGACAAAGACAAAGGGGGTAGATTCGAGGGTAGGAAGCGGGGTGGTGGGGGAGAGGTGAGGGAGGAATGGAGATAGATAGCTGTACATGAACAACAACAAAATAATATTAAAAGAAAAATAAATAAAGTGAAGGTAAAAAACAGTTAAATTTTAGAATTTCTTTTGAGCACTGCTTTTGGTATCTCTTTAGTTCTGATATGTAGTATTTTCAATGTTTTTGTTTTGTAACTATTTTGTAATTTCAGTTTGAAATTTTCTTTTTAACCCAAAGAGTTGATAGGGTTTTTTTGTCTTAAAGTTTTGATGTTAGTTTTATAGCAGTGGGATTGTACAGTGTACATCCCTCTTGTACTGTGGATGCGTGTGTTTGTGTGTTCATACATGCAATGTTTTTATAAATGTTGAACAAGCATTTAAAAAGCAGTATTCTTTATTTTTAGAGCATTGAGTTAAAGAAACAATTAACCTTATTAATTACATTTTTCTGTTTTTCTATACCCTTGCTTATTTTTGATCCATTGGGTGGAATGACAGAAATGATTTAAAGCCCACACATTGTATATTTCTCCTATAGCTCTTATTTGGTGAATTTATTTTTATAATTATTTCATATGTTTATATTGATAACTATTACGTCTTTTTATGAATTATTATTCCCTTTAGAATTGAAAAGGGCCTGAATTGGCTTTATTTAAAACTTTCTCTTTTTTTTTGGCCTAAATTCTACCTTTTATGGTATTAACGTACTACTGCTTTCTTTCTAATTTGAACTTGCTTCAGTTACCTTTGTCCTTTTATTTTTACTTTTTTGAATCATTTTATTTTAGGTGTGCCTCTCATATATAAGATAGAGTTGAGATTTGCTATGTAATCCTGTCTCTAACTTGAATTAAATATTTTCATACTTGCTATTATAACAGATATGTTCTGGAGTTCTGTTGTATTATTTTATTATGCTTCCCCTTACTGTTCTTTTAAAAAAATGATTTGTTGTTTGTTTTGCATCATCTGTTTAGTTCACCTTATGTTTTGGGTATAATGTTTATCATATTCAGGAAGCTTATATTGCTCTAATGATAACCTTTATAATTATGTAATATCTTCAGTCCTCTGTTCCTTTAGATCAAACATTCTTAGTGGGGCCAGTATTGCCATCAAACAAGTAAACATTGGTTCTTAAGGGATGAAAAGAAAACTTAGCTATCACAATGGCTGTGGCCTTACAAAGTGCAACACTATCATTAGCATTTCCCTCTTTAGGACAGTTGACCCTTGAACAACGTGGGGGTTAGGGGCACCCATTCCTTCACATTCAAAAACCCATATATAACTTTTAACTCCCCAAAAACTTAACTACTAATAGCCTACTCTTGAGTGAAAGCCTTGCTAATAACATAAACAGTTGATTGACACATATGTTGTATGTGTTATATACTCTGCTTTTACAATAAAGTAAGCTAGAGAACCGAAAATACTATTAAGACATTCATAAGGAAGGGAAAATACATTTGCAGCATCTACTGAAAACAATCCTTGTATAAGTTCAAACCTATGTTGTTCAAGGGTCAGCTGTATTTATTTCTCTCATTGGATTGTATTGGGTATTACATGAGCAGCATTGGCATTAAGTTCATAGAAGATAAAGAACAAAATATATGCAGAATTAGAGAATATATTCAAGAATGTATACTTGCCGAATGTGATTTGGAGGGACTTTCAATCAGTTGCTGGATCCTACAGTCATACGGTAAGAGGTGGTCTATATGTGCCTGTCAGCGTCCATTGGCTCCTTTACGGATGTTATGTTTGTTCCTTGTTGCTTCTCTGTGTGACTTGAGTTTTGAAAAAAATGGTTTAATTTTATTATTTAATTCAAAAAAGCTGTTCAACCCATCATTAATTATGTCAAGTACTGAAAATTGTCAACAATATCTGAATGAATATCAAGCAGCTAAATGCTGTTTTGTAATTGTTTACTCAAGAAAGTTCTTGGGACTTCCAGCCAAGATGGAGGCATAGGTAGACACACTGTGCCTCCTCGCACAACCAAGATAGGGGCAACAACAATTTAGAAACAGAATACCAACCAGAACTGACAGAAAACTGAACCATATGGAAGTCAGACACCCAAGGAGTTAAAATAGACACGTTCATCCAGACCAGTAGGAGGGGTGGAGTTGGGCAGCCAGTGGGGCTCGCAAAGCAAAGAGCGTTGTAACCTGACTCATAAGGCAACTGGGGCGCACAAGACCGCAGCAGGCAGACCCCAGGTGCGCAAGCAGCAGCTGGTGGGCCCCGGTCGGAGGGTGGCAACTGGCAGACCCAGTGAGGCGGCGATTGTGAAACAAGGCACTGCATGAAAACCAGGGTCCCAGCGCAGGGAAATAGACCCTTGGGGCACTGATTGAAAAGGAAGGTCTCACGGGGTGCACAAGCCCACCCACATGGGAATTGGCACCATAGGGGCCCAGTTTGCTCCAGGGAAACAGCAGAAGGGACTGAGGTCCGAAGGAGAGTGGAGCAAGTGCCATTGTTCCTTCTCGGACCCTGCCCCCACATACAGCCTCGTCACAACCAAGCAACTGGGCTGCCTCGCCCTGGTGAACACCTAAGGCTCCACCCCTCATACATAATAAACACGACCAGACCAAAAAAAAAAACAAAAAAACAAAGAGAAGGCTCAAACAGAAGAACAATTGAAAGCCCCAGAACCCATCCTTTTAAGTGACCAAGAGTTAGCCAGCCTATCAAATGCACAGTTCAAAGCACTGGTGACCAGGATGCTCACAGAATTGGTTGATTTTGGTCGCAAACTAGATGAAAAAATGCAGGCTACAATAAGTTTAATGAAGAAAAATGCACAGGGAGCCAATAGTGATGGAATGAAAGATGGGTCTCACATCATTGGAGTGGACCAGAAGGAAGAAAAAAATATACAACCAGAAAAGATTGAAGAAATAAGAATTCAAAAAAATGAGGAGAGGCTTAGGAACCTCCAGGACATCTTTAAACATTCCAACATCTGAATTATAGGGGTACCAGAAGGAGAAGAGGAAAAACAACAAGAGGAAAAGATATTTGAACAAATAGTAAAGGAGAACTTCCCCAAGCTGGCAAAGGAAATAAACTTCCAGAAGTCCAGGAAGTTCAGAGAGTCCCAAAGAAGCTGGACCCAAAGAGGAACACACCAAGGCACATCATAATTACATTAGCCAAGATTAAAGAGGAGACCATCTTAAAAGCAGCAACAGATAAGGAAACAGTCACCTACAAAGGAGTTCCCATCAGACTGTCAGCTGATTTCTCAAAAGAGACCTTGCAGGCAAGAAGGGGCTGGAAAGAAGTATTCCAAGTCATGAAAGGCAAGGACCTACAACCAAGATTGCTCTAT
>CM052542.1:40541225-40621855 GCA_028533065.1 Trachops cirrhosus | reverse complement strand
AGATAAGGAAACAGTCACCTACAAAGGAGTTCCCATCAGACTGTCAGCTGATTTCTCAAAAGAGACCTTGCAGGCAAGAAGGGGCTGGAAAGAAGTATTCCAAGTCATGAAAGGCAAGGACCTACAACCAAGATTGCTCTATCCAGCAAAGCTTTCATTTAGAATGGAAAGGCAGATAAAGTGCTTCTCAGATAAGGTCAAGTTCAAGGAGTTCATCATCACCAAGCCCTTATTTTATGAAATGTTAAAGGGACTTATCTAAGAAGAAGAAGATAAAAAACATGTGTAGTAAAATGACAGCAAACTCACAATTATGAACAACCACACCTAAAACAAAAAGAAACTAATCAAACAACTAGAACAGGAACAGAACCACAGAAATGGAGAACACATGGAGGGTTAGCAACAGGGGAGTGGGAGGAGGAGAGAGGGGGAAAAGTTATGGAGAATAAATAGCATAGATGGTAGATAGAAAATAGGGGGAGGGCAAGAATATATGGGAAATGTAGAAGCTAAAGAACTTATGACACATGGACATGAACTAAAGGCGGGGAATGTGGGTGGGAGAGGGTGTTCAGGGTAGAGGGGAATGAAGGGGAGGTAAAGGGACGATTGCAATAGCATAATCAATAAAATATATTAAAAAAGAGAAAAAAATAAAGTATTAGTAACCAATTAAAAATTTTAATGGATCCAAATTAAATATATCTGTGGTATGAATTTGGACTGAAGACCATCAATTTGTAGCTTCATGACAGCATTTTTATAAGTGTTCTTTATCTGGTGAGTTTCACTGATCTCTTCACCTTTTTATTATTCAACATAGAATAAATTGGATTGTCTTGGCCCAGGTATTTGTAAGAAATTCCTTCAGGAATTTGTTTCTCATGGGATTTTGATGTTGTACATACATCTTGCCTAACTTCCTGAGTTTCTGATCAATTCATTTCTGTCCACTTCTCCCACATTTTTAGCTCATTTTCTTTTCAAGACAGTTTTACCACTTCAACGTCAGTCTCTTATTTAAAAGACGTTTTTTTCCCCATGATTTCTGAAATCTGTGCTGTAGGATTCCTCACTAATGCTTTCCCCTCCTTTCCTTCTATTGACTTCCTATTTTAGCTTGTCTTGGCAACCCTTACGCATTTTTCTAATATGTAAATTTTATCAGCTTCCTCATTTTGCTGAAAATAGATTTATGGATTTTTTTGTATTCATCTTTTCTTTTTGTATGAAATTCAGGAGAAGTGGGAAATTACTATCTCACACTATTCTATTTTTATAGGAAGCTAATTCCTCCTTTTTAATCCAGAGCAGAACAATCCAGTTACTTTATTGATCTTGTTTAGTTTTCAAAATCAAGATCCTAAAATTTGATCACACTCAAAGTATTCTTGATACGTTTGACTGTTATTTTAGGAAAACTTTATGTAAACAGGATAAAAATAGGTAATTTATCATTTTAGTATCAGGTAGTACCTCTAAAAATAGAATAGGTGTTTTAAAACTGGCAGTGATATCAAAGTATTGAATTGTGTACTAGGTACTCAGGTAGGCATTGGGCAAACAGATAAAAGGATAATCTTTTATTTCAGGCACCTTAGCATCTAGTGAGAAAGAAAATGAACACGTAATGTCCACCTAATAATGGTAGTAAGAACCTACTTCAGATGTTTTTGTGGAGATTATATAAATTAATATTAAGTAAAACACTTAGAACAGTAACTAACACTGAACAGATGCTGAATAATGTTTACTGCTGTTAATATAAGGAGAGGTTGGCACAAGGGATAACTGTGAGCACAGAGGAAAATAGCTTATGCACTCAGGGATGGGTTTTCAGAAGGAGAGATGCTTGAATTGAGGATGAAAATTGTCTAATCAGATGGGTAAATAGGTGAATAGAGCTTTGCACATGATTAGAAAGGCATGGAGACAAAGAAGGAAATGGAGAAAAAAGGTACTTTTTTAGCATTCTTGATGGTTATAGCTGGAAAAGAGAGTGAGTAGTAAGAGACAAAGTTGTAACTGAAAGGCCTGGACTAAGCTGTCATGGGGAAGATACATGTTTTCTTTATTACTGTACTCTTGGTCCCACCATATAGTTTGACACATTTGTTGAATTGATACTTGAATTTTTTCCTCAGAGTTATACTCAGCCATTGGAGTATTTTGAGGAGAGATGTGTTTAGATTTGCATTTTACAAAGTTTTTTCTCTTGGTATGTGGAAGATAGACTTGGGGGACAAGAGAAAAGGCAGAAAAATCAGTTAGGAAGTTCTTATAGTACTGTATTTTGCTGTATATAATGCACAATTTTTTTGCCCAAATTTTTGTCGCAAAAATAAGGATGTGCATTATAGGTGGGTAGTTCTAATTCTGTATCTGTGTAGATGTTTTCAGTTCTTTTATTTATGCTTATGCATTGAAAGTGTAACTCTAGAAAGCAGTAACAATATCCATATGTTCAAATATAAAAGCTAAAATTCCCTTATAATACAAAAAATAAGTATCTAAATACAAATAAATAAATAATTGAATTAAAAAATTAAAACTAAAGATTTTTTTCCCCTGAAAGTTTGGGCCAAAAACATGAGTGCACATTATACACAGCAAAATACAATAATTCAAGTAAGAAATGGTAAGGGTGTAAACTAAAGCAATGGCAATGGGAATGGAGAAAGAACAGATTAAAACAGAGCAGGGGATAGTGTGACTGGGATTTATAGTGTGCATGATGAGGGGAGAATGGTTCCTAGGCTTTTGGCCTGAGTGACTACAAGAACAGTAGCACCATTCACTTAATTTTTAGAAATTTCAATATGTGTATCTCACTACTTTTTAAATAATATTTTGCTTAGAGTAGTATTTTTATTAACTAACCTTTTTTAGCAAGTAAAAAAATTACTCTTTAAACTTTCCTGTGTTAAATTATAATCTGACAATTTCTCTGTTACAGAACTTTGCCAGGGTTAAAATGCAAGTAACCATGTCACTATCCTCCTTGGTGGGCACATCTCAGAATTTTAATGAAGAATTCTTAAGACGTTCTCTGAAGACTATATTGACATATGCTGAGGAAGATCTGGAATTGAGGGAAACAACATTTCCTGATCAGGTTAGAAATGCCACTTTCTCAATCATTAATTGAAATAGGATTGTAAAAATAGGCACTTTTCCAA
Organism: Trachops cirrhosus; assembly: GCA_028533065.1. Taxonomy (NCBI): domain Eukaryota; kingdom Metazoa; phylum Chordata; class Mammalia; order Chiroptera; family Phyllostomidae; genus Trachops; species Trachops cirrhosus. Next base: position 40,618,673 of record CM052542.1, on the reverse strand, counting down.
GTTGATAAATTAAACTTAGTTTTTTACTGGAGGAACCTGTATTTTTCTTTCAATCCACATATCATATGCCGTAGACGGGACCGAATTTTTTTTTGTTTTAATACGTTACCCTTTCTTCTTGGACTGGTTAATAAAAAGTGGTTAATTCTGTGTGTTTGTAACAAAAAAGAACAGTAGACTTAGGCAGTGTGGACCAAAAGAAGCTTTGTGATAAAAAAAAACATTCCCACTTATTATTGAAATAGTAATTTGATTTAAAAACTAAAGTTTCCACAAACTACCTTTTGGGAAAATTAGAAACATAGGAGAGAATTTTCTTCTGTGTTCTTTTCTTATATCTACACTATGCCTATATATTATTTCTACTTATAGTTCTACCTGTTCTGGGTGAGAGAACTGAAAAAAACAGTCTGATGAGGAATTTGTATAAAGTTTTGTATCCCTAACCCATTCGTACCCCAGCATTCCCATACTCTTAACTGTATCAATGTCATATTATTTGTTTTGAAATTTTTAAATGCTTATCTGAAATATATTCCAAACTAATTCAGTCATTGTGAATGAATGGCAATTGAAGAATGTTTTGCGTATAATTCTCTGCCACAGGTCCAAGATTTGGTTTTCAATCTCCATATGATCCTTTCTGACACCGTTAAAATGAAGGAACACCAGGAGGATCCTGAAATGCTCATTGATCTAATGTACAGGTAGTATTTGTTTGATTCACTTATTACCTTATATAATGGGTTTAAATCGGTAAGACACAGGAAACATTAGATTAAAAAAATATACACAAACATTGTCATTTTTTAATGATAGATTGAAACATTAGAATGTACTTTTTCCAGGCTGCTTTTTCAGATCCCTTATGTGACTTCTTCTTTTAAGCACTACGCATAATTGTTCAATTTATTTATGGATTATCAAAAACAAGAGGGTTTTTTAAAATAATTATAACACATCAAACACCTTGGCATCCTGTGTTCTAAGACTTCCTAGGAAGGCTGAAGAACCATATTTTAAATGTAAAAAGTCAGTCCTTTAGGAAGAAAATACCATGTATTAATGTTTACGGTGATGTTAACTTTCCTGACTTTAAATATATTTTATGCCTATAGAATAATATTGCTCGGGGCACATTTTGAGAATTTTGTAATTCCTATTATATGTTGAAAGATGTACTAAAACTTGAGACTTTTTTTTGCCACGTGACCCTCTCTTTTCAGAGTTTTAGAGTTCTTTAAAGGCACAAATAAAATAAATATTTTTTTAAAATAAAGGTGATGCAATAAAACTTCATGATTTTTTAATATAAAACTTTATTGTTTCCATAATGAACTCATAATATTTTTTAGATTTTACTTATTTATTTTTAGACAGAGGGAAAGGGAGGGAGATAGGGAGAGAAACATTGATGTGTGAGAGAAACATCGATCGTCTACCTCCTGCATGCCCTCTAATGGGGACCTGGCCTGCAATTCAGTCATGTGCCCCGACCAAGAATCAAACCAGTGAGTGGCCTTTCAGTTCACAGGCCATCACTCAATCCATTGAGCTACACTAGCCAGAGCTGGACACACAGATTTTCATAGTTTTTCCTTACTGATCGTTTTCTTTAATGATCATATTTTAATATGGCATGTTCTTTTTTTAGTGCCCCACTCCAAAAAATATGCTATTACCCATTCCATGGGCCCACAGTTATTTTCTCTAAGCATACACAAAGACCTTTCTATACCACTGAAAAACTTGTCTTAATAGGTTGTGTTAGATAACAGAAACCTCTGTAGGTAAACACTGAACAAGCAATCTGAACTCCCTTCAGCTTCGGAGGCAAATACTAATTGGGAAGAATTTTCTGTTCTAATTAGAATTGCCAAGGGCTACCAGACCTCCCCAGATCTGCGATTGACCTGGTTGCAGAACATGGCTGGCAAACACTCCGAACGCAGCAATCACGCTGAAGCTGCACAGTGCCTGGTCCACTCAGCAGCACTTGTTGCTGAATATTTGAGCATGCTAGAGGACCGCAAATATCTTCCTGTGGGGTGTGTAACATTTCAGGTAGGAGTCTGCCCAATTTACATTAAATCAAGGTATGTCCTTTTTTGATTTTGACTTTCCTCACTGGTGTCTAGATTAACTCACTTTCTAAGGAAAGCATAAAGATGGAAGGTGTGTTCATGAGATGAATTAACATTTCACTGTCACTAATACATTTTTAAAGAGTAATTGCTGTTAATTCTCTTTCCACATGTCCTTAGCTCTGAATGATCAGTGCTTTGTATTTTTATTCTCTTTGCCTATACTGCTATGCACTTCATGGTATCTATGGAATACACTCAAAATACAGAGAATCAGAATTCTGTAGAAACACTTAATTGGTTTTTACTTAACACACCAGATATACCAACAGCCTCCATTCCTTGTATAAAATATACTAATACCATGTGTTGGGTGATAGTTTACTCTCTAGTAAACTATCTAGTAAACACATACCTCTGACTCACTAGTTGAATTCCTTATTTACCAAGAGTCAGTTATGAGTTGCTTTTCTTAAAAACCTGTTAATGCCAGGTTTGTAAAATTTCAAATTTTAATTAAATATTATATTCTCTGATGAAATCTGAATGCAAAAAGAAAATGAGTTATTGTTTCTCTGAAAACTAAGTTGAATGATTTGTAGACTTGATCAAAGTGAGTCTCAAAAAAAAAGTGTTGTTAATTTTAGACCAGATATAAAAGATAGCAGGAAAAGCTCCCTGAAATCCAGGATAATTTGATAATCATTTGAAATTCAAATTTTTACTCTAAAGAAACCAAAGCTGAATATATTAAGTGATGGTTGCATTATGGATATTTAGTCAAGAGAAACTGTATGGAACTCTGATCTGGAAACCCTTACATAAAGACCTTAGACCTACTTTAAAAAATTTGACAAATAAGTATATATCTACTGTAAATGTTTAAGCTAAAATAAAATATTTATGGTATGTATGTATCATTTCTTTTTTAGAAGTAATGGCTGATCCCAATCATATGGGGTAAAGGGGCTGTTGTTATACTGAGTTTTTTCATTAACTCAGTGTATGTTGGGCAAGTCAAAGAAACCATTTTTTGTACCTTAATTTCCCTCATAGGGAATTTTAACAAGATCAATTAAATGAAATACTTTTTAAGTCTCCATAGATGTCCTGTGCCAAGTTACTATTTTTCTTAGCCCATGATTTTTAAAAGTTTTCTTTTTCACAACTTTTTGCTGATGGAAAAGTCATCTAGCAATGGTGTTTCATTTTATTATCACCTTAAATACAGAAAGTTTTGGGAGATTTGTCTTTTATCTGTGTATTGACTACCCTTTTTTTAACCTAGACTGATAACTATATTTCATCTTCAATTACTTTTTCATATACATCTTTCATGCTAAAAAATTAATTCCATTTCAAAACTTCTTTCAATGTTTTTCTCCCTAGAATATTTCGTCTAATGTTTTAGAAGAGTCTGCAGTCTCAGATGATGTGGTATCTCCAGATGAAGAAGGTATTTGCTCTGGAAAGTACTTTACTGAGTCAGGACTTGTGGGATTACTGGAACAAGCAGCTGCTTCTTTCTCTATGGTAGATAACTCTTGTTCATTCGCTCTCCCCAGTTACATATCTCTGAATTATTAGTGATGTGGATATTTATTCTCTCTGCCTATGATCTTGCTTTCCTTTACAATAGTTTTCTCTAAGTACCTTAAGAAATATATATGAATAGGCGTGCAGCACTCAAGCTGCCTCAGATCTCCACCCTGCTGGCAGCACGCAGCTCGTGGGACCTCAGCATCCTGAGTTTGCTTCTGGAGTTGGCAGAGTTCCTGGTGTTTCTCTGGTACCAGTGTTTCTACAAGTACCCACTGCTGACCTATCTGGAGTACCCCATTCTCACTGCACAAGTATGTGTGCACTTGAAACTGGTTTTGTCTTTTCCTAGTCTGACAAGTTCTAGCAGAGCTGCCCCCAGTTCCACACTTGGCTTCTAGGTGGAACCCCATGGCATGGGGTGCAGGCCGGTGAAGCTGCCAGCCCAGCCACTTCCTTAACAGTTGGTAAGATCTGTGACATCTTGGTTCATCCTCACCCTGCAGAAGTGAGTCATAGACCTGGCTATGAATTTGTGTACATTCATCATTGTGGCCAGTAAGTTTGCTCAGCTGCAGTGCCTTGGAAGAACTGGGACTCAGGGTCAGTGAGTGCCCTGACCTGGAGCCTTGTTTCTTACACGTGTGCCAGAAATCTTGGGAACTTGGAACTGCAGAGACCATGTATTACATTTCAGTCTATTTTGCACACACTCTATGCTTATCATGTTCTTAAATATTTGTTGAATTTCTGGTCAAGATGGAGGCATAGGTAGCCACAGCACACTTCCTTGCACAACTGCAGCAAAAATTCTAACTAAACTACAAAACAACTATCACCCAGAATCATCAGAAAATTGAGCTGTATGAAAGTCCAACACCAAGGAATTAAAGAAGTCACATTGATCCAGACAGGTAGGAGGGGCAGAGACATGGAGATGCAAAACAGGCAGTCCCACACCCACATGTGGTAGATATAATAAGAAGGGATAGCTTGGAAGTGAGGGATCCCAGCTCCACACCAGACCACCCAGCCCAGGATTCCAGTGCCAGGAAGATAAGTCCCCATAACTTCTGGCTGTGAAAACCAGTGGGGGTTGGGGCAGTGGAAAAACGGCAGGATTCTTGGGAGTCTCCTCTTAAGGGGCCTGCAACAGACTTAGGACTTACACAGACTCACTCCCTCTGGGCTCTGTTACCAGGGCAGCAGCTGGAAGGGCACCTGTGGCATACAGGGGGAAACTGAAGTGTCTGGCATCAGGACAAGTGCCGAGGGACAGCTTCCTCCCAGACAAAACTCCAGAGGCCAGACAGTGGCCATTGTCCCTTTTCTGAGCCATGCATCACACAGCCACAGAGCAGTGACATCATATCTGAGACTCCATCAACCGGGTTCACACAGGTTGCCCTACCCTTGTGATGACCTAAGGCTCCACCCCATCCAACTTATGGGTGTGCTTTTCTATAAGAGGCCACACTACTAAGACAGGGAGTCAAAGCAGCTCTACCTAGTATGAAGAAACAGACACAGAGAGGCTGCCAAAATGAGGAGACAAAGGATTATAGCCCAAATGAAAGAACAGAAAAAGACTCCAGAAGAACAATGAAACAAAATGGAGATAAGAAATCTATCAGATGCAGAGTTCAAAACACTGGTTATTAGGATGCTCAAGGAATTCATTGGGTACTTCAACAGCATAAGAAAGATCCAGGCAGAAATGAAGATTACACTAAGTGAAATAAAAATTTACAGGGACTTAACAGTGGAGTGGATGAAGCCAAGAATCATATCAATGATTTGGAACATAAGGAAGGAAAAAGCAAGCAATCAGAACAATAAGAAGAAGGAATCCAAAAGAAATGAGGCTAGAGTAAGGAGCTTCTGGGACAACTTCAAACGTACCAACATTTGAATCATAGGAGTGCTGGAAGGAGAACAGAAATCGCAAGAAAACTTATTTGAAAAAATAATCAAAGAAAACTTACCTAATCTGGTGAAGGAAATAGACATACAAGTCCAAGAAGCACAGAGAGTCCCAAATAAGATGGACATAAAGAGGCCCACTTCAAGACACATCATAATTAAAATGTCAAAGGTTAAAGGTAAAGAGAGAATCTTAAAAGCAGCAAGAGACCAGCAGATAGTTACCCACAAAGGAGTCCCCATAAGACTGTCAGTTGATTTCTCAAAAGAAACTTTGCAGGCTACAAGGGACTGGAAAGAAATATTCAATGATGAAAAGCAAGGATGTACAACCTAGATTACTCTATCTAGCAAAACTATCATTTAGAATGGAAGTACAGCTAAAGTGTTTCCCAGACAAGGTAAAGCTAAAGGAGTTCATCATCACCAAGCCATTTTATAGGAAATGTTAAAGGGACTTATTTAAGAAAAAGATCAAAACTATATAAATATACATATGTGTGTATGTATGTTAAATGTACACACATTCAAATTTACATGTATATCCATCCATCTAGAGAAGACAATATATTGTGCAAAAATTTTTTATTAAGCTTTAAAGTAATAGAATTAATACTGTTTGTTTTTGTGTGCTTTTGGAAAAGCCTTAGTGGTATTGCTTTAGCAGCAATATTGTGAACTCTTAAACTGTAAGTATTTACTTTCTTAGTGATATAAAAGAAAGCAATATCTTTTCTTATAGGCTGGCATGTATGAAGCAGTTAACGAGGTGTACAAAGTACTTATTCCTATTCATGAAGCTAATCGGGATGCAAAGAAATTATCCACAATTCATGGTAAACTTCAAGAAGCATTCAGCAAAATTGTTCATCAGGTAATGATTGCAATTTCTAGCTTCAGTGTAAATGGAGAAAACTGTCTAAAAGCATTAGTGTTGCATTGTACTGATGTCAAACTAGATCCCATGGAATGACCATTTTAATCAGGTTACAAATGAACAGAGTCAAAGTGATGGTTCAGGACCAAAGCAAGGTTCATTAAGAGAAAAATGAATTTACATAAAGTAGATAAAAATCATCATGAACTTCCCACATAGCTTTTTTTTTCTACTTTTTTGAGTTCACAGTAGTTGCCAAATTTTTTTAAATTGTGAGTTATTTTCTGTCTCACACTGTGAGTTATAATTATGAATCTGGTTTTTAAGTTGATTTCTATTTCTTTGCTGCCAAAAAAGTTTTTATATTTAAGTTTATTTTTTATTAAATGATGTGAAAGTTTAACAAACCCCTAATATTTTGTGATTTCAACTGAACTGTTTTTCTTAGATGTTTCCATTCAATCATCCTTTGATATATTTCTAATATTAATATAATGAATAAAGTGGTTGTCTTATGTTTATTCAATTATATTAGTATTATTTCAGTTTATGGAACCCTCATATTACCACAAAAATTAAAATCAGAATAAACTTGGTTTAAAAACAAATTAGACTATTAGCAGTCAATGTCCCTGAAACTAAATCCTTGGCTCCGTTTAAATAGTCTGAAGCATCCTGTTGAGCCTTCTCCTCCTCCACAGTCACTGCTCCTTTCCTGTGCCACCTGTGCTGTTATCTGCTACTGGATCATCTAAGAGGAAGTGGATTATCGAATATCCGCTTTTGTATTCAGTACTAGTCCTACTTTATTGTCTCTCAGCCTGACCTCTTTCTTAGGATGGACTAGGCTGTTCTAGATGAATTGATACAATTTAAAAACTTTAAGTCTTAAAATAGGGCTGCTATACTGTTATACCAGAATTTTACTGTCATCTATTAAAATATTGAAATTCCAAAAGATTTACTAGGATTCATAATCATAACAGGTGGGTCTTTTTTACAATCAGTTATACACATACTGTCAAAGCTTCCCGAGTTGTAAACTGCAAATTTTACAGGTCAGGTCTGGAACATCTAGAGCAAGTAGATTCCAAGAAATGTTCATGTATTTGTACCACAGGTATTTGAGCAAAATTGCAATTTCTATTCCAACTTACCCTGGGTAGTTCAGTGAAGTATAGCTGAGTTTAGTTAGAGATTTAATTTAGATGCAAATATGGAACAAGCAATTGGCTTTCTTTCCCAAAAAATGTGTACTTTCACTTTGAAAGTTTTTAAAAGGTGAAATTTAGTTATTAGGTTTTGCAAAAGAATTTATAAAATTGTCAGAGTTCTTAAAAGTGGGAGAATATGGTCTTTAAAAATATCCTAGTGTTTTCTATTTATGGAGAAGAATTTATCGTATATGGTGCCTTTACACTACTGAACTTCCTTTGGCCTTTTTTTGTTCTTTTTAAACAGTTTTTTTTTTATGACCTGCCCTTTTTTACTTTTTATTATACAGAGTACTGGCTGGGAGGTAGGTAATGTTTTAGTTAGTTAAAGACACTAATAGATTGATTTGATCAGATTTCTCATGCCAATGCTTCGCCCACATGTGCTAGCTGTGGGCATTCTGTTGCTATCTGCTATCAACTGAATTCATTAACCAAAGAAATTTTGTTAAAATACTGTACTTTTTTTTTAATTTATTATTAAGAGGTATAGGTAGTGCATGGAAATCCATGTCACACTAATGAGATTCTTTGGTAAATGAGCCACTTGTCATCACGTTAGTTCGTTTTTATCCTTTGAAGCATTTTCTTTCATCAACATTTACACACAGATTTCTTTTTTTAACCATATTGTTTCACCTCATTTTACAGAGGTCGATTTATATGTTATTGCTCAGAGGTGTAAATAAAAAAAAATACTGTATTCATCTGCTCTAAGATGCCATCAACTGTAAGACATCCCTTTATTTTGTATGCATTTAGTAAAAAAACAAAACAAAACAAAACAGAAACCTCTGTATTAAACCACAACATCCTATCAGTTGAAAGGTGAATGCCAACGACAGAGACATTAAAATGTGGGCCAAAAAAATGTGCATCTTAGAATTGATGAAAGAGTCACTTTAAGCACTGATGAGGAAAGAAATTCACTTTTGTCATTTCAGTTTTGTTGGGGGGAGGGATAAAGAGATTGAGAGAACTTAGAATTTAATTTGACCTCATATTCGGACAGTGTTTGATAATAATGTTTAATGAAAACTATGTGTGCTTCCTTTTATGTTGTAAGTGATTAGGCTCATGAAAAGTTATATATAAATCAAATCTTACCTGAAAAATGCCAGGAAGAAATTGATTGCCATTGTTTTACATTTTTTCTGTAAAGGAAAGAATTCTACAAAATACATTTTAATTTATTTTGATGAGGTAAAGCAAGGTATTAATAAATCAGATTTATATAAAGCTAGGTGTACTTGTAAAGTTGTCTGCTTTGCCTCTCACTTGGAAGTCAAGTTTATGTTGACTGAACAGCTTAGGCTTTCTCTGTTTGGTTTTGTATCCTTGTTTTGGGACCCAAATAGAAAACCTTAGAAGGAATAAATGTTACTACTGCATTTTCTTTCATTTCTGAATTGGTTCCCACCTTTTGCTTTTGTACTTTTACATCTGCCTTAATTCTCCAGATTAAATGTGTTTGACCTTAATAATACCTACTGTGGAATCCCTCATTTCTGGGTCTAATTAAAACATGTATAATGAGACTTGCCATGGTTATCTATGAGTGATAAAGTTCCTTATGGATTTCCTGTCATGAAATGGAATTAGTTGAAAAGTAAGCATAAAAGAAGATATATGGAAACCTCTGAGCAGTTTATTAATAGTCTGCTTGATGCTAAATCGACCCCTGAAAGGTACAATTTTCACTGGTTATGACATTAATATCATTCTGTCATCATGTTTATTACTGCATGGTAAAAGTCACACAGACTTTATTTTCTTGTTTATATCTTTCACTACCTTTCACTGGACCTTTAGCTTTGTAGCTTCTAAGATTGTTGCACGCTTGTTTTTTGCTTTTTTCCTTGTAAAACTTAAATGGATGCTTGCATTTTAAAAATGTGTTTGCTACCATTTGCTGCTTATTTGTTTTGAAATTTCCCTAATTAAAATGCTTTCTGTTTTCTCTTCTCTCTTGCCCCTGGTTGCTGACCCTACTCCCTACTTTTACTATTGTCTATTGTGGTAAGTTTCTATCTTGTGAATATTTTTCTTTTTGACTTGGAAAACTTCAGTAATTTCATTTTTTCCTATAAAAACTATGTTTCCTAGCTAATTTCCTAGTAGTCTCAAAGAACTCTCACTGGATTTAAATTCAGTAAGAATAATTGATTCATTGTAGAATGACTCTGATTTATAGGAAAAGCCTTCTGGGCTTATATATTAGCAGTGTGTTTCATCTTTCATTATGCTCCTTGATTTGGTACAAATTGTTTCAGTTGGCAAAGCTTTTTGGGAATATGTGTGTGGGTTTGTGTATACTGTATGTAAAAGGTAACTCTAAAACTTGACACTTAGCAATTTGTAAAGTATTTACCATGCAAAATAGCAAATCATGAATCGTGGTGGCTGCCAATCTGCTATGACTATTTCAGTGCCTTGATGGCTGATGACTGTTCATTTTTATTCATTTCTTTTCCCCAATCTATTTTTAATATATTTTATTGATTATGCTATTACAGTTGTCCCATTTTTTTTCTCCCCTTTGTTCCTCTCCACCCTGTACCTCCCCTCCCACCAGCATTCCCCTACCTTAGTTCATGTCCATGGGTCATAGATATAACTTCTTTGGCTTTTCCATTTCTCATACTATTCTTAACCTCCCCCTGTCTATTTTGTACCTACCATTTATGCTTCTTATTCCCTGCACCTCTACCCCCATTTCTCCCCATCTCCCTCCCTGCTGATAACCCTCCATGTGAATTTCATTTCTGTGAATCTGTTCCTGTTCTAGTTTTTTGCTTAGTTCATTTTTGTTTTTGTTTTTTGTTTTTTAGGTTCGATTGTTGATAGCTGTGAGTTTGTTGTCATTTTACTGTTCAAAAATATGGAACATTTCACAAATTTGCATGTCATCCTTGTATGGCAGCCATGCTAATCTTCTCTGTATCATTCTAATTTTAGTATACGTGCTGCCAAAATGATCACTCCCTAATCTATTTTTCAAAATAATAGAAAATAAAATGTGCTTTAACCATTTCTTATGATTGCATTTTAAATAATTTTTGTTAAAAAAACTTTGAGCTTCTATATGGACATTTTTATTTTATTTTTTAAATAATTTTTCTTTTTTAAAGATTTTGTTTATTTTTTGTTTTAGGAAGGGGTAGGAAGAAAGAGAGGGAGAGAAACATCAGTGTGTGGTTGCCCCTCATGTGCCCCCAACCGAGGACCTGGTCACCACCCAGGCATATGCCCTGACTGAGAATTGAACTGGGTACCCTTTGGTTCCCAGGCTGGTGCTCAGTCCACTGAGCCACACCAGCTAGGGCTATATGGAAATTTTTGTAACCTCACATTTTGTGTATTTCATTTTTAAAGGATAAATTTATCTCTTTAGCAAATAATGATCAATTTATATTCAGAAGTAGACAATTTGTATTTACAGTAGAGGACAGTGTTATAAAATAGAGGAAGACAAAACATGGGAAAGAAATACCAAGTAATTATTCAAGGAAATTCTCACAAATCCTCAAGGAAAACATCAGAGAAGTTTAAGACGGTGTATATATACGAATGTCCTAGTGTTTGTATACCAGTACAGAGTATGTGGATTATATAGCCTTAACAAGAACCTGGACTAAGTTGTCAAATATATTGGGATTTAACTCCCAGCTCCACCACAGTGTGGTCTCCCAAGTGTGAACCTGAACAAATTACTTCTCCTTATCCTAAAATAAAGTGGGAAATAATGGTACCCAGCTCAATGTTGTGATAAAAATGGACATAATGCATATAAAGTGGGTAGCCAGTGTCTAGCATATGCTAAGTACTCAAAAATGTTGGAGATTATTATTTTTGTTATTACATTTATTATTATCATTATTTTTACTATTACTTGAAATTCTAACATAATTTGGTTAATCAAATCTAAGAGGTTCCCAAATTAAGATCTGTGGTTGAATAAACTGGTAAAAGTGAGTGTGTTCTTTAAGATGAATACATCTAATAGAAGGGAAGGGAATTACCACTGTGTAAAATACTGGTGTGCCTATATGGAAATCAGTTAACTTGAAGGAAGCATAGTGGAAAACAATTGGATGAGGATAAAAGAAGTTATAGAAGTAATGTCATTGTGGAAAAATAGAACCAGCTCAACATCATTTTTCTTACAAAATACAGCTTTAAGGAACTAGAACAGCTGTAAGACATATTTGTCATAAGGGATTTCAACCACTAGAGACATGGATAGATGAATAGGTAGATTTCCTTGTGTGGGACATAGTTTCATCACCCATAAGACTAGAATCAGTAAGTAGAACTGCTAACGAAGAATAAGTTGAAGTGTGGAAATGATGGGAAGTTTAAAAAGAGTTTGTAAAGGAAAAAATGTTAGAAAAACATAGGCTAGATTATAGGAAAGTGGGTTTTTTAAAAATTCAGAGGAAAAACAGATATCATCCTGTAGTCCAAAACTCTGAAAAGGAAAGTAAGATGAAGTGATATTTTTCCTAAAGATGAAGCCATGTATTATGCTTTCATGAACCTGATAGGGTCAGTGGTTTGACACTAGAGACCTAAATTGAAAATAAATTTACTCAGACTGTTAATGTTTCTTCCTTTGCTGCTTCCTCCCCCACTTTAGTATGCACACATTCATTTTCTTTCTTTTTTTTTCTTTCTTTTATTTTTTTCCATTTTCAATTCCAGTAACTCCATATAGTTCCGTCTATGATTTGCTTCACTCACACAGTCCACCTTCCTGTTCCCCAAACACATCAGGTAGGCTTCGGCCCTCGGGTCTGTGCACCGGCTCTGTCCTCTGCCAGGAATCCACTTCCCCCAGAGATCCACATGAGCAACTCCCACTTCCTTCATGATGAGACCAACCTTGACCACTCTCTTTGTCTCTTTTGTTCATTGATTCATCACAAATGTCTAGAAGAGTTTGCTGACACATAGTAGGCACTGAAATATGTGAGTGGATGGTTTGCCTTTCATACATTCCGTTTCGTGACTTCGTATTTTTCTTTCTGTTCCTTCTTTCTCTGCTGCAACATCCTTTCCTTTCCTCCCATGTCCACTCTTCAGTCTGTGAGTTGTAGAACCCTGTCTGTGCGTCACCTCCTTTGTGACCTGGGATTAATGTTTCTTGGTACAGCTTTTTGATTATAGCACATAACTATTTTGTAATTATTTTAATACATTTTTTTTACTCTTTTGAGGAGCCAAATCTTATTTTTATATTCCTTTTACTAATGAATTGTGGCTAACATATCATAAGCACTCAATGTCTTTCCTTGAACTAAGTGTTTATGTGGATAGTAAACAGGTGCTCAGTAGTTCAATTTTAAGGCACATTAAAACTCGAGTCCAGGCCCAGGGAGGCAGTGAGCCTCATTGATTAGATCAGATCATACAGTAATGTGTATCTTTCTGAGATACTGCACTTTAAAAGGTGGCACTGAAAAGCAAAAAAAAAAAAAAAATGCAAACAGGATAGTAATTACAGTCATATGAAGATGATTGAGAACTGGGAAGTTTAGATAAAGGAAATAAATTGGAATAGCTGTCTTTAAATATTTAAAAGGCTACAATATTGAAGATTTGAAATAGTGTTTTAAATTGGAAACCTCTGGAAGGAGATACTTTAATATTTATGTATATGATATTTTTAAAAAAATAATCACAAATCATTAGTTTTCTCAAATATCTCTTATTTTCCATGTAATGCTATCTTTGTTCCTTGATTATTTCAAAATTTGCTATTATTTTACTGTTCCATTGGTGTGTTGATGCTTTTCATCATAATTTTGGTTGAATACATTTGATCTATCTAGAAAGATTTCTTTTGCTATAGAGATCAGTTAATTTTTATGTCTGTTAATTTTAAAATTAAACCACTTGTGAAAAACTTTAAATTATAAACCTCAAGTTTCTTTAACTCCAAAGACTTAAAGAAAAAATAATTCTTCTAGGCAAAAATGTGGGGTATTTTTAGTCACTGTATTCTTTTTTTTTTTTTTTTTTGGTATTAAAAAACTGGTAAATTAAGGATCAGAGTTCCCCATTTAGCTTGATTATCTGACACTTACGACTTATTTTACATGCCTTTTCAATAAAGAACTCAATATAGGAAAAATAAGAGACAGATTAGGCTTAAATACTTATGTGTCTGTATATGTAGGAGCCACTACAAAATCCTTCTGGAATATCTTTGTATCTACATTGAAAGAATTTCATAAGGAGCTTCCAACTATTTGATCTTTATTGAAGTAACTTCTTTCCAAGTGTGTAAAAGTGACTTAGTGTACTTCATACCTGAAATGAATGTGCGCTTAATGTATGCAGTGGGTGGTTTGGGGACTTCAGAATAACCAGCTCTTCTCAATTTTTTTTCCTTTATCTTTCAGTCTTACATTCCCCCCTTTGTATTCTCTCTTTAGTTACTCATCCAAACAAAAATACTTTTATTGGCACAGGGATGCTGATTATAAACTTTTGCTTTAGCGCTTCTGGATGGTCTGGACATCTACTGACTGTCTTTCTCTGTGCCGGTGCGATAGGCTCCTGACTTTTATGGTCTGATTTATATATGTAAAGAGATTATATAAGGCTGTTAACTAAAACTGTTAGTGTTTTTATGTAGTATGCTCTAATTTCAGGACTGTTAAGACAGCTTATATTGTACCAAGCATCTTTTCTTGCAACAAGGAAAAAAGTGAATTTGTTTCAAATGTATAGACTTAAAACATAAACCAACATGAAGTAGTCACTTGGTACAAACCTTTAAAAGCATATACCATAAATGATTTAGCCACTTGGTGAAAGCCCAATTACATAATGTTATTTGTTAGAAATAATGAAAAAAGAAAGATTATTTGCTTTGTTTTTACCTTCATTTACCTTCATTTGAGAAATAATAAAATACTGTAATTTTGAATTAAACTTTTTTGCAATGTTCCGGGAATGTTATACTACAGTAATTTAAACATAATGTGAGAAACAAAAAGTCTTCATATTAAAGTTTCTTTATTTTCCTAAACCTAGGATGGTAAGCGGATGTTTGGCACCTATTTTCGTGTTGGTTTTTATGGAACCAAGTTCGGGGATTTGGACGAACAGGAATTTGTTTACAAGGAGCCCGCCATAACCAAACTTGCAGAGATCTCTCACAGGCTGGAGGTGAATGCCACAGTGGTTCATAGAATGTCGCCTTTAGTTCGCAACGATGAACAGACTTTTGTATCCAGATCTAACCTTTTTATAATCCAGATCCTGTCAAGTAAACTCCTTTAGATAATAAGGAATTTCGATAAGTACAATATACTCTTAAATATTTCAAATCTTTTATGGCAATGATAAAAATAATATTCTTTATTTTCTTAAGACTATTTTCACACATATTAGAAACCTTTATACCCTTTAGAATTACTGTGCTTTATGGAGAAATGTATGTAGTGTTGTCCACATTTTGTAGAAAAAGGCATAAAGAATTAAGTAGCAACTAATGATGAAACTAGAACCCAAAAAAACTTCCGACCCAAGAGCTTTGGTTTGAGCAATTTCCAGTGAGACATCTTTAAAACTTAAAGCTTGAAAACACTTCTTAGGATCTCTTAACTTTCACATGTAAAGTTTCTCAATTCCACCATAAGTGATTAATTTTCATACTTATTAGGCTAAGCAATCTTTTCTGCTATAGTTGTCCTTTCTAACCTTTCTTCACTCTTGTCACTCAGAGTGTGCTTCAGGAACCAGAAGAATTGGCATTACCTGGGAGACTGTTTGAAATGCAGAATCTCAGGCCCTATCCCAGACCTTTTAAATCATAATCTGCATTTTAACAAGATCCCTAGGTGATTTTTATTCACATAAAAGTTTGAAAAACACTGCTCTAGGCTTGTTTTTATTCTTAGCTGATGTTATCAGTAATTTCTTGAATATTTTATTCTTATCTGTGACCTTACTGGGCTCTGCCTCCATAGATTGACTTAAACTGTGACTTTTTGTTTTTCAGAGACTAGGTAAGTCTTGGGAAATAGTAATTGAGACATTATTTCTCAAACTTCATCATAAAAATTATCTTTGGGGGAAGAGTAGGGTTTCTCCTTTGAAGATTCAGATTTAATTTTTCCTTTTGAATAGCTCCATTCATTGCCCATGCTGCTACTCAGTGTCGTGTGGAAAAGTCCGTACATTCTTGATCTAGGGTTGCCTTTTCAAAATCTAAACCTATATAAAACTTTAGCAGATTAGTGTTTTTATTTGAAAATTCTGGAACATTGCATTAAATCATTCATGAATGCTAGTTCATTGACCCATGTCTGCAAGAAATCAGGCCACATTAATCTCAGTAAAAGATCCTGTACATCAGAGATGCTGAGTTTCTTTTGTCTCCGCTTTCTGTTCCCTTTTTGTTTTTCTTAAGGACCCTCCTGTGGAACCCCATATTTTTGTTGAAGAAAATTGTTGTTTTCTTCTACTGTTTATTTAAAGAGAGTACATGGGGATAATATCAAATAAATAAATATCAAATGAAATTGGGCTAATTTGCAGGCTAATTATATTTACTCGTAGTTGTTAACATGTTGTACAAACACTAATTTTGCTCAGGAGTTTTTCCCAGAGGCCTTCTCTAGTCTCTAATACTGTTAACTTCATGTAAAAGATTTCTTTTTCTTTATTGTAGGGGTTTTATGGAGAAAGATTTGGAGAGGATGTGGTTGAAGTAATCAAAGATTCTAATCCCGTAGACAAGTGTAAATTAGACCCTAACAAGGTATGGTTGATTGGACTGTAATGACATACAGGCACAGCTTTGAGGCTCTGTGATATAACTGTGAGAAAATGAAGGACTTTTTCCTTTCCCAGGCATATATTCAGATTACCTACGTGGAGCCATACTTTGACACATATGAGATGAAGGACAGAATTACATATTTTGACAAAAATTATAATCTTCGCCGTTTCATGTATTGTACACCCTTTACTTTAGACGGTCGTGCCCATGGGGAACTTCATGAACAATTCAAACGAAAGACCATTCTGACAACTTCTCATGCTTTTCCTTATATTAAGACAAGGGTCAATGTTACTCACAAAGAAGAGGTAAGTTCACAAATGGGAAAACAGAATTGGTGAAATAAATACACATGAGAACAATGTGGATATACCATTATGTACCACCCTTCACGTGCTTACATACTAGAACTTTACTCATTTTTGAGTCATTAACTTTAAACTTCTTTTCTAAGTCCCTAGTTCACCCTTAGCTTTTTACGTGGTTTTTAATTAAGGCATCCAAAGTATGGAATTTATTGTTAGATGACAGTTTACAATTGGTCTCCAATTTTTGTCTTATTTTAGCTGATTAAATTTAAAGCTCATTAAATAGTTTCCAGTACAGTGACTTAATAGATGTCATTTTATCCAGATCATCTTAACACCAATTGAAGTTGCTATCGAAGACATGCAGAAAAAGACGCAGGAGTTGGCATTCGCTACACATCAGGATCCCGCAGATCCCAAAATGCTTCAGATGGTACTCCAGGGATCTGTAGGCACGACTGTGAATCAAGTTAGTGCTTTCTGCTGGTACTGTTTGATTTGAATTATAAATTGAACTTGGAATGATTTTACTTTTACATTTTACAAAGATCTCAGATAAGATCTCAAAAAAAAGCAAATGAAAAAGATAGTGTTTCAACTGGTTGCAAAAGACTCTGAAAGTATAAATGAAGGTAAACTGAAAAACAAAAATATTTAGTATAATTTCTATTATAGAGGTTTCATGCCTACCTTCTGTACTGCCTGTGTTTTTCCACCTACCTGTTCTTAAACATTCCATTAAGAAGGAATTGATTCACTCAAAATAGCCTTTCCTTTCAAAGCTTTTACTGAAAGAATGTACTCTCAAATGGAGTGTTCATTTTCAGAGCTATGTATATGCATGTGAACAGAATGTACTCTCAAATGGAGTGTTCATTTTCAGAGCTATGTACATGCATGTGAACACCTGCTCTCTTAGATATGCCCTGATGTTATTTTCTCTAGATCTCCACAATGAACTGTGAGGAGTAAATAAATAATGTGCAATCATTTTGAAATTTTTAATGCTGTATGTACACAAAATATAATATTGTTGATTTGTCATATGTAGATTAGAAGGCCATCCCCATTATCTCTTTACTGGTGATTGGGGAATATTCCAAGGTAAGAGAAAATCCAGACAGGCTTCAAGTAAGATTTCGCATAATATGTCTTACCCTATTGTTTAAGTTAGAGGAACAAAGTCAAAAACTGAACCAAACATTTTAAGACCTTTACCCTCTAAGACTTACATGATTTGGAGACTTTACCTCCAAATAATATAACTTGCAAAAGATTATCTTTTTGAATCACAGCGTGGGGAACACATTTGGAATATTGAGGAAATGTTTTAGGAAATGAAGTCTAATAATCTGGATTAATGATGGACTGCCAATAGCCTGACAACTTTTACATCGAGGACAAATTAAAGAATGTAAAAAATATAAGGCAAAATGCATTAATGCATACAATAGTCATTCCTCGAGCCCCTACTCTTCTTCTTTGAAAAATGAACTAATAAATTAATTTAAATGCAGTAGGCAGGAGTATAGATTTGACATTAGGAAAAACTGTTGTAAAAACATATTGCCAGACTCTGAAGAGTTTTAATGGAGGCACAGACATACATGCATTAAGTTTAAATGGAGTCATCTCAGTGCTAAGAAAACTCACTCAGGTAACTCCTATCTCTAGGATTTCAGAGAAAACAAAACATACCTCTTCTTTTATTTTACAGGGGCCTTTGGAAGTTGCCCAGGTTTTCCTGTCTGAAATACCCAGTGACCCAAAACTCTTCAGGCATCATAATAAACTGCGACTGTGCTTCAAAGATTTTACTAAAAGGTATTCAAGGCTTCCTACATAAAGATCTTCATACTGAGAATGTCCAAAACCACAGTGCAAGGGTCTTAAGGGACAACTGAAAAGAGAAAATGTGGGAAAGTGGTTGACAATGAACAATAGTCTGTGTATTTCTCTAGTTACTTAAATCTTTAAATGTTTTCCTAATATTATTTTAATTCTCTGCAGAGGCCTTGTATAGCTTTTCATTTATTCCTTGGTATTTAATACTTTTATGTTTTTGGTTACTGGTATTTTTTAAAATTTGTTTGTTTTACTGACATACAGAAATGCATTTGAATTTTATATAGTTTCACATGATAATATTGCCAGACTCACTTGTTAATTCTAATAATCAATCTGTAGGATCTTTTAGACAGTGATGTTTAGGAACTTGGTGCCGTGTTAACCAGTAATAGTGGCAGAGGCACCATTTTCTTGCTCCTGATCTGAAAGGAAATGCTTTATTTTACCACTAAGTGTAATGTTTACTTCAGCGTTTTTTTATGGATGTTTTAATTAAATTAAAGATGCTCCCACCTACTTGTAGTTAAGAGTTTTTATTGTAACAAATTTAAAATTTTTATCAAATGGGGGGTGTGTGTGTGTGTATTTGTGATATTTGGTAAAACAGTTTCCTATCATTTTACTTGAGTTTACAGCAGTTTTTATGGGTGAGATTGAATTTCAATTTTTTTCTTGTAGTCTCCATTAAGTTTTGGTATCCAGACCTTGAAAAATGAGTTGCAAGCTCTTCTCAGGAATATTCTTTGTTTTCCCCTATACTCTGGATTTTTTTATATATACACATACTGCGAAGTAATTGTTACATTGGGATTATCTGTCCTTACAGTTTTGGTAGAATTTACATGTTGGTTTCTCGGTGGATAGATTTGTGATTTGACTGATTTGATGTATTTGATGGTTTTAGGAATATTCATGTTTTTTCTTAAGTCTGTTTTTGTAAATTATATTAATCTACAAAAGTATCATTTCAGGTTTGTGTTAAATTGTACATATTCTCTGTACCTTTATAAACCTGGCCTTGTGTCTCATTTTTAATTTCTAGTAGCAGGTAATTAGCCTTCCTCATTTAATTTTGCCAGCACTTCTTTTTTTCCCAAAGAATCAGCTTTTGTATGTGTTCATATAAAGCCATCATACTTTTAAATTTATTTCCTGCCTTATACTTCAAGTTTATTCTGTTCTTTTTAGGTTGTTTAGCTCTTCACTTTTCACCTTTTTTCTAATATAAGCATTTAGGGCTATGCATTTTCCTCTGAGCATCACTTTAGCTACGTTCTGCAAATAGTGATATATATACATTGTCTTCTCGTATCCTTTCATTTATCCAGCAGCGTCCAGATATTTTTTCTTCAATCTCTGAATAAATTGTTATCAAGAGCTATTCATTTAAGAAGCATTTATTTGAACACAGGCAAACCACTTTGCCAGATGCCTTCAGTGCCTCGTGGATGAGTGTGGTTATATCCCTTAAAGAGCTTTTAGTTTAGTGGTGAGATGTGAGAAACAAAATGGCTTCAGGTTTAACATTTAAAAATATATAATTTTCATTGAATAAAAATATGTAATTTTTAATTAAATGAAACTGGAAGTGAATGTTAATTTTTAAGGAACTCAGCTGATCTTCTCTTCCCTTTTTTAAACCTGATACAAGGCAGGATATTTAACATCCAACCAAAAACTGAATGTCTTCATCATGGTGAAAATATATATTTATCACTAAGCCCTCAGACTATGCCAGAAGAAATTTTTTGACCACACACTACTTTTTCTAGGTGTGAGGATGCCTTAAGAAAAAATAAGAGCTTAATTGGACCAGATCAAAAGGAATATCAAAGGGAACTGGAAAGAAATTATCATCGTCTTAAAGAAGCCCTGCAGCCTCTGATAAACAGAAAGATCCCTCAGTTATATAAGGCGGTATTACCTATCACCTGCCACAGGTATGCTTATTTTTCTGTTATTTTGGACATGTTCATAAAAATAAAATCTGCTTGAATTATTTAATAGTGAATTAGTATAACTCATACTACATGGTTTCAGATGTTGTGTCTCCTGATAGGTTCAGCTAGTACAAACCTTTTATCATTTCTACCTGAATCATCCGCCAAGATAAGTCAGTTCTTTCTGTAATTCAAGATCACAAAGTACTCACACTAACCAGGATGCCACACGTGATAAGTCTGGCCTCTTAAAACTATCTTTTAAAGTCCTGTCACATTATCTGGTATTTTTGTGGAAGAATTCACTGGAACATATCAAGAACCAGGCACTTATTTCTCTCAGCCCTGACAGTGAATAGTATGCAGTTTGTATTAAAACAGGTAACTCCATTGAATATCAAGCAGGCTTCAATGCTTTTCTCCACTTTCTAAGTGCAAAACAAAGTTAGAAATGAAAATAACTTGGAATTTTCTACAACTGATACCAGTTGTACTTGAGCAGGTAATTTAATCCAATTTTTAGATTTCTCTAAAATTTCTTACCTTGAGAAGGTTGTTTGGACATGAAATGACATGTAAAGTTTCAAGGATGGTGCTTAACATTTTACTTTTTAGTACCAGAATTCTAGAGATGGCATCATAACTGCTAAAGATAAACTGCCTTTTTTTTTTCATTTTGAAATCCAAATGTATATGAAACTTGAATTGTTGTGGCACCAATAGTTTCCCACCCTTTCCTTTGCATTAGTAACAGTAAAGCCATTAAATTCTATTTACCTGATTAATATTTGGAAGGCCTTTGAAATTGCTTATAAGAAAACAGAATGAAAGTACACTCTATAATATACTACAAAAAAAAGTTAAACTGGCTATTGGATCATCAGGGAATTAGTCCTTGTTCCTCAGTGATCTTTCTGTACCTCTAGACCTCTGGAAAAAATCATACATTCATTCAAAAAACTTTCTACTAAGTGCCTGCTGTATGTCATGTCCCCTAGAGGAAGCGTGTAGGTTATCTGAATTTATTCCACAACATCCAAGAACAGAGACCAGAGGGCCTGTTTCAGACCCTTCTGGCGGCAAAATATTGTTTTGCTTCCATCATCCTATACTGATGCAAGAGCTCTAGGTGATTTCCTCTTCAAATTCCCACTGGGAAGCAACACTAGTCCCCTCCACTTTTGGCTTCTCCTTCAATCGTTTTGAAATTTCTGCCTCCTTGCTGCCTCTGATCCCTCCACCCATCTTACACTCTGGTTAAGGGCCCTGGGATGAGTGGGCCAGCCGCTCCCTGAGGTAATCAGGCAGTTCTTAATGCCCATCTCACTTTCTTCCAGTCTCGCCAACCCTTTGCAATGGAAGGACTTAATTCTTCCTCTCTGAATGAAATCTTCCCTTACACGATTATCCTATTTTACCTTCTCTATGATCTCATTATGGTCAATCCTCCAAACTTTTTAGTTCTTAATGTTCGCAGAAAGTTTTTTGGAATTTGAAAAAGCTCTTTTCTTGTGAACAGTAAGTAGCTTTTAATACTGCTACTTTCCCTGGACCCAAAAAACCACACTTGGAGATTCAAAGGGGAACATGACTTTTTGTACCTGCCCTCTCTCCTTTCCTAGAGATTGTAAACCTCAGAGCTTAACCTTAATAGCAGGAAGGATAAGCAAAAGAAATTAAGAATTAAGGAGAATATATTGAGGTATTGAAGAATATTACTCTCTTCACTATTAACATCTTCAGAGCTTAGAAAATAAAACTTAAAATGTTCATTTTGCTGATTTACAAAATCTGGATTACGAAGTATTGAAGTAGTGGCTCTCCAACTGTGACCTGGGGCTCCTGTGGGAAGGGGTCCCTGAGACCCTTTCAGGAGGTTCCTGAGTCAAATCTAGTTTTCTGTTAATACCAAATATTATTTGCCTTTTCACTGTCATTCTCTTGAGAGTAGTGGTTTTCCAGAGACTATACACAACATGACTTTGTAAAAGATGAGAATCTAGGCTTTCTATTAAGGCAGACATTAAATATGTAAGCATGCCACTCCTAACATATTTTGCAAGTTATTTTTAATAAACAATGCTATTTATGTAATGGGTTATTTTATAAAGTAATTCGAATTGAATTTTTCTTAGTTTTAATTTCTAATATGGTATCTGTAATCCACATAAAAGCTTCCTGGGGTCCTCAATTTTTAGGAGTAAGAAGTTTTAAGAACTACTCATTTAAGAGTTAGAACTTAATGTTGTAAATAAAAACTACCTGTCTTTTGCCTTTTAACAACTGCAAAGAAAAAAAATTATTTCCTGAAACCTATCCCATTATCCCTTAGTTCCTTGTTTTACTTATCATATCTAATGCATTTATTGGACAAGTGAATGTGAATAAATGATCAGTGCATTTGGTAAAATGGTTACTGTAATTTATTTATCTTTAATCTATAGAAAAATGTGAGCCAGAATATCTATAAGGCAGAGTAACTTGAAAAGTTACTAATAACTTTGATGCCAAAAAGTTTTAAGATTATTAAGTTTTTGATTGCAAAGCTTTAACTCTGGCAGGAAAGAAATGAAAAACCTATTTTAAAAAAAGATTTTATTTATTCATTTTTTAGACAGAGGGGAAGGGAGGGAGAAAGAGAGGGAGAAGCATCAATGTGTGGTTGCCTCTGGCGCGCCCCCATGGGGGGCCCAGCCGCAACCCAGGCGTGTGCCCTGAGAATCGAATCCATGACCCTTTGATTTGCAGGCTGGCGCTCAATTCACTGAGCCACACAGGCCAGGGAAGTAAAACCTATGTTAAAGAAATGTGCAAAAATTGTTCACTTACATTCTTTAATTTTCTTCCCAGAGATTCCTTCAGTCGAATGAGCCTGCGCAAAATGGATCTCTAAAATAAACACACTTGTTTTATTCATTCGAAAAGAGCCACATATTCAACATTGAGTGTGAAAGCAAGATCTGTTGAAAAATAAGACTTGGGACTTAATCCTGGAAGTTACAGCATTAATTTACTCAATGAAGAATGCAGTGGCCCAAACAATATCAAATGTAGATTGTTGAAGTTTGAGAATCATGGCTATGGCTTCTATGTTCTGGTAATATGCTGTTATCTTTTTTAAAAGGCATTTTAATGACTCAAAGGTACACTATACGTTTACCATTATTTATACCATAGCTGATGTTAAATTTATTTACTTTAAGTTTGTATTTTTTAATTTATATTACCATTTATAGATTCATTTTGGAACCATGTTAAATGTAGTAATGCGTATTTTAAAGGTACTATTAAATATGTGAACATTTACACTAATTTTACTGAGTGGAACTTTTAAAAAATTTCTTTATTGACAAAGGTAGAGAGTAAATTAGAGTTGATTCAAGAACCAGTTCAAAAACTAGCAAAATGAAAATAAAAATTGTTACTATATGGCCCAAGTCTCAAATTAAATGAATAAATTAATGGGTAAAGATACTGACAACTAGTTTGTGAAGTCTAAAAAACTGGTTTCTAAGCTGTTTTCCATTTAGACACCAAGAGGGGGCCAGGTTTTGAATAAATTGCAAAAATAACTTCACCTAAGTACTGAGAAAGCTAATGACATTGACAGTAGCTTGACCTTTGACTCTCAACCTTATTATACTAATGATGGTGATATGAACTTAATGACTCCTATGTTTCAAACTAAACAAGCCTGGCATCAGTTTTGTGATTTAAACTGTTAAATTAGGTATCGCCTTAAAGCTGTTACATCACCATAAAAATAAGTTATTTAATTTTAATCTACCAGCTGTTATATTTTTTGATACTTGTATAAATTTTACAGACTACATGTAAAATTGTTTTAACTGAAATTAAGAACCAATTTAACATAACTTCATAAAAAACACAAATTTTTTGAAACTATATTTCAATTACTTGGCAAGTTTTTCCAAGAGTATGTTCATGATTCCTGGAAGTGTTTTGAACAGTGTTTTCTCCTTTGTGCAGTATAGCACATAGTCATTTTTAATCTATTCCTTTTATCTCCTGACCAGTTACATGAATCACGTAGAGTGTAATCAGATTTAACAGGGCCTTCATTCTGTAGTTGGTACTGAAAATAGGATCTCCAACACATCTGATTCCTCCAAGTGCAGAGGTGATCAGAGCACACAGGTGAGGTGGCAGTGATATCGACCTCCTGCAGCCTACATTTAAAACAGGCAATTATCATCTCAAATTCCTCTTGTCTACATCATTTCAAAGACTGAATTATGAAAAGGCTTTTTTTCAGATGAGTCAACAATGTTGGACCACAAGGGTTAACGGAGGACTCAGAAAGGTGTAACATGTTTGGGGACAAAGGATCCAGATGAACAATAAGGAAAGGCAGGAGTTAAGAATGGAAACTCATTAAAGCAAAGAAGGTAACATACTCTCTTCCATGGGTGGGGAAGAAGGGTGGTAGATGTAAGGGAGAATAGTAAATCCCTAGGTCATCTCTCATGAGATTACATTTATGTAAGAGTTTGCAGTTTCACATCAATCTCAGTGACAATGTCAAGAACTTCAATATTTATGATTTAATTATTATGCACTGCTAATTATTTTCTGACAACTCAGAAGAGTCTTCCTCTTATTCTTAAAACATTGGTATACTAACACTTGGTAACTTATATACTTTGAAGTTTCTTTAAACTTTCTCCCCATCAGGAATCTATACTAGTCGTTAACCTTGGCTGTTCCTTGAATATTAGAGGCCCAGGCTCTACCCTAGAATTTATTGTTATCATCAGAAGCTTATGGGTAGTGTTCAGGGCTATCTTTTTAAAAGTTCCATTAATGACTCTGAATGTAGAAAGAAGCACCATGACTTTCTATATCACACCACATTGTGGAAGACATTTAACTATTAACTAATTCAATTAGTTGACAGGTAGTCTTATGTGTTGAAATGGGATAAAAGTATTATTCCAATAGCATATAACTGATCACTTACCAATTTAGTATATTTAAAATGAAAATGTAACCAAGTTTTTATGTGTGCCCAAAGTATCATAAGCTCTCCAGTGCTGGATTCCACAAACTTATGTCCAGTCTAAAGGACAACTAAATTTTTCTTCACTCCAACTGTTGAAAAGTATTTGAGGATTATTAAAATAACGAATGCCTGTTTATTCTCTTCTATGAATATGTATACAACATATGTATAGTATGCATGCATACATATATACACATGCTGTTCTTTAAGAGAACTCTGCTGTATTTATGGTTAAAAAATTCAAGCATTTATAGTTTTTAAGCATTTTAAATTTTATTGACCTTCTGATTCTTAAAAAAGTTAAACTTAAGGTCACACCTCTAAGTTTGATGTACTATATACAGATTGTGCAGAATAAGACTATGAAGAGATACAAATTAGTCCATGCCCCAAAAGATTTACTAATCATCTTCATAAATACATATAAAATTCTTGTGAAGATAGGACTGTCCAGGTTTTCTGAGACACTTTCAAAGTGATCCAAGGCACAAAATGTACACCATTGTGAATACACACACATCCCAGGCTTTGTGCCTCTAATACAGCCCATCAAAGATTTGGCTTCATGACTTATAAAACAAAATGTACTGAAATGATACTCTGCTTCTTAGCTGAAAAACCACAGGACCTATAAACATGTAGATAATTACTCCAAAATATGGAGATACAAATACAAGCACTTTATTTTAAAAAGCAAACACAAAAAGGTGTAAATTCAAAAGTGTTTAAATGCTTCCATTTTGGGTAATTCAATTAACAACCTATACAGTTTGTTCCCAGAAGCTAATACATCACTAGTCTCTACTAAGGAAAATGAATTCTAAAAATTAACATGGTTTTCAGTAATTCAAATTTCACTATATAAAAACCTAGAGACCAATAATATACAATAGCTTCAAAAGAAAAGCTAGACTTTTTGATATAATCAACATTACCGGTTTATCTGGGTCTGTTTATATACACAAGGAAAATACACTCACTCTACAGTTTCTTATAAAATAGCAAATAAGGAGTAGATGTGGGAGATGTAGAAGGGGAAAGAGAATTCAAGAAGTCCTTCTCTTCAGTAACTTTTACTTCAGAATCATCAAAAAGCAACCACTTCCCCTCATACTCCTTTAAGCTTTGCACTACATATGAAATTTTGTTCTCAAATCCACTAATGTTAATGCCTGTTTGGTCACTGGATTCCTTGTTTCTATCAGATTCTTGGGTCCCATTAGTAATGTCAGTCTCTGAATTTCTGTTTTCAGCAAATGCTGTACTGGCACCTTTATCAGGATTAGATACTTTGTTGTATAGCTCATAATCAGCTTTGCTCTTTTGTCCTCCAAGAAGTCCAATAGCTTCTACATTTTTTTTGTTCAAAACTTTACTTGGCTGTGTATTTCCACTGACTCTAACTGACACTTCTTCATCATCATAATTTTCAACCACACCCCTAGCTTCCTCCTCATTCAGTGGTTCTGGCTTACCCATTTCACACATTTGGCCAACCACAAAATTTTCCTTATCTAGTTCTAGACTGCTAAGGTCTGTGACTTTAACAGAAGCAGTGTAGTGCCCACTACTGATTGTAATGCCACTGTGCATCACAACTGCAAATAATCCATAGCTGTCGTTGGTTGGCTTTGTACTCCATTCTTCCAGTGACAATTTAAGAGGTGTCAATAAAGGAGTGTTGATCTTGGAAAGTCCACCACCATAACAATCAAACCTTTAGAAGGAAAAAAAAACACAAATTTTCTATAATTCCACTTTATATATATCAAGTTTTATACCCAAGATGAAACAAAGTCTGACTGAACCCTTAACACAAAAGAATAAAAAGACTCCAATTTTATATACTTAAAATATTTAACTAAAGTTAAAATACTGAAAAAAAAGTGCTTCAGGTGTTTCTGTGAAAGCTATATGGTATTTCCCCCTTCACTTTTCCCCCTTAATTTTGTGCAAGAAGAAAATAAACAGCATAGAAAAAAAAAAACCCAACAAACCAAAAATCATTTTTTATTAAGTCATTTTAATATGAAGTCTAGCTCCAAGATTTGGGGACAAAATACATAGTACTATAGCAAAAAAAAAAAAAGAGTCCACTGAAAGAACCATATGTCATTCTTCTGACACAAAGTATGTGAAGAGCTACTGGGAAGCCCTCATGGTAATTTCAAACACTTCGTTGATATAGAAAGGACCAGTATCTGCCATTACATGCATACATGTCAGAAAAAGTCAGACTATTAAAAATGTAATTGGCAGTTTTATACTTATTTTTAAATTGGTCTTAGATATTTAAGTTTTCAACTATGGGAGAATCTCTCAAATTGTTCAAAAATTAGTTTGATTTTCTGGCTTACTAACACTAATAATTTTGCCCTTTTTTCCCCTCAAAAAAATCTTGATGAATATAAAATTTGTTCTCTGCTTTAATCAGTTCAACTGTATCTAATAAGGAATGAAAAGATGTGTGAAATCAAAATATGTACTCATCCCAAAATGACTTGAACTGATGCATTTTTACAGGGAAACTAGAACAAACTTTACCAAAGCAATCTTTATAAATTACTTCATTTCAGTAGTTTTTTGAATAAAACTTCTTATATAGCAGCTCATTTTCTTCATATTGCTTTTATTTATAATACTCACTCTAAGCCACTAGCAGCAAAACACTTCAAATGAATGGTTATAACTTCAGGCATTTTGTCAAACAAAAGACTTCGTTCAGCTTCAGTATAATGATGGCAATTTTCACAGAAATATTTATCTTCTCCTACAATCCTCTCCACTGAAGCAAACTGTGAAATTGCCCATCTCAGGGTCTTCATTTCTGTTTTTGGCTCTGGAGAAACTGCGTAAGAAAATACTTTCACTCACAAATGAAAAGTCTATCACTTAAAAGTTAAACTACAAAGTTCCATGTTCAATTAGCGTGTAGTTTCAACTGAGTAATCCTTCCAAAAATAACTAAAGACATTTCTTTTGAGTTTCAAAAACTCATCATATCTTATCATAAGTTTGCCCTCAACAGTGCACATGTCTTTTAAATATTTGTAGTTGGTCAGCCAAAAAAAATATTTAGATGACAGAGAGAGGAAAAACATGACAAACCTAGTCTCTGACTCAGTGTTAAGACAGACATTATATTTAATAGCCAAATTCCAACATTTGAACAGGTAAACCAGTTTCATGATAATTTCCCATAACATTTCCATACTTTTTGTGGCTTATACTAGACAAAACAGTGGCTCAAACATTGTGTTAACAAAAATATCCTCAGTAGCTGAGAAATTCAGGCACCCAAATGTTAACTTATCAAACTTTCATTTTCTCATTACACTTTACACATCAAAATAAAGACTTGTTTTCCAAATGCCAATTATTAAGTGAAGCTAAGATTTTACTATAAGCAGAAAGATTTTATTACACCAAAGATACTGAGACAACTTCTTAATAATTATACAAGCTATGATTAGATAGATGGCCCTTATTGAAGAAAACGGTAATTATTCCATGGTCCTTAGAAAAACCCCAATTGTGCTTACTTTCGGAACTCTCTTCTACTTTGGAAAGCTCATCTTCTTGTACTGGCACACTGATGTCTTGAAAATCTTCTCTTCTTTCTGTTAAACTTTCACATTCTAGGCAACGAGTCCTTAATACCAATTGACCTTGGAATAATTTCTCTACTAGCTCAAAACCAATGTGCTCTGTGCCTATAACAAAAATAGGAGAATTTAAGTCTATACACATTATTTTTTTAGTATAGCCCAAGTAACCAATATTCACTGAAAGGATGCATGAATAAAAGGCTGATTTTTCAAATCTTAACTTGCTTATTAGCATTAAGAGGTGCCTTATTTGTGAAATTTAAATTCCCTGCATATACAGAATATGAATTACTGTTGTCTCTAAAAAAAAGTCACAACTGTGTCTTCATAATTCCTTTCCCAAAGACACCTCCTATAGTATAACCCCAAAATAAGGACACTTGTAAAACTGTCACCATATCAATACTACACATTTTCCCTGAGATCTGCAGATCTGGAAGAAACTAGGTAAAAATCCAGTTCAAGTACAGTGCAACTATTCAGTTCTTTAAAACTGCATTTCACTAAATGCGATACCATTCACAAGTTTATGTCAAATATTGCTTATGTAAGGGGTGAAAATATTTATCCTCTTTCCATTAAAATGTATTGAATTCCCTTAGTTTTATAAACCATAAACTGACATTATCTTTAGATTGACATTTATATATACACACACAAAAACAGTGCTTAAAACACCACAATTCAGGGTTAAATTTCTTTTTGAATAAAGCAAAACTTTAGCCAGATTTATACTTCACATGTATGCAAGAAGAGAAATTCCAATTCTGCAACTGTTAATCTGCCTACCTATCAATGTCTAAGAAATTATACTGACCTTTGTTAATGGGCTTAACTTCGTTAACGGGCTTAATGCTATTCACTGGGGATTCAAGTTCACAACCATTAGTTGTGTTATCATTTTCACACTTCCCAGAGTCCTCTTCAAGATAATGTTCATTTTCTTTAGATTGTCCTTTGGGTCCTTGGTTTGTGATTTTCCCCAGACTACAGAATTTAGAAAGGATGCTGGGTTGCTTAGTTGCAGACTTTAACCAATTTACTTTAACTTTTGATTTCTTCTGTGAGGGTCTTACGCTCTCATTTTCAGAAATGTGGTTGGCCATTAATTTAGGAGGAATCTCTAATGTATCACCTGTAGCCTTTCTTTTTGATCTGGTTTGTCTCTGGTTCTCTTCCAGTGACTGGTATTCCTTGGATACCTTAATTTTTTTCCTCATGTTAGCAGATTCAGTGTCACTTTTCCTTTTCCCATTTCCTCTTGGGAGTTTTTCTTTATAGTCTTCAGAATGCTTCCCATTGTCCATCTCTATGCTGTTAACACCACTAATTTCCTCTTTCTGATGAGGTTTTTCTTCTATCTTGTTAGATAACTCTGCCACATCTTTTTCTTTTTTTAGGATTTGGCATGTTTCTTGAATGTTTCCCAAAATACACTGCAATACTTCCTGTGCATCATGCTGTAGATATCCTTCATACATAGGGTTGAGTTCCCTATAAGTAAAAATTTCCATTTCATATATTCTAGTGTTAAAAATATAATACAAAAAAGAAAAGCTTTCTATATAGAAGTTAATACATACCTATAGGGACATCATGACTTTACTTTTTAAATCTAAAAACATTTATTCAGCTACTAATGTGAAACTTACCTAAACTTATACCTAAAAAAATAAATTTCACCTCATTTCCACTATCACAAATGCTTTGACCCTCTTCTGAATATATTATTAATAACTAACATGTATAGTGTTTACCATTACCAGGCTTTATTCAAAATGCTTTTTGTATTGCATGTATAATTCTCATAGTAACCCAATGAAATGGGTATTATTATCACCACTATTTACAAATAAGGTAACTTGCCCAAGGTCATGGACTACACCTAAGCTACAAAGCCAGGATTCAAACCTGCTCTTAGCTACCATGCTACACTGCCTCTTAACAAATATACAGCAATATATTACACCTAGGTCTATAACTAACCCAAATGGGTAAATAATTTTTAAAAGACTTAACCTGTAACATTTAGCTATTTTATATATAGGAGAGAGTTCTATTTTTTAAAACAATACTACAAAGAAATCTAATCCAGTTAACTAATAGTTCTCGTCGAAGCACACACAACAAAAATAGAGTATTTGTAATTTATAGTTCTTATGAATACATTTTGAATAGACATGTAACTCATATTTGCAAATTCAGAACTTTCACATTAAAAAAGACAGTATGGCATATAAGTAATAAAATATATACTACCAAATGATAGGGGGCAGTATCCCCTAAGACACATTACTATTTCTACAGAAAAATGGATGGATAGTCACATTATAGATAAAATATGAATAAAGACTATAAGTAACTACATACATTTGGATTTAATGAATTTACTACCAAACTTACGAAAGAGTTTCCAGTTTTTGGAGTCTCTGGAATATTAAGGATTATAAACCTGTAGATATGTTCATGTATCACTCTCCTTTACAGAAAGCAGTAAGTAGCTAAAATGAAATCCTAGAATTATATGATAGGCTATACCTGAGTGTGTTAAGCAGTCGCCTTGGCTGAGTAGCAAGTTCATCAGTGTATTTTTCTGGGTTTAAGAGGAAACTAGCCTGAAGCTGTTCAACTGAAATGATCAAGGACTGTAAACTGCATATTAGTTCATAACTTGTCAAAGAATCTTCTTTACAATTTCCCTGTCAAGAAAGAAACACACAAATCAGTATTTTATTTATGAACAAATTAAGTACCTTCCTCTTTGTCTCCCTAGACAAAACCAGGTTTTCTAAATTTAATTCCATTATAGCACTAATTTTATGGAGGTATACAAATTTTTTTAATTTTGAGGGTTTTTTGGGGGGGTATTTTCTATTATGTGGATGATAATGATTTTCTAATTATGTAAGTCAAAGATTCCTTTATATTTACTTTAATATTAAAATGCATAAACTGGAAAACCAATAAATGAATAATAGGTGGTACAAAGGTATGATAAATTGTGACAGCAGAATACAAACACTGTTTACTGATAAACAATAAATTAAGACTGGAGAAGACACTATAAAAGGGGTAACTTAGCTACCCTGCAAGAATGAAAAATAGCTGCCTTTCTGACTATGTAAACTACTGAGAAATAATCCTTGTCATCCTCCTCCCAAATCCTGTGTATCTATTACTTTTTTATTTGGGAGTAAGTGAATTTCCATTAATTTTATCTTTTTATATTTTTATTTTTTTACCTTCTCTTTTTGATTGGCTTCATCTTTAAGAGCTTCTTTCTTCTTTGAAATAATATTAAATAAGTGCTTCACTCCAGATTTAAAACCGGGACAAAAATATAACACCTATAAAAAGTGAGATTGAGTGTTTACTGAACAAACACCACTCTCGTGCTTTTTGTATAGCACTTTTAAATGTGCATTACTTACAATTGTAAGATTAATGTTTGTGTCAAAAATTGTTCTCTGTTTCATCATCGTAACCCACTGTCTTCCCTCAGAGGCAATACTGCTCTGAGCAGACACTGCTAAGACTTACCGTTGTAAGCATACAACAGAAAACAGATGTAATTCCAAGGGTTAAAATACTTAGCACTGTAACACCAGGAACTGGGCAGAAAAACTAAAGGTTTGGTATCTTCCACTTAACCAAAGTGTACTCAATTTGGCTCTCACAATTTTATTTAATGTATCACTTTTTCTTACCCCAAAGGAAGTTTCTAACACAACCTAGAATCATTATTCTTATTTTAGCCCATTCTGATTTATTTATAATCAAAGGCAAAAACAGTATGGACAGTTAAAATTCTCTAATAATCTGAAATTCTCAGAAGCATTAATGTTGTATCATCTTTTGCCTACTGAAGTTTCGTTATATAGCAAAATCATCAATTTACCTGAAGTATGCTATTAAGATAGCAAGTATTGCCAAGATTATTCAGTCCCACAAATGGTAACAAATTTTCTTTCTTCTCACAGTTTATAGGTGAGGACTGTGCTGCAGGAACAACTTGATCACTATGAAGTATAAAGGGGAGGAGAAAAATATAATGAAATATTATCTTAACAAAACAAAGCAAAAATATTGCTTTCCTAGATTTAGTCTTTCCCCTAAAAGTTGTATGATCTGAAAAGCATAAGGATTTTACTCAGATTACATTTTAAGAGAAGAAATATGTATAGGTTAAAAATTGGCTATACACCTAGAATAGAAATTTTACAAGCACTTGTAAAACATTGTTACAATTAAGAAGCCTCAAAATTAACTATATCAAGAGACTATTAACCCCATTTTACAGAGGAAAAAATTGAGGAACTGGTAGTGACTTAAACCAGTATGACACTTTTTTAAAGAGATTTTGTTTAGAGAGAGGGAAAGGGAGGGAGAAAGGGAGAGAAACACTGATGTTCTGAGAGTTACATTATTGGTTGTCTCTCACACGCCCCCAACTGCCTGGCTGGGAATCTAACCAGTGACCTCTCTGGTCACAAGCTAGCAACCCACTGAACCACACCAGCCAATGACAATAGGGCCCAAGGTGACAATTTTATCAAGTACAGCTGACCCTTGAACAATGCACAGGGGAGGGTGGTTTAGGGGTGCTGACCTCCCCTCCACCTGAGTGCATGGTTGAAAATTCCCCTATGGCTTTTGACTCCCCCAAAAGTTAACTACTCATAGCCTACTGGAAGCCTTACCAAAAACAAAAAGTCAATTAATGTATTTTGTATGCTATCTGTATTATATATTGTGGTCTTATAATAAAGTAAGCTAGAGAAAAGATAAATGTTATTAAGAAAATCATAAGAGAAAATACACTTATGGTATATATTGGAAAACATCACCATACAAATGGACTCCCAGTTCAAACGCATGTTGTTCAAGGATCATAGTTTAACTCTAGGAACCTGGGAATAATCCTGGCTAACAATATTTGGGAGAGGCTGCACTAAGAAGTCAGATTCTATTAACAAAAGAGTAAGAGGAAAGAGAATCTATAAAGAGAATTAGATAGTTGTCCCTCACTGAAAAACAAATTGTTCAAGTTTATAATTCTAGTACCTCACTTTAGCAAATATTAGGTCATCACATCATTTCTATTTTATAGTTGCTAACTATTACTCTGGCACCTAAAAAGTTTTTATATAGGCATGAATGCTCATAAAGAAAAGCTTCACATACAACCTCCTCAACTGATTATTGGCAAATATTAGGAAATTCCACATAAAACCAAATCTCTAGTCATACAGCAGAGTGCCTACCTGCTGAATAGAGAGCTAGCACAGACTCTAGCTAGAGCTATTGATGGAATAAATATTTCATTTTATTGTGATTTCTTTTTAGTTCCTGAAGGATGTGCATCAAAAGCATTTGTTTTTAAGTTTATTTTAAATATAACTTGCAATTGTAGACCCCCAGCAGGTTTGGTAATTCATATATTAGATATGACTACAAAGTGTAAACATCTCAGGTAACTGTCCAGTATTCTCAACCAAAAATTACACATTTCTTTACCCTTAAACTAAATGTTATACTACAATCATGTTTAAATTGAAAAACAATTTTAGCCAATAAATACTTCTCCAAGTTAGTCGAAATGGCTGAGCACAATGTAAATGAGTTAACACTAATGATGTGACTGACCCCTGGGGGGAACCGCCAGTTTTGCTCAGTTTCTACTATACACTGCGAGACTTGTCTTACAAATATGTGGGGGGTTTTGCCTCTATGAACTATCAGGTCAGAATGTCTCGATGTATCCATCCAAGTTCACTGCTTCTTCACTGATGGGGAATTTTAAGAGCACAGAAGTACACTTAAGATACCTACATTTCAGATCCTCTATATTCAGAAGCTTTTTCTTCATTTTCTTGAGAATCTGTGAAATCCAAGGCTCTCTTAGTTTCCTTTTTCTGAAAAAACTTCAAGGAAAGTCTGTTTTTCTTTGATGGACTACCTCTTGAAAGCCCATTACTTTCACTAGGTATAACACCAGGCATTTTTCTCTCCAAATCCCAAAGAGTTGACAAGTACTAATTTATATAGGGATGTTATAATCAATCACCAATCATATCTGTTAATCACAGAAAAGGTTTAATTAGTTTTCAGTTATGAGCTGTAGGCAATAAAATCAATTTTGAAAACAAATTTACCAAAGAATACTACTAATTGGAACTCCATATTTGAAAACCTGATGCCTGGCAATAATAAGCACTCAATGTTCTATCGCTTGCCATTTGTCCTTAACTTTCTTATACAACAAAAAGTATCGGATAAATGATACTGTTTTTAAAAGCCTGCTATTAGATTACAGGTCACATCACAGAATACCCCATTTTAGAAGACCTGCAATTAAAATAGATTAAGAAGACCTTCATTTTTATTGTTATTTATTAATTCATCCAGGAAATACTGACTGAGCAACTAACTACCATCTCTAATTACAAAAGTATGGGGTGGGAAACTGCTGAACGGGAAATCAAAGGATGCTGGAATGAGCCTTCCTTCCAAGGCCTTTTCTACTTACGAATATGAATATACAAAATAAAATCTCTAAAAAGTCTCTTTAAAGTATAATTTAAATACAAGAAAAGGAATTGATGTGGTGGTGTTAATGCCTAAAAACCTGAGTGAAAAGTAAAAACAAAAAGTTGGGATAGTGGGCAACTTCATGTATATAAACTTCTTATGCACTAGAAACTACAATATGCAACTTGTTTTCCAAATATTTTTAAAAGGTTTTTTAAAAAACAATGCTTTATGTAGGACAAAAGATGACTTGGTTTGCCTTTTGTTACCTTTCTTCCTAGTTTCCAGGTAAAACCTTTAGATTTTTTTTAAAAGGCATTATTTGTGGTAGTTATTTTATACATCACTTGTATTTTTCATTGAACTGGGGAAAATTAAGAGAAAGTACTTCAAACCCGAAAGCTCAGCAATGACTGACAAATACAGAAAGATAGCATGAACAACAAAATTCACTCAAATTCCACCCTTACTAAGCATTTCACCGGTTGTCTCTGATCTGGTAATTCACAACACTGCACTCGGCAGTGAAACCACATTTTTGAGACAACTCAAGAATGTGGAAAGCTGACCAATTTCCCCATCCCCTCCTCCAACTCAATTTACTCTCCTCGCCACTTAATGCTACTTAAAATGCTATCATGAATGATAAACCAGCCTTCGCTAAGCTGTCAGGGCTCTCTAAGCATTAAAAAGGCTTTTCTTGGGAGTCAATTCTAATAAATCATGGAAAGTAAGAAGCAGTAACTGGACTTATGTAAATAAAAGGAAAGCTGATCAAGTAGCTGAAATAACGGATTATCAATTCTAATTAATAAACCAACCCTCCTGGCTCCCTCAAAGCAATGATTAAATATTTAATATTACTGAAAACATAACATTTCTTGGTCTTGGATTTCCTTAAAACTGAGGGTCGTTACATTAAAAATGTTTCTTATGTAGTCTCAAATTTCGCAGAAAACATGAGTCCAACAGTAAATGTTCTTGAACAAATGACAGCGTGAACACTCAGTCCCATCAACTTTCTTTCTAAAAACACGACTCAATTTCCATTTCTCACGAAAAAACAAAACAGAACAATAACATTCTCGACAAAGGTTTAAAACACGTGGCGTTCTAAATACTTATAGAAAAATTAAAACAAACTGCGTGGTAAAATTTAGCAATTACCGACACAGGACAACGTAAGTGAAAACATTTCTACGAACGCAAAAGTGAAAGATGACGAAACTGTGTTGATGTCGGTGCCCGTCACCGCAGTGGGCTCCGCCACGGTAGGAGGCTCGCCGGTGGCGTCCTGGGCTCGAACCACAACTCCCGGCCCCCAAGCCCGTGGGCTTGGCCAATTTACGCCTAAGCCGCACCTGCTTTCTGGAGTCCTGCCGAGGCAGGAGGGGGCGCCCCGCCCGGTGCCAAAGGGCTCGACCAGCCGCTCCGCAAGGGCGCAGCACCGACAAGGTCCCGTGGGTGGGGGGTCTTCCCCGCCGCACAGATGCCGGCGTCCCAGAGTAGCCCCACTCGGAAGCTGGCCCAACTTGCGTCGGCGCCCCGGCACCGGCCTCTCCTCCCCAGGCCCTCCTTACCTGGTCATGGCCCAAAGCGAGGTCCGCGGCACTCACGCCGAAGACTCCAACCGGAATGAATATGGGTGCGACGGATGAGACCTTGCCCCGAGCCCGCAGAGTCCCCGACCCAAGGAAAAACTGTCCGGATCGCCCTCCCCGCGGGGGAGTGACCATTCGCTTTCAAGAGCGGGAACCCGAGCCGCCTTTCGGTCCTGCCTTGCGCTGACACCAACTACATCCCCGGAGCGGCGCCCGCCCGCGCCTGCCCCGGGACGGTGAGGAGTGCACGAAGTACTCCCGCTGGCGAAGCGCCTGAACCGCTAGGGTCTTTCCCACTCCACCACCGAGGGGAACTTGGCGCGTTTTCCTCACTCTCAGGACCCCCGTGTTTTAGCCTCCGCCCGCGCCAGCGCCGCGATTGGAGGTGGCGTCCTTCGCAAATGCCGGTTCTAGTTTCCACGGTGCAGAGACGCAAAAGGCAGAAGCTGCCTCGCGACCGC
The DNA here is from genome assembly GCA_028533065.1 of Trachops cirrhosus. Taxonomy (NCBI): domain Eukaryota; kingdom Metazoa; phylum Chordata; class Mammalia; order Chiroptera; family Phyllostomidae; genus Trachops; species Trachops cirrhosus. The sequence continues at coordinate 40,580,919 of CM052542.1, read as the reverse complement.
CACTAGCCCCTTGGCACGCACGTGCTCCGGAACCAGCTGGAACGGTAGTTTCCCCAAGATCCTAACGGGTTCTTCAGTTTCAAATGTTGCAGGCACCGTCGCGGGCAGCCCGCTTGGGTCCTCGCTGAAGGCGCGCGCTAGGTGCTAGAGGCCTGGCTGGCGGGCTCGAGCCTCACACTTTTTTTTTTTTTTTTTTTTTTTTAACCATTAGTGCACGCGAGTTACAGGAAAGGCGTTTGAGTAAGGAGACGATACGGAGGGAAGATGGGACGGCTCCTTCCTGGAAAAGGAGCCGCCAGGTGCTCGAATCCACCAATCCGTGAACAATCCCCCAGTCCTTGCTGCCCCCCAGCCACCGGTGAAAAGGAGCCAATCAGAAGTACCTACACAAAAGCCAATTGAGTGGGCGGAGAAAAGAAGTCCAGCCAATACCAAGAAGAAAAAAAGAGTATTAACCAATATCACCCCAATATTCAATAAATTTTTTTTAAAAAAAAGGAGGGCTCCCCTCAATCACTGTAGGACATACAAAGTATTTTTCAGGAGCTGTCCCCCTCCTTCCGCTCTCACTGGCGCTGAGTGCGCGCTCTCGCTGTTGACTGTTAAATCTAGCTCGGCGTTTTGCGAATTCTCGGTGCCACCGAGGGTGCGGTTTCCGGAGTGAGGCCCTCGCAATAAGCCCCTCCCCTTTCTTGCGTACACCCTCGGGCGGGGTTACCAGGGAAACTAGTTTCGGAAAATGGCTGATCGGGTTGCTTGTTGGTGGGCGCCAGAGTTTTCTCTTCGGAAGAGCAACCCCAGCCCTGCCTATCCAAAAAAAAAAAGAAAAGAAAAGAAAAAAAGAAGGGCTGCTATGGATAACTGTAAATCTAAAGCGGAATACTGCCGAACTCCTTCCTCAGCCTTTCCCTCACCCCCAACTCAGGCACACATAACGCACACGCTTTATTTTATTTACCCCTTTCCCTGTCCGTACAAGGAAACAAAATAGCGTTTTAAGGGCCAGCTCCGGCTTAGAGATCTCAAAGGATTCCTGCGCGAGCCCCTACTGAACGGCTCAAAAATGGCGCGGCAGGCCTCACCTGGGTTTTGTGTCTTTCTGTGTTTGTATCCTTTGTGAGATGACCTCACAACCTAAAAAGCAAGTTGATGCAGTTAAACAGATAAGTTCAGGCCAATTCATTTAATCAACCAGGTCTTTTGAGCTGCTCAATGTGTGCCAGGCATTTTTCAAAGCGCTAGGCATATGGCGTAAATGACGTAACATTCGGTGCTCTAAAGGAGCTTTACATTCTGGATAGGGACATAGGTAAACTAAAATTATATGAATGATAGGGAAAGTAGATAAAAGTGTGCTGCTTTAGATAGGGTCGTCTGGAAAGACCTCCTTGAGTGGATATTGGAGAAGAGAGTTGAATGAAAACGGAGGGATCCTTATAGAAATCCAAGGGAAGGATGGTCCAGGCAGAACAGCAAGTTAGAAAGGTCCAGAAGCTTGATGTGCTTGGTGTTTGGGAAAGAAACAAAGAGGCCAAGGTGCTTAGAGCACGGTGAACCTGGGTGAGATGATTGTGGGAAGATTATTTGTGACATAGCGTGGCTTTGATTAAGCTGGGTAGGGAGATGGGAGCCATTGAATGGTTTTGTGCTAGAGAATGGAATGATTTGTAAAGTGGTGTATAGACTTTTGACCTTAAAAAGTGCAAGCAGGAAGGTCAGCTAGGCGGCTATTTCAGTAGTATGGTGCCTTGCAATAAAGTGGTAGCAGTGGAATTGTTGAGAACTAGTAGGATTCGGAATATATTTTGAAGTAGAGCCAACTCGATCGGATGGATTGTAAAAAGAGAGAGTGTGTGTGACAAAAATGACAGATTTTTTTTTTAACCTAAGCAGCTAGACAGTGCTTGGTTCTTGCTAGAATGGGGAACTTTGGGGATCTACAGGATTTGGTGGGAGGGGCCTTGTTCTAGACATTAAGATTGAGATGCCTATTTCCCATGCAAATAGAGATGTTGAGCCAGTGTACACCAGTGTTGGAGCTCATTGGACAATTTAGATCAACAGATATAAATTTAGGTGTCATCATAGGGTGTTTTAAACCATGAGACTAGGAGAAATCACCTAGAATTGTAATATTAATCCTAAAAACCTGCAGGGTATTGATGACCTTTTCCCTTCCCAAGCCAAGAATCCTGAATTTAAGTAACTGCCTCTTAACTTACCCACCTTGGCCATCCCCCTCCCACCAAAAATACACTTTAAAAGTGAAACTTAGAAAGCTCCCAATCATTGAGTTTATAAAAAGAACATTATGACATGCACAGTGATCTCTAAACTGCCTAAAGAGAAGCTAATGCTGCCATCACTTGGAAAAATAGGCTCAAAACTAGTTTTTTACCATACTTTCATGGGATCGATGAACACTATTTGAGAGCAGAAGGAGAAGCATCCCAACTCATTTTGAGGCCAGTATAATGGTAATACCCAAAATAAATAAGGACAGAATTAGAAAAACTAGGGGTTTTTCTAATTTTCTAACGGAGTGACCGAACTATAGGTCACTCCCTTAGTTTGCCATTGTTTACCATGGACTGGAGTGTCTTATTCTCTCATACCAGCAAAAGCATTGCTACTTTCAAATTCTACGAGGATGAATAACCAGTTCTAATTTCCTATTCTAATGTTCCCAATTCTAGTTTTTCTATCTCAGTTGAGATCCTATTGTTTGTAGCCACAATTCTTCCTGTATTATGATTTACAATATCAGTCAAGGTTCATTTGCAGAGAATAAAATCCTTTCCACATGGCATAAGTATAAAGGGTATTGAATACTTGGGAGTGTTGATTAAATAGACTCTAAGGTTTGTTTTTCAGGAAGGAGCCCTAAAGTCTTCACAGAACAGGCCACCAAGGGAGCAATGACTTTTCTATAATCAGGAAATGATGATTTCTGAATTATATTGCCCCTACAACTGCCTAGGAGACCACCACCATCAGAAAGCTGCTTGTGTTGCCAACGTGGTATACCCATCGTGATCTATGTGAGCAGTGGGACGGCCTAAATCCTGCCTGTCAAGGCCCACATAACCAGTGGCTGGATACCTAGACTTTGCTAATGTTGTTTCAGAAATACCAGACACCTCCCCAAAAGTGCCTGTCAGTAGCAACAGCTGAAGCCTGTGGATGTATTTCAGGCCTGGTGTATTTACGACACTATAATTTACACAAAAATTTGAAGGGCTCCTAAACCTTTTGCTTTCAGTCAGTTCTGTGTGAGAGAACTCCCAGCCACAGTTCTTACCTAGATATAGCACTAGTTTTTAAGCCCAAAGGCTCTTTTCCTTTTATTTTCTGGCTTCCTGTGCAGAGCAGCTACCTCACCCTTAACGAAAGCTAACTTGGGGGCACCTAAAACAATGAGATTTAACAGGTTGACAGCATTTCAGTCCCATATTTGTCAGCTTTGTATGGCTGAGCGGCGGGCATATTTCCTTCCAAGGCTTTTGTTCACAGGTGCTGTTTCTGTGTGCTTTGATTTGGAGGTAGAGGAGTAATAGTTGGGGTTTTTTTTTCAGCCCTAGGGCTCAAAATTCTGGGACTCTTAATCTGCTTAGATTATAGACAGAGAACCCCTCTTAGTAAAACTGTATTCCTTTCCATATCTACTTGCACATTGGCTAGCTCGGCCCAAGTTCATTTCTCATAGAAAATGAATTCTCATAGAAAATTTTTATAAATTTTTCCAGTTATCTCCCTTTATGCCACAAATATCTTGCAACTACACAAGGGTCAGCAGTTTTTCATCGTGCAATATCTGAGTCTGTCCTAATGTTTCCACTTAGCCAACATGACGCTTCTTTTAAGGGTATTCTATGTGCACCGGGAATTTGTAGTCTTCTGGGCACTAGGCTGATAAACAGGGTTAAGTCAGAGCATAACCGAGCCGGGAGGTGCCGTGCCTGATGATGGAGGTAAAGGAGTATTCCCGCCAAAAGATGCATGCCACCAGGAGCATGGGGTACCCATGGCTTTCTGCAAGTCACAGCTGAAGGTAGCAGAGGCCTCCTAGAACTTGGCTCACTGATAGTAAAGGGGATGACAAGACCCCAAAACCATAGAGGCCAGGCGGCAGTGCTCAACTACCAGAAGCCAGAAGCCAGTAGCCAGGGGGTTACAGTAATTATAATGTAGACCTGACCCACACAATTATGGAAATGGTTAAGAAAATCTGATCCTTAGGGGCAATATAGGTAGGCAGCCAACAAAGGTCTTATTAGTTTGCATTAGCAGGAAAAATTAATAATAGATGACCACGAGGCTAAGTTCTGTTGCCCAATAAAGTCACAATTCCTTAATCAGTTTCCACACCTCAGCCAGTTTATCGACCTGGAACCTATTGACTGAAGAGATCCCCAGAAGGGAGGACCCTGTTATACTTCAATGAGTATAATGAAAATGATTTCTGTAGTTCCTCCCCAAGGAACAGGGTTTGGCAAAAGAAGGTTTACAGTTGTTCATATGGAAAATAATACAATAATAAATAATAATACAGGAATAAACTCTGTGTTTTGCATATTCACAACTGTAAAGCTACTTTGGCTCCATCCTGTATATTTGGTCATTTCTTTGGGTAATTGTACCTTGGCAAAATGGGAACACCCAGACATTTCAATTCAGGTCCTGAATTGACATTGATACCCAGAGACCAGAAGTTTCATCGTGGCTCTCTGTCAGGGTGGAGGCACAGAGAGGCCAGTTAATAAGAGGGGTCCAGGCAAGATCCAGCTCAGAGGGGTCCATTGGGTCTGCAGCCTACATAGTAGTCATGACCGCAGTCCTCAAATATATACTGGGATTGACCTTTTTGGCCACTGGTACAAACCCAGTGGGATCTTTGCCTGCGGAGTAAAAGCTATAGTGGGGGAGTCCAAGTGGAAGCCTCTGAAACTGCCTCCCCTCCCCAGCCAAACATGGCACAGGAAATCTAAACAACGTTGTGTCTCAGGGGAGGACGGTAGAAATTAGTACCGCTCTTACGCATTGGGAAGATACAGGGGTGCTGATTCCTATCATATCTCCGTTTAATTCACTGTGTGTCCCTGCAAACAATGGATGGACCCTGAAGGGTGACAGTGATCATGGCAAGCTCACCAATTAGTGGGCCGGGTGGCGGCTGCTGTGCAGAATGCAATATACTTGCTAGAATAAATGAATACAGCCTCAGGTATTTGGTACCCATCATTGATTTAGTGAATGTGTTCTTTTTTATTCCAGTCTTAAGAAAGAATCAGAAACAGTTGGCATTCCCTTGAAACAGATGAAAATACAATTTTGCAGTTTGGCCTGAAATGTTAACATTCTTGCCCTCTGTCTTAAAATAGCTTGAAGAAATCTAGAACTTCTGGACATTCTGCAGAACATCACGCCAATCTGTTGCATCAGTGATAGCCAGCTGATTGGCCACCATAAGTATTCTATACCTGTATCAGGAGAATTCAAGAACTAAAAGTGTACTTGCGTGGTAGCAGTGCACAGGAGTGTGGACAAGAAAACTAAATCCCCATCTTTCCTATTGGGAAATCCATAGATAATGGCTAACTGAGAAATCAAGAAGTAGAAATATGAACATGTTATTTAGATATGTGGAAATAAATACCAAGGAATCAGCTAAAAGTTGAAAGTGGTTGGGAAAGGGAAGTCTTGTTAGAGCCATTGAACTCTTTAAATCCTGCTCATACGTCACTTTGAAAAAAAGCAAAAAGCTTTTTTTAAAAAAGCGCTGTGAATTAATTGTTTTCTGATTTCATCCCCAGGAAAGGTCAGCACAAAGAGGCTCAACAGGAGGAGGGTTATTTGGGATTGGGTGACAATTTTCCCGACCCTCACCTTCTGTGTGCAAGTTAAAGACAGAAAGGCTCAGTATGTGAACCCTTGGCCGCCATCCAGCATCTTTAGCAACCATAGAAGGCAAGCAACCTCAAAACAGCTAGTAAAACCACTATCCAGCATTTAAGTTTAGAGATTATTCCCACAAATTAAAGTCTTTTGAAAGGTAAAATCCACTTGGCTTCAAGACCTTAAATTCTTTTATACAGTCTCAAGCCCCAGGGTCAGGTGGGAGGCCTACGAAAGGAACGCCTTGCCCCACCTCCTTAATGCTTGTTATCGATTTAGTGGATGAATGTCCGGTCAGTGGGTGGGTGCTGAGGGGGTAGCAGGAAGTCCTGAAAGCCTATTTAGAGCCTATTTATATTTCAGGGGAAGAAAGTCTTGTCTTTCACATACCATTAACATTCTCTTATTCTTTGTATGTTTAACCCATCCTGAAAAGAGACCTACAATTAACCTGCAAGAGCAATATCTTTTGTTCTTCAAATACAATTGACTTTAATAAAGTACTAAGTATTTGAAGAGAAAAATACATGGCTATTCTTTTCTTTCGACTATCGTTATGGACTCAAGGTTTTTTACATCCTTAACTTGTTTTAAGTAAGTATAAGTTTAATCTTCTTTTTGAAGGAAAAAAACGGAAACAATTTAACCTGTGGGAACTCCTTTTTAAGCCAGTGTCCAGGTTCTCCCAACATTATGAGAGCACCCTTGCCGCTTGGGGCATCGCAGATCCATCTTTCAAAACACTTTCTTACTGGCCTGCTTATACCATGTAATGTGTGGTTTGACCATGCTATATGTTCAAGCCATAATATTACAAGTCTCTAATTAATTATAAACCTTAAAAAATAAATCTAAGTGAAGTCATAAGATACTATTTACTATCTACTACTTTACTATTTCGTTTTGGGCTTTGAAAAGAGCCCAGGTGTTTGTCAGTCAGACAAGGATACTGTTGGATCTAACATGGGGATTGTGTAATGATTATTATGGGCTTGTTTCAACTCAATTATCTTGGAATTAGATTGTTCGAGGGCTTGATATGGAACCACCCCTAACCTTCATGGACTAAAATAATCTTTTCTTTCTCGTGCTTCTAGGGCATAAACATGTGGTCTTCTGCTGGCCTCCCTCGGCTACCTCGGTGGCAGCATTCAGCCGGCTGGCAGCCTGGGGCACGGGCTCAGCTAGAGACAGGAAGGCCTCCCTCTCCCCGTGGTCACTGCTCAGGGAGACTGCATGGAGCTTCGTCACAAGACAACCACAGCATTGTGCCAGGCGGGAAAGCCCCAGTGCACAGGCGTGTTCCCAGCCTCTGCCTTTATTACTGTATTACACTCCTTCTGACCAAAGCAAATCGCAGGGCCAAGTCTGAAGTCGATGTGGTAGGGTCTTTACAAGGACGTGGCTGTCAGGGGTGTGTGTTTGGCAAGGAGGGGAGGTTGGTGGGGGAAGTGGTTTGAGTCTGACCCTGGTGTCAGAAAGGTTACAGTCTACTCCAGTCTCGCTATGAATATTATCTTAACAAAATACAAGTCCTTCCACTCAGGGGCATATCAGACGGATAACCTAATATTAGTACAGAATTTTGCATGAGATTTTATCTAAATATCCCCTTAACTATAGTTAATTTTTATATACAAATATGTATTTCCTAGTTTCATTTTTAATCTTTTACCCAAGGCAATTCAGTGTTGAACTCTTAATTGTTTACCTTTAAAAAGTCTTTAAATAATATATGTATTTACTTCACCTATAGCCCCCAAAGACATTTAAGAAATTTTAAAGTAATTTAATATTAAAATATAATAATATTATAATTAAGAATTATCACAAATATCACAGTTTAGAAACTACCTAATAAGATCTTTAAAATGCTCTGTGTGGGCTTGTATTTTATATTTTCATCTGTGATTTAGGAGAACTAATTTATAAGAGTGGATATATGAATCATGTTACATTTCAACTGTAATGTGTTTGCCTTACATCTTCTTTCAACACAGTCTTAAAATATTATAGCTACCTTAAGTTTAGGAGAAGATTTTGAAACAATGCAAGGAATAAAATAAACCATGTTTGTATTCCCAATTTTATATTTTGTAGTATCTGTACTTTCCCCTTCAGATGTGAACCATAAAATCACTTTTTAAAAATTAAGGTTTATTTTTAAAAAAACAATAATTTTACCAATAGATTTCCTTTTTAATTTCACTTATCAACATTAAGTAAGGACATTTCCACAGTAAGAAATGGTAATGCTCCTAGATTAGTTGTATCATATATTTTATTGCCTTTAATATAAAAGCTCTAAAATTTGGAATTATAAAATTTACATTAAAAACAATAACCAGAACTCACACATGAGTTTTTTGCCCTTCCTACCAAAAAAGAAAAGGGAGGGGCTCAACTCCCTTATTATCAGCTCAGAAACCAGGGTCTACGGGATCCAGATTCCAAGTGACACGTCTTTTTCTCGTGGGCGTGGAGGGACTGTGTGTGTGTTACCAGATATGTAGGTATGTGTGTGTGGAGGTGTGTGTATACTCATTTTATTATTATTACAATTTAACATAATTTTTATCTGTCTCCTGCTATTTTTTTAAGCTTGCAAGCTTTTCTCAACTGTAATGGTATGCTGAAAACAAAATTATTAGTTAAAATAATTTGAATATGAATCTCAAATTCATAATGCCTTAGCTTTATTGATTTTCACAATACCAATAACAGTTATGTCTTTAAGTTTGCATTCAAAACATGCTTATGCATATTCAGTCTTGCAAACAGACATTTTAAAATAATTTTTTATACCTCTTTCCAATGGAAGATTTATGTTTTCAATTAACTATTTTATTTGTTGCTTGTCAGAAAAGTTTTCTAAACATTAATTTTTGAGATCCTGAGACATCTGAATACCTCTTAAAAACTCAATTAGTTTGCAAAACATTTGCACAAATTACATGGCTTTTAGGCACACTCCTTCAGTTCTTTGTCTTTAAAAGTAAACAATGTATTACATTAAAAGTTTCTAATAAGAATAATTAAATTTTCCCTCCATTTGAATTGTAAAATCTATAATAATTCTGCCATCTCTTTGTCATTCTCTTGACCTTCATCAATGGGGTAGAAGAAGCAGGTTGGGCTGACACCCAGTTTTTCTAAAGAACTTTGACCTGGCCTTTCAGGTTTTTGAAGTCTTCCCAGCTGAGACTTCTACAAGTACTTCATTGTTTCCTCATACATTAGAAAGTCCAGTCCCCTGGGTTTTTTTGGAGTGTTCTGTTCCCTTGAGTTTCAAGTACATCCTTCAGATAACAACATCTTGTCTCAAATTATCTGTGGTACACCGATTTCCAGCATTTACGAATTAATGGCATTTATGTTACATTAAAAATGTGAATGGGCATGTCCTTGGGACTACCCTCTCTCTCAGTTCTCACAAGACAAAGCACCCTGGGACTGCTCAGCCTTGGTTTATGAGCGTATTTCCTCAACTCACACGGGAGAGCAGCACACTCAAATTGAGTCTTTTCTTAGCTCAATACTTTTTCAGTGTAAAGGCCAAAGCTTCTAGATCTTCATCCCTAAAACCACTTGGAAAAGGATGGTAAGGTAGCTGACAGGTGCACGTCTGGGAAAATTAAGGTGTGTTGCCTTATTGAGTCTTGAGTTTAGAACCTACTGTCTCAGCATCTTCGCATAATCAGAAGTGGCTATAACTCAATTCATACAAGGAGACTCATTCATTGATATTGTATTTTCCCTAAAGTGTGAACACCATTTTTTATACTTTTTTAAAATCCAAGAGTAAGTCAAGATCTGTCAGCAAAAGGCATGTTCCTATACCAGAGTTAGGCAGTCAGGCTACTCTCCATGGGAGGACCCCAAGAGAGATTTCAAAGGTCCTGTCCATCCAACTATCTATCTACTAAACAGAGTGACTCCACGTCAAGGAACCACCGATTGTTAAAATAAACCAGGCTTCACACTGCTAAGATCTTCTCCAGGCGTGTCCCACATTTTGGCGTCTCTGGGCCATATTGGAAGAAGAAAAGTTGTCTTGGGCCACACATTAAATACATTGCAACATGTAATCACAAAAAAAATCTCAGAACGTTTTCATTAAATTTACAATTTTGTGTTGGGCCGTGTTCATAGCCATCCTGGGCTACGTGTGGCCTGCCGGCTGCAGGTTGGACACCTCTGGAACTTTGGCTAATTTCAACAATTGCTGGGGAGAGAATGGAAAAGGTAATCACTGAGAACATCTGTATGCAGAACACTGCCTTTGTTCCTAGAGGCACGAAAGACACGTTTTTATAGTGGAAGAGTCACGTAAGGAAGCCAACATAATGGCAGAGTGAGAAGACTCCTTTGTTTCTACTCTTAAATTTACAAGTCAGACAACTAAAACTCAACATAGGGTCCCCTGCTCAACACACAAACACTCTTGAAAGATTCACACATTGGAACATCTGAAGGTGGGCGTATTGGCACTATGGGAGGCAAAATGGGGGAAAGGGCGGGGTGTGGCCACAAATGCCGTTTGGTGCCCACCTTGGCTCCAATGAGTATGATGGGGGGCAGAAGTTGGGCTTTTTCCTTTACCATTTAGTCCTCTTATACCCATCTCGCCCCACAATCCCTACACTGTTTTCCATGTCCATGAGTCCTTTTTCCTTTTTGCTCAATCCCTCCACTCTGTAACCCTAAGCCCCTCCCCTGACTAGCTGTCATCCTGCTCTCTACCTTTCAGTCTGTCTCTATTTTCCTTGTTAGTTCAGTTTGTTCATTAGATTGAGTGAAATTATATGGTATTTGTCTTTCTCTGACTGGCTCATTTCACTTAGCATAATGTTCTCCAGGTCCATCCATACTGTTGCAAAGGGTAAACTTTTCTTCTTTTTTATGGCCAAATATTATTTCATTGTGTAAATGTCCCACAGTTGTTTTATCCACTCGTCTACTGATGGACACTTGGGCTGCTTCCACATCTTAGCGATTGTAAATAACGCTGCAGCGAACATAGGGGTGCTTATGTTCTTTCAAATTAGTGACAACTTCTTTTTAATCTCAACACCCAGCTCAGTCTCCTTGATGAAACTTTTTGTTCTTTTCCTCCCCTGAGCACAATTCTACCAGCCTTGATTGGCGGCTGCATTGCGGGCTCCGCACTGGCCCAGAGACCACAATATAAATAAGACCAAGTTTCATTCTTAGAGAACTCACATTCCGGTAGAGGACTCACTGAGTAGTGGGTTAATTATGCCCTCTTTGTTACCATTGCACATTGGTTCTTATTCCTATTATAGTGCTTTACACTACGCGTTGAGTTCTTTGTGTACATCAGTATCTGAGTCTCTTGACGTTTATATTTCCATTCCAAATTAACAAATTTTATTCTGGTTTTACACAAAGTGGGGAGGAAGTAATTTATATATCTGCCTCTCCTACTAGGCTGTGGGCTTTTTTAGAAAATGAACTCGGTAAGACTTACCTTTGTCCCCACAGTACACACTTAATAAACAAATGGACAACTGGGTACGTTCCTACCTGTTCGGATGGACATGCTGCATTCAAGATTCTCCTCTGCAGAATCTTAAACAGGACTAACTGCTCCTTCATCTCTTTTCTGATTTTACTTTATGTATAATTCCATTTCAGCACTTAACATTTAAATAAATATATTTTTATATTGTTGCTCTCTATTGATATAATTTTTAAAAACTCTGTGTCCCCCAGGTCTGGCATAAAGAAAGCAGTCAAGGAAGGCAGACTTGAAGTTGTGTATTCTAGCTCATAAATGCACAGTCACCGAGCGAGTCTTAGAGATGCCAGTCACTCAAACCACTCAAAGTTAATGTAACTGAATTCAAATTTCAAAACCTAAAACTTTTCGAGTAGTTAAAGAGACAGAGCTTTCTAGTTAAAAGGGGAATTGTGCACAAATGTTTGGCCAGTTAACTAATTAACTACTAGTTAAAAGTTAAAGGGAACTTTTCAAGTTTTAACTTTTAACTAGCTAACTGAAATAAGTATCATCTACTGAATTTTTCGGACTGTAAGACGCACCAGACCATAAGACACACCTAGGTTTTAGAGGAAGAAAATAGAAAAAAAATTCTTGAGGCAAAAAATGTGGTAAAATATTTAATAACATAGGCCGCTGCCCCCCCCTCCCACAGCGAGCCAGGTAAGCTACATTCGGACTATAAGATGCACCTCCTTTTCCTCCCAAATTTGAAGGAGAAAGTGAGTTTTATAGTCCGAAAAATGCAGTAAATTTCATCCCTTTGAAGGATCTCTGGAGTAGATAACGCCTTGAACCAACAAGACATTAGAACTATCTGAGAGCGCCGTTAAGTTTCTCAGCAGTAGGTGGCGCTCACATCAAAGTGTTGACTGGTCTTTAAACCTGCAGGTTTTCCAAAAGATACTTACTGACTTGAGGATGAGAAAGGATGGTCCCCGGAATTCCTTTTGTGTGCTGAGGGCAGAGTATGTAATAATTACAAGGATTAAAAAAATAAGTATTATATTAAAAATAAGTATTTTAAATACTTTATCCAGCTTCTGTTTAGTCCTTTAGACTCTTCAGCAAATTCCTTTGCCTGAGGGTTTAATCAATAATCTGTGTAGTAGAAGGGAAAGTTAGAGTGGCCATTTAGCAGGATGTGAAGTCATTTAATGGAGTGTTTGAAAGTTTGGAATTAGGCACACCTACAGTTATTTAAAATGGAGGTGTTAACGCTACTTCACCCTATTTTTAAAGCTAATGTTTGTTGATTATGTACCAGACACTAAGCTTAACCCTTCATATGGATAATGTCATTTAATTGTCAGGATGATCCTATGAAGCAGGAGCATGCCAGTTAAAAACAAGTCCTTCCTCAAAGCCACACATGCCCCTTTAGATGCTGCGATTCCCTCTCCTTTACAACCAAAACTCCTTGCTAACACTTACTATCCCATTTCCTCACCTCCCACTCACAACTCTACTCTCTTCAATGTGGCTGCCACCCCCATTACTCCATTAAAACCGTTTACTCTCAGGCAGTGATTTTCAGCTGGTGTGCTGCAAGAGTTTTTAAAACATCCAAATCCCAGACTAGTCAGGGGCACTGACCTCTTTTCTCTTTGATTGTCAAATAAAGAAATGACAACAGCCAACACAACAATTGCCGTCTGGTGTGAATGAATCAAAATTATACTTATTTTTTGGCCAGATCAGCAAAAAGTATAATATTTTTTTGGTGTGCTGCAGAATTTTAGTAATTAGCTTCTGTGTGCCATGAGATAAGAAACATTGGGATTGTCGCTCTAAGGTAATGAGCAGCCTCCACGTTTTGTTCCCACACTGCACCTCCTTGTCGCACTCTCCCCTCGGCCTCTGATGGGCCCATGGTGCACGGATCTTCAGGAAGACTCTGAGTGAGTACCAGGTGTGAGGTGCACACTGCTGTGTTGTAGAAGGAAAGGGAAAGAGGAGAATCCATCATTCCTGCTCTTTCGGTCCTTCCTTACCAATCATTCAGGCAAAGGTGAAGAGTGTTGGTAGAATGTGTGTGTACAATGAAGTGCATGCAGTAAAGCCAGTTGTTAGCTTTGTGCAATGTTTCCGCTGTCCTGGTAAGAACAGAACACATATTCATGGGTGAGCTGTGAAATATGAATTGGGTCATTTCAGTGGTTCCACACATGAGTTTAATGTTCTTAAATTTGCATCTAAGAATGTTACTGCACAAAATAAGGATGAATGCTGATTCATGCTAATCATTTAAATTTTTAATTTTCTTCGTGTAGAACAACAGAAAATAGCAAATTAAAAGAGAGATCTTGGAAGGAAGGAAAAAGCATTACATTTTTAGTACCTTCAATAGCACATTGTTCCTACTTTTTGAACAAAGGACCTGACATTTTTACTTTGCACAATATCCTGCAAATTATGTAGCTGGCCCTGTTTGCAGCCCTACTCGGGAGCGCTAAAATGTAACTGTACTTTCTATCACTCAGTTCGATTTCTGACTCTCAGCCCTGATTCTGCCTGAGGCAAAAAGCCAATTGCTCCTAGTCAAGGAAATTCAGTAATTTCTTTGCCACCTTCAGTTCAAAACTCACTTAATTCTTGATTCTACCCATCCCAGAGTGGCATCCTTTGTGCCCCTATGAGGTCTCTGGTTTGTTGTCATCCTTGGCCAGCATCTGTGGCTGATGTCAGTCTCTGTGTCTCATCTTTCTTTAGTGTCCTCTGTATCCACTGGGTTTGATGAGATGACAACTAATTGAGGCTCTTTTCCAAGTTCTCAGCTAATTTCACTCATTTAATCTACACAATAATCCTACGAGGTAGGAACTATTATTATATTCATGTTACAGGTGAGAAACCCAAGGCACAGAGAGGTTAGGCAAATTGCCCAGGGTCACACAGCTAGGAAGTATCAGACACACTGGCTCCAAAACCTCTGTCTTAACTATACACTAGACTACTTCTCTCAACCTAATGTTCCCCAAAGGCCCTACTTGATCATAATTAATGTTTTTTTTGTTGTTTGTGTGGTTTTTTAAATATAGTGTTAAATTTAACTTCAGATTATTGCAATTTAATTTTTTAATTTATAAGAGAGATTGGCCTATAATTTTATTTTATTTTTATAAGACTTCAAGTTTAGTTTACCCAAACTTACAACAGTTGTCAGGAAGCAAGATCTCAAGTGCTCTTATCATTTTATTTTTGTATTTGTTTGGCTAAATTTCACTAGTCTCATAAAATGAGTTGGGCAGCTTTTCTTCTTTTTCTAGTCACTGAGAACAATTGGAAGAGCTTATTTGCTCTATGACGTTTGGGGAGAGCTTATCCGTCGAATTCTCTGGGCTGGAGGCTTTTTGAGTGTAGAGAGACTTTAACTTAATGAGCTTCCAGCAAGCAGACATTTCACGCCAGACTGGAGCCTCCTGCACGGAGTGCTGCCTGGCACCCGCCCTACTGTCCAAGGTGCGCGGTGCAGGTGGCAGAGGCGATGGAAGGGAAGTTTCTGCCAGGGCCCTACCACGATGTGATTAGGCATTTTACCCGGCCCTGACCGCTTCAGTTCTGGCCACATAGTATACAAGCCTGGCTCTCTGGCCTTCTGGAGAATCAAGGAGCTACTTAATATCTTATTCTTTTCTGCTCGAATCAGTTTGAGTAGATTCTATTATCTACAACTAAGGATAAACTTTAGGACATGATACATGGTCACTTCTGTACATTTATACTCTATTTATTTAGTGCTATTTTTAGCCCACTTGAACCATCGTGTCTGATAGGAATGCACTGAAATATAACATGCACAGCATTGAAGGAAAAGAACTAAGCTGGAGGACTGACACTATCCATCTTCAAAACATGCTACAAATCGACAGTAATTGTGTGAGTCTGGTACTGACAAAAAATAGACAAATAGATCAATGGAACAGAATTGGAAGCCCAGAAATAGACTCATATCAATGTGGCCAACTGATTTTTGACAAAGAAGCAAAGGCAAAACAGTGCAGCAAAGATAGTCTTTTCAACAAATAATGAACAAGACATCCACATACTAAAAAAAAAATAATCTAGACTCAGAACTAACACACTTCACAAGAATTAACTCAAAGTGGATCAGAGACCAAAATGTGCAATGCACAACTAAAAAGCTCCTAGAAGATAATGTAGGAGAAAATCTAGATGACTTCGATTTGGTGATGACTTTTTCACTGCAACATCAAAAGCATGATCCATGAAACAAAGAACTGATAAGCTGCTCTTCATTAAAATAAAAAATTTCTCTGCAAAAGACACTGTCAAAGAATGAAAAGACAAGCCACAGTCTGGAAGAAAATCTTTACTAAGGATATAACTGACAAAGGACTATTATCCAAAATATGCAAAGAACTTCTAAAACTCAACAATAAGAACACAAACAACTTGATTTTAAAAAAAAAATGGGTCAAAGACCTTGACATCTCACCAAAGAAGATATACAAATGACAATTCAACATAAAAAACAATGCTCTACATCATATGTCATCAGGGAAAGGCAAAGTAAGACAGTAATGGGACACCATTACGTTCCTGTCAGAATGGCCCAGGTCTAGAACCCTGACAGCAGCAAACACTGGTGAGGATGGGAAGTAACAGGGCCTCTCATCCGTTGCTGGTGGAAATGCACAGCGATGCAGCGTGACATTCACCCAAAGGAGTAGAGAAGTTATGTCCACACAAAAACCTGCACACAGGCATTTATAGCAGCTTTATTCATAAGTGCCAAAACCTCAAAAACAACCAGATGTCCTTCAATAGGCAAATGAATAAATAAACTCTGGTACCTCTAGACAAGGAAATATTATTCATCATAAAAAAAAAGCTATCAAGACATGGAGGAAACTTAAATGCATGTTACTAAGTGAAAGAAGCCAATCTGAAAAGGCCGCATACGGTGTGAATTCCAATCGTATGACATTCTGGAACAGGTAAAACTATGGAGACAGTAGACCAATCAGTGGTTGTCAGGGGTTCGCAGGGAGGGAGAGCTGAAGAGGCAGAGTACAGAGGATTTTTAGGGCAGTGAAACTGCACTTGAGGGACACACATCGTTTATGTCCACACCCCTAGAATGTACAACACCAGGAGTGAACCCTCATGTGAACTCTGCACTTGGGTGATAACGGTTTGTCAGTGCTGGTCCATTGACTGGAACAAACGTGCCCCTCTGGTGCGGGGCGTTGATAATGGGGAGGCCGTGTGTCGGCGGGGGGTGGGGACAGGATGCATGTGGGGAAACTGTGTATCTTCCATTCGATTTTTCTGCGAACCTGAAATTGCTCTAAAACATGAAGTTTATTTAAATACATATCAAATTATGTTAATAAGTGTATTTAAGTTCGCAATTTGGGGGCATTGCTCCTTTTATTGTCAGGCGCTGCCCTTCTTTCTTACTACTTACTACTTTACCCACAAATTCTATTTTATCTAATATAATGTTTCTACACTGACTTATTTTTCATTACACTTTTTAAGTTAGAATTAGATTCAGCTGCAAAAAAAACAACAACTGAGAACCAAAATAACAATAACCTAAGAGAGGAGACTTCTCTCTCCATGCTCTCCAGTCCTCAGGTGCAGACAGAGCTGATTCTGTCCCCAAGCTAATCTGCCATCTTGACTCCTGTGTGCAGCCCAGTCCCGACTCCCCTCGGGCAGGGAAACCTGCACAAGGTCTCTGCTCTGTCTCCCTCTGCCGCGAGTGACTATTATCTGTCTCCTAACTAGCTGTGGCGCCAGAGCCTTCTCTGCACCTGTGGTCCCCCTCCCCGTAGATTAAACGCACATTCCTTTCCTAACACGTGGACTCGGTGCTTTTAGCTATAAGACAGTCTGGGGGTGGAAGGCATAGAGCATATGCATGTCCTCTTGCCACTGCCCAAGTCGCACCTCCCGTGTAAGTTCCTGTAAGAAACTCCGTGGATCGCCAGACCGAGCGGACGGCCTCTTTTCTTTTTTTCGCTGCCTTCCGCTTGGTAGGTAGCCTTTCAGCCTCTGGGCTTTTCCCTGGGTCTGCGGGTGTGAGTAACTGATGAACAAGCTGAGAGAGGCAGAAATGGGCTTTGGCGAAGAGGCAGCCTCGGGGTCAGTCCTCAGGTGGCCACCTGCTTCCACGTGGGGAGAGGTGGCCGACGTGCTGATACTTGCAGATTCCCCGAAAACGCAGGCTGGTCTGGGCACTGGTTTGAGGGGCTCCGCTGCAGCAAGGGAAGGGTATTTAAGGCCACAGCGGTAGGAAGCAGGTCCCGCTTACGGGCGGTTTGGCTGGCTGCTGATGCCTAGCTAGAGGGAGAAGCCAGGGTTAGAAAATGAGAGGAAAAATGGAAACCAGGAAAAGATATTAGAATGTTTGCAGCTTCGTCAGCATCGGGCCTGGCCAGGAAAGGTTCTTTAAACAGAACCCACTTCTTTTATGAAAACGACGAGGTCTCTGTGATCTGTGTGTTCACGTGGGTCTGCACATGTGTCAAGAAATACACGTTCACGTGGTATTTTCTTCTGCCGATGGAGGGCATGGCCAACTCGTAAAAGAGCCACGTTTAGTTGGCTTGAAAGTAAACAGGCGCATAGGGATTGGGTATTACAACATTCTCAAAAATACAGAAACTAACCCAAATGCTTTTCAGGACCTTGTGATCCGAGAAAATATTTGATACTCAAGCTACTTTAAGTTTATTGCTTTAATTAAAACAAACATGTCTTTAGTTTCATGAAGTTTTTTTTGCAAGTAACCTACTAAGATTAAAATAAGTTTAATTATTATAGATTCAAGTATTATAAGTCAGCTGATACAAAAATAGAGTTTTGTTCTCTTTCTCTGTTAAAAGGACAAAATTTTCTTAGATGATGGATCTGCTTCTGATAAGATTATACTTGTATTTTATGTTGTTTTAAACAGGTCTCTGATTACTTAAGAATACTAAATCTTCTCAAGTAATAAAGCTAAATTTCTGTATTTAAAATGCCCTGGCTGACTTTCATAAAAAGGCAGCAGTAACAAAATCTATAAAGATTGTGGTACCTATGGATGAAGTCCATCCTGCTTCTGCAAAAATGACTCCTCAGTGCCGGACTTTTGCCACGCTAATATCCTTGTAATGTGGCAACAGTCTGCCCCTGAATCAGGAAAATTAAAACGGTTATAAACTAAACAAATAGGCGAGGTGATGGGAAACCTACCACAGCCACTTGGTTCTTCCAGGCTGCTGAGCAAACCCCATTTTTCAGTATTTTGCATTCCTTCAGCCACTATAGGGCAATTAAGCTGGATTTCATTCCACTGCCACTTAGTGTGGGTTTTCGACACGTTCTTGTTGTTGCACATATGCTTCCAGATGGGCTGAAGCCTTCCCGTGCCGCAAAGCTGATACCCTCACAGTGGCAGAGAAGCTGTTAGAAAATGTGTTTCCCACTTGGAGTATACTTTCCAAGTGCTTCCTCAAGGCCATTTACACAGCCAGACTGTATGTCATGGGATAATAGCTAGAGATTTGTCTCTGGGTCCACGCCCTCCCAGTGTCAAACCGTTTCCTTACACCGATGATGTGATGCTAACCTCTGAAGAACTGCAGCCATTACAGCAATGCCTGGACATCCTGTTTGCTTATCTCCAAGCCAGAGGATGTGCCATCAATCCACAAAAGATACGGGGGCCGAGCACAGCTGTAAAGTTCCTCGGGGTCAGCTGGTCAGGTAAGATGCATTCTGGGCACTGTCATTGACAAGATACAGCATCTTCCCACATCTAAAAATACTTTTAGGCCTTTTAGGATACTAGCAGGCTTTCATTCCCCTGGGGTAACACTATAATGGCTCAGGGTTTGCACCCATTGTATCAACTGGTAAAGAAAGGTACTCATTGGAGTTGGGAAGGTGAGCCAAAGCTGGATTTGGGAAAGCAAAGATTCTAATAGCCCTGGCACAGACAGGCCTTGTGTTCCACCTTGCTGGGGTACCCATGTCTTTGGATGTGATGGTAAGCCCAGAGGGAGCTAGTTAGGACCTGAGGCAAGCTTGGGGAGAGTAACCCCTTGTGTTACGGTCCCAGTTATGGAAGGGCACAGAGACCCGTCATTCCCCCATGGAACAACAGGTCTTGGGAGCACATAAAGCATTGCAACCAACAGAGCCCATCACTGCAGCCCTACTGGTGACAGTGCAGATGGGCCTCCCACTAAAGGTAGGATAGAAGGGTTGTTTGCAAGGCCTGCTTTAGCTGTTGCCCAAGCTCCCACTCAGCGGAAATGGCATGGGTATTTGCAGCAGTGCCCTTTCCACAGGCCCCTTAGGTAATGGGTTATACGGCATTTGGGGGCCAGTGTATTATGAGACCACTCCCGCCCCCACTATAGAGTCCCCACAAGAGATTCCCTCATCAGTGAAAGATGACGCCTTTCCCGCTCCTGAAGAAGCATGGTTCCAGATGGGTCTAGCCAAGGTGATCCTTGTGTATGGAGTGCAATAGGCATCCAACCCCAGACTGACACCGTATGGTTTGAAATGGGAGAACAACAGAGTAGCCGGTGGCAGAACCAAGGACCACATGGGTGGTATGCACACACAAACCCTGGCTTGTCGTCTTCCATATAAGCAGTTGGGCTGTATTTAAGGGTCTCAGACCTGGCTGACACAATGGGCACGAGATAGCTGGCAAGTACTAAGGAAGCCATTGTGGGGGGCCACAATATAGCAGAAAATCTGGGAAAGGTTCCAGGAGCCAGCCGCTAGCCCGGCAGTCCATCGCGTCTCTGTTTACTTGTCCTCCCCTCCTCCCGGAAGCATGGAGGTCGATGTTGGCAAAGATCGGGCACTGGCTCCGTCACAAGCACCCAAACCAGCAGACTGGGTGCCAAGCACAGCGGGCACTGCGGCGCCTGGGTGGGATGGCGAACAATGCAGGGAGCCAGGTTTCCCCGCTGTCGTGCTGCCGCGGTGGCGGTGGTAACCCACTGCCAGGCACATTCGTGTCTGTGCCCCCGTAGCACCCCACAGAAACCAGAACATGTGCACAAAGCATCCGTCCCTGCACAAGACTGGCAGGTAGGTTACACTGGGTCTCTGCCAAGGACAGAAATGTGCCTTCTTAACATGTGTGGATACTGCAACAGGACTGTAGTGGGCCTTTCCTTGCAAAAGAACAAAGCGAACAGCCCCACTTAAGGGCTTAGAACAAGTTAGTGTTCTGTATGGTTACCTTTGGTGCACTGAGAATGACCGGGCTCGCATTTCATCGGACATGTTGGCCGAGATTGGGCCCATGAGAGGAACATAAAACAGATTTTATACAAATTTATTGACCTTATAACTCATAGGGTGCTGGCTTGACTGAAAGAAAAAAATGGTGTTTTAAAGGCACAGCTGTTTGTCCTTTTACAATTGTCTACCTTGCACAGGTGTGCAAATGTCATTGCTGAGGCAGTAAGATAAGCAAATTTGGCCAATACCAGTACGGGGCTGGCTCCCTACCAATACCTAGGAACTGTTACAAAGTTCAGCTGACCATGTCTATTAACAAGCTGTGGCCTAAGGCCCTGGTGCCAGAGCTGATCAGGGGTCAGTATCAACTGCTCTTCAGAGCTCCTCAAGATGTCAGACCAGGGGAGGGACACTTGCATGGGGGGTTAGATTAGCGACTCCCCCGAGGCTGGATAGCATATTGATTAGCAGAGACTGAGGAGTGTCCTGGCCAGCTGAAGTGGTCCCTGTCAACCCTTCAGGAGTCTGGGCTCACACACTCTGTGCACCAGTACAATGGACAGAAACCAACACCGAAGGGCACGAAGACAGGCCACTGAGCACGGTCTTTTGCTATCCCGCTCACATTCACGTTACAATCCCGGTATCCTTGCCCTCAGGCAACTTGCCTGGCGTGCACCGCCCACCCTGGAGCCATGGGCTGCACACATTTTAATCAATGAGGGTGACTGCTGCTGCTGTCTGAGTGCCGGGGAGGCCTCCCTCTCTGAGAGCCCACTCATCATTCGTGTTCTCTCCCACAGCTTCCTGTTCCTGATGCTGTTCCCCCTGCCTGTGGAGACGTGCGTTTTTTCCTACCTTGGGCTCAAAGTTATGCCGGCAGCTTACAGAAAGACATATGCGGGACCTATGGAGCATCACGACCCTCCAGCATGCCCGGCCTGTCCTGGTGAGTATCACCCATACAACCTGACGGGGCGGAATTTCAAGTATTTACAAAGGCTCTTAAATCGAAAGCATCACATTTAACACTAGGGTTACTACAGATGATGCATGGAATTGGCCTATAAAATATAAAATACCTCTTTTAACAGCGCAGGACATGGCACACCTTTCTTTATCAAGGCCACACAGAAATAGGTGATTGTCCTAGTAACCCCTCTGTTATAAAAAACAAAAGTCAAGCTTCCCACCATCAAATCCCAGGGCTACCACTACAAGGAAAGAGTTTTGCAAATCTGGGAAGGTTGAATCTGGACCACACCCACAGCAGGGCATCTTCGTCAGGTTGCCCCATCATTCTGGGAACAAGCCTGGCACACACATGATTCAGGGGCTAAGAGCACCAGAGAAATGGGCTGGTTCCTAGACAGCAATCTGAAAGTATCATTGCACTCCCAACCAGGGACTGGTTTGCTAGTGGCTGGTCTCAGCGTCCTAGCATTGCCTGGTTGGCACTGAATGGGACAGAATGGCTGTGCAGAGCCCACATGTGGCCATGACTGCTCCCGGACTGGCCGGGGGGATGCACCCTGGGTTTTCCCTGGGTGCGGAGATGGTGGACTGAAACAATGACTACATCTGTAAATTGTACCTGCTTGGCTAGTAGGTGGACAAGAAGTGTTTTCCTCGGGGATGACCACCAAGCAGCTATTTCTGTGCCATCCCTGGGTTTTGAAGATAGCTCTCAGCATACAGAAGCTGTAACTAGTGACACACGACATGCTGTGAATGACAGCTTCCGGAGCATCCCACTGAGTGATACAGAACTGGTTTACATGAGGAAAGATGTGCTACAAAATTACATGGTGCTGGATGTTTTGACACCTGCGCAAGGTGGGACGTACGTCATCATTAAAACCCAGTGTTGTGTCTACATTCCTGATAACGCAGCGGACGTCTCCCTTACTTTCCGAGCCCCCCGTGAGCAGATATGCATCTTGTCAAACCCCGACCTTTCTTTTTCCCAATGGTTATCATCATGGTTTGTGTCTTGGGGGATATGGTGACAACAGTTACTCTTTATCCTTTGTTTTATACTTGTTATAGGTATCCTAGCCTGCTGCTACCTCTACTGTCGCTGCGGTCTTTGCCTGCAAGTTGAACAAAATTAATGTAACCTGTCATCCAGAGCGCCCTCTCTAAGGCTCAGGGAACATGGTGGAAGAGGTGGGGGCATGAGATTGCAAGGGCTAGTTAGAGGGGTGGAGTGTGTGGATGGAGGGGACTCCGTCTTGAAACTAATCCACCTTCTTGACTCCTGGGTGGAGGCGGGACCCTGCTCGCCTTCCCCCCGTCTGTGAATGTGCACGACCCCAGTCTGTGCATGTACACCAGAACTCTGTGCTCTGCTTCTGGAGCTTCTGGAGGGAAGGCTGCCTTGATGTTTTCTGACTCTTAACCAGCTCTGGTGCCAAAGCTTCTCAGCACCTGGTGGTCCCCCAGACTTCCTTAAATTATATACACATTCCTTTCCCAGCAAATACATTCAGTGTTTTTAGGTATAAAACACTGAGTCTGGGGGGTAGAAGGTGTGGAGGGCATCCTTGCCATTTTGCTGCTGCCCAAGATGCGCCTTGTATGTAAATTCCCTTAATAAACTCTTACTGTAACAGCGGAGTGGTCAGCCATTTCCTGCAGTCTCTCGGTCCCAGGACCTGCTGCCTAACAGCTGAGACAGGCAGCCTGGGGCCGGCACGGGGGCTCTGCTTCACAGGTCCCTGGGGACCTACGTGTTCCAGCCTTGCCACTCAGCCATCCATAGGACAGCGCTCATCCGCATGGTCCTCAGTTGACCTTGGAGCCTTCTCTGTGTAACTGGAGAAGAAGCCCACACACCGGCAGTTAAGATCATCCCTGTGCACGACTGCCTGTGTGCAGGTTCAGGATGGTGTCTGAACCTGCTCTTCATCGTCTCGCTGTAAATATCCCACTTGCCAGTTACCATCTGGTCCTTGGCAGGGGAAGTTTGCTGACCCTGGTGGTTGAGCACAGCTTGACTTCTTTCTTTTAATAATTAATGGATTCAAGCTACCTAATCTTTTACCCCAGGGCTCCCAATTTTGCCAAGTTAGGCTGGGGTATATTTTTATCCCCAGTATTTCCAGTTCCTAATCTCTTCCTCCAGGAATACTTGATACCATTTAACATTTGCTGATGTTTCTCATAACTAATGTCATTATTGGTGAGGTTACAAGACGTCCTCAGGGGCTTTCTTTCCCAAAGGAGATGCTTCCTATGTCAAAAATACATTCAGTCCATGGGGATCAGCCCATGAAGAGGGTCAGCTATGCCCAGCACTGAGACACCCTATGGTATCCCTGCTAGTGACT
The DNA here is from genome assembly GCA_028533065.1 of Trachops cirrhosus. Classification (NCBI taxonomy): domain Eukaryota; kingdom Metazoa; phylum Chordata; class Mammalia; order Chiroptera; family Phyllostomidae; genus Trachops; species Trachops cirrhosus. The sequence goes on along the minus strand of CM052542.1, from coordinate 40,556,940 downwards.
CAGGTCTGGCTGTGCACAGCCCGAAACTCCCAAATTGGAAAGTGGAATCTCCTGCAGTGAAATAGTATCACTGCCCGAGGGTGGGTTGGGGAGCTGTTGTCTCTTGGGGCGGTGTTTTTAATTAGGACTTTGTGAGCCTGAAAGAATCATCTCTGTATTTTCCTTCCAATGTTGTTTCCCATGTTGTTGCTGTATAATTCCCTAAAAACTCAGTGGCTTAAAATAATACAATTGATTTGTCTTACAGTTATACAAGCCTGAAGTCTGCAATCACTTTCACTGGGCTAATGTCAAGGCACTCGCAAGGCTGCATTCCTTCTGGAGGCCGTAGGGGAGAATCCTTGCCTTTCCAGCTTCTAGACGTGGCCTGTGCTCCTTGGCATGCTCCTTGGCTGTGGGTCCCTTTCAACTTCAAAGCCAGTAATTGTATCCCTCCAACCTCTGACTCTGTTATCACATCTCCTTCTCTGACTTTGATACTCCTGCTTCTCTCCTACGAAAACACTGGCCCACCCACCTAGATAATCCAGGATAACCTCCACAAATCAAGATACTTAATTTAATCACATTTGCAAAATCCCTTTCGCCATATATGGAAACTTTCCTAAATCCTGTGGGTTAAGATGAGGATGTCTTTGAGGGTCTATTATTCTGCCAGCCACAGTGAAGGCTCCAGATAGTGGGTCTGGTGGTGGGGGTCAAACAGAGAGCTATTAATTGGAGGGGCTGTAACCATTACCATCTCTCCTCAGGTCTACAAAAAATACTCAGGCCAACCTTGGCCCAGGGTTTCCTTTACAGCGTGTCCTTTCTAATAGCTCCAAACCAGGTGTTTGAATGCCATTTATGACTTAGCCCGTGTCTTCACAGGACCCAGAAGGATTTACTTACACTCGCAATTTCACCATCTCTGCAGATCTGTAGTTCTCCAAATAAACGTATCTGGATAAGTTCCAGATAAAGTGCCCCCCCGCACCCCGCGTGTCCCTGCCCCATCCCTACCCCTGGTCTGTTCAGCATGCCATAAAGAGCCCTGAAGAGTGGCTTGGAGGATAAAGATGTTTAATTAGTCACCTACCTTGTGACATCCTCCCCATTTTAAACTCCATTCCACAAGCTTGCTTTCACTGTGGTTGTTGTCCAGAGTTAAAAACCCCATCCCGCTACTAGCGGACTGCTTGAAATCAGGGCATGCTGTGCTTTCCAAGCTAGATCCTCCTCAGGCCCAGAATAGTGCCATGGTCCTCAGGGCTACCTCCTGGCCCTTCAGTGGGAAGGCAAAGTGTCACAGGGAAGAGGGCCGTGAAGCCTTCCTCGCTCCTCCTCCATGCAGAGTCCCGCCTTTTTCCTTTGCCCCGCTTTTGTTTTTGTATCCTCTTCCTCCTTCTGGCGTTGGAGCCTTCCCTCCTAGCCACATCATCTTGTGGTAAACCAATGTGGGGTTTATACTTGCAATCTAGAGGAAATTTTATACTTGCAATCTCTACGGCCACAGGCTGTAAGGGGGGATTCAAAGTTCCTGCAGCTGGCACCTCTGCCATGGAGGTCTTGGAGCCCTGGTAGAGAACCTGTCTACTAGAGAGCACTGCAGGTGGGGAGAAGACTGGCCTTTGAGTCATGTTTGAAGTGTTACATAATATGCTTGTCAGTGTTGTATCTGAATTAGACTGTGTTCTGCTGGCTTTAAGAGTGATCCAAAAACTCCTTGAGTTTTTGAGATATGGGATGACTTCCTTCCACTGAATCCATTTAAAGGGATGGTGGAAAACAAAATGAAGTTGCGTTCTGATGACATGCCACAGGTCAGGCTTGTCTTGTACAACATACCCAATGCACACCATGCCCCGCATACCCAATCACTGCCTTTATGAGGACTCAGTGTAAATGAATTTCAAGTGGTTAATGACAAAGAGCTCATCTGTAGATGAACCTGTAGATTCACTAAGTATTCTCTAACATGTTATTTCAATGAACACTCTTTTAAAATTTCCCCAATTTTTAAAAAGATTTTATGTATTTATTTTAGATAAATGGGAAGGGAGGGAGAAAGAGAGGGAGAGAAATATCGATGTGCAAGAGCTACATCAGTTGGTTGCCTCTTGCATGCCCCCAACTGGGGACTTGGCCCACAACCCAGGCATGTGCCCTGACAGGGAATTGAACCTGTGATCTTTTGGTTCACAGGCTGGTGCTCAATCCACTGAGCCATACCACCCAGGCCTAAAATTTCCCCAGTTGGGGGAAATGTACTGGAAAGCTAGTTCAAGTGTCCTTCCCTTCCAAATAGCAGCACCCATTCCAGGCCACTTGATTACTTTAATGGGGGACAGAAAGATTTGGAAATGGAAAGATTTCCTCCTCGGGAAACAATTGGCCAGTGTGGGGGCACCGGCCATCTGCGTCCAGTACAGAAGCAGCTTTCTTCCAAGAGGAATGCTGAGCACATGGATGCTCTGACCCTGGCTGCTCCAGTCCCTGTTAGGATCCTCTGTCCCAGGACACTGTAATGGGACCTGCAGGTCAGCCCTGTTCTGTGGCCACTGACTGTAGCCTGGGCCCCCGAGGCAGCTTTTTATCTTCAGGCCAGGGCCCAGCATTACTTCCCTCTGCCCTCCTCAGTCTGGATCACTGGCGAAGAAGCAGGAGGATCTCTGAATATATGATTGTTTGAAGGACTGGCAGAAAGAAGCAGGACCAGTCATCTCTCACTTTGTGAGCACGGCTGGTTGCTCTACACACTCATGTACTCTCATTGAATGCTCTCAACCACCTCATGGAGCGGGTCGTCATCACTGTTTTGTAAGGAGCCTAAAGTTCTGTATTGTCAGGGACCCACCAGGAGACAGGTGGCGTACCCCAGAACTTTAATCGAAGCAAGTTTAAGAAATGGACTATTTACGAAGGTCTAAACAGAGTTAAGAAAACTAACAAAAGATGATGAAGTTTTGAGGGATTAGCGACAGCTGGAAGCTGTTGCCATCCCTAGAGAGAAAAGGAAAGAGAAGGGGAGAGTTCCCTAGAAAACTCGAGAACTGGAGCCAGGTAGGGAGGGGGAGGGAGGTGGGGGATTGATTAGCCCACCCTCTCTTGTCCTGTGCTGCTCTTACCTGCTGGTCCCCCACCACTGCTTTCTATTGGCCAAACCCAGCCGATAGCCAGAGGGCAGGGACACCTGGGTGATGCACTCTATGCAGGTCAGCCCTGCAAGGGACAAAGGGAAACTAGCCAGCATGTGTTCTGAGACCAAATAGTTTGACCAGCAGTCTTGTGCTGAAATTAAAACCTTGGTCTCCCTGAATCCAGAGCATCACTCCCATTGTCTACATGATCAGGAATAGCAGCTGGAAATTGGAAACAAAGATTGACAAGAAAATTAAATTTCAGCTCACAGACCAACCGCATCCAAAGTGCAGCCCAAAGAACACTAGACTTTTGTTGCCAAAAAATTTGACAGGAGCTTTACTTTATACTCCCCAGCTGGAGCTCCAGAAGTGTGTTTTCATATATTAAAGACTATGAGGTAATTAAAGCTAACTAATTCTCACTCTTTTCTCCAACTTAATTGACCATGAGAACTTTTTTGTTCATCTAACACCAGTCACAGCTCACAGCACACAGATCTGTATTCTTAGAAACACGCCCGGGAAAGTACGGCCATAAGCAAGGCAGGGGGTCAGTGCAGGTGATGTAGCTGCCGTGTGGAGGGGAGATTTGGAGATGGCTGTGTGAGAGATGGGCAGACCAAACAGAAGACTCCTCCAGCAGTCCAAGTGGGAGATGAGATGGGCTGGAACCCGGGAGGGAGAGGTAAAATCCTCCCTGGTGGTCGGGGTGAAGGGCGACACCCTTCACCTGGAGGAGGAGGCAGACACAGGCTGTGAGACTATAGGCCAGTTTTGCACACACTGGGCATAAGGTGCTTTGAGATGAACAGGTGTTTTAGTTGGAAGCTGGGGCTGCAAGGTTCCTCAAGGCACACGTTTGAAAGCCACCAACATGTGGGCGACACCTGAAGCCCGGGAATGGAAGGCATCCCCAAGGTTGAGAAAAGAGCAGAGGATCTCACCTGGCTTCAGCACAGGAGGGAACATCTTGAAATTACTTAAAAAATAGCATGCCCATGAATATAGGCATTTTATTTTTCATGGGAGGGGGTAGAGGGCATGAGAAGAGACACATCCTTCGAGGTGCTTGTGGTGAAGGCAGGACTAAGATTAAGTGCTCTACTGGTTTGTGATTGAGACCAATAAAAGCAGTTTTTAGGCCCACCCGTGGAGACACTTATAAAAGGAAAAGATGAGATCACCTTGATAATGAGTGGAAGTGCCAGAGGCGTCCAAAGACTGAGGTTTCGGCACTCCTGCATTCAGAAGTTTGGAAGGAGGAGAGTGAGCCTAGCACTTGACCAAACCCCATTCAAAGTGATCTTCTATCCCCAGGAAGAGCATTCTGGGACAAGTTGCTTTCTGGTCACAGTACTCATAAAGTCTGCATTCACCAACACTGTAATAGCCACTGGGGTAGCAGTCATCTTAGCAGTATTGCCTGTTCTGCGTTTACTGGCAACCCCAATTTGCTTGTGATTAGGTTGAAGCCTAGAGAAATAAAGCAACTTACTCGTGGTCAAAGATAATCGGAGTTTATTTAAATTTCAAAGCCCATGCCCATCAAGGGCATATGGCCATGCTGGTAGCACCCACACAACTGCAATGGCACCATTCTACAAAACTACAATGTAAATGGCGCCCCCTGGAGTTGTGTAGTGCACCATATGCACAACCATATGCGGCAGCCTGCACCTTTTCTTTTTTTAAGATTTTTTTTTTATTGATTCTAGAGAGAGGGAAAGGGAAGGAGAAAGAGAGGGAGAGAAACACTGATGTGAGAGAGAAACATCAATCAGTTGCCTCTTGCACATGTCCCCAACTGGGGACTGAGCCTGCAACCCAGGCATGTGCCCTGGCTGGGAATCAAACCTGCCACCTTTCAGTTTGCAGGAGGACATCCAACCAACTAAGCCACAATAGCCAGGGCAGCCCATGCCCTTTCTTACTGTGCTTTGCTGCTTTGGCATATTCCATACAACGTTCTGTTGCTTTGAACATAAATATCCAAGTCCTTCCCAAGCTTCCTGATAAAAAGGTTTTATCATGGTGATTATTGGTTTGAGCTTTGGAGTAAAACAGAAATCTGTTCCAGTCAAAGCTCATCCTTTTACTAATTGTAACCCCTTGGAGCTTTGGTTGCTCTGACTGTGAAGTAAAGGAAGTAAGAGCAGCCGCCTCAAAAGGACGTGGAAGCGTTAAAAGAAAGAAGGCCTCATGAAAATTTAGCATACTTCACCAATACTTTGGGGCTGGTAAGAACTCATTTTCATTTTCAACTGCAACTTCCTCAGCCTAGACCTTGGTTTGCAGGAGAGCATGAAGGTTTTTATGGAAAGGATGGCAATCAGATTTGGTTCAAATCCGCCAGCAAATTAATGAAAAGGTACCAGGGATCAGGAATCAGTGTGCAGAACAAAGACACACAGCTCAGCAAGTGAGGAAAACAGTTTGGGTGACTTTGTTTGGGTCTGTTACTCTTCCTGTTCAGAAAAATGTTTTGTTTTATTTCAAGTATAAGAAAAAGTCATTTGTCATGAATTTGGTTTTGTTTCTTTTTAGTCTGTGCATATAAGGAATTCCAGGGTTGTATGAAAAGGAAAATTTTGAAAACTTCTGAAATCTAGGATATTGGCCCTGTCATTCCTCTGTGGGGCAGGGAATTGGGAATAAAGGCAGGTGGCCCAAGAGAGGGAAATCTCTTTACAACCTGGTTACAGTTCGTCCTGTTGTCTCCCTTCTGTGCTTGGCTGAGCATGTAATGATTCTCCCACACATCTGAAAAGAAAATGAGGTTCTGGCTGCATTGTTTATGAGGACCTGATGCTGTATATTTGTATTTTATTTTTATCAAAGATGCATAATGTTTTCTGGGTTTTTTTCCCTCTCTTTTCCATTCTTTAGGGAAATGAGAAAAAAAAGGATAGTTTTGAAAAGCGGGAGGCGCTGGCCAAGACCCCAGGATTGTCCTTCTGGCCTCAAAATAAAATGTGAAGGTGGCTGGAGTTTTAGGTGATGTTTAGGGGGGAAATACTGTGTTCTGGAGTCTGACATCGTAGGCCTCTGTGGCCCCCACCCCCACCTCAATAACTGCAATAACTTGATTTTAGGGAAAGGTACTTTGGAATACTTAGTCGATTCACTTATTTTTAAAGACTTCAGGGTGGTGTAATGGGTACAGCCCGGTCATCCTTCTTCTGCCGCTTCCACACATACCTCATTCCACAGGAAGGGGGACAAAGGGGGCTTCTTCAGTCACCTTCAAGAATGTGCAAGTGAATCCTTCCAAGAGAGGGAATGACCAGTCCTTTTATTAGTGTTGTGGAAAATTTTTACTGTAGACCAATGTAGAGAGAACAGCACAGTAAGCGCCCACATAACCATCACTCCGCATAACAGTGATCCATTTATAACCCATCTGTTTTGCTCTATACCCTCCATGCTCCCAAACTAGGTTGCTTTGAAGTAAATCTCAGACATGAAATCATTTCTTCCCCATAAATATGTATGAATCTTTAAAATATAAGAACTATTTTTAGGCATAACCAGAACCATTCTTACCCTTTAAAAAAATTAACAGTCTTTAATATCATTGTATATCTAGTGTGTGTTCCAGTTCCCTGACTGCCTCCTAATTGTTTACTATTTTTAGCTAGAACTGAGGTCCAAATAAAACCTATGTATTGTACAATTGATATGTTTAAGTCTATTTTAATCTAAAAGTCACTCCTTTTTTTCTTTTTCTTTGCAGTTTATTCATTGGCCAAACTTACAGGTTTTTCAAAACAGTCTCTATTTTGCCAATTTTATCTTCCTTTGACCCCTGTACATCCTATGAATTTGTAGTTAGATATAGAGACTCAGGTTCCAATTTGAGTTGTCTTAGGCAAGAATATTTTAGAGATGGTGTGTATTTCCATCAGGAGGTGCATAGTGCCTGGCTGTCTCTTTTTCTGTGTGTTACTAGCAGCTAGTACAGATTCATTAAGAAATGTAATTTGGTGATAGTCAAATTGTATGATTTCTTTATAATGTATTTAACTGGAATACTCTACAAAGATAAGCTTATCTACTACTTGGCTCAAATACAGATTACATGGGAAGGAGGATAAGTGCTTGATCTTTTCTCGATTTTCCAGTGTTCAAAGTAAAAGTTGATTCCCCAGTATCCTCCAAACAGTAGCAGTGCATTTTACTGAGCAGTGAAAATTTAAATGGATCATAATTAATTTAGGGATTTTTAATACATTTGATGATTTCAAATATTGCATGATTATTTTTATTGATGTTCAAATTGTTCCATCTTTGACTAGTGGGATTCCTCTTTTTAAAGTTTATTTTTCAATTACAGTCGACATTCAGTATTATATTGGTTTCAGGTATACAGCATAGTGGTTAGATATTTATATAACTTACGAAGTGATGGGGGATCCTTTTCAAGTTAGCTCCTGGGTCCTTCTGACACACCCTGGTGGTCTCTGATGGGCCCCTCGCTTTCTACATGGCAACACAATTCAAGCTCGCCTTGTAATTTTCTGTCCCAGATTTGGAATCAACCATTTCTCCAAGGAGCCCTGGTTCCTTTGGGTAGAAACAGGATTTAGTGATCACAACCAGAGTACTACGTGCTCATTTTACTGGCTTGGTTATTTGCCTCTATGGACAGAGCTAGAAAATAAGTTTTCTTAAAAAATAAAATATTATCATGAGTTTACTGATATGCCATTTCAAATTCAGGACTTTGGGGTTTTTCCTTAAGCTCAGCAGTATGTATTTCCTTTCTACAGTCTTAATTATTTTCTCTCACACTGATCCACACTATTTTTAAAGCTGTAAAAGGAGATTCCAAAGTCTTCTGGGAACAGAACACAATGCTGCTTCCCTCCCGCACCAGAATCTGTGGACAAAAAAGGGTTTCAACAGAAAGTAGCCTCCTCCAGGGTGATCTGATCATAAATTTCTCACTGAGGTGGACCCAGTCCGTCCTCACATCCCAGGCATGTAACTTCTCTAGTAAAAGGCTTATCTTTGCCTTTTGGAAGCCTTGTCCATTGTTTCTGTGCATCTAGGTTAAACACCTTTGAGATGCCTTTTCTCAGACACTCTCCATTTTGCTTTCTCCCACCTCCATGCGAACTTCCTTACATCTCCTCCTTAATTCCAAGTGCGTAAAAGAAACCGCAAACTGTCATTCTAGAAAACATCTTTCTTAGTCTGTTGCAATCTTGCTTCCAGGCATATCCTGTGTTTGGCTCAAATAAATTTTTATGAAAATTCTCTATAGATTTGCATGTTTTTATGGTGACATTTACTTGTTGCTCAAGGCAAAAATAATCCTTTTACTAAAGAGGTTATGGGCCTGCGGTGTGACTTACCTGCCAGGTCCCGCCCAGTTAGGAGTTATGATCAGATCACCCTGTGAGGTTACCATATTTTAATGTGTATAATACACACTTTTTTGCCCAAATTTTTGAGGGAAAAATAAGGATGTGCATTATACATGGGTAATACTAATGATGTGTAAGTATCGTAAATTTTTACCGGTACATAACATTTCTTGTAACTTGTATCTGTCCCTGTGTTTTGTAATTATTTGTTACATAAAATTTATTGTACCATAATATGTTAAAAATAAATGCTTGAATTTCTTTATAATACAAAACATAAGTATCTAAATATAAATAAATAAATACTTGAATTAAAAGATTAAAATGAAAGATTTTTTCCTGAAAGTTTGGGCCAAAAATGTAGGTGCACATTATACATCACAAAACATGGTACTTCCCCTGGATCCCACAAATCACTGATGTGGGCAGGGATTTTAAAAAACTTAAATTTTTTAAATTGGCATTAAAATGACTGTGTTAGGGAGCTCCACTCTAGGTTTTCTTTCAGAGAAGTAAACTGTCAGGAATTTTTAGCCTTATATCTATCTTCTGGTTTTCTCAAAGGATTGGTTGGAAAACCACTCTCATTCTTTCAACCAGTTTCCAGGAATAGGTAGGTTAGCCTTCGAGGGACCAGCTGGCTTCCAGAGAAGCAAGACTGAGTGGCCAGACTTGGCATTTGCAGGGGTTCGGGGTGTGACTGAAGGCCACTGCTCTCCTTACCTCAGGAGCCATCCGTGGAGTTATGAGGGTCTGAAACCATTTCTGGATGTTGTAAGTTATTAATCTGAGGTTTGAGGACAGATACTGGGATCCTGCTTGGGACACATATGCAGGAGAGCACATTAGAAGAGTTAAGGAAAAGAATGTTCCCAGCTCTAATAAGCCCAGAACAACTTGGGTTTACGGTTTCTAAGAGGGCTTATCATCTTGTTGACTTTTGAGAAGTATGAAGGTATCTATTCCATACAAAATTATCTGGGTGCCACTTTATCGTGGGGGAGAACCTAAGAAACAGAAATCGCCCAAGGTTTTATTTTAACTACAGCAGCTTCTTATGAGGCGTGGTGGGTCTCCCCTATCAGTGAGTCAGAGCATTACAGAATGGCAGAGTTGGAAAGTCCCTGAGTTGTCTAATCAAAGTTTCCAAAGTCCTTGAGGATAAGGACATAGAGCCTTTGTTTTAAAACAAACAAATGAGCAAACAAGTATATAAGCAAGCAAGCAAACAAACAAAAACAACCTAGATCCATTTAGTCATAACTTCAATGGAGTGTTTAGTAACTTTAATATTTAACCACTACCCCCAATGATTCTTATCTTTGAGGAAGTTTTGGAAACACTGTAATCAATGCTCTCATTTTTTAGATTTGGAGATTGAGGTGTGTGTAGGGAAAATGATCTGTCCAAATTCCCCAGCTGGAGGAGAACAGTTAATATTCCTGAATGACACATACCACACAGTTACTACCTAGGAACCCACGTGCATACGGATAACCATAGGGTTTCTTTAACATGTTGGCTATGTAGTTGCCCAATGGGTTCATAGACAAAGAAGACAAAGAAGTAGTATGGATCTGTTGTGAATAATTCTATGGTAAGGAAGGACTTTTTAATTTATTGTACTTTTGTTTAACTTTATAACCTCAGGAAGGTTTTTTTTTTTTATCATAGCAAAACATGTTTTCAGAACTTAGCTTTATTGGGAAACACAAGACTTTGAAATGCAAACACACCTCGCACAAAGAGTCCTTGTTTAAAGAAAAACTGACATTTAAAGATGAAAGCACAATACGAAGATTATTTCCCTTATTTTGGACATTGGCCAGAAGTTTATTCACCTCTGTATATTCTTTATATTAGATTGGTGTGTCATGAAGAATATTGTTCTGGGGATGTTGATATTAATAGATGTGCTGCCAACAAAGAACTTTCCTGATCAAAGTTTGAGAAATGCTGCATTAAGCTACCCTCTCTTGGAAATACAGGAAGCACTTTAGCCTACTGCTGCTGGGCCCGAAGGCAGAGTAAGAAAGAGACTACCTAGACCATGGCACAGCAGGACTCCGTTCTGTGGAAGGAGGCTGGCTTTTGAAGGCTGACGCCCCCTCCCCAGTTCTAGGGATGGAAAGGACAACAAGCCCAGCTCCTCTTCCATCCCTGTTTTGAGTCCCGAACTTCAGGCACACCTCTGTGAACAATGAGGGATGCACCAAGGAGCTCTGTCTTCTCACTCTTCCGGATGAAAAAGGGGTCCTATGGAAAGTAACCTCACACGGTGATCTGAATCATATATTTCTAACTGAGCAGGTGATTATGGGTAGTCATATAACTTTTTCATAAAAGATTTATCTTTCCTTTAACAAGTTCTGTCCATTGTTTCTGTGTACCTAGGTTAACATATCCTCGAAATAAATTTAACCTTAAGAGAGCGCATAATTTTGTTACATATTTTGCTGTGTATAATACACACTTTTTTGCCCAAATTGTTGAGGGAAAAATAAGGATGTGCATTATACATGGGTATAATTATTAGATACCATGAGGATAATAATGGATATAATAATCCCATGTATAATGAGCACAAAATTGTGGGTGCGCATTATACACGGCAAAATACAGTAATTGCGCTATAATCTGATCCCTGCCTTGGTTTCTCCCATCTTCATGTAATCTCCCTTACATTGCCTCCTTAATTTCAAGTGCATAAAAGAAACTGCAAGACTGTCACTCTCTGGAGCATTTGAGATCGTGCTACTGGGCAATTGTCTTCAGCTTTTGTTCCAATAAACTCTTAAAAATTCTCCACAGGTTTTGATATTTCTTACATTGACACTCATAACCTTATTTTGCAATCACTACTTTTTTGTGGGTTCTGCAAAGATGTTCTGCTACTAAAATCTACTACCTCTGTGTTCTTCCCAATTTTCAGGAAAATACATTAAGTCAATTGTTGGAGTTTCAAAGTTTTTTAATTTTATTTTTTCCATCATTCCTTCTTAAAGTTTGAAACTTCTACTCCTTGTGTATATTTGAGAATAGTATAAAGTGATGCATGATTTTGCACACAGTGGTGTCAGAGGTTATTTCCATTTGAAGAGATCATGGTAGTTAATGGTGATGCACCAACCCTGTGGTGCTTAACCCCATTGGGACCCATGGATTAAATATGCTGTTACTTGACTTTCTTGGGGGCCAACAACAGAAGTGGTCACTTAGACGGTGGTCATGCAGCATCGCACCAGCTGTCACGAAGACACTGCTCAGCAGGTCATCCCATACTCGTCCTATGAGAAACCACTCTGTAAATTTAGCTGAGAGTTCAATGTCAGGAACAAGTGTGTCTTTTGAAGGACTGAAAAGTGTCTGGAAATTGTAGATATTTACTATACTTTATTGGTGAATAAATGTGAAAGAGTGTGCCAAATTTAGGTGAGGGAAGGGAAAACATGGCTTGATTTTTAAAATCAGATATAATATGACACATGTTTTTCATTTTGCCTTGGTTGCTGGGAAGCTTAGATATAAATGAATGCTTGAAACAATAACTATTTTACCCTATATTCCAGTCTCAACTATTGGCTTCCTTTCTGGAGGTTTTATTACTTTTATCCTTCTCTTGTACACACTTTTAAAATTATTTATTTATTTATTCATTCATTCATTCATTCATTCATTCATTTATTTATTTATTTTAGAGAGAGGGGAAGGGAGGGAGAGATACATCGACATGAGAGAGAAACATCAATGGGTTGTTTCTCACATGTGCTGCAATGGGGGACCGGACCTGCAACCAGGCATGTGCCCTGACTGGGAATCGAACCAGTGACCTTTCTTTTTGTTCATGGGCTGATACTCAACCAGCTGAGCTACGCTGGCCAGGGCTGTACATGTTTTTTTTGTTAATAGCTCCAGACTATCTTAAGAGATAGAATAGGGTGATATAAGTGTTCTGAAATCGGACATACTTCAGAGTGGTGAGTTTAAATGGGCTGACTCTTGGGCAAGTCACTTACCTGCTGTGTGTTTCTCATGTGTTATGGGGAGTGTTGAGAGGGTTAAATACGGCAATGCTTAGAAAGTGCCTAGCAGAGGGCTTGGGACATAGTGAGCACCTGATGTGCTAAGTGTATGTAATAACTGTACATAACAGCACTAAAAACCAGGCAGTACAATGCAAATGATAAACACTGTAAATAAACACTTCGTGTGTCTATTTCGATAAAACCATTTCATTATTTTAGAACTACTCCTAATAAAACAGATAATATTTAAATAATGCTAGGTACTTTTTGAGTGCTTTATACATTAACTTACGCAAACATGTGTTTCTGATGATTATTGATAAAAATGTGGCCTTTACAACCCTCTGAGATGTGACTGCCATTTTTGCTGCTTTGAACAGTTGAGACAATTGAAGGACAGACAAGTCACTGTATTCTCCCAAAGTGCACGATAGAGTTGGGATTCACCCTCAAGCACTCCAACTCTGAGTGGTTTAAATGCTTTTAGCCAGTATCTATTGAGCACTTGCTATGCACCGAGCTTTGCAATAAAGGCATCATTATCTGCAGCATTTCATTTAGTCCTTCCAAACACCACAAGAGGTAGACCCATTGCAAATTTCCATTTGAAAAAAAAAATTGGTTCTAATACAATGATAAAAAATGAAACCATCTGCAAATGAAAAATATGGTCAAGATTTATACATTACAGGCATGCCTTGTTTTATTGAGCTTTGCTTTATTGAACTTTTTTTTTTTTTTACAAATTGAAGGCAGATCTTCCACCAGCAAAAAGATGACAACTCACTTTATTGAGATACTCGCTTTACAGCGGTGGTCTGAAACTGAACCCGCAGTATCGCCGAGGTGTGCCCGTATTTCCTCTCTGACCATGGAAACTTTTATCAGTAGAATTCATGGTTGAAGGACAAAACACTTTCTGTGCAAAGGGACCAAAGTAATGAACAGAGCCACAAAAACCCTAATACATATTCATCTGACTGAAATTAAGCCTACAAAGTCTAGCTCAGCGGACTGTCCATGGTATTTTCCACCCTCAGTTACTAGCAGCCGGGATACCTGCTGTGTCTCACAGCCCAGTTGTAGCAAAAACATGGCAGCTGCAACAAGGCATGGAATGATTTGCCCTTCAAGTTCACTCAGTGTGGAATTTTGGGCAGTGTGGAATAATGTACAAATATGTGAGTGAGGCCTAGAATTTCTCTTAAAGGCGAATTTGCATCCACGGAGGGAAGGCAACACCAGGGGAGTACCATCGTCCATATCTGTGGGTTGGCGAGTGAAGCACTTGTCAACACTGATATCTGTCTCCTGAAGGCGAGAACAGTTGCAAGAAAGAGAACCAGAAAAGGTTCATTCTATTCGGGGGCCACTCTTTAGGTTTAAGATGCTCTGACAACAATCCAGCTGATTCTAGCGCTCAGGACAAACCATTTTGCTAGTATCTACACATCACCAACAAAGAAGAATTAATTTCTTTTAAGTATAGTCCACTTGAAAATTTTCTGAGACCACCTCAGGCTTTGAGTTGCTCCTCAAAGACATGAATGATGAAGGCCTTAACAAAGCAGCTCAGGTTGCCGGTAGGCATTTCATGGCATCACGACTGTGGCTATTCGGGTTTTTCAGGAAGCAGACTCCGAGGCAGAATGTAGAGTGTGGTCAGGTATTGAGAATGTCCCAGGGATCAATACCCGTAGAAGGATAGGAAGGGCACAAAAGTGGACAGAAAGAGATGGCAAGTCCTGTCACAGGCTCAACAGTCTCAAGTGACACTCACTGGGAACTCCAGGGCTGAACTGGACTGTCGGAGTTGCCCAGCATTAGGCCAAAATGCCCAGGTCACATTACATGAGATGCAGGCTGCCCCTGGACGGACCTTGGAGGAGACATCCCTCCTCACCTAGGGCAACCCCTGAAGCTTGCCCAGACCACCTCCACCAGCTGGGGCACAGCGCCCCGCCTGGGAGGGGATCCATGTCCCTCAGACACTTACAGGAACATTTTCCCTCAGTGAAGCAATTCTTGTTAAGCCTCTGTAAAGGGAACACTGTAACAGGAGCAGAGAAAAGTTCTATTATCTATTGTCATCAAATCCCTTCAACTCAGCGGTGCTTTTCCAAGACCCAGGAGTTGAGAATCTGTTTCGGAATCTCTTGCTGGGTTAGTAGGGAAATTACCAATAGGTATATTATAAATGGAATGAGGGCAAATTGTGCTCTATAAATCAAACAGAGAGAGGGGAGGAAAGTTGTTACACTCTGTGAGGAACAATTTGAATACATTATTTAATTATATCGATACATTTTACTTTTCAGAACTGGGAGAAAATTAACCAAGCTATATTCGTAGGTTGATAGTAGTATAAATGACAGATAAGACCAATACAATGCTTAAGAAAGTAGATTTTAAGACTTTAAAATTTTTTGTTGTATGGAGATTTTCCAACATATACAAAAATAGGGAGAATAATATAACAAACTCCCACGGGCCCACCATTCTGATTCCATAATTATCAATCTGTACTCTCACCCACCCTCCTCCCCCCATTATATTATTTTAGAGCAAATCCCAGACATTATTGTATTTATCAAATTTCATTTATAAATATTTGAGATGTGTGTCTAAAATATAGAGTCAAGCCCTGGCTGGTGTGGCTCAGCAGATTGAGTGCCAGCCTGTGAACCAAAGGGTCAGTGGTTCAATTCCCAGTCAGGGCACATACCTGGGTTGCAGGTTAGGTTCCCAGAAGGGGGCATGTGAGAGGCAACCACACATTGACGTTTCTCTCCCTCTCTTTCTCCCTTCCTTCCCCTTTCTCTAACAATAAATAAATAAAATCTTTTAAAAAATAAAATATAGAGCCAAGAACACACAATATCATTAATGCATATAAAAATGAGAAATTAACTCATTTTTATATTTAAATATTTTTTAAAATTTTAAAATATTTTATTGATTATGCTATTTATTACAGCTGTCCCATTGCCCCCCTCCGCCCCCTCCATCCCCCTCCATCCTGCATACCCTCCCCCACCCACATCCCCCCCAGTTCATGTCCATGTGTCATAAGTTCTTTAGCTTCTACATTTCCCATGCTATTCTTGCCCTCCCCCTGTCTATTTCCTACCTACCATCTATGCTACTTATTCTCCATAACTTTTCTCCCCCTCTCCTCCTCCCACTCCCCTGTTGCTAA
>CM052542.1:40502697-40540725 GCA_028533065.1 Trachops cirrhosus | reverse complement strand
TTTGAATTCTTATTTCTTTATTCTTTTCTGTGTGGTTGTTTCTTTCTTCCTTCTGGTCCACTCCATTGATGTGAGACCCATCTCTCTTTCCATCACTATTGGTTCCCTGTGTATTTTTCTTCATTTCACTTATTGTAGCCTTCATTTATTAATCTAATTTATGACCAAAATCAACCAATTCTGTGAGCTTCCTGATCAGCAGTGTTTTGAATTGTGCATCTGATAGGTTGGCTATCTCTCAGTCGCTTAAAAGAATGAGTTCTGGGGCTTTCAATTGTTCTTCTCTTTGAGCCATCTCTCTCTCTCTCTCTTTTTTTTTTTTTTTTTTGGTCTGGTAACACCTGTTACATATGAGAGGCAGAGCCCTAGGTGTTCACAAGCTCGGGGCAATCCAGTCACTGGGTTGTGATGCTATATGTGGGGGTGGGGTCCGAGAAGGAACCGTGGTGCTCGCTCTACTCTCGTGGGACTTCAGTCCCTTCTGCACTTCCCCCAAGCAAACTGGGCCTTTCTGGTGCTGATTCCCGTGTGGGTGGGCTTGTGCACCCCGTGGGTCTTTCCAATGACCTCTCTTGTGAGGCTGGGAGTCTCTCCCTGCACCTCAACCCCCACAGGTGTTTTCAATCAGTGCCCCGAGGCTCTATTTCCCAGTGCTGGGACCTGGGTTGGGCACAGTGCCTTGCTTCACAATTGCCACCGCTAGGTCTGCTGGTTGCCACCCTGCTTCCGGGTTTGCCAGCCACTGCTTGCGCGCCCAGGGTCTGCCCTCTGCGGTCTTATGTGCCCAGTCCCAACTCTCTTTGTGCCGAGCAACCCCTCTCTGCCTGGCTGCCCAACTCTGCCCCTCCTACGGGTCTGGATGAACGTGTCTATTTTAACTCCTTGGTTGTCCGACTTCCATACACTTCAATTTTCTGTCAGTTCTGGTTGTTATTTTGTTTCTATATTGTTGTTGTCCCTATCTTGGTTGTGCGAGGAGGCACAGTGTGTCGACCTATGCCTCCATCTTGGCCGGAAGTCCTATATTTAAATATTTTAATTTTAAGAAAATTAACTTTTTAATTTTATCAAATATCCATTCAGTAATCACTATGAGTTCCTCTCTAGACCTAAAAGATTTTTGATAATTTGTTAGAACAAGTACCCAAATGGTACACATTAAAATTGATTATGTATCTTGAGTTTCCTTTAATTTATGGGTTCTTTTTCATCTCTTCTTTAGCTCCTTGCTATTTATTTGTTAAAGAAACTAGTTTTTCTTATAGAATGGCCCAAGGCCTGGAGTTTGCTGACTGCATTCCCATCTTGCCCTTTACCATGGTCCTTCTCCTTTTTGTCTGTCACTGATGAAGAGCCTGATTGGAATCAGTTTGATTTTTTTTGTGGCAAGACTGCATTATAGATGGTGATTTCTACTTCCATTGTTAGTTTATAATATCTAGCTGGTTCCTTTTCATGTTAGTAGCTTTTGATAATCATTTCTATAAAGAGGAATTTATCAGTGGTTGCAAAGTAGTGATTTTCTGATTCTATCATTCCTTCTGGTAGTAGCTGAAATACTTCTATAAAGAGAAACTTCTCCTCATCAACAGTTTGTACAATTAATGCATATTTGAATATTTAAGTACATTTCTTTTAGAAATGGTAGGATAAAATTCTGATTCTTTAATTTACCATTTTGCAAAATAATTGGATGGTTTTCTGGTGTCCTCCAAAGTAATTGGGCAGTTTTAGATAATCGTGTTTTAAAGTCATTTTGGAATAGTTTTTAAATGGTTATGCCCTCAACTCTACACAGTTGGGTATAAGTGTATCATTTGGTTTTATTTTCTTTCAATTTAGCAAAGTGGAGAAAAGTGTGTAGAGGATGCCACTATTGACCTAAGAAAGACATTTGCAGATACATAAACTGGAAGGATAAATCATAAGAAAAGATGTTACTTAGGGGTGAAGGATGAAATAGCATGGAAGGGAAAAAAGACAAAGGCTATATTTTTACATATTTGACTTTGGATCCGTGTTCAAATTTTACATAATTATATAACATATTTTAAAAACATAATTAAATTAAATGAAAAGCAATCCCTAAATCTCAAAAGAACATTTGAAGGCTGATTCAGCCACTTTAGAACTGGGAAGCCCTCAGTAAGTCACCTAATAAGCCTCAATGGACTTATCTCTAAAATTGGAATGATTACAATGACTTCCTCCCTGGGTTAATGTGAAAATTAACTAATGCACATAAAATATATTTAGTGCAGTGCCTGGCATGACATAGCAGGTGTCCAAAGTACAGAGGTGGGCAAAAATGGGTTTACAGTTGTTTGTATGGAAAAAGACATGTACATTATGATTATTACAATAGCTCTATTAACTCAAAAGAAAGTCACTCATAACTGTAAACCTACTTTTGCTTATCAGTGTATATATCCTATCGCTTGTAACCCTAAAACTCAAAACAGAATACTTCAGAAACAAGTATGCATTTTATTCAAAGATTTTCCCTGAGATCCTTCTTAACACTGAGATCCTCCAAGATATTTTAAAAGTCTTGTATAGCCTCAAGGAGGAGACTGGTGGTCTCCTCCAGCCAAGCACTGAGAATCAGCTGAGAGCTGTATTCATTG
The DNA here is from genome assembly GCA_028533065.1 of Trachops cirrhosus. Classification (NCBI taxonomy): domain Eukaryota; kingdom Metazoa; phylum Chordata; class Mammalia; order Chiroptera; family Phyllostomidae; genus Trachops; species Trachops cirrhosus. Next base: position 40,538,098 of record CM052542.1, on the reverse strand, counting down.
CACTTTACTCCAATGAGGAAGGGCCGCATTCACTGCAGGCAAAGGAGCTTCCTGCCTTCTTGAGCAGAAAGAAGTCTCTAGAACTGCACACACAGAAGAGTGGGGCTTTCATTGGTGAGGAAAGTGAGATTGACTGGGCCCAGTGCTTGAGTCTGAGCCACATGAAAATGTCCTGCTAAAACCAGATTAAATGGGCTTTTAGGCCCAATGCATTAATTTTTTTTACCTAGATCTTAAAATTGCTGTCAGCTGAAAAACCACCAACACAAGGGAAGTGGTATGGGGGAGACAAGTTGCAATGAAAAGAGTCAAGAGCAGTTAAAATATTGTGCATTTTGCAAATGTGTAGAAAACATGAACATACACACACATTGGTAAGGAGTCTCCCAGGGCCTCCGAAGGACAGCAAATGAGAGAGACCTTGTAGCTTGAACTTCATCAGCTTTGTAATAAATCTGCCTCTGCTTATCAGGAAAGCTCAGTTTTCAAAAGGATTTTCTGAGAAATCCTTTTATAGAACAGAGCCTCATTTCTCAGTTTATTCACCTGTGGGCTGAGGTATTTCCGTGCAGTTTTCTAAAAATACAGAGACACTTGCATGTAAGAGCTGAAAACTATGCGTGGTCGCTGATGGGGAGAAGAGAAGTGGGAGGAGCATCAGCTGCTTAAAGAATGGCTCTGAAGGTTTAACAGCCACTGCTAGGGCCCAGGTCTGAGCAGGGAGGCAGCACTCCAGGGAGGAGATGCAGCCCAGACACTGGTTGAGGAACCACTAGTGACCACAGCAATTAGTAAGGTCAGCAATAGTAGAAGGAAAGGTTCCTGAACAACTTCTTCCCAGCCACCACATTACACATCTTTATCCCCTGGTCCCTTACCAAGGAGTTATAATTATACTGGATGGGTTGAGCTGGTGAATTTTGGATATGTTCCCATTATGGCCCTACTGATACCCCCTCTGTGATCATGCCTGAGGCCCTTAGAGAGGGAAGCACCTGGGTCTATTTCTATTTATCGCTAGATCCTTAATATCCCCTGGGAGTGTGAAGACTCCTCATTCCAAAGACTGCACAAGCCAAGAGTATTACTGCAAATTACTCATCTCAGACCTGGGCCCAGACTTCTGTTTTGCATTTTTATAAATGACTAAAAGGTTAGCTTAGTTTGCATCTGTTAAAATCATAGCAATTTAAATTTCACCTGAGGTTAAAAGTAGCTGCTTTCAAAACTCCTGATTTCAGAATATCAGGAAGTGACAAATGAATTAATTGGAATTATGATTAAAATTAATGAAGCTTTCAGAACTGCCCCTGTGAGCTTTAGAACAAAATCCTTTTTGTTCAAATTTCAAAAAAGTCATCCAGAAAACGGCTCAAAGTTCCTTAGATGCGTATCTCTGTAATGAACAGGAGGTTTGCAAATGTGCCCCGCTTCTGCAGCAGACTTCTTTTGCTTTTCAAGATGGAAAGTTGCTCAGCTTATAAAACCAAGAAACCAACAAACAGAAAACCAACCACCACCATTTCCCTCTATAATTCCTCTCCCTTCCACAGAAACACACAGTGAAGGAATGAGTCTGTTGGGTGGACTCTTAATGGCTTCCTGTGGCTGGAGCTCTATTGTGAGACAGAAAGGGCACTCAGAAAGACAAAGTGAGATTGCATCTGTGTTTTCATAAGGAAGTAATGCAACGCAGTCTGCACATGAGTGAGACTTTGTGAAATATACAGACGTGTTGTCGTGGGAATGAATCACTTCATAACTACATTTGTATAATTATTTGTCCCATGCTTGTTTTTCCTCCTAGAGTGTAAACTGCACATAGACAAAGCTAAAATTTTTTAGTTCACCTCTATGTCTTTAGAATGCTAGCACAAAATAGATGCCAAAAATATAAATTGAATAAACACTATTAAGGTCCCAAAGAATGATTTTTAAAAACCTTATCTAAGGCTCACCTTTTTAAAAATTGATAATTTTAGGAAAGAATATTCATTAGTTTTTGATGACTTTCATTTTGCAATAATTTCAAACTTATAGAAATGTTTCAAAAGTTACATAAAGAACCCTTGAGTACTCTTCATCCAAATTCCCTAATTTTAACATTTGCCACACTTGCTTTTACATAAATAGGGGTGGGCAAAAGGGGTTTTACAATTGTAAGTATGCAAAACACAGTGTTTATACTTATATTACTATTCATTAACTATTGTATTGTTTATTTGTATTGTAACTGTAAACCTCCTTTGCTCACCCACGTGTATTTGAGAGTAAGTTGCAGATTTGCTGCCCTTTTGCCCCTAAATACTTCAGTGCATAACTGCTAAGAATAAGGACATTCTCTTACATAACTACCATGCAATTGTCAAAATCAGGAGATTAACATTGACAATATTATTACCTACCCTATAGACATTATTGAACACTTGCTCATTATCCTAATAATATCCTATATAATAGAAAAATAACTTTTAGCAATGCAGTCCAGGATTACGCATTGCATTATCATATCTCTTTAATTGCCTTCATTCTGGAACAGTTCCTCAGTCTTACTTAGTCTTTCATGATGCTGACATTTTTGAAGAGTATAGACTAATTTTCTATGGTGTTTTTCAGTTTAGGTTCATCTGTTGTCCCTTCATGATTCAATTCAGATTTTACACCTTTGGTAAGATCACGAGATAAGTGAAACTGTGTCTTTTGCAAGGCATCATATCAAAAGACATACTAAGAACCCTGAAACACCAATCCAAAGGAACTTATGCACCCCAATGTTCATAGCCACACAATTTACAATAGTCAACTACTGGAAGCAACCTAAGTGCCCATCAGTAAATGAAGGATAAAAAAACTATGGTACATTTACACGATGGAATACTACACAGCAGAAAGAAAGAAGGAGCTCCTACCCTTTGTGACAGCATGGATGGAACTGGAGAGCATTATGCTAAGTGAAGTAATCCAGGTGGTGAAAGACAAATACCATATGATCGCACCCATTAGTGGAACCTAATCAACAAAACAAACAAGCAAGCAAACTATAACCAGAGACATGGAAATTAAGAACAAATGGACAGTAACCAGAGGGAAGGGGGAAGGAGATAATGGGAAAAAAAGGGGAAGGGTTTTCAGGAACATCAATAAAGGACACATGGACAAAACCAAGCAGGGGTGGGATGAGGGGTGGGAGGTGGGGAGGGCTGGGGTGGGGGGCAGTGGTGGAGGGAAGATGGAGACAACTGTACTTGAACAACAATAAAAAAGTATAAATGTGACTCAGATATAAAAATGAATGAACATGTCTGTGAGTGTGTATATGTATGAATGCACAAACATATGTACGTGTATTTCTAATCTATCTTTACTAAAGCACATAGAAGAAATAAAATTCATATAGAAATAAAAAAAGAGGCACAGATGTCAGCATGTTCCATTACTGGTGATGCTCACTTTTATCCCTTGAACAAGAATGGTGTTTGCCAGCCTTTTGCGTTGTGCGGTTGCTGTTTTCCCCTTTGCCCCCCGAAGTTCCCCTTCGGAGTTCATAAATGTTCATGGGGAGATACTTTGAAGCCATGCGAATACCCAGTTCCTTATCAAATTTTCACCTGCTAGCCTTAGTATCCATTGATCATTCTCGCTTGAATTAATTATTACTATGGTACTTGTCAAATAATAATTATCTAACTCCATCATTCATTCTACACTTTTGCTTGGCATTCTTCTAATACAAAACTATTCCCTTTTTCTTGTATTTATTTATATTAGCATGAACTTGAATTACTGTTTTAGTCATTGGGATCATAATCTGTTAATATCATTATTTATTTGATGTGCATATTTTTCCAAATTAAGTTGGTTCCCATGTTCTTTTCATATGCTCCATTATTTTTCTGCATTACCTTTCCCTATAAGATAACAAGATATTCCAGGGTCAACCTGGACCTTCTCAGCCCAGACCTGAAATCAGTTATTCTCTCAGAATCCCTGGTTCCTTTAAGTGGACAATGGTGCCAAATTGACTTTTAAAATAAAACAAAAACAAAACAGAGAACACACAACTACTCAATAAATGTAATAAATATTTAAAACATACTCTGAGTTATGCAATTGCCAGTTAAACAAAATAGACACAAAGTTAGATTCATTAAGACTGTGTAGTAGGGGTTTAGATATATAAATATATAAATAAAACAGAATAGAATAGCCCAGGGTGTGTAGCTCAGTTGGTTAGAGTGTTGTCTTGATGAGCTGAGGCTGTGGGTTTGATTCCCTGTCAGGGCACATACAAGAATCAACCAATGAGTTCTTAAATAAATGAAACAACAAATCAATGTTTCTCTCTCTCTCCCTTCCTTTCTCTCTCTAAAGTCAATAAATAAATTTTAAAAAAACAGATTAGAGCTACTGTAAATAGATCATGATGTATCAGATCTCAGAATATGATCAAAGAATCACTACAATGAACTATTCAATTAATGGTGTCCATCCTTTTTTAAATATTAAAAGGAGTTCCTTCTCGTTCAAAAAAAATAAGCTCTTCATAAATTAAAGTCTTACTTATAAAAACAAAACAAACTTATTAGAAGAAAGTTTAGAAAAATGGCTTTTGAACACAGAGGTAGTGCAAGATTTCCTAAATAAGCACAGAGTACGTCCAGGATCGTAGCTGTCGTGGCTTTTCGCGCTCTCCACGTTGCGCGCTGGTCCCCGCACCGCTCCTACATTCTCCACTCAGGGCCACCTCCTCTGACACTGACATTTGTACATACCTGTGCTTTTGATTTTTTGTATATCAGCTTGATTTTGACATTTATTTGACTTGATATTTGTTTATATTTCAATATCTGTGGTATGTCTTCTTCTATCCCTTTATGTTTAATCATTTTCTGTCATTTTGTTGAATCATGATTCCTGCGAGCAAGTTATAAATGGCTTTTTGTTTTTAAAAATCCAACCTTGAATTTTGTCTCTTGATGAGTTTGTTTAATCCATTTATACATATTATCATTCTTTCTGTATTTGGACTTATTTATTTCTAACATTCCTTTTTTTTGTTTTTGTTAACCATACTTTTCCCTTTACTTTTGAAAAAAATTTTCTTAACTTCTTGAATTGGTCGTTTGTGTCTTTCTAGGAATGTGGCCAACTCACCTTTGCTTAATTTGCTTTGTTTAATTTACTGATATAAAGTTATTAATAATATTTTACCATAATCCTTTTAATTTCTCTAAGATCTAAATTTTAGTAAAGTGTATTTCTTTACTTTTTTCTTGATCAATATATCCAAAGGTATTAATCCTAGCAAAAAATTGACTCTTGGTTTCATTCATTTTTCCTATTATTTTTCTGCTCTTTATTTTACTAATTTATTCTGATTCTTATTATTTCCTTCTTTCTACAGACTTTGGGTTGATTGGCTTTGATTTTTTCCTTTGTAATAAGCATTAAAGAGCTAAATTTCCCTCCAAACCCTACTTTACCAGCATGACAATCATTAAGGTAGATTATGGTTTCATTTTCATTTGGATCAAGGTATTTAAAATTTCTCCCTTGTAGGGTGGGAGGTGGGGATGGCTGGGGTGTGGGGCAGTGGTGGGAGGAAGATGAAGACAACTGTACTTGAACAACAATAGAAAAAATTTTTTTTCTCCCTTGTGATTTCTTTTTTTGACCTGGGGTTATTTGGAAATGTCTTGTTTAATTTCCTAATATTTGGGAATTTTCTAGGTTTCTTTCTGTTGTTGATTTCATATATATTCATCAGAAAGCACACTTTGTAAGATTTAGATTCTTTCAAATTTACTGAGACTTATTTTATGGCCTGGACATAGACTATGGTGGAAAATGTTCCATGTGCACTTAAAAAAAATGTGTATTCTGTGGTTGTTAGGCAGAGTCTTCTATATATGTGCTAGCCCAAGTTTAACAATCTCAAATTTATGTCTGGTCCACGGCTCACTCCAACTGGGACAGCAACCTTAGGCTAACAAAGCTGTGGGCTTTCTCCTTCTGCTCCCCCACAAGGCCTGCTACTATTAGCTGGCAAAGTCAGGGGATTTTGTCCCCCACTCCACCCTCGGGAGAGTCCCCAAACACTTGCCCAGACCCATGCAGCTTTGGCGGCAAAGCCGCTGGCCTTCCCTGCTGGCCCAGGTTGGAAAAGCTGCCGCTTTTGCCTAATGAGCTGGAGTGGGCCCGCAGACAGGGTGGTGGCAGCCCCAGGTAAGAAAGCCAAGTACTCTTGCTACTATTACCCAAAGCTTTAACTGTTTTCCACAAATCAATGTTTCTCAATTTGTTGTCTACTTTTTATTTTATTTCTGGTGCCCTGAAATTGTCATTTTTGACAATTTTATCCAATTTCATATTTACTTTTTTTTTTTGCAAAGGGAAATTGTCAATCTTTTTACACTATCATTATGTAAAATCTCTGCTGAATTGACGATATTTTCCCACCTTTTTAAATCTGGTTTTAAAGTTATAGATTCTATTTTCTATCCTTTCATTATTGACCTTATATTATACACAATGTTTAACATTTATATATAACTATATTTTTTACAAACTCTAGTTATTCTATTTCTATTTGTATCCTCCTTGAACAAAATAAAGATCTTAGCTTGTATTAGCTGTTTGTCTTTATTGTCGTCTTGAATTTTAGTTCTATATCTTTAAAACAAAACTTTATTTTTAAATTTATTTTTATTTTTATTTATTGTATTTATTTTTTGGGGGTAGAGAATAACATTTTTATTCACTCTCCAAGAAAGGAGAGGGGCATAGTGTGGAAAGATACACCAGCAATGGTGGGGGGGCTTTGGACCTTTACTGGATTATAATTGGATTAAAAAGGGTGGAGGGGTTGCTGTTATGTGGCCTCTGGGCTGTTCCAGCGTCGCAACAGAGGCTGCAGTTTGTTCCAATGTTATCTTCTGCCTGTGGCGGTAGGGAGCGGTTAGTTCTGTTCTAGCTCCCAGCAATTTGCAGTCTTGGGGACAAGCTCAGAAGAGTGAAAGGGCAGTCATGTTTAACAAGGTCACAGGCCTGCTCAGCAAATAGTGCCACAACAGCAAATTAGCTCTGGCTTTACCCTTTCAGTGAGATGTGGGAGGGATGCAGGGCTCTGTGCACTCTGCGTGAAGCCAGGACATACCACTCTTCCAGCACACTGATGTGCTCGCCAACCACGAAGCTCTTGGTGTCCAATGTTTGTTTGTTTTTTTAAGATTTTATTTATTGATTTTTAGAGGGGAAGGGAGGGAGAAAGAGAAGGAGAGAGACATTGGTGTGAGGGAGATACATCAATTGGTTGCTTCTTGCATGCCCCCAACTGGGGACCTGGCCCACAACTCACGCATGTGTCCTCACTGGGAATCGAACCAGGGGCCCTCTGGTCTGAAGGCTGGCACTCAATCCACTGAGCCACACCAGTCAGGGCTGGTGTCCAGGGTTTTTATTGAGGTTTTATTATATATGCATGATTGATTGTATCATTGGCTGTATGACTGAACTCAATCTCTAGTCCCCCTACCTTTCCCAGAGGTAAGACTGGCCAGAAGCTTCAACCCTCTAATTATGGAGCTGAACTTTCTGGTGATCAGTCTCATCCTAGGGTTTCACCATGGGTCACCTCATTTGCATAAAAAGATATCACTTGGAAAATTCCAAGACCTTCAGGAGCTCCATGCTAGGAATCCTGTTTCAGACTGACTTATTTTGCTTAGCATAATATTCTTGAGGTCCATTCATGTTGTTGCAAATGGCAGTATTTCACCTTTTCTTATGGCTGAGTAGTATTCCATTGGTCACTCCCTCTGAGCTCCAGCGCCAAGGTAGCAGCTTGAAAGGCACCAGTGGTGTGTATACAGGAAGAAACTGAAGTGTCTGGCATCCCGGCGAGCAGAGGCCATTGTCCTTTTGCTAAACCCTCCCTCCACAGAACTGGCAAGCTAGTGCCATATCGGAGACTCCATACACCTAGCTCTTTTTTATTCTTTTTAAAGGTTTTATTTATTTATTTTTAGAGAGAGGGGAGGTAGAAAGGGAGAGAGAAAGAGGGGGAGAGAAACATCAGTGTGTGGTTGCCTTTAGCATGCTCCCCACTGGGGACCTGGCCTGCAACCCAGGCAAGTGTCCTGATTGGGAAGCAAACTGGACTACCCTTTGGTTCGCAGGCCAGCACTCAATGCACTGAGCCACACCAGCCAGGGCAAAACTTTTATTTTTTAAAAAGTTAATAATTATGTAGATTTACTAGGGTCTTTTACTATTTTTATTTTCCATATCATATTTCTTCCTGTGGTGATATTGGGACTATTCAAAATTTGGTCATTGGGTCAGTAAATATCTTAGCTCAGGACCAGTTAGCATGAATTTTTATTTAAATCAGTTATTACAGGCTCTGGTCCTGATCCATCCTCTTTTAGTCTCTTCTGTAGGCCAAGTAAAATGACATTGTTGTTTCACACAATATGCTGGTCCCTGCCCCCACCTCTTGCAGGGTATTTTTTTGTTTCACTTGATTTGGTGTGTGGGGGGTGTGGGTATCAGATTTCTAAGCATCCCTACCTATTTCTAGAATCACAGCCCAGCAAGTTTATACTCTGCCTCCACTTACTGTTCCATTATCATTTATCTGTTTAATACCCTGTCCATGGAAATGTGTGGGATTTTTGTTTTGGTTGTGTTTTGTTTTTGAGGGTGGTTATGTTTTTATAACTAATTTTTTTTACCTTACCTTTCATTTCCTCATTTGAAGCAGAGGAGTGAAATCACAGTGTCCTCGTGCATGTCAGGCTTCCTCACCCCCACCACCGGCCCAGCCTAATTTAGCAGTTTGTGGAAGGAGCTGGATGAAGCGCTTTCTGAATCAGCTGGGGTCAATAATGATGGTGTTGGTGATAGCAAAGATGTTGGTTTTCCTAGAAGTGGAAGAAATGACTTTATCAAGAGTGTTACTTGACTTTCTAATCTCTGTCTCAGCTCCAGGAAACTGTGTTTTGGGTAATGTGTTAGATAAAACTGTTACAGGATATTAAAAATTGGTCCGTTCTTATCTCATTTTTAGCTGGCGCACCAAGATAATAGATTCCATATTCCAAAGTAATGTGTCAGGGCACCTTGAAGAATTTTCACAGATGATGTAGGAAAATTGGTTTAGCAACACTAAGCTCAGCGCACATCTCTAGCCTGTAAAATAGGTTGGAGGTGCCAAGAAAAGTATGGTAAGCGATTAGGAGAGAACTTTATTTTCTTGAACCTGTCTAGTCTTGTGCATTAGAATATGAGCTCCATAAAAGCAGGAATTTAAAAAAAATCTATTTTGTTACGCTTAAGGATGAATGAATGGGCAAATATTTAGAGAAAACTGGCGCATTACGAGTTTCCTGTAGAAGAATGAGAATTGCCTCACATCAAGTCTAGGGGAAAGTACTTCAACAAGGTCACACGGAAAAGTGAACAAGTGTCCTGAGAAATTCGAAAGGGGAGAGCCCAGCCAGCGGCTCATTTGAAGTTTGGAATAACAAGGTGGGCTCTGCTGGAATGGCCTGCACCCTCAGAGTCCATTTGTTGGGGAAAAAGATGATTGGTTTCCATGGATCGAGTGCAGACTGGAGGTGTAAGAATGAGAGCTGGAGCTGGGTCCTCTCAGACGAGTCCGAGAGGCTTGGAGGGAAGAGGTGATCCAACACGGAAGTGAGTCTCACAATTTCAGGGACTGAGAAAGAAAATGTGAGTGACCGCCCAAAGTCTTCCTTGCTCTTGTGGGAAAACACAGTAAGAAGTACACTTTTTGTCTTGTTTTGCAAAATATTTAATTTTTTCTAAACTTTTTCTAATTTTTAAATATCTAACACAATTATTTTAGAATTTATTATTTTATTCTAAAATAAAAGAAGCTTATTTTAAAATATTTTTATTATATTCAAGGTATATTGTTGGCTTTAAACAGAGAGATTAGAGGATTTACTTTCTCGACCCATGACTATATAGTTCATGTCCACCCCCCACGCCCCCCAATAAATGGTGAAACCAACATATCAAGTTTTCTGACTCACAGAAGGGAGAAATATACTCCAAAGACAGTGGCAAAACTGTAAATAAGAACTAAAAACATGACAAAACATCTTTTCCTAAGCTTTTTAAATGTGAATAATTACCTTGGCATTTTTCATGCAACAGAGTATTTTCTAATAGGAGATGGTGAGCCCTAAGTTGCAGCATTGTACTGGGTCTAAACATACAGCGTACAAAAAGGGAACTAAAAAATGTAAGCATACATATGATGAGCTCTTTAAGATCCAGTACTTGCTAGTTACATCTTTGCAAACTAAAAACAAAGAAGTTACTGAAGTACCCTACAAGTAATTTACCACACTGCATTGCCTGGAAAAGTGTATGTGCAACAGCAGAGAGACTGATAAAAACTCGTACAGTTGACATGGCTGATAGTGAAGGGAACCACAGAACTGCCACCTTTCAGTAATTCAAAGTAAAGAATTAGCTGTAAACAAAAAGTCGGAGTTAGTATCTCCTTCGTGGAACTGAACTTTTGCCTTAACATGAACAAATCTGCCTATGTGCTTACTTGCAATTTGCTTGTATTTATTTGTTCAGGTTCAGCACCAATTAATCATCAAAAATCTTCCTTTATATACTGAAATTTTCAAAGTGCTAAATAATGTTCTGAACTGCTTGGTTAATCCAGGCGGAGCTGGACTGACGTGTGTCCTCGTGGTACGAAAGCAGTGGTGCGTAACGATTGCTGGTGTTTTAGGTGATGGTACCAGAATATACAAGTGGTCGTGAGATTCTTCACTACCAAGTACTCACATGGAGAAAATTTCTCTGAAGAATATCCCTGATGAAGCAGTAAAGATTATTAATTTTTGTTTTCATGGATATCTACTTTAGTAAAGTTATAAGTTTCAAATATAGCTTTTTAAAAAGTCCACAGTAATCAGACAAGAAGATGAAATAAAACGTATCCAAACTGGAAAGGAAAAAGTAAAACTACCAATATTTGCAGCTGACATGATACTATATATAGAGAACCCTAAAGGTTTAACCAAAAAACTACTGGAACTGATAAATTAATTTAATAAAGTAGCAGGATACAAAATAAATATGTATAAGTCAGTTGCATTTTTACCAATAATGAGCTATTGGAAAGGGAAACTACAAAGACAATCCCACTTACAACTGAAACAAACAAAAAGCTTAGAAATAAATTTAACAGAGGAGGTAAAAGACTGGTACTTGAAAAATTATATGACACTGAAGAAACAAACTGAAGAAGACACAAATAAATGGGAGCATAATATTGTGCTCATAGGTAGGAAGATTTAGCATCATTAAAATGTCCATATTACCCAAAGCAATCTATAGATTCAATGCAATTCCTACCAAAATACCAATGGCATATTTCACAGAACTAGAACAAATAATCCAAAAATTTATATAGAACCACAAAAGAGTCTAAATAACTTCAGCAATCTTGAGGAAAAATAGTTGGAAGTACCATGCTACCTAATATCAAACTACATTATAAGACCATGGTAATCAAAACAGCATGGTACTGGCATAAAAACATAAATGGACCAATGGAACAGAATAGAGAGCCCAGAAATGAACTCACACCTATATGGTCAATCAATATTGTCAAAGGAGGCAAGAACAAAATGGAGTAAAGATAGTCTATTCAATATTTGCAGCTGACATGAAACTGTATATAGAGAATCCTAAAGATGGTGTTGGGAAAATTGGACAGATACATACAAAAAAATGAAACCAGACCACCTTCTTACACCATATATAAGAATCAACTCAAAATGGATTAAAGACTTAAATGTAAGTCTGAAACCATAGCCCTGACTGGTGTTGCTCAGTGGGTTGGGCATCATCCTGCAACACAAAAGGTCACTGGTTTGATTCTCTGTCAGGGCATGTGCCTGGGTTGTGGGCTAGGTCCCCGGGTGGGGCTGTGCAAGAGGCAACTGATAGATGTTCCTCTTGCACACCAGTGTTTCTCTTCCTTCTCTTTCTCCCTCCCTTCTCCTCTCTCTAAAAATAAATAAATAAAATCCTTTTTAAAAAGATTGGAAAACATAAAACTCCTAGAAGAAAATATAGGCAACAAAGTCTCTGACATTTCTTTCACAACATTTTTTTCTGACATATCTTCTCAGGCAAGGGAAACAAAAGAAAAAATAAACAAGTGGGACTACATCAAACTAAAAAAATTTTGCACACAAAGGACACCATCAACAAAATGAAAAGACAACCTCCTGAATGGGAGAAGATATTTGCCAATAATATGCCTAGTAAGGGGTTAATACCCAAAATTTATAAAGAACTCATACAAGTCAACACTAAAAAACCAACTGTTCAACTAAAAAGTGGGTAGAGAACCTCAATAGACACTTCTCCAGAGAGGACATATGAATGGCCAATAGACAGATGAGAAAATGCTCATCACTAATCATAAGACAAATGCAAATTAAAACCACAGTGAGATATTAGCTCACACTTGTCAGAATAGCTATCATCAATAAATCCACAAACAACAAGTGTTTGACTAGGATGTAGAAAAAAGGGAACCCTTGTGTACTGTTGGTGGGATTTTAAATTGGTATAGCCACTATGGAAAACAGTATGGAGGGTCCTCGAAAAATTAAAAATGGACCTGCCTTATTACCCAGCAATCCTACTTCTGGGTATATATCCAAAGAAACCCAAAACACTAATTCAAAAGAATACATGCACCCATATGTTCATTGCAGTGTTATTTATAATAACCAAAATATGGAAGCAGCCCAAGTGCCCATCAATAGACGAGTGGATAAAAAAGCTATGGGACATACATATAGTGAATATTACTTGGCCATAAAAAAGAATGAAATCTTACCATTTGTACTATGCTGAACACCTGAGACTAATACAAAATAATATTAATTTAAACAGTAATTTTAAAAAAAGAAAAATTAAAATAAAATAAAACATAGCTTTTTTCTTAAGCATTTAAATGCAATGTACCAATCTAGTTAATTTATTCATAACTCTAGTAATTTTGTATAAAAATAACATCATTGTCACTTGTCCTTTAATTAATATTTAGTTACATTAAACAGATAATATATTTCCTTAAACAATTAATCCATTTAACTATCATGGTTAATTAAATCCCCTTAAGTGTTTTAAATTATAATCCCAAATTTAATACATTTGATTCTCAAAAGCATGATTTTCTTGAGCAAGATGCTCAGTGAGGCTGATTTACTGATAAGATAAACAAAGCCTTCTTTATCATGGAAACTGTAGTTATAAACCTAAAATGCCTGAAAAGACCTAAAGACATTTTAATCTTTTAGACAGTCAAATACTGTTTACAAAATTAAACAATCTTCATGAATTTTTAAAGATAAAGCGATATTTAATAATAATAAAACTTTCAAATTAAAATAACACAATTAATATGTTAGATTATCTTAAATATTTCACTATAAATAACCATCATACAGAATTTTTCATGATGTTTATAAAACTTATTGCTAAACCTCATGTGAAAGTATTAATTCCATGGGTTTAATTTACTTTATCATCTCCGTAGTGATTATAAACTTTCCTGAGTAACAGAGTCACTTCCCCAACTGCAGGGAGCAAATGTGCCATTTCAACCTTCGGAGGGCCTTGACCTGAGGCTGGGGTCACAGATTCAAGTTCAAGTCAGCCATTTTGGCCTTCAGTTTGCAAAGTACTTCCGTGCTGATGCTACTCAAGACTCAGGTTCACCTCCCTAACCCTGTCTTAAGGTCATGGGAATTAAATCCCCCAATTTTCTTATGACTTAGATTATGAATCATGAGAAGTCATTTCACTTTGTCAAATTTTAAAGCTTTTACTGTAACTTCTTTCATACTTCTCTGTTGTCTAGGAGGATTCCATGTCCTCTGTTTTTTATTTTCTTACTTATCTCACTGATCTAATTTTTATAATCATTTTATGGACATCCTCCTCCTTTGTGTCCCATTGGAATCCTGTGTGATTTTGTATAGCTCCTGAATTGTTTAAGTTTATTCATTTAATGAAAACGCACTGAGCCCACCCTAAGTTCCAGGCATTGTTCTAGGCTCTGGAAATACAATAGGAAACAAAACGGAAACAAACAAAGAGACAACCCTGCCCTCATGGAACTTCCTTTCTATTGAGACCAGTACTTTTTTGCTGCCTTGTGCTACCACTTTGATTCAGGACCGACCATGTCAGACCCGATTGGTCCAGGTCCCAGCACATAACAATAATACGGTAATAGCAAACATTCTGAGAGCTTTGCCTGTGCGTCTCCTATAATCCTTGTAAAAGCCTAGTGTTGGGAGGTGGTATCTTACAGATAAGAAAGCAGGCACAGGGACGTTCAGTCATTTGCTTATATCCCATAATGAGTAAGTAACAGGGCCTGGATTCTAAACCAGTCAGTTTTCTGGCTCGTATTTAACGGTTATGACACACTGACTCCTACAGTAGTGTGAAATACATATTCAGAAAAAAAAATCCATGAGAAATCCTTGAGTCCCTAACGGGCTGGTTTCCATGGTGTGTGTCGACAAACCATCCGTTCCTCTCCTCCGCCTGCCCCACCTCATCCTTTCTTCTGCTCTGCCTGACCGGAGTGTCTGCTGGTGTTTTATTTATATATAATAAACTCAATTTAAACCATCTGTACACCAGGTGTCCCAGTCAGATTCTATCAGGAAACTTGATCTACATTTGCAAGCAGGAAAATGGGATTAGATGAAACCAAAAGGGAAAAACTATGTGATGTCTTCAATTCATCTCCACCTACCCCTTCCGTGGCTGATCCTGAGCAGAACAGAGGTGACAGATGTCCTACTGGGAAAGCCACAGGGCCCACTTGTTGGTACATTAGCCCTCCCTTGGAAAAGTAGACAAATCAACTGTACTTGGATATCTAGACCCTGAAGGACATGACCAAGGTCACTACACTAAATTTCAAATAAAGCCAAGTTCAAGGGTAATGGCTCCTACAGACCATGTCTGTACTTTCCAGTGAGAGTGACAAACGGGAAGCTCCCTGCAGGCCTGAGGGCAATGACAATGACTTCTAGAAGCCCCCAGAGATTGGGCAATCAGAGTCAGACTCTGGCGAAGGCACTCTCTACACACAGCGGCACTTAAACCTCAGTAAGTTGATGATGTCAGGAACTTTGCAGATGAGGAAACTGAGGCTCAAAGCGGACTGTCCCTCTGCATACCATCCCCACGCTTCTGGCTGAGCCCTCATCATGCTGCATTGTAACCATTTTGTTCCAGATGTTAAAGTGGGGTTTTGGCTGTGACATGATTCTGAAGCTTGGAAACCTCACAAGTAGGAGTTGGAAAACCTGCTTGCTGTTTGGAGCTGTGAATGGTTTCAGTGTTCTCTGAGATGGAGCTGTGACTTTGGAGCAGACTATTGCTTTGTTTGGGCAAAACTCCAGGTGTACCTTGTAGATGTAAGGCACCAGGATGTAAGCCAGGTGCCACCCATGGGTTGTAGCGGTGAGTGGTGAAGGCACCGCTCGTAGGTGCTTTGGGCTGGGAAATGAATGGCCTGTTTTTGATCACCACTAAGCAAAAGCCACAGCAAAAAACAGCGACCTTGCCATATTTCTGTAATATTGCTTTAAAATAAAACTATAATTCTGTTTCTCACCCAACAGTTAAATCTCAGTAACACCAAAATGATTTTAGTAAGGACACAGGACAAATAAACTGATGGAGAGCTTCAAGCTATGGTGATTTGGACACTGAAAAATACTACCAGTGCTCTTTATACTCACATGCTGACAAATGTGAACACAGCAGTCCTTGACGGCTTGTCACCCACCACCTATACAAGGTGGGACTAGATTCGGAAGATCCCAAAATGCAGTGGCTTAGACAATGGAGATCATTGCAATAATGACCTTTCAGTGCAGCTATGCCCTTGGATGACCTGGGTAAACCAATGGGACATTAACATATGTGACACAAACCAAGGCTTGAAAAGCACCTGCCTATTGGGACCTGCCTTCTCTCTCTCTCTCTCTCTCTCTCTCTCTCTCTCTCTCTCTCTCTCTCTCTCTCTCTCTCTCTCTGGAACACTGAGACTGCCATGAGAAGAAGCTTCGGCTCACCTACGCAGGATAAACCAGATGGAGCAAAGACAGGCCATCCCAGCTGGGTCCCCTAGACCAACAGACTGCCAAGCCAGCCTAGACCATCCAGCTGCACCCAGTTGCCCAGCCACCCAGCTGACCCACAGAATCAGGAGCCAAATAAGGTGATTGTTGTTTGGAGTTACTAAGTTTGGGGTAGTTTGTTATGCGGCAAAAGCTAACAGATATATATGGTATAGAAACTTGTTTTCTTTCTTTTATGAATGACAACTCTGAAGCTCAGGGGTGGTACAGCATTCTGTTCTGTCAAGGACTACAGCTCCTCCTGTGTGTTCCCCCATCCTCAGTCTGTGGCACGTATTTCATGATCCAAGATGGTTGTCTAAGCTGCAGATGGTGCTGTTTGATTTTTAGCCAGCAGGAAGTGGGATAGAAGAGTGAGGGAAGAAAAGAATGTTCCTTCTCCTTACAAATACTTCCCAGAAGTTTCACGTACCCCATAAACTTACATGTCAGTGACCGGAACTTGTCACGTGGCCATAGCCAGTTACAAGAAAGACTGGGAAATGTAGTCATATTTCTGGGGGCCATTCATCCAGCTAAAAATTTGAAATTTTTTTGTACTCTTTTTACTAAAGAAAGGGGGGAAGGAATTTTGGGGGAAACTGGCAGCTCTGTTTAACTTCTCTTTGCTGTGAAGTACTTCAGCACAGGGCTTTACTCATCTTTGAATCTTCAGCACTTGGCAAATTGTCGGTAATGTTTGTGGGATGTTGCTGAGTGAGTGGAGGAGGGTGGTTCTTCCCTCAGACCACCGAAGGGCACTCACCCGTTTAGGAATTACACTCTACCTCCAGCAGACGGTTGGCATCACCCTCCTATCAGCAACCAGATGATAGATCTTGTTAGGGAGGCTTCAGAATGTAGCAAGAACACCAGGAGCCTTACAGTCAGAAATCCTGTCTCTGTCATTTATTTTCTTGGTGACATTGGGCAGAGGGACTGGCTTTAAGTATCTTGACTTAAAGAGAAAATAAAAATGTCTATCTAATGGGGAGTTATTCCTTACCCAGTGCAGAGTTTTGGTTTTGGATGATGAAAGGTTTTGGAAATAGACAGTGGCGGTGACTGCACAGCATTGTGATGAAATTACTGCCACTGAAATGCACTTAAAAACGGGTGAAAAATTTCCAGCCTCACAGGCTTGCCATGTTTCTGTGTGTGCCTCATGTGAGTTTACGGAAGAACATGACAACGATACTACAAAAAGACAAAAGTAGAAAGCAAACACAAAAGGGTGGCCTGGGACGGTGCAAGGGGGTGAATGGCAATGGTCGGGAGAGAGTGATTACATTTTCCAAGAATATTCGAGTCCGGTAACCAGAGCTCTCTGTGGTCTCCTGGCAGCGTGCAGACTGTACGGAGAACTGCCTAACATGCAGATTTAGTGATGCAGCGGTTCTCAGGCGGCCTTCTGTGCAGCACTGATAGTGCTTGTGTTTGCAGATCCTCGAGAGCTACATCAACTGAGCTAGGTGAGACAGAGTTCACTTAATCTGGTCAGACCTAGGCATGCAACTTCATCTTGACCAACTCTTAATGGGCACCTATGTGCAGTCATTAGGGCTATTAATCGATATTCTGGTCTTTACCTTATGATATAAGGTCAAATTTTATTTCTCTACTCCTTTGCTTTATCAGAGGAAAGAAGAGCAGAAGTAATGTGTGTTGTGCTGAGTGAAAGTATGTCCCTGCTCTTGTCCTTCCTCAGGGATTACAGAAGCACAGGACAAGATGAGGCCTCCATGTCCTGTGTCTACACATGACTGCAATGAGCCATACTTGCCACCATGCTCTAAACAGGTAGCATGAGGGAAGAATATACCTTCGTGTGTAATGCCACTGAACTGTTAGCATTGTTCGTCAGTATAGCATGACTTGGCCTAACCTGACCAATGCTGTGTGTCTCTCCCTGGACCAAGTGAGTATTTTACCATAGAGATTAAACTCTAGAGTTAAGGAGTGTGAGTTTCAGACTTGGTTAGCTACTTCCCCACAGTGTGATCTTGGACGAATCAATGAACTTCGCTGTGCCTATTTCCTAGAAAATGAGGATGATAATGAAAACTACCTCCCTGGGTTTTTATGAGGATTCAATTAGATGAGCAACATAGCCCAGCACATAGCAAGTCCCCAAAAATGTTGGATGATGATCTCATTTAATTCTCACAACTCTGTGTAAAGTTTGCTGATGTGTCAAGCCATTGAGTTTCGGCACTGTTACTGCAAGTAGTAAGAGAAAGTTTTGAGATTAGAATTCAGCCCTGACCTATGGATCCACCGTGCAGGCACAGGTCTATGTCCCTGGAAGCTGTCCAGCTCCAGTGTGTAGCCTCTTCTCCTTCTGTCCTCGTCCATTCTCTAGAGGGCCCTGGGCTGGAGACTCGGAGCTACAGCCTCCAATCCTGGTCCCTCAGCCAGAGGCCAGGAATCAGACCCTTACACGTGGGATCCAATTGATTCCCCTCTGCACCAGACTCCCCGTTTGGTCTGTCAAAGCCAAATAATTTATTTATACCATTTTAAAATGGGATGCACAAAGTAAAAATAATCAGAAAGTGCAAAAGTGTGTAGAGAGAGGTCTCTCCCATCCTGATCTCCAGATTCCCAGTTCCCCTCTCTAGAGGCAACTATGCTAACCCAGTTCCTCAAAGTGGGGTTTCAAATCAGTTCCTGTTTTTTCTCTGGCTGCACCATCAGGGGGATGTACTTCGGGGGCGAAAATCCTTCCTGCCCTATCGATGCCCCACTGCTCCCTCCCAGCAGCAGCAGCCCCCGCCTGGCCCCCTAATCCTGTCCCTCCTGCTCTGTGGGTTCAAGCCACCTTCTTCAGGAAGAACTCTTTAGTAACTCCAGCTGTTCCTCACCACTATTCTTTCTGACAGCGGTACTATTTCTGTCACATGTTTGGACATTTTGTCATATTCTGTTTATCAGGTGCTAGTTTCTAATGGCTTGGTGTGGGCTACCCTCCCTTCCGCAACCAGCCCAAAGGTTAATTGTCTATCCTCAGTGGCTTCTATTACCACCCACACCCTGATGACTCCCAAACCCACTCTCCTGAGTTTCCGATAGATTTCCAGTAAAAACTGGGCATCTTCCTATGTCCTTATGGGGATGTTCAAAACAGAATTCTTGCTTTTGCCCTTAAATTGCTCAACTTCCTGAACCTCCTCTCTCAACAAAGGGCATTAACATTTACTTAGTCATCCAAACTTGGGACTTCAGTCACTAAACCCCAACAGCCTTCGCAGCCCCCGCCTGCACCCTGGTGGGAGAAGATGAGAGGACATGTGCTGGGAAGGCAGGAGGAGGAGCATCATCAGCGCTGTCAAGTGTGCGAAAGGGCTGTCCCGGGCCCCTCTCTCCACACTCCCACGAGCCCTGCCCTCGGTTAGGTTCCACCATCTCTTGCCTGGTTTGTAGAAGTTGCTTCCAAATTGGTCATCCTTCTTACCGTCTCTCTTCCTCCCAACTCATCTTCTCATCCCCTGGCAGTGTCATCATTCTCAAGGACAGTTATAAATCATCTCACTTTCCTGATCAAGAACTTTTCAGGGTTTCCCTCTTGCCTACCGGCCCCTCCAGATTTCCTTCTCCTTGTATTCCTCCTCACCATTCTTACGACCACTGTCCCCTACACCCCTCAAATCTGGGTGAAGTGACCACCTGCCATTCTCTGGACAGGCTGCTGTAAAATGGTCTCTTTTCCTTGGTGATGGTGCTGATGTTCCCAAGCACTGTTTGCTGTTTCTAGGCCCAAGAAGGCTGTGATGTGTCTTATGGAGAAAATACACGGTTCAAAAATATGTTAAATAAGTTTTATTCACTCTGATATGGCTAGAGGTTGTAACGTGGTTGGCTCTAAGAGCAAAATTAATGAGTTATAATATATATTAAAGCAGGCATCTTTAAGCAGAAGCCTATGAAACAAGGCTAGGTACTGATCAGTTGATGAAAATGTTGGGACCAGAGGCTCACAGAAATCTAAACCTGTATTCCTTTTCTCTAGGAACAATGGTTCAGTACCCACTAATTCATGTTCTTGGTGACTTTAAACAGCATAACTACTGTGAATAACAAGAATCAACTATATTTACCTTTGTGTTATATGACTCACAGCAACAATGAAAACTAAGTGAGGGCAGAAATTTTGCCTATGCTGGAACAATGCTTAGCACCTAGTAAAATTTTAATAAATATTTACCAAATGAAAACGAATAAATGAGTTAGAATACACTTGGTCTGGACCTTGGAAGAGGGGAAACTTGCATCTTTATTTTTATCACTCTTGAGCTGAAACAAAACAGTCCCTTCGATCATGTGGATAGGCAACAAATCACAGTAAAATTACTGGCATTTGTGACAGTCACAGTAGAAGTCATCGGTATTTTTAATCACAGCATAGTTGTTGTAGATACTTGAAATAAAATTTCACACTCATAGATACTTCAAATTACAGTAGTACTTTACCCACTAACAAATATTATTTTTATGTATTAATAAAGAAACATTCTACACCACACATTTTAATAATTGTACTTGTGAATAATTGTGTTCCTTTGAAATGGTGTAGTTTTTATTTTCTGCATTTAAAACACTGAAACAATCTGAGATGATCTCCATAAGCTTCCCCAGACGATCAACTAGGTCAGTGGCACAAAAGAGTTTAAGAACCTTGGTCTAGCTTGAGGTCAAGGCCACATTCAGGTAACACATCCAGGGTCATGAAGCTACTTTAGATAGCAGAACTAGTGTCCATACTCAAATCTGCCTGCAAGCACCCCCAGAGTGAGTCTCTTCATTCTGAGGGCTCCTCCACGAAGACCCTCCTCTGTGCATCCCCTCAGACACCTGGGAGAGCACTGGCAGAAAGTTTCCAGTGAATTCCATACAGTGCATCAAGCGCTGGCCACGTGCAGAGCCTTCTCACGGGAGCCGGAGGGCACCGCTCTTCCGGGTACAGCCTGAGAACTGTTACGGGCCAACGACGAGAAGAGTGCAGAAATCGAGAGCATGGGTGTAGAAACTGTTAGAACCATTTGAATCGAGCAATAACGTAACTAAGGCTTGTATGTGGTATGTCTTTGGTTTGCAAATTTCATTTTGTTTTACCGAATCATCAGTCTGCAGTGGACTGGAAATTTACAAAAACAAAAATTAAACAAAAAATACTGGTCTTTCTTCCATACAAAGTTTGAGAAACACCATCATGGGGGGACACAGTGGACAGAAGTTTCAGAAAGAGACGTGGACACCGCTGGGCACATGCTCTGAAAAACGTGAACCCAATGCCGAACACAGAAGCACATGAGACAAGCAGAAGTGGGGAGGACACAGGGCGAGGAGGCATCTGAGCTGTGTTTTGACCGATATCTACAGGTGGAAGTGATGCCTTAGAGGGTGGTGCAGGCAACGAGGCTCAGCAGGAGCTAAGGCAAGGAGTATAGCTTACAAGGTACATCAGAGAAAGCTGTCATCAGGCACGACAGGGACAATGTCTACAGCGAGTGGGAACAGGAGATGGTGCCAAGCAGCCTGGAAAGGATAGTGGGAGTGAACCTTGATGGCTTTGGAAACATGCTGAGGCTTTGGGTCTTTTTGAGTAGGCCACGAAGAACAGTGGGTCTATTTTGAGTAGGGAATGAAATGACCGCTTTTGAGTTTTCAATGATAGTATCTGTTGAGCCAAACTAAATTTTAAAAATTCTCAGGCACTGACTTTCAGGGGAAGAATTTCTCTCTTCCATCAGAATGTGCAAATACACAAAGATTGATTTCCATGCCCGGATGAGCACGTGCAAAGATGTGCATGAAGGGGGAGTGCTCTGGAAAACCAATGTGTCTCTTTTCTCCTCTCCTCTCTTCTCCTTTCCCTTCTTCTTTTCTCTTTTCTCTCTTAGTCTCTATTACTTAGCACTTTCCAATACTACTTTCTGTGATGATGAAAATGGCCTGTACTGGCACTGGTAACCACTAGCCTCATGTGGTCACTGAGCCTTTGAAATATGGCTTCTGTGGCTGAGAAACTGAATTTTAAATTTTATTTAATTTGAATTAATTTAAATTTCAGTAGCCACATTTGTCCTTTGGCTGCCATATTGGGTAATACAGTGACTTTTTCTACAATGAAACAGAGAAGGAAAATGTAGATGCCAAGTAGTCTGAAGAGAGGGAAGATGGAAATGAGTCCTTCTGCTTTTAACCCAAACATCTATGTTTTAACTTATTTGGGTCTAGTGGGCCTCTTGGAAAGAGGCTGGGGTGCCAGGAGCTTGGGGTTTTACCTGATTTTGGTGTGCTGCCTTAGAGAGGTCCCTGCCAGGGGAAAGGCAAGAACTAATGCCCACTGAGTATTAGCAGAGTACCAGGCATAGGCCCGGGAGGTGGGGGTAAGCACTTTTACAGATTACCACATTAGAATGTTCACGGCACACTGAAATAGCATTTGTGTTCCGATGTCACAGATAAGGAAAAGGAGGTTTAGAGAGGTGAGCAATTTGTCCAAGTCACCCACCTGGTGAGAAGGTATTTGGATATTTAGAACCAGTTCTAAGGTCAAGCTCTTTCTACTGCACCTCTGTGCTTCCCTAAACTCTTCTCATCACCAACAGGACAGGACTGGCGATCCTTCTGCTGTCTACCCTCTGAATGAAGGTTAAGAGGACCGGAAATGTTGACAAGCCAAAGGTGCTGCATGTGCTCAAGGGAGGGAGGGAGGTGACGTTTTCTGAGAGTGCGAGCAGGGCACAGGGTTCTGCGGTGGTTCTGCACTCTCACTGCTATTGAGCATACTTAAAATTTCCATTTAGAAATGTCCGAGGCCAGGCCTGTTTCAATCACGTAAAAACCAATATCAGTTTGGAAAGGTTATTGCAGCCTTTCCGATTCCAGTCAACATTAAAAATGCAAATGTTTGCTTTTTAAATATAGCCTTTGGCCACCAGCATTCAGGACGTAGGGTGAACCACAGCAGGCAGCCATTGCGCACCAAGGGCTCGCTGGGCTCTGCGGGAAGGAAGAGGAGGTTGTGCAGAAGGTCCCGGTCATGCCAGGCTGATAGAGACACTCCCAGCCCCATGAAGGTCCGGGTCGTCAGAGGTTCTCCAGTGTCGGTCATGGAATCAGACATCCTTTTGCTGGGGGCAGGGTTTTCTTCGTTCTTGTCTTCCCATTACCTAGCCCATTGCTGGTTTCATGGTAAGAGCTCAAGGGTATTTTTGAATAAGTAAGTTAATTCATTCATCATATATTTTTTAGATATCTTATCATGTCCCAGCACTGTGCAATGCTGGTAAATGGGTACAGAAACAGGCCATTTGGGGAAATCAACTCAAGAAATTTACCATCTAAGGATAATAAGACATGCAAATAAATGAAAATAACACAAAATAGTACAAGTTAACCTTACCGTAAGTGTTAATGCTGGACTTTGCTAACAAAAGGTGTTTGAAGATGTGCCAGGGGAAGAATGCTTGTGTGGTTGGACAAGGGAATTCTGGACGATCTCAGAGTAACTGGGCAGCGAGATCAGCAGTGGGAGCTTCTTGGAGGAGGTGCCAAGAACCATTCCTGGGGTGGGCTCCTGTCCTTGGTAGTCCCCTCCACTCAGATGGCAGGCTTCCTGGCGGCTGGCCTGTATCTTATTCAGCTCCGCACCCCAATACTTCACATGGGGCCTGACACATAGTAGGAAACAACATACGCTAAATAAATAAATGAATGAATGAACAAAAGTTAGGAATGCACGAGGAATCACAGCAACAACAAGCATTTATTGAGCATTTCATATGTAACAAACATTTTATAATACAGCTTTTTAAAAAAAAAGATTTATTTATTTTTAGAGAGGGGGGAGGGACTAAGAGAGGGAGAGAAACATTGACATGAGAGAGAAACACTGATCAGTTGCCTCTAGCACACCCCCAACTGGGGACCTAGCCCACAACCCAGGCATGTGCCCTGACTGGGAATCAAACCAGCAACCTTTTGGTCTGCAGGCCAGCTTTAGTCCACTGAACCACACCAACCAGAGCATACATCTTCTTAATTATAATGGTCAGCATGCAGCCAGGAGGAAAAAATCACATCAGTTACTTGAACAGAGAGAATTTAATGCAAAGGACTGTTAACTAGGTATAAGGTTGTTAACTAGACAATAAAAGGGTAAAATCAGAGCTATAAGCTAAAAGAGAGATAGCAGTTGCAGAAAACTGCTATCACTCTAGGCATGAGGGACCACAGGGGGGAAAGTTAGAATTACTAAAATTTAGAGACTCAGCGGAGAGGCCCTGTGAGCTGAAACTCAGACTACTGAGGAGCGGGCACTGCTGGGCTGGTGCTAACATCTCTGATTGGCTGTGATAAAGCTAATTCTGTGTTGAAAAACTGCAAACTGGCTTCAGCTATGCTATGGGGAGGCCTTGCCACTGTTGGTTTATAAGGCATTGCTGAGTGATACTCATAGGTACCTAACAAACTCTTCATCCTTCAAGACCCAGCTCGGATATCACCTCCCCTGAGAAGCCTTCCTGGTTGCTTCCTATGGCCCATGGTGCTCCCATAGGACTTGGTGCGGACACTTGGGTGGAGTTTACTTGTCTATCTGCCACACTAAACTGTGGGCTACTTGAAGGCAGGCCTGGATCCATCTAGACTCTGCCTGGTACCCAATGTCTAGTGAAAATGATAAAGGCTTGTTTCTCCCAGAAGTGTGCTTCTGTGGGAGCACTGGCAACTTCAGGACCATGTGTTTTGACTCATTCTTGGTCCAAGTGGTGAAGATGTGGAAAATAAACCAAAAAGCCAACCGCTCTGTTTTGGCCCTTCATCTACCACCTATTCCAACCCATTCTTCTCACTTCAGTTAGAGGCAAACATAACCATCTGAAGCTTCTTCTAAAGCCTTTCCAAGATTTCCCATTGCTCTTGGGATAAAGACGAGCTCCTCAACATCGTCACCTAGATCCTCTGGCATCTATCCCCTGTCCCTCACTAGCCTTGAATCTCCCTACTCCCCATGCTCTTTCTGCCTCCTCTACTCCACCTTCCAGCTACTGAATCTCTTCAGTCTCCCAAACTCACCAAGCTCTTTGCATCTTGGTCTTTGCAGGTGGGCTTCCTTTACCCAGGGCTCTCTCTTCTTGCTTTCTTTGTCCAAGTCACTCTGACATCTTTTAACTCTCAGCTGCTGAGTCACTCCTTCCAGGAGATTATTGCCAGGGTAACTTGATGCTCCCAGAGCAGCCTGCTCCTGAATTGTAATGGCCTGCATTTGCTCAGGATGAGGAGCTTCCTGGCACATGTCAAAGGCTCCATAAGATAGGTCCAAATCAATCAATCAATCAATCAATCAATCAATTAATTAAAAACTCAAAAACAACAAAAAACCTAGGAGACGTGTCTCCAGATGATTCTGGAAGTCAGGTGCTGCCTAAGATGTGGTGATATAACTCTTTCCCAGTGTCGGGGGCCTTGTGAAAAGAGGACCTCTGGAATGGGGTACAGGGCTCTGGACCCAGAGTCAGGAGATCAGGGTTGGAGCCTTGGTGATTTGGGGGTAAGCTCATTTGTCACTGTGTTAGATTCTTCATCTCTGTAACAGGTATAATAAGGGAGGAAAACTTATTTTCCTCTACTCTGCTAGCTTCTACAGCTAGGGTCCAGGAAATCAAACTGACAAAAACACATATTAACAAGAGAAAAAACAGTTATGAATGCATGCAGCAATGCCAACACGCTAGAGAAACTCAGTGATGAGTTTCTCAAAGGGATGGTTAGAATCTGAGTTTTATATAGCATCTTAATGAAAACAATAAATTTGTAAAATGAGGCTTAAGCTTTTAGGGACTGCAAACTATCCGTAGATAAATATATGGGGAAACCAATAGAAAATAGAAGTTATTTTAGTAAGGTATGTTAGTAGATTTCTCTTGGTGCCATCTTTATTTTTAAGCATATTTTATTGATTATGCTATCACAGTTTTCCCATTTTTTTCTCCCCTTTATTCCTCTCCACCCTGCACCTCACCTCCCACCAGCATTCCCCATCCCTTAGTTCATATCCATGGGTTGCACATGTAAGTTCTTTGGCTTCTCCATTTCCTGTACTATTCTTAACCTCCCCCTGTCTATTTTGTACCTAGCAATTATGCTTCTTATTCCCTGTACCTTTTCACCCATTGTCCCCCTCCCTCGCCCTGCTGAAAACCCTCCATGTGATCTCCATTTTTGTGATTCTGTTCCTGTTCTAGTTGTTTCCTTAGTTCATTTTGTTTTTGTTTTTTAGGTTTGGTTGTGGATAGTTGTTAGTTTGCTGTCATTTTACTGTTCATATTTTTATCTTCTTTTTCTTAGATAAGTCCCTTTAACATTTCATACAATAAAGGCTTGGTGATGATGAACTCCTTTAAACTTGAACTTATCTGAGAAGCCCTTTATCTGCCCTTCCATTCTAAATGAAAGCTTTGCTGGATAGAGCAATCTGGTATGTAGGTCCTTGTCTTTCATGACTTGGAATACTTCTTTCCAGCCCCATCTTGCCTGCAAGGTTTCTTTTTAGAAATCAGGTGATAGTCTAATGGGAACTCCTTTGTAGGTAACTGTCTCCTTTTCTCTTGCTGCTTTTAAGAGTCTCTCCTTATCTTTCATCTTGGGTAATGTAATTATGATGTGCCTAGGGACCTGTTTCTTTAGGACTTTCTGGACTTCCTAGCAGTCTATTTCCTTTGCCAGATTGGGGAAGTTCTCCATTATTTTTTCAAATAAGTTTTCAATTTCTTGCTCTTCTTCTCCTTCTAGCACCCTTATGAATCAAATGTTGGAATGTTTAAAGTTGTCCCCGAGGTTCATAAACCTCTCTTCATTTTTTTGAATTCTTGTTTCTTCATTCTGTTCTGGTTGAATGTTTATTTCTTCCTTTTGTTCCAAATCATTGATTTGGGTCCCAGTTTCCTTCCCTTCACTATTGGTTCCCTGTATATTTTTCTTTATTTCACTCTGCATACCCTTCACATCTCCCTCTATTTTGTGTCCATACTCAATCATTTCTGTGAGCATCTGATTACCAGTGTTTTGAACTCTGCATATGATATGTTGGCTATCTCCTCGTCATTTAGTTCTGTTTTTGGAGTTTTCATCTGTTCTTTCATTTGGTCCATGTTTCTTTATCTAAGTGCATTGTTACATTGTAAGGGGCGGAGCCTTACCTATTCTCCAGGATGGGGCAACCCATGTTGCTGAGTTGTGGTACTATCTGTTGGGGAAGGGTCAGAGAGGGAACATTGCCATTCGCTCAGCTCTCTGCTGGCTTTCAGTCACTTCCCCTGCTACCCACAAGCAAATTGGGCCCTCCTGGTGATGATTCCCAGGTGGATGGCTTTGTGTATACTCTAGGACCCTGTGGTTCTCCCCAATGAACTCTCCTGTGAGGCTGGGGGTTTCTCCTGCCTCCATAACCTCCACAGGATTTTACAGCCAGAGGATTTGAGGTTTTATTTTCCCATGCTGGAACCCTGGGTTGCGTGGTCTGTCTTGCTCCCCAGTTGTTCCTCCTGGTTTATTCACATGCTAATGTGGGACTGCCTGGTCCTCCAGCTGCCAACTCGCTGTGCATCCTCTCCACCCTGGCTGCCCATCTCCACCCCTCCTACTGGTTTGGATGAATATTTCTTCTTTAACTCCTTGGTTGTTGGACTTGCACACATTTCGATATTCTGGCAGTTCTGGTTATTTTTTGTTTTTAAATTTGTTGTTGTCCTTCTTTTGGTTGTGTGAAGAGGCAAAATGTATCTCCCTACACCTCCATCTTGGCCAGAAGTCTTGGTGCCATCTTTCAACTTGTGATAAGAGTCTGGAGTTGAATCCTGCAATTAAGAGTCTGAGAGTTGTTGTCCTGAGTCCTCCACTTCATGGTATAGGAGAGAGTGGTATCTTCACAAATGGAAATTTACATTCTGTTTTTGGGCAAATAGGGAGCTAGGACAGAGAGCTTTTGGGGCCAGGGGTCCGATGTATGTATCTCAATTGTCTTCAGCTCCAAAGAATCCTTATGGCAAAGTGGCATATCTCAGTGGCATATTCTGATTATCTGCAGTCTTAAAATGCCAGTCCTTCCCAACACACAGGGTCGCAATGTGATGGTGCATGTGGAAACTCTGCGCAAACTGTAAAGTGCTTTACAAATGCCAGGCATTCCCATTCCCATGATAATCACCTCTACGAGAGAGCCCAGGCCACATCCTTGAAAATCCCATGTGCAGCAGACCAAACCCAGATCTTAAGCCTTCTTCTCCCCCAGGGCCAAGTTAAGGCTTTTTACAGAGAAGACACATCAAAGTCCCAACTGAGGATTTTTATAGTTCAGTGTTGTACAAGCTTCCTTCTTGAGAGATAAAGAGTCTGGAGGAAACGTGGGAAAGCTAACCTAAACTTCCTGCTCCCTAGCCCGCAGCCCCCACGCCTGCCTCTTTTATGAGGAAGCCGACAGGCTGCTCCTGACTGTTGTTTTGGTCATTCGTGATCCCCGTGACCACTGTTTCTCCCAGACACGTCTACTAAAAAAAGACCCAGTGCACCTCATCGTCCCAGGCTCCCAAGAGCAATAAATCAAATGACAGAGCTTATTAAACATCATCCAGCCACAGAGATAGGATGTTCCAAAAATGAAAAATCCTCCTGAAATTTACTCTTTAAGACAAGAGACATCCACAGAATAAACATGAACACACCTACTATGTCAGGTATTTAACATGTTTTATATCACTTAAAGCTTACATCAACTATCCCCATTTTATGGATGAGTACATTGGAGCTCAGAAAGTTTTTAGCTGGCTGGCTGGCTGGGAGGGTGGATGGGTGAGTGGACGATTGGATGGATGAAGAAGCTTCTTGTCAAGGTCAAGCAGCTTCTGGTCCTGCATTCGTCCAGAAGGCAGAGCTGTGACGTGTTTCCGTACTGAGCTCCTCACAGAAAGGGCTGTGCCTGTCCCTTGGCCGATGTGAAAGAAGGCCGTGCTCCGGCAAAGCTGTTTCCTGGAGGTAAGAATACAGAGGGTCTTTCAAATTTTACTTGCAGCTTTGGAGTCAGAAGAAGCTGTCTTGGCTCCACCACGTACTTACTGTGTGAACACCTTTGTGCTCAGCTCCTCCATCTGAGAAATGGAGAACAGCCCAATCTCACAGTGCCAGGAGGTTTAAGTAATGTCATCAGGCAGAAACATTTGTTAAATATTTGTAACAATATTTCTGTTAAATGTAAGTTAGTTCTCTCTTTTCTCTCCCCTGGGCAGTATGAAAATCATGGCAGAGGCGAGCCAAGGGCGGTGAGAATCTCCCCTGAAGGCGGAAAGTCCAGCCGTGGCTCAGAGTTGCTCTGGAGCAGGCCTGGCTGTACACGTCTGGGGTTGAGAAAAAAGTAGTTTCTGTTGAGGTAGCCAATACAAAAATGAAATTTTCCCTGTCATGGTAAAATCTCTCTTCTTTTAACTGAGAACAGAACAGATAGGGAGAAGAGCTGAGGGGACAGAAAGGAGGGAGGTTAAAGGACCAAAGGAAAAAGTGTCCTTAGATTGCTTCAGCGTGGGAGAATGTGTGTATGGAAACAGATACACACACTTGCGTGGGTGGGTGTGTGGAGAGGAGGGTGTGTGTGGTATACGGGTGGGCTGTGTGTGAGCTGCTGTGCATGTTTGTGGTGGAAGGTGTGGAAGCAGGCTGGATGTGCGGGAGGGTGTGGGGAGGGGACGGGGTATAGGGTGTGCAGCTGTAGGTAGGTTCACAGGAAGGGAAGGGTGGGCTGTGGGTGTGTGTAGTCACACTGACAGGATGGGCCTCAATAAGTGCATAAAATCACATGTGTCTCAGCACCAGCACTGTTAATAAGCTCTTCTTCACTGGAAATTCATCAATACATTTATTTTCCATTCATTCACTTATTTCTTTTTCCATCACCAACATGGACCTATGGGGAAAACACAAAAAATTAAAATCCCTGAGGAACTCATGATCTTGTTGGAGAAAGGAACACACAGATAAGTTTAATAACATTAATGAACAAGTTTTCCACCTGCCAGGCACTGCTCTAAGCACTTTCTGTGTATAGTTGGCTGACAGCTCACAGAAACCTTCCACGGTAGATCCCACTCTGACTCCCACTTAACAGATGAGGAAACTGAGACTTGGAGTAACTGGTCCAAAGTCACACAGCTTGTGGGTGGAGCTGGGATTTCAACAACTGCTGCCTGGCTCCTGAAACATGCTCTTGAGTGTCACCTCACTTGAATGCCATCTGTTCCCACTGACCTACAAGGGCCTGGCTTCTGTTCCTTATGAAGGACTGGCTGCCAGGGACCTGCTGCCTGAGACCAGTCTCCTCCCCCGTGCCTTGCCCTACATCTCCTACTCTGTTTCTACTTCTCATGTCACACCAAGACTAGGCAGCGAGGGGTACAGAGAGGAGACCAGTGTAAACTTAGGGGCCCAACTTCCTCCCTGCCCACCAGCTTCCCCATCAGACATGGGGCAGGGATACTGGTCCCACGGTATTCTTTACCCCAAACGCCTTCCTCCTACTGGTCCTGAGAGGCGATGCCCACGACAGCCACCACATTGGGGATGCTGGGCTTTGGACACGTGCAGGGGTCGGACTTTGGTCCTCAGGGTCATAATAACATCTCCCTCCATAGAGCTCTTCATAGGGACTGGAACAGGCTCAGGTGCTTTAGTATGTTCTCTCTGTCAGTTTAAACCCCATGGCATCTGTGTGAGGCAAGGACTATTAGCCCCCACTCACAGGGCTCATAGGTGCCAAACAGCTGGTTCAAACGGTGCTGAGAGGACAGGCTGTGCCCCATGCCAACATGCTGCTTGGCCTTTTCCTCTTTGTACCAGGTTCCAAGTAGAGTGCAGAGCTTGTCCTGACTTTGCACCGGCAGGTCGGGGAGCGTGAGTGGGTGGTTCTCCATTCCAGGCCACCTCTATCACTAAGCGTCAGTCTCAGGAGCAGACTAGGGCTATTAACCTGCAAGACCAAAGAGTTTCTCTGATCTAACTCACCCCAGGTAAGCAGAGGACGACCTGCTGCCTCTCTGAACTTTGCCTCGGCTTGTCAATGCCCCTCACGTGCCCTCATGCCTGGGTCCTAGGGAGAGTGACTGAGTGTTCAGACTGAACAAGTAGATTCATTCAAGCTTCCCCAAGCCATCAGAGCCCGGAGCATGGAGATCCCTTTTGATTGTAGGTCACATGAGCAGAGAAGAACTCTTCCCCCACATGGTTGTTCCTTGAATCACTTGGATGTTTTGAGGGGATCAGTAGAGGCAACAGTGGGGCGGAAGAACACAGTGACAGCAGTAGAAATACCAGTGCCAGCGTTGGTGGAGCCAGCAGTATGTGTGGCAAGAACAGAGGAGGACAGGACATAGGTCACGTGGCAGCAGACGGGACCCATGGCTGACACAGGAATCTCTATGGGGTGCTCCCAGAGAGAGGCAGCATTTTGGTTTGGGGAGCAGTTCAAAGGAGAACAGGGTTAGGCACCAGTGAGGGCTGGAGTGAGAGTGTGCTTACGGGAAGTTACCGCTCCAGCAGCTACAGCTGAGCTTACACAGGCTCCAAAAGGCCTCAGCGCTGCCTCCAGGCCAGTGGAGGTTTCAGAATTTCAGTACAAATGCAGGCCATTGTCTTTTCTAAAAGGAAAAATTCAACAAATAGCCCTGGCTGCAAGGGGGAAGGGACATTCCTCAGCTGAGTTTTGTCCCACTCCTGGCTGTCCAGTAGAGCAGGGAAAGTCATCTGAGTCAACTCAGGCCAGCCGGCGACCTATGACCTGTGGCCCAGCACAAAAAGGGAGCCAGGCCAATCAGATTCCCATCTCAGGAATTTGAACCAAGAAATGCTGAGACATGCAGGCAGTTAGCGGTGGGGCTGGAGGCCACTGGAATGCATTGAAAGGTTGTCTACAGTAGAGTCAAAGCTTCGAGGGCTGTGTGAGGAGAGAGCCAGAGTAAGCAAAGAACTGTGTGGTGAGAAGTGAGACTCTGGACTTTCCTGGACTTGCTGAGAAAGGCAGGGACAAGGTGGGAACCACGTGGCCCCTGGCACACAGAAGCGCCCAGAGCACCTCCAGTCCCTGCTCCAGCCCCGAATGCACCTCACTCCCTTTTTCGTGAGGTGTTGAGAACGAAAGGCTCTCTGTTCCTTGAAACCAGAAAACCAGAGCCTCTGACAAAACAGGTCACCTCCCTGCAGGACGACGGGGAGGCGTGGGGTTGCAGGAGACCCAATCTGCAGTCCACGGTGGCTCTGCAGGCAACAGCAAGGGCGGCGAAGGACTGGGTGAGCAAGGCAGAGAGTCCGGACGTGCAGATCAGCTGCCTCTCAACCACATTCGAGGCAACACAAGAGAAAGTTGACTTTGAAGGCGTCACACATCCGAGCTGTGCCTCAGGAAGACAGGCAAAACCGTGGACTGGTTCCCCAGGCCCAAGGGCTACACTGCCTTGATCCCCAGCTTCTCTTTCTGACTGTGGGAACCTGAGAGGGAAACCTGCTCTTCTAAGTCTGTTTCCACCTCTCTGAAATGAAAATAGAACTTCCTCCTTCGGGTTGTTGGGGATGTTATCGGGGATTGTGGGGTGGGTGGAGGGGATGCCTGGAAAGCAAGATGCCTCTCGGGTAAACCCCCCTTTTTTAGCAACTGAAATTACGTGTATGAACTCCTCCATGAGGGCCAAGAAGGGCACGAGGTTGAGGAGTCTCCCTGCAGAATTTTCTGCCTCCAGTGACCAGTACAGACCTGTCTGGTGACAGGAGCACACCCATTCTTTTTGTCACCTGCAGGGACTCCATGGGGAAAGAGGCTTTCTGAGTCACCCTGGCCACAGACAGGCCTGACTTAGCCAGACTTATTAATAGGAGCATGTCTGTTTCTGCCTGAAAATAGCCTTAGAAAGTTATTTCAAATGAGCTTCCAGGTGGGTGGTCAGATCGCTTTTTATTGTCTTCCTCTCAGGAGAACTTAAGAACTCTCATATGTTCCTGTTTCATTTATAGCAAAACAGTCATAACAGGAAGATCCATTGCTCTGTGTCACTTCCTGAGTCAAGGATGCCGGGGCTGTCTGAGGGGTCTCACAGTCCAGCGCCACCCCACTCACCTCCCGCTACCCCCCTTTACAGTGTCTTTGGCAGACAGTCACCCGCCAAGTGTGGGGGCCTTCTGACTCCATTGGGCAGGGTGGGGATGGGGTGCCTGCCTGGGGGAGGGTCGCTGTACTTGGGAGGCAAGGACCTTGACCTAAAACAAAATGCTCACCGCCTGCCTAATGGGCTTTTGCCTCTGTTATGAATATTTTAATAGGGTCCCTGCCTACAGTAAGGACCTTGTAACAAAAAGTCCCTTTCTCAGTCTCCAATCCGGCATGCGGCTCGCCCCCACCATTTCTTTCCCTCCTTGTATTTCTTACTCATTCCAGTCCCAAACCATATTTAGCCATTTCACCCTCTGTATCTCTCCATGCATCAGGAACAGTCCAGATCCTCACAGAAGCCTCTCACCATCCTGTCTTGACAGAAGGATCATCGCTTCCTCTGCAACCCTCAGTCCAAAGTTGTTCACCCTCTCAGGCCCATACCCACATCTCTGAAATAGAGATGGCTGGATTGTCCTGGCTTTCTGCTGTCACTTGCACACCCCTGTTGGCCCACACTCGTATCTTTCTTTGAGCCTCATGTCATACAACTGCTCACCTCAGCACTTAAACTGTCCAATGTTCATTCACTGAATCAGTCATGGCCTGGCTCTTGGTCTTCCCCTCCAGCTCACGTCATGCATCACCCTAAGAGATTTCAATGCCCAGGAAGGCAACTGATTGGCCTGTTACTTCTTCAATCTCCTGAACTCCATGGGACTTCGTCCCTACTCTTCTCCAACCACCACTCTCAGACCCCACCCTGAACCTTGTCATGACCCAGGCCCGGATCATCTAGATTCGCTAAATTTCTTTATGGTTACATTTTCCCATCTTTTGAGCCTTCTCATAACCTCATAGCCGTGACACCTGCACATTAACATCCAAGAGACTCCAGCTATTTGGTCTTTTCATTCTTTTAAGTCCAGCAGTCCTGGCTGAAGGTCCAGACCCTGTAGGTGATCATGTGAACTGCACTCACACCAGTACTGCCGTCTCCCTTGCACTGCTATCCTGCTATGCCTTCCTCCACTGACAAATTCCACTTCTTCTTTTCCACTTTCAGTGGAGACATTAAAGCCCAGCTCTTCCACCTGTGCCCTGCACCTCCCCTGCTGACTCCTCTGTTATAGTGTCTCTTCTCTGCTTGAACTCTCTCACTCTTTTATTTTCCTTGTGTTCTATAATCTGTCCAGCCTACTCCATCTGACTAGAACCCTCCTAAGCCCTCTTCTGTCACCCTCCAATTTGACCCCCCCGCTATAGTCTCTTCATGTGTCACACCATTCCCTTCTTCACGTCCTACACGTTCCTCAAACCTCTGCATTCTGGTCTCTCTCCTGACCACTCCATGCACTGCTGTCCCTCAGTCATTGTTCTAGGTACTTCCACTGTGGAAATAAATGTAAAATTACCCCCCAGTTTAGTGGCATAAAATAACCATTTTATTATGGTCATGCATTCTGAATGCCGGGAACTTGGACTGCCACATAGCATACAGCTTGTCTCTGCTCTAGGACGCCTGCGGACGAGAAGCCTGAACATGGCCTTTCGGCTTGGCTTGGCTTCCTCACAGCACGGCCGCCACAGGGTGGTCTGGTTTCTGGCATGGCATGCTCTAGTATTCCAGGAAACAAGGTGGAAAAGGCATCGCCTTTTATGACTTAGAAGTCATTATGATTTTTATAGATTCAGAAGTCCTATGATAATTCATTAGTCAAAGTGATCACAAGCTCGCCCAGAATCAAGGGCAAATAGTATAGACCCCATTTCTCAGTGGGATGGTGGTGAGGTCACATTGTAGAAGAGCATGTGAGATGGGAAAATATTTCTGCAGTCATCTTTGAAAAATGCAATCTGCCACTGTCTTCAAATGATCTTCTGGTTACCGAATCCAACAGATGTTGCATTTGCCAAATTTGACAAAAGAGAAGATGAAGAATCAGAGAGGTTATTTCCCAAGGTTAAAGAGCTATCATCTATTCATTCTTTC
>CM052542.1:40468149-40502197 GCA_028533065.1 Trachops cirrhosus | reverse complement strand
AGGCTAAATTGCATTTCTTTAATAATGTCGAGAACTTTTTCATATGATTGACCTTTTAAATATCTTCTTTTATGAAGCGTTTGTTTCAACTTTTGCTCATTTCTGTATTGCATTGTTTTTTACTTATTGCTTTGCAGATATTCTTTATATATTGTATTACTTCCCTCAGAAAGCCATAACAATGCACCACAAGTCGTGTGGCTTACACAACAGAAATGTATTGTTTCACAGTTCTGGAGGCTAGCAGTACAAGAAGATGGTGTTGTTAGAGGGAGTTCCTTCTGAGGTCTACGAGAGAAAAACCTGCTCCACGCTTCTCTCCCAGCTTCAGGTAGTTTGTCTGCAGTCTTTGGTGTCCCTGGGCTTATAGATCTCCACTTTTATCTTCCCATGACGTTCTCCTTGGGTGAGTGTCTCTTTATCCAAATCTCCCCTCTTATAAGGACAGCAGTCGTATTGGATTGGGGCCCACTCTATTTCAGAATGACTTTATCTGCAATAACTCTATTTTCAAATGAGGTCAGCTAGTACCTTCTAAGGTACTAGGTGTTAGGACTTCAACATATGAATTTGGGGGTGAGGGAAAGACACAATTCAACCAATAACACATGTTTTGAAAACTCTCCCAATCTGTGGCTGGCTGTTATACTCGCTTAGTGGTGTTGTGGTATATGAAAGATGATCATACATTCTTTTTCACTCTCCTCTTTGAAATTTGGTTTTTATTAATCTCTTCCCTTGAATCTAGACTTGCCCTGTGTCTGCTTAAGCAATAAAACATGTTCAAAGTGATACTGTACCAGTTCTGGGCCTAGTCTTCCCTCTGACTAATCAGCCATGTGCAAGAGCCGTCTTGGATGTTCTGGCCCAAATTAGCTTTAGGCCAGGACACTCAACGATCAGATGACCCAACATCGGCCGGCATCGGTGGAGCAGCAGCCTGCCCAACGGAGCCCAGTCAAATCCCCGAATCACTGCAGAGGACAAAGTGGTTGTTGGCTGTGTCGATAAGTTCTGATGCACAGAAGTTCTTAATTTTTAATATCTTCCAAATTTATCAGTGTTTTTCTTTAGGATTAGTGTTTTGGTGTCTTGTTTAAGAAATATTTGCTTCTAGAACATGCATATTCTCCTATGTTGTATTCTAGAAGCTTAGTATCTTTCACATTTTAGTCTACCTTATCTAAATGATTTCTTTGTGGGGTATAATACAGTGGGGACATATTCTTTTTGAATTTAATAATAATAATTCTTTTGGATTTATAGTTAAGTGTGTAGTATAAAACACCAAGATAGTAACTTAACATCACAAGTATATAAAAGAAAACTTAAAGCCTCCATAATTATTTTAGCTATCTGCTATCCCTCACTCCCAACAGATGTCAGGACAATGGAGATTTAGTTGTTTATTCATTCATAAGACATTTATTGAGAACCTGGATTTACATTATATGTGCCAGGTTCTGAATTAACTGCTGAAGTACATCAAATGAGATAGAGGCCTCTTCACATAATCATGATCTTGTGGGAGAAATAGGCAATAACGCATAATTTAAATTGTGTTGAGTGTTACGAAAGAAAAGTAGAGATGTTGTGGGAGTGGAGACTGGGAACTCCTACCTTAGTCTGGGGGTTAAGAGTCCATCAGAGAGATTCCTTACAGAAGTGATGTTTAAGCTGAAACTCTTGGGATGAGTGTTAATTATCTAAACAAAGAACTGGAGGGAGGAAAACTCCAGGCAGGAGAACACACAGCATGTGCAGACAGCTCCAGGCAGGGAAGAACCCAGTGTGCTGGGGGACTAAGAGGAGTCTCACGTGGCCAGAGGAGAAAGGACGCAAGGGGAGACTGGCGAGAGCTAGAATCGTAAGCCTTCTTAAAAGAATCAGGTTTTATTGGAGCATTATGATGCTTTTGAGAAATTTTAGGCAGGAGAATGGCATGATCATATTTGCGTTTTTGGTTTTTCTGAAGATTACTAAGGCTGCCTTGTAATTCACAGTAGAATATGATGTAGGCTTCAAAATGCCACAGTGGGCCCTGGCTGGTATGGCTCAGTGGGCGGAAGGCCGGCCTGCAGAGTGAAGTGCCGGTCAGGGCACATGCCTGGGTTTCAGGCCAGATCCCCACTTGGGGGCATGCGAGAGGCAACTGATCCATGTACTTCTCGCACATCGATGTCTCTCTTTCTATTTTCCCCACCCTTCCCTCTAAATAAATAAATAAATAAATAAATAAATAAATAAATAAAATCTTTTTAAAAAATGCCACAATTGTCCCAAGGCCAGAGAAATTCCATTGTCTAGGGCATCAAGAAGGCTTTCATGCAGGAGGTACAGTTGCACAGCAGAATCACTCTGACAGGGGAAGACAGGCGTGTGGGGTGCGGGGAGGCAGAAAAGAAAGAATACAGATATAGACCACAGCCTGAACTCAGTCACAAAGCTAGATAAGCATGGGGTCTATTTTGGAGAAGAGTAAACAGTGCAGTCTGGCTGGAGGGTAATAGGAGATAAATCTGGGAGGACGGGTTATGGATGCAGAGGGCCCAGAAGGCACATATGAATACATATATGTATAGCTAATCCTCATAATGCGTGGATTCTGTGTTTGCAAATTCGCTTGCTAACGTTTCTTTATGTTACTCCCAAATCAATAGTCACAGTACTTTTGCAGTCACTCACAGACATGTGCAGAGCAGTGAAACTTCTGAGTCACTTGACATGCACATTCCCAGGTAAGGCTGAGCAAGGTGACCCTCGGCCTTCTTGTTTCCACTCTCGTGCTGTAAACACGAGTCCTTTTTGCAGTCTTTTCAGCAGTCTTTGTATTTTTTGTACTCTTGGTAGGTGATTTCACTGTTTAAAACAGCACTAAAGCATAGTGCTAAAGTGCTACCTGGTGTTCCTAAATACAAGAAGGCTGTGATGTGCCTTATGGAAAACTACCAGTATCTGTGTTAGACACTATTTGCTCAGGTGTGAGTTATAGCACTGTTGGCCCTTAGTGCAATGGTAATAAATCAATAATATACATTAAAAATACAATGTGTATATATGTATAGTCTTTAAACAAAAACATAAAACAGGGGCCCTGGCTGGTGCAGCTCAGTGGTTTGAGTGCTGGCCTGTAAACCAAAGGGTCGCTGGTTTGATTCCCAGTCAGGGCACATGCCTGGGTTGTGGGCCAGGTCCTCAGTAAGGGGCGCGCGAAACGCAATCAAACATCGATGTTTCTCTTCCTCTCTTTCTCCCACCCTTGCTCTCTGTCTAAGAATAAATAAATAAAATCTTTTAAAAATAAAATAAAATCTCAAAGGATCGATCAGGCATTTCCCTAATTATTAATCAAGAAGAACATGTCTTCATGTTTCTTCATCTGTGAAATGTCTATTGTTTTAAAAAAGAAATAAATATAAAAAAGGGTTATATATTGATCAGCTGACAAAAAAGTGCCCAGAAGCTTATAGGAACCTAACCCTGCATTTCCCCTGGGAACCATGGTTCAATATGAGCAATTTCAGTATTTGTAGCCACTTTATAGAACTACCGTGAATAATGAGAATCAAATGTACTTATGCACACATTTCCTCCCCTGAGAGCTGGTTGTTAAATATTACCCACACACCCTTGGCTGAGGCCCTGCAGGAGCTC
Organism: Trachops cirrhosus; assembly: GCA_028533065.1. NCBI lineage: Eukaryota > Metazoa > Chordata > Mammalia > Chiroptera > Phyllostomidae > Trachops > Trachops cirrhosus. The sequence continues at coordinate 40,498,543 of CM052542.1, read as the reverse complement.
ACCACGCTGTGGGGGTGTCAACCAAGCACACTGCTTACAGCTGAGTGGTCCTTTCTTAAAGCAGAATCTGAGTGACGTGTCTCCATGCTGGCCACAATTTCCAGACCCTCAGTTAGAGAGGGTTTGGTCTTTGGAGTAACCAAGACCCAAGTGTGAATCCCACCTCCCCCACTTACTAGTTGTGACTCCTCAGACAAGTGACACTGTACCTCATTATCCTTGGCAGGAGAATAACAATTTCAGTTTTACTGTGAGCCCTGATGAGATTATGTGTGTAAAATGCTCAATTCCATGCCTGACACATACAGGGTAGATGGTGAGTTCTTGTCAATCCTCCTACACCCCATTCCAAACTCCATCAAAGGGTTGGAGAAAGGAGGCACTCCATTCTGTGCCTGCAGCTCGGTCCTCTGATTACAGAGCTTCAGGCTGCAGCAGTGTCCTGCCCAGTCATTCCAAATCAGTTTTCAGAATCTCTCTGTCTGAAAGGCCCAAGCTGGGTGGGCAGTGGACATGCTCAAACCTGAGATTCTAGAAGACCTGCTGCCTGCAAAAAGTCCCCTATTTCTACAACCACACAAGAAGTTAACTTCCTAGTTTAATTCTTGCTGACTTTCCTGTTATGACAGGAAAAATAGTCAGTGCTCTATCTAGCCGATGTCTCTGTGTCTGTGTCTTCTGGTTTATTTGGGGCGTGGGGAGGCTAGGAGCAGGTGTATTTGCTTAGTCCATTCTTCTTCCTGTTTCTTGATTCTCTGCTCCGGGATTCTGAAGCCTGGGCTGCCCCAGTTCCAACCTTGCTTCCTCTGACTCAGCTTTACCCTCAAGACACAGCTTCATCTCTGAGTCATCAGACTGAGCTTTCGAGGACAGCAGCCTGGCACTCCAGCTCCATCTTCTCAGGAATAGTGTTATGTCTCCATGCTCCAGAGCAACACCATGCCTGACTTAACTCACAACACCCCAAAAGCAAGAAATAGCATCTTAATGAGACCAGAGAATGCAGAGGGGAGGCTTCGGGACCAAGAGTCAGCAGGCCTGGGTTTCAATTCTGGTTCTGATTAGCTTGTGTGATCTTGAGCTAGCTATTGGAACCTCTGGAACTGGTGTTTCCTCTTCCAGAAAACGGAAATAGTCATCCATGTTGTGTCCATTCCACAGGGGTATTGGGAGGCCTAAATGAAATAGGGTCAAGTAGCCCAAACTCCGGGGCACAAACCCCTGCTCCACAAACTAGATCTGTTCATGAACTCATTTCATTTGCTTTGAACAATGTGACCTAGTTATCAAGCATTTATCATTTTTAAATGAGTTATCAACAAATTGGGAGACTTCACTTACATATCTGAATTTTCGGCTTCTCTTAAAAATGGGAAGATCTGACCTCAGTAACTCCTTGACTCAAATGTCAAACATTGCCTAGAACTGAGTAGCTGCAGCCCCTTCACCTGGGCAGGAGCCTGGAGCTGCCCACAAACTCACTGCAGTCCTGGTTACTCCCCGTTATTCCCCGTTATTCCCAATATTGGGGCCAAGTCTCTGTTGCCATTTGTTATGGCTCTGGGGCTATTGATTGGCTTCCAGAAAAGTTCTAGTGGAAGCAAAATCTTTACAGTAACCATGTTTCCATCAAAATGGGAAAATGAAAATCTCAGAAGTGTCCCTTGTCCCAAATTATCTCCCCGCTTCAGGGTCTCAATGGCAAAAATGAAACCCCTTAAAAGTGGTGATGGATGGAGACTTGATTTGAGTGGTGAACACACAATACAGTGTACAGATGGTGTGTTGTAACATTGTGCACCTGGAACCTGTACAATTTTTTAACCAGTGTCACCCTCAATAAATTCAATAAGAAGGAAAAACAAAACAAACAAAAAGAAACCCTCTGGTTAAGTTTTACCCCGGCCAATGGGCCCTTGGAAAGGTGTGTAGGGAGGGTCACAGTTGGGATCTGGGTCCCACAGGCTCTGTTCTACTGTCTCCTGTCTGCCCTCACCTGTAAAATGGGGTAGCATCAGCTTTTTTGTTTTAGGATTATTGTGCACAATGTCTGGTACTTACAGAGCTGGTCACTCAAGGTTAGTGATTGCACTGAACATCTTTTGAATTGATAAAAAGAATTCTGGGAAGTGGGAGTGTGAAGTGAAAGATTTAGGATTCCTGAGTGGGGCTAATGCCATGACTGGGAAGGAAAAAAGCAAATGGATAAAGACATGACTTAGGAGAAAGTTCCCTTCTTTCCACCCCCAACCTTTGCTTTTGCACCTCCTCAGTGAGACCATCCCGTGGGCGGGCCATGCCCATCACCCCAGGGCACTCGCCGACAGTTACCAAGGCTGGGTTCCAGCGCTGGCTTGGGTAAGTCACTGCTTCGCCCCTGGTGGCGTCTCCACACCGATAAGGTGAGGATACAAATGCCCCACTAACTGTTGTGGCGAAAACAAACTGAGATAAATGCATGTGAAAGCACTTTTGGAAAGCTGAAAGGCACTATACACAGATTAGGAGTTTTCAGGTCTCTTTTCAAAAAGTTTGCCTTCCAAACTCTGTCCAAGGCCTTCTGGAGTTTATCAAAGCTAAGACCCTCCCTTCAGTTTCATAGTGCTGCCCCTTCCTACACACCAAAGCCCGCGCCGCGTCGGGAGTCTTTTTTTTTTTTCGTGGCGAAGGCGGGGTCTCGGGTGGTGTTGGCAGCCGGCGACGCCAGGCGAGGCTTCGGCGGGCTGCGCCTGGCCAGTCCCGCAGCGGCCCCGGTGGGTGTGACCCTCAGGGTGTGCGCCCCAGGCCCAGGCCGAGCCCGCCGGCGAGAGGGCGCCCGAGGGTGTGCGCGCTCGGGACGCCGGGTGTGCGCCAGCCCCGGGTTGCGCGCCCGAGACGGGGACTGTGCATCCGGAGACTGCGTGCACCCCGAAACCGGACTGTGAGCCGGCCCCTGGCACGGCCGCCCGCCCGCCTCGCACAGGACGCCCTCCGCTCGCCAAGGTAAGGCGCCCTGCGACCCCCGCCTGCGGAGTGCGTTGGTGGGGCAAGCCGGCACCCAGCAGGGCTAACCCGGGTGTTGGCCCCCGCCACTCTCCTCCGCCTCTGCTGTCCGTCTCGTCCCCTCCTTGCGCCGCGCGTCCCTGGAACCTCTGAAGGCAGACGCTGCGGCAGCCTGGGCCGACCTGGAGTCCCCTCTTGAGGTCCGAGACAGCGCGTGAAGAGGGGCTGCCCAAGGGCAAGAACTGCTCCCCTTCCGTCCTGGCTGGCTCCCCGCGCCCCGATGCTGGGTACAGAGGAGACCAGTGAGGAGTGGGAAGGCCGCGTTGTCCTTGCGGCTAGGTGGTACAGCCCCCGCCCAGAGCTTCTGAGCAGAGCGCTGTGGTCCGGGATGCAGCTTGCGGGACTTGGACGCCCGGACGCTGGCTCCCAGGACTACCCGAAATCAAGCTCGTAGTCTCCCTTTTTATCGCAAAAGCCGGCCCCCAATTCCTACCCTGGTGGCCCTCGCCCCTGGCTGAACTTCCCAGCGCTCCCGCTGGGCTACGACCTTGGGTGGAGGCAGTCGGGCTGCTCCGGTGCGCTGGCAGCCAAGGGCGCTTTTTGCGATCCTGTGTACCTCTTGGTACCGTTCCCTCTTGTGTACCTCTCCCTCTCATCTCTGTTTTAAGGTCAAACTTCTGAGCCCAAGTACTTTGTCCCTGCAGAGGGACCAGTTACTTAGCCTGGGAGTTGGAAAGTGGCGCCCCATGGCCCCTACACCAGGTCTGAATCTGAACTTGCCCTGGGGCATCTGCTAGGGCTGCAGAACCAGCGGTTTTAGCTCGAAAGTGCCTTCGAGTGCTGGAATGGAGGGAGAGGAAGAGACATTTTCCAGGAAAAGGATAAGGAGGTCCCCCCGTTTCTGAGGATGCCACCTTGAAAGTTCTATTGATCAAGTAGTTCGGGGAATGGTCAGATGCAACTAGTGACCAGATTGAGTCCTGGGAGAAAGCATATTGAATTAAACACAATTCCCAAGGACCTGCTTGGGCTGGTAAACCAAATGCTGGTTCTTTACAGAACCACGCCGTGTCAAGGCGTGACATGGCAAACACTTGGGATAGAAACAGAGTCCACTCTGATATTGCCATGTCAAGTCCAGCCCTCCTGCCCTGTCCACAACTGCTCACTGGACTATAATGTGAGTTATGGGGACTGTAAAAGGGCAGTGAGAATGGGGAATGGCTCAGGGTCCACACAAGACTTTGCATTCAATCAACAAATACTTGCTCTGAGCCAGGCATGGACAAGGTACTGGGATAGAAAAATGAACAAAACTGGCAGTACATGGCCTCATGGAGCTAGCAGTCCAGCGGCCAAGACCAACATGAAGCAAATCACTCAAATAAATATACAATTAGGAAATGCTGAATTCTTTAAAAGAAAAGGATAAGGTACTATGAGAATCTGTGATAGCTACCACATTCACTCAGAAGACTAATTGGAGTTAACTCATTGAAGAGTGTGGGAAGAGCCTTCAAGGCAGAAGGAACAGCATGTGCAAGGGCCCTGAGTTGAGCAGCAAAGTCAACTGGAGGAGCTGAAAGACCGTTTCCTAAGTGACAAGCAGGGGTCCAACCAATTGGGCCTGCCCTGTATTTTAGCATCCCATCACCTGGGCTAATCAGTACCTTCCTTTCTCAGCCATTATAACGGGCAATTGGAGTCCCCCTGGCTGGGATAGAAGGAGGGAGAGACTGACAGTCAGGTGTCAGACTCACTCCCCCATACATACCAGCACCTTGGTCAGATAGCCCATGCCCAAGCAGGGTGCCAAGAAGCAGCAGTTCTTTCCTCCAATTGTTCCCTATTGCCAGCCATGCTTACAACTGATCAAGGCCTCTCCGCTCAACATGTAGGAAGGTTCATGCTGGGGCTGCAGAACCTGGGTGCAGAACCTGGGGCTGCAGAGCTGGGTGGCTCATCTTAGACTTTTGAAACTAGAATGAACTCATTGCCCGCAATGTAATTCCTAACATGGCATTTCCTAGCCTGGGCCTGCATACCTTTCCAGCCTCATTTCTGTCACTCCATCTCCTCCCTTCTCAATGAGCACTCTCTGTTCTATTCACAATTATACTCCAAGCAGTTCCTGGAACACACATTGCCTTTGCACATGCTGGCCTTTGTGTAAAATACCAGTGAATGCACACTCAGCTTTCAATTTCAACATTAAACTTAAGGTTTCCTTACTCCACCCCCAGCCCCACCCCAGCCAAGTCCTTTCCTGACCAGAGTCAAATGCTCCATTTCTGTTTCCAGAACTCCCTGATGTGTTTGTGTCAGTGAGCACCAGCTGCACCGCACAACTTAAAAGCAGGTCTCTCTTGTCATACTGTGTCCTGAGTACCTAGCACAGAAAAGGACACATGGAAGGTGCTCAGTGAAATGCTTGTTGGATGAAAACTCTCTAGTCTAGTATTTCTTAACATTTCTTGGTGGGGGGGATTGTTAGATATGTATTTGAGATTTTATTGAAAACAAGGGATACTCTTCTCCAAATGCATATAACCTAAAATATCTTGCATGCAGTGTCACACGATTCACAGCCCTCCCCTCCGCACTGACCCCGTTTCCTGAACTTTGGACTATAATTTTACAGGAAACAGAGGCCAATGAGGTGCAATGACTGCCCAAGCATCTGCAGCTGGTTAGGTACATGAACCTGCCCCCCACCCCGCAACACGTGCCACCCCCAGCTCGTGACTCCCAGTCCAGGGCTCCTTTCAGCTCTCTCTGCTTCTTTTAGCCAAGTAGCTTCCCTTTGTCCCTGGCACCTTGTGAATGCCATTGCACATGGCTAGAAGATGGATATCTTGGTTTTGCTTCAGTTCAGTAGCAGCCTAAGGTGTGACAGAGAGAAAAATCTTATTATGGGCAGAGTTGACAATTAGGAAGACAGATGGGTCATCTCCCCGGCCTGTTCACTGCCCCTTGCCTGCAGTGCTGTTACATCTGTTTTAGCTGGAGGAGGGTCACGTGTGCTTCACAGTTATCTTCTGGGCCCTGGATTGAGCCATGTGGGCCAGATTTGGAAATGCTCTAGATAGGCCATCGAGGTCAGGTGCCCAGCTCTTGGTCTTATCAAAGGCTTCTTCCCCATAGAGCAGGCCTAGGGGAAGGAATGGAGGGACTGGGGTTCTTGCTTGTTGCCGGCTGGAGGTCTTGCCTGCTGGTCTGGCCTCCCTCCTGCTTTCTGCAACAGAACACCTACTTCAGGCTACTGGGCTGAGCAGTGCCTTCTTATCTGCAGATCAGGATCAGTAATTCACTCATTCATCAAAACTGCACGGAGTCTCTGCTCTGTACCAGGTACTGTGCTGATCCTAGTTTACAAAGAAGGGTCATGAAGTGTGAGCCAGTGGTATGTGGTTCAGCTGTGTGAGGGAAGGGAAGAGGGTGTGGATTTTACTTCTAATTCAACCCATCCCTTGGGAGGTATGGTAGGGAGGACAGTTAGAACTTCTGAATGCTGAGAATGTATTCACTTTTAAAACTCTGATCTCATGCAAGTTATGTCATCTCTGGGAATGGGTGGGGGAACTGAATTTTCTATCTCTGGGCAGTTGTACAGACACAGCTATCACATTTCAGATGGCAGATCCACTCACTCCTGTATGTGACACAGGAGCAGTACAGTACAATAAAGGGTACCCATGCACCAAACCCTGGTACATTTAATCATCAGAATAACCCTAGAGATAGTTACAATCATAATCCCCAATATATGATGAGGAAACTGAGGCTCAGAGAGGTTAAGTGACTTGCCCAGCGTTATGGAGCTAATAAATGATAGCATTAGGATTCACTGAGCACTCTGTCCCTGGGGATCAGACCACTTTGCTATTTTATAGCAGAGTATGTGGAAAGAGACACAGGCTTGGAGGGAGGAGAATCCAGGAATTGGTGCCTAGATCTGTTGCTACCTAGCTGTGTGATTTACAGCTGGACCCCTAACCTCTCTGTGCCTCAGAATACTAATCTCCCAGACCCAGAGTTTGGACAAAGAGGCTTCTAACAGATGTCATTCTCTCAACAGTTTCCAGTCTATGTGGATAATATTTCAAAGTAGGATTAAAGGAAAGAAGAGGGGCCCTCTGGCTAAAAGTAGGCCTGCAGCAGTTTTAGGATAAAATAAATGTTGCCCCAAGATTTCAAATAGCTAGTTAATGTGATATGCAGGCATTTATAGATTGGTGGTGTCTGAAGAAGCAGGCTGACTGCTCCTTCTCCAAGGGAAAGAAGTCTGTTTTCAAAAGAACGCCTCACTGTCTCACTGGGGCCTTGGGGCCTGGACCCTGCCCCTCACAGAGCTTTCCGGGGACACAGGCATTGTGGGAGAAAACACAAATCCCAATTCCCACCCTCCTCCCCATTTTTCCCCCAAAGTAAATAAAACTTATCGACTGGATAAATATATTTTTTTAATGTGGCTGTGGCTTTTCCCCCTTTGTGTGGAAGGATGCTTTGTGTCTGCAGTTTCCTTTGGTATGTCTAGTTTGTGGCTCTGATGTCAAGTGACAAGTGGGGAGAACTAGGGCATTGGGGAGAATTTGCGCCGTGCAAAGATAAAAGAGTAGAATTCAGTGCTGATTTCTCTCCACAGCCTGGTTTCTGCCCAGAAGCCAGAGATGCTGACTCTCAGTGAAATCGATTTTGATTTTCATAGCAGAGCTCCAGGCAGCGGGGCTGAGTGTTTCCAGGTGCTGTGCTCATCGGCTGTTTGCGTGTCGCTCCCCACTCCCTTCCTCCTTGGAAAACGCAGCCATCCTGCTCTTGGGGAACAGTTTAAAGGACCAGGCATGTCAAATGGGATGGTGGCTGAATATGTCCCTGTATGGTCACATTTACTGGGTTCAATACTGAGTGTGTGTGTGGCTGGGGTGGGGAGGGGACGTTTTACTAGTAATGTTTAAGTTTTTTAAGAAATGGTTCTCATGTATCATTTACGTGATTTTAAATAAATAAATAATAAAGACCATCATCCTTCTGCTCCTCAAAATAAAAAAGAGGAGGAGAAGAGAAGGGAAAAATTCTTCACCATTTTACTAGCTCTGGGAGCCCAAGCAAATGACTCAACTATTTTTTTAGGATTTCATTGATTTATTTTTAGAGAAAGGGGAAGGAGAAAGAGAGGGAGAGAAACATGGATAGGTTGCCTCTCACACGCCCCCCGCAACTGGGGACGTGGCCTGCCCCGACCAGCAATTGAACCTGCAGGCTTCCATTCCCAGTCCAGCACTCCAGCCACTGAGCCACACCAGCCAGGGTGCAAGTGACTCAACTTTTCAGCTTCCTCATCTGTAAAGCGCTACCTATAATGTGGATTTAGGGCTCCTGTGATTCAGACAACAGGAACTCCCTGAGGCCGCTTCCAGTGAAGAGGATGAGGAGCTGTCACGTGCAGCACTGCTATCTAAGCACCGGCCTGGCGGGAGGCCAGGCACCCTTGAGTCGGGGTGGAGAGGGTCCTGAGTTCAAGGCTATTCCACGAGTACAATAGCCGCTGGTCTTCACTTTGGATGCCTTTGGACAACTCAGCACTGCCCTCCCCACCCCCTCACCATACTATCGCACTCACCTCTCTTTTGCTGCTTAGTTCAAGTTCCAAAGAGGATCCTGTTGTGACAACTTGGTTCTCCGGGAGCTGAGGATTTCTTCCCAGGCCACGTCTTGGCCAGTCTCGGGTCCGCCTGGGCATAGGATACTGCTGAGGCACTAGTCCTCGCTGGGCCAATGACAGGGGAGGGGAGGACAGAGGACAGTCAGGGGCATAGAACTTGACTTTCTGGAGCTGGACAGGGAGGTGGGCGGAGACTCCTTGTGAAGGAAAGGAAGGTAAGCTGGAACTCAGAATTATGGCCCAATACAAATACTTACCGAGTTGTAAAGGGTTTTTAACTTGGGGTTGACAGCGCATGTATAGAATTCAGAAAAGCCTGTGAACTTGGGCGGTGAAAGACAATAACATCTTTATTTAGCATTCTTCAGTTACAGATGTAGGCAACAAACACAATGTATTTTCAGTACCTGTGACATTATTACCGGTAGAAATCACAGACATTTTCACACCATGTTTCTGCTGCTGCAGACATCTTGAACTGACTCATGCCCATCGCAGCTCTGAGATTAAAGCAGTTGTTACAGCCGCTGCTAGAGCATGCTATAGTGTGTTAATAAAGAACATATATCACTATATAACACACTCATTTTAAAAAATTTTAATAAATACATTTCAGTGTAATTGGTTTCCTTTGTAGTCAGCTATGCATTTTATTTTACATATTTTAAAACATTCTTAGAATGGGTCTATAGGCTTTATTGGTCTGCTAAAGGGGTGTCTATGGCACAAAAGGGTAAATACTTCCTGGCAGGAAGTCAGGAAGCTTTAGTTCCCAATTTCCTACCCCCTTCATCCTAATCTTTCATATACCCATCTATCTCTGTCTAATTAGTACAAGACATTCTTGAGCAGTTATAAATTCCATTTAATAGTTTGACAAATTTGTAAGAACACATAATTTGTGGTTTGGGTAGAGGGTTTTGATGTATATCCAGGGCTTAATTTACAAATTGCAGGCACACATGGGCAACGGGTTAGGTAATTCCTATGAGCCCACAAACCCACCAGGCCCTGCGCTGAAGCTGATGGCTTGGCAGACCCCATGCAAACCAGTCCCTTGAAACAACCACCGAGTGGACGATTTTGTTCCTAAGAGATTAAGGAGCTTGTGTAGGCAAATTGATGAAATCATTCGATCAGACGAAAGCTAGCCTTCTAGGAAGAAGGAGAAGCCCTGGGAGGAGGAACTTTGAAGTGGGCTCTGAGATGGGGGACTGTGAGGGAGGCCAACAGAAGGAGGGCCAGAGTCTGTGAGGATGTGAGAGACTGGCCAGATGCTGATGTTGAGGAGGAAGCCTGGAGAGAGGAAAGCCCGCTGGAGCAACATTAGGTGAATGGCTGTTTTTTTGTTACCTTTTATTGAACGCTTACCATGTACCAGACACTCTGCCAAATCCTTGAAATATAGCAGTAACTTAATGATGGTTACCAACTACTTAAGAAGATATGACTGTTATTATTCCCATTGTAATGGTGAGTAAAGTGAGGCTCTAACCTTAATACTGCTGCTCTAGGTCACAAACACATTAAGTGGTGGAGCCAGGAGCCTAGCTCAGATCTGGCTGATATTCCAGAATCTTATGCCTTCAAAAACTACAGGCAATCACAGAAGAGTGTGTTTGGAAAAACTACGGCTGCCATTTTGTTTAGGTAAGAAAACGCTTACTATCCATCGGAGTGTCTTCTCCGTCCTTCTCTCCAGCCTTTTGCCTGTGCTCACAGGCGCCTGTGCTGTGGGCATGAGGATAGGATAAAAATGAAGAGCAAAAGCTGTGGGTCAGGCAGAACTGGTTCTATCTCTGGCTCTGCCACCTGTTGTCACCTTGCTGAGCCTCAGTTTTGATATCAGTGACATGGAAATAATGGTTCCTCCTTCTGAAATTCAGGTGTTCTCTTACAAGTGCTTCAGTCCATTTTGGATAGTCTTTCCATTTGAGTGCCTCCACTCATCTAGTCCTCTGGGTGATTGTCCCCATCTTCTGCAGGTGTGGGCTCCTCTAGGAAGCTTCTCTGAACCCCTCTGACCTGGCCCGTGGGCAGCAGGTACCTGTGCAGCTGTCCCCTTGGGACGGAAGCCCCCTCTCCCCATTGTAGTGTTCTTCAGTGTCACAGCGGGCATCCTGTTCGTGATAACAGCACGAGATGGTGTCCTTCCATCCCCAGTTCAGGGCCCCATGGCTCATTCTTGGCATCTGTTCTGAGTTCCTTCACCTAGAGTTTGTCTCCAGGAAACCTTACCGGTTACCTAGACCATCCCTCTTGTCTTACAGTTGAGGACACTGAGGACCAGCGAGGGCAGGTGGCACACCCTGGGTGGCACGGGGCGTGAGTGAGTGAGCTGGAGTGAGAACCCAGGGCTCCTGCTCCAGACACTGAGTAGCCCTACACTAACACTGAAAGTGTCGCTTCCACACTGTTAAGCTTGGGGACACTCACAGAGCACCTAGAAACACATTCTTCTGCAGTTGCTACTTGCCCCTCTTGCGCCTGCCTCCTGGCTGGCCTTCCCTGATCTAATCTCCGGTTCTGCCCCCATGCCCTGGGCTTTGCCAGCTGCTGAAAGGAGCCCTGTGTTAGCCAGGTCCGTGGGAGGCCGCCCGCGGGGGGATGCCTGGTGCTGCCAAAAGCCTCTTGCCCTGAGAACCCTGCCCACTGTCCCAGCTGAGGCCTGAAATTCCCTGCATTAGAGTCATTCCTTTGGATTCCTTTTGGGAGAGCTATTGTTAAAATGCAAATATGCTGTCCTGAAGGGGAACCTGTTAAACCACTGCTGTGGACCCCAGCAAGAGTGGAACTTCAGACTTTAATAAGGCACACCACCTCCCTGTCCCTCAGTTTCTTATCTGTAACATGAGGGTGATAAGAGATTGCATTGTAGGGTCACCTCAAGGATGAAATAAGATAGTGCACCAAAAGCACTTTACATGATAAGTAGTCAATAAAATTAGCTCTTTTTTTGGTCTGTCTCTAAGGCAGTTGGATCATTTGGGCAGTTCTCTCACTGAAGTCCTGGTTCTTAGTAGGGGTTTTGTGTGTGCGGGCGCGCGCGTGGGTATTTGTTTTATTTAAATAATGTGGTCTTCTTTTAAGATTATTTCTTTTGTAATTATACAATGGTCTTGAACTTCACTTCCTTGCCTTTAAAACAAGGTAGAAGATCCTACCTTCCTGGTTTGTTGAGGAGTTATGCACGGAAGTGCCCGGGGCTACTCAGCCTGCCCAGGGCTCTCAGTGAAAACCTGTACTTTGACTTACCCTGGAGGTGGGATTGAAAGCCCCTGGGAATTTGGGGGGAGTTTCTGGGGGGTCACTGGGGAAGAAATGGAAGAAAAAGAGTGGGAAGAAAGGGGAAGTGAGGAGGAGCCTGCCCCTCTGCCCGAGCTGCTGGGGTGTGGAGTCTCGGTGGGAGGGGACCTGGGAATCCTGCCTGGCTCTGGGGGAGAGTGGACCCTGTGACCTTTTCCGAGATCTTCTGCCTTCTAGGCGAGTTCTCAGAGGTTCCAGATTCCCTGGAGAAATGGTATCTTTGGTCTCCCTCCCTGGCTTGATCTTGGTGGAGTGAGGATGGGAGACGGGAGTTTTCCTTACCTCTGACCTCACAGTGGGTGTCAGTGGACATTGTAAACTGCTCCCTGGAGAGGGCAGTTGGGCTTTTGAGAACATCAACCCGCACTAGGTTCTCTGCAGTTGCTCCTGAGACCAGGGTGGTTCTTTTTGTCCTGGGACGGGGAGAGGGTCCAGGGACAGGAGCAGCCTGGCCCCACCTCCTGGCCTGTGAGTGAGGAGCGGGTGGTGGCGTGGGGGCAATGTCACAGGAGTTTTCTAGCAGCTTGCAGAGCAGAGTGCCTCCCTTCCAGGGTTCTCTGAAAGAGGACACCCCTCTTGCCCCTTGTCTGCCCTGGGCAATGAGAATTATTGTCTCTCTAGCACAAGGCCTGCTGTGAGCTTTTCCAGTTCACTTTTCTGCCAGCTTTCTGGGGAAAGCTCATCCTTACCACCATCCATCATAACTGGAGTTATCCTTTCAAAGCACAGCCTGGCTGATGCAAAAATCACTTTCCCCAGGGTTAAGGACCCAGAGAAAAGAGTGGAGGTGAATGCTGATTCCTGGGTCCCCACAGCCAAGCAGCAGCCTGACCCCTGCCTGCTGCTGACCCCTGGGGAGGGGGGTGGGTTGCAGCTGGAGCTTTCCAAGTACCTGCTTTTGGGCTAGAGCACTAAGGAGCCAGCAGCAACTCCGTCCCCGATGTAGGGCTGGGAGCCATGAGTTCATTGTATCTCCTGTCTGCAGATTACCTGTGAGCTGTTACTCCCCTTTCTCTCCTCCTTCCCTCTTTCCTTTCTCCCTCCATCATTCTCTCCTTCCCCGCCTTCCTGCCATCCAGTAAATGCTGACTGATCACTTACTCTGGTCCAGGTACTATTCTAGGCAAAGGGCTTACAGTCCAACAGAGGAGACAAAGACTCAGATAGCCAATCACAAGACGGTTTGATGAGTGCTCTGGCAGAAGTTCTTACAGAGTGCCTTTGGGGGAGGGGGGTCAATCTGACTGGTGTGTGGAGAAGGGGAAGATGCTGGTAGATAAAGCCGGCTTGCAGATTTAGTAGGAGTTACCAGATGGAGACCAAAGGAAGAGGATTCTGGGTATTGGGAGAAGAGAGCCTAGAAGACATGCAAAGTGATGATATATACAGAAAAGCTCAAGCTGGTCACGTATTCATTGAGTTTTGGTTTTCTCTCTTGTAAAATGAAGATAATAGTACCAAAGTCATAGCTGGCACACACTAAAACCTTCCTTCCTTTTTTGCAGTTAATGATCTATCAGAAAGATTTAAACATGCCCAAACAATGACAATGAGAGGAAGTATATAAGAAGTGCATGGCAAGGTCATTGCTTTTTGAAGAGAGCCTTGGAGCGTGGGCAATATTAATTGAGACTGATATTTAGAATTAGGATGTATTGGTGCAATTTAAGCAGATTCTTGAAGGATGGGGATGACTTTGAGAAAGAAGACAAAGAAGGTGTCTTAAAATGTTAGTAAGACGTGAGCAAAGGCACAGAGGCATTCAGGCACAGGGTGAGTTGTGGGTTGCGTTTGTGAGGGACAGAGGAGTTGGGGGTGAGGAGGGAAATGTTGGCTGAGACCACGTCACGGGCTAACTGGGCCTTGGTGGGCAGCAATTGGTTTGCATGTGGGTTTTTTGGGCTTACATAATGTTGTTGTTGTTGTTGTTTAAGAAAAGTATTAAGTCAACATTTAAAATCAGATTTTACATAAATCCACATTTCTGGCTTCTTTTGACAAAAATAAAATCAGATCTGTCAACACTAGTCTTGAATGACTGCCCACACGCAACACCTGGCTTGGAAGGTGTGTGGGGCACATTCAGGTGACCTCTGCAGTGCGTAGTTGTAGTGGTGGAGTGCACCTCCCACTGGCCTGTCAGCTTGCCTGAAATCTCCACCATTCAAATCGCTCTCGAGTTACATTGTGTTCAGAAAGCTCCTACTAAAATGCTGATGCATTACAGAGGAGGAGAAAGAAAGTTTTAAACCACTAACATTGTCATTTCTTTATTACATTAAGGAATGAATTTTACTACTCCTCAGAACATCTTAATTGTGGAGAAATGACAATGGTGGGGGAGTGCTTGGTGTCTGGTGGCTTGGGAAGGAGATGAGGACGGGAAGGGTGGGAGCTGACACTGGAAAGGTGGAGATGTCAGGTCCTGCGGTGAGTCATCCTGCCCCCTCCTTTCAGCCATGGCGTCTGTAGCTGCACTGGAGAAAGACACCAAAACACCTGTCTTTGGCAAACAACATATTGCATTGTAAGATGTTTGCTACCTTACTTTATTCATCTTGTTAAGCTTAAAAATTGGACTCTGGAAAGACAAAGTGAAATTTGTGGGGTTTTTTTTTTATTGGTAAGGAAGCTAAAGGAAAAGAGAAATTTCTCTATTTTTTAAATAATTTGTGGATAATGTGTATATGGTTTTTACCATTTGAAAGGCTCAATAAGCCTTTGGAAAATCTTTTAATGTTATTAATCATTAAGGGCTCAATAAGCCCTATTTGAAAATGTTTATTAAAAATTTATTTTAAAAATCATACCAGCTCTTCTGGTCCCAGGCACTTGGAGTGCCACTGGCTTGGGTGCAGAGTTGGCCAAGTCCAAGAACCATACCACACACAACCAGTCCCCAAAATGGCACAGAAACGGTATCAAAAAAGCCTGATCACAAAGATACAAATCTCTTAAGGTGGTAAACCCCAAGTTCCTGAGGAACGTGCATTTTGCCAAGAAGCACAACAAAAAGGGTCTGAAGAAGATACAGGCCAGCAATGCCAAGGCCACGAGTGCACATGCTGAAGCTTTCAAGGCCCTGGTCAAGCCCAAGAAAGTCAGGCCCAAGATCCCAAAGGGCAGCAGCTGCAAGCTCAGTCGACTTGCTTACATTGCTCACCCCAAGCTTGGGAAATGTGCTTGTGCCTGCATTGCCAAGGGTCTCCAGCTCTGCCGGCCAAAGGCCAAGGCCAAGGCTCAAACCAAGCCCCAGGCTGCAGATGCAGCTGCAGCTCAGGTCCCAGCTCAGTCTCCCAAGGGTGCCCAGGCCCCCGGGAAGCCTCCATAGTAGAGGCCTCTGTCTGCCCATGTGAGGACTGGTGTGCCCCCTGGGCTGCTGTCTGCACAGGACTAGGGTCCTCCTGCGATGCCTGTGCAAATAAAGCTGAGGCAGGATCTGTCCGTCAGCCTGTGTCTGTGATCCCAGGGCTGGGACTAGGGCTTGGGTGGGGTTGGTACCTTCATTTTCTGCGGGAGAAGCGTTTGTCCCTCCCTGGCTGGTAAGATGCATGTGGTTTGGCATCAGGGGAAGTACCATATATAATGCACACCCACATTTTTGGCCCAAACTTTCAGGAAAAGATTTTCGTTTGAATTTTCTTGTTCAATTATTTATTTGTTTATATTTAGAAACAAAACTGGTTATTGTATTCCAGGGTATTATTTTGCATACGGGTATTGTTATTGCTTTCTAGATTTATACTTTTAACACATAAGCATAAGCAAAAGAATTAAAAACATTGCTCCGGCTGGTGTGGCTCAGTGGATTGAGTGCCCGCCTGTGAAACAAAGTATCACCGGTTCAGTTCCCAGTCAGAGCACTTGCCTGGGTTGTGGGCCAGATCCGCAGTAGGGGGCGCATGAGAAGCAACCACACAATGATGTTTCTCTCCCTGTCTCCCTCCCTTCCCCTCTCTCTAAAAATAAATAAATAAAATCTTAAAACAAAATCATACTAGTTAGTAGCAAGTATTTAAAATAATATAAAGACATATGAAGGTAAAAACTGCAAACAGTCAAGAATTGGTGGCTGGACATGTGCAACAGTTTGGAGTGTATTATTCTAGGCCTGGTGCTATCTATAGGAGATAGAACTATATCCTTATATACAGCTAGATATGTACCCATAAATGTATCTGGATAGAATATTTTTTAATAAGAATAAGGTTTTACATATGTTGTGCTCTGTTTTTCTCCTAATGCTCCAGTTGAACATACTGGGTTATTCCATCACCTCTAGGCCTGTGTGGGGAGGGTCTGGGATGGAAGACACTGCAGGATAGGAAGAGCTAGTTGTGAATCCCCACGGCGTCCCCATCGAGCCTCAGTTCTCTCTCTATAATGGAGATAATGATTCCTTCCTTCAGGGTTAGAAAGAGGGTTAAATAAAATGCAGGTGTGCTCTGCACAGCCTGTTGGGTATTGGGTGATCAGAGCCCGCTGCACCATTGGCAGAAAGCAGGCCCTGCTTACATTTTCCATTCTTTGAATTCCTCATTCTCCACCCTTCACCATGTTGAGGGAGGAATAGTGGTAGGGTGTCGGGTGTGGGGAGCAAATCTGAGATGACTTATAACTTTTCACAATGGAATTTAAAATGCTCCTTTCAGTGCTGAGTAACATTAAAATCTTAAGCAGTTCATTAATAGATGCATTCAGTATTGTTTGGGACATTTTCTCTGGACTCTGTTTTATTTACTCAGCTGCAGAAAAATTCCTGAAGCCAGGTATGTGGATAGGAAGCCATATCTGATGGGAAGGCTGTGACCTGGGCCTGGCCCTCAGTGGGGCACCCTCTCACCTGTGGGGAGAGTCAGCTGCTCTCAGTAGAAGGGGGATTCACACCCTGTCCTTGCAAGTGACATCCCCTCCCTGCTACCTGCTTTTACCTTTCCACTTCTCTCCTTCCTTTTCTGGCTCTAGATTACAGTATTTCTCTTTCACTTAACAAAGGCCTCTTAGTCCTGTTATCTCATTAAACCCTCCAACAAGTCCATAGATTTCGGTATTATTATGTGACAAGTGAAGCAGCTGAGGCCCAGAGAAGTTGTGATAGCACCAAACTCACACAGCAAAAATTGGACAAGTCTGGAGTTCTTGGCTTGGAGCCATGAGAGTCCTGGGGTATTATATTCCCTCCTTTTCTAATTGTTGGCAGAAAGCTCCTGAAATGGGTGCTGCGGGAGGAGGCCCTAGTTCTGGGCAGTTGGGAATTATCTTTTAGAATGTGCGTAGCTGTTGGGCTTAGTGTTCTGAGAGAGTCTGGTGGGAGAAGATGAAGGGAAGGGGTTTGGAGGTCACCCCACGGTCCGTGGAAGGGCCAGAGGGGAGCTGGAGAGGTTGAGAACAGCCCGGTGCAGAGCGGTCCTTGAGTTCCCAAATCCATTCACACACCCTTGGCCTGTTCCTGCCTTACAAAGTAGGCGGAAGCCATGTACCTTGAATTCTCATTTCTGCTTCACCATTTCTCTCCATATTTTCTCTCCCCTCCCTTGTCAGAGCCAAGCCTTAAAAACTTCCGTCCCATCTCCAGAAACACTCTCCTTCAAACTGGCCATGGACTCTGGAGCTGGAGTTTCTGGCCTCAAATACCAGTTTTGCCTGCTGCTAACTTGGGTAGGGTATTTCACCTCTCTGGGCCTAGTTTCTTAACTGCAAAATGTGACTCATCAAATCACCAATGGTGAAGATTAAATTCAATTGTGTTGCATATTTCAGCACTGTGTCTGGAGTCAATATCGGCTCTCACACCACCTTTTCCTTCTTGCATCTCAGTCCACTCCCTTTTCCTGGCTTCTTCCCCGTGGCCTGCAAACATTCTCACCTCTCCCCTCCCTTGAGTGGCTGCCTGTTTCTCTCCAGAATCCCACAGAAGTAGCAGAGTAGCACCCCCTGCTGCTTCTCCCATCTTGTCGACCCTTGGCAACATTCCCTGGCTCTGTGGAAGCTGAGCTTGGCCTCATCAGTTTTTTCAGACCTACCCCCTTTGGATTTCTAGCTTGTAAGCCACCCTGGTTCTTCTTCCACATCTGCTCCCCACGTGTGAATTTTTCAGTTTTCCTCACACGCCTCCTCTGCTCACTCTCGCTCCCCGCCCCCACCTCACCTCTGCAGTGCTTGCGCTGGTATGGACGACCCTAGAATCTGCACCACTTGTCTTCAGGTTCCTCTGCTTTTCCATCCCCACATTTCAGCTGTCTGCTGGGCCTCTCTCTCTCTGGATGACCCCCTTTCTGTGGGTGAACCCCAAGTCAGGCATGCCCAAGGACAAACTATCCATCTTCCTTCTCCCAAATCTCTTCTCTCCTTGTTTTTCTAACTCAGCTGGTGTCCCCATTCCCTTCTAGTTACCCAGGTTAGAAACCCTGGAGTTTTGGACACCCCTCCTCTCCTCCCTGACCCAGTGCCTCAACTAAAGTAAGTGCCCAGGAACCAAAGGGTCCATTGACTGCCAAATCCTGGTGTTTTCTTTCTTCCTTTCTCCCTAGTTCATCACCTTTGAATTTCCACTGCAGGGCTATGATAAGCATTCAATATACTTCATCCCAATTAATCTATACAACCCTTGAGGGGGACATTGTGTTTTTGCTGTTTGACATACATGAACCCTGGGGCTGGGGGAGTTAAGGGAACTTGCTTAAGACACAACTGGTAAGTGGCAGAACTGGGATTCCAATTCAGGCGCTCCTTACTCCAAAGCCCACATGTTTATGCTGTGCTGCCTCTAGCAGTTCTGGAACCAGGCTATGCTCTTCTCAGAGCTGAATAAGGATGGGAAGCTGAATATCATGTGTGTACAGGAACACATTCTTCTGCCCCTTTATTGTTGTATATTGTTCTGTTACCCTGCTGCTCTCTGGGCTCGCCAGATGCCTTGACCCTTCATGTTAACATTTGAAAGTCTTGATTGAGCCCAGGTCCCTGCTGTGAAATGCCAGAGTCTAGAGGTAGGAATGTGCATACGTCTTTGCATGGGGCACATGTTCTCCTTTCTCTGGGTCTCAGTCTCCTCATCTGGAAAACGAGTGAGTTAGATCAGTTACTTGCAAGAGCCTTTCTAGCTCTTATACTTCATGAATGTATTCCATGGTTCTGTTTACCCGGGACCTACTGTGTGCTTAACACATGATAGGTGCTGCTGGGCAATGCAGAGAGAGCACAAGACACACTGCCCTGGGCTTCAAGGAGTTCACAAAATTATTCCAGAAGACAAAGCCAACATTCAGGAAACTGCCAACAGTATAAAACATTATGTAATTATGTCTGTAATCTCAGATTATATACATTTGTGATGGTTCAATAAAGGAGAAGAAAAGCTGCTGTTCTCTTAAAAGAAATAAAAAAAGACATAAAAGGAGCAGTTAGTAAAAGCATTAGGTTGGCCAGACCTCTTATCAGTCTTGCTACCCTCTCTTCCCTCTCAGAAATATTTATGCTCTCCAAATGGGCCAGGCTCTGGGGATGCATCCCCCTCACTGCAGCCAGAGTTGTATCCAAACCCGGTCTCAGACTTGTTTCTCCTCTGCTGAAGATCTTTGCTGGTTTCCCACTCTCTACAGAACGAAATGAGCTGACCTCCAGCCCCTGCCTTCCCCTGCCTGGGTTGCGGCCCTGCACTCTGAGCCTGGTTCACTGGTCATTCCTCAAACCCACTGTGCACATTTTCATCCCTGAGCTGGAGCGCACTTCCCCCCTCTGCCTGGTATGCTTTTATTCATCCTTCAAAGCCCAGATCAGATGCCACGACTGTGATGCTGTCGTGGTCCTCTGTAATGCCTTCACCCACCTCTATGAAACCTGTGTCCCAATTTAGGTCTCTGCCTCCCATTTTGGACCATGATTTTCCTAAAGAGTCTTAATTCCAGTCTTACTCATCCATGAATTCACAGACCCTAGCCCTGTGCCTGAACAATAATTTCTGATGAATGGCTGATTGAACATCATCTGTAGAGGCTAATTTTTGAACAAAAAGGCTCCCCCTGCTCCCTTCAAGCTGCCTGGCTGTTTAACTTCATGCCTCGTGGCCTGTGAGGGCAACTGGATGATTGTCTCCAAATGGCAGTGGACAGACCCAGCCACAAGGGCCTCATTTGGCCCTGGAGGGGGCGCTTTCAGCAGCCATAGCAGCTGAAAAACCACACGCAGCACAGGGCCGTGGTGAAGGAGGCATTTGTGTTTGGCTTGGCAGGCAGGGGGCTTTGTGCTCCCGAGCACAAGTGGGTAAGTATGTCAGGCAGGCTCCGGGCTGTACACACCCACCGAGGGGCTGGACCCCAAACGCCTTCTGCCCTGGGAAGAAAAGGAGGCATTGTGCGCGCTGGCTGTGCTCCAAGGGAAATATTCCTGTTATTCTTCTGTTTTTGAACTGCTCCCTTTTTAAAGAAGAACAGTCCAGATGTGAAAATCTCTCCCCCACTTCAACACATCCTGCTCACCAACTCCAAATTAGTTGCTGCCTTCAAAATATTAATGAATCTATGAATCTATCAGTTATTTGTATACACACCAACTGTATCTTTAAGGAGCGCTGCTCTGGCTCAGCAGGGTGCAAGGCGCTAGGGTGATCATCCTCCCTTGTCCGTTTTCGGCTCTATCTCCTGGTTAATGGGTGTCCTAGTCCTCTGGACAGGGCCCTGCTCCTTCTGTTGAGCCTGATGTCCCTCTGCAGTTCAGCATTCCCACCTCCAGGCCATTGTCTGCCCCTGCCTGTCCTCCATCTCTACAACCAGGTCCCAAGTCCTACCACCTCCCATACCCTTGCCCTCCACTCAGGCTTTCTTGACAGATGTGGACAGAACCATGCCTCAGCCTTTGTGGTTAGAAGCTTAGGCAGGAAGACCTGAACTCAACCCTAGCTCTGCCTTTCACTGTCTTTGTGACTTGGACCAAGTTACTAAACTTCTCTGGGCTTTGGCTTCTTTGTTCTGGCTGCAAGACAGAACAAATAATACCTGACTTCGCACATAGAGCCATTGGGAAGAGGAAATGATAATAGTGTGCTACTTGGCACAGTGCCTACCATGCCATATGGTAACTCTCAATAACTATTGATAATAAAACAACAAACGATTATTGAGCACTTACTAGTTTCATCCTTCTCTGAGAAACAAGGGCAACCACAGCTTCTGTTTGAGCATTTCCTACATGCCAAGTGC
This sequence comes from Trachops cirrhosus, assembly GCA_028533065.1. Taxonomy (NCBI): domain Eukaryota; kingdom Metazoa; phylum Chordata; class Mammalia; order Chiroptera; family Phyllostomidae; genus Trachops; species Trachops cirrhosus. The sequence goes on along the minus strand of CM052542.1, from coordinate 40,477,396 downwards.
TGTGTTAAGTACAGGCATGCTGCCACCTAAAAGTGCGTAGTCCTGTTTATACCCTTTCATAGCTGAGGAATCTGGCTCGAAGAGGTAGAGAGATGTGGCCAAGGTCACACAGCTTGCAAGCACTGGTGCTAGGAATTGTGCCGAGGTCTGTTGGACTCTTTTCCATCCCTTCCCAACCAGGCAGACACCCCGATCACACGCCTGGCTTCTTAGTGCTGGGGTCAGTGGCATCCGCATCTCCTGAGAGTCTGTTGGAAACGCACATTCTCAGCTTCATCCCACACCTGCTGAATCAGCATCTGCGTTTTAACAAGATCTTAGCAGATGTATACACATAACAGTTTAAGAAGCACTGAACTATAGTTTACAAAACGTTTATAAAGTAGGTAAGAGCAGGACTTCTCAAACTTCAGTGCACATGAAAATCACCTGGAGAGCTTGTTAAAGACCAGGAGACACAGACTCCTGCCTGAGAGGTTCAGATTTTGTCTCCATTGTTTGTTCCATTACACTCTATTGCTTTCACTTCATGGGGTCCTGAGAGTAGGTGTATTGGGTATGAGTGGGATCCAGGCAAACTCCTGGTTCAAGTCTTGGCCCAAGGTTGCCCATGGTTTATATTTGCTGGAGCTATTAGGGGAGTGAAGGACCCAAGTCCAACCCCAATTTGCTCAGTGGAGTCACTGGCAGCAGCATCCCCCTGCTTTCGGGGAAACTGCTGCCCTGGCTTGGAGGTACACCTCTCTCTCCGTGGATCCTTGAGTCGGCCTCTCCAGCCCATCCCCCTCCCCGCCCTGCCCTGGTGAACAACAGAGAAACGAAATTAATTTGTAACCTAAAACCCTTGTATCTGGCCTGAAAATACATCTTTCTAATGGAAATTTTGACAGAGTGCTAGAGCTGCGAAGAGCATTTTCTCTAAAATTGATATCTGTGTAACTTGACTGCTGCTATCTGGTTAAATAGCAATTAAACGCCTCAAGACTTCTTGGAACTTTCAAAGGTTATTTATTTGAAAAGCAATTGTGTTGTATCGATTAAATAATTTTAAGCTAATTAGAAAGTCACTGCATTTCTTAGTCCATTCCTTTGCAAATAAATTTATCTTATTTATAGACCTACTGCATGTCCAGAAAATGTTTATATTTTAATAATCATCTGGTATTTAACGAGCATGGCTTGTGATAGAATTTTACACTAAGTCCTTCTAGCTGGTTCCCTCTCTCTCTGTGTAAACTCACCGGCAGCCTCACGGACAGTCACGAAAGCAGAGTCTGAAGGAGAGCACGTGCTTAAGAGCCAGTCTTGAGATTCAGACACACCTCAATTAGAATTTCAACCCTGCCATTTACTAGCTCCATGCCCTGACCCTGTCTCGGTGAATAGGCTATAATAACACCTGCCTACTGTGGTCATTGCGAAATTAAGTAAGATACCATTTGTACAGTATCGGGCAGTATCTGGTTCATAATTATTATTATTATAACAATATAATTATTCATTCTTGTTATTATTCCTCAATTTTCTAATCTGTAAACTGGGTGTGGTGGGGAATAAAAACATAGACACATGAGTACTCAAAACTTTTTTTTGCCCTGACCTGTGTGACTCAGTTGGTTGGGCATTGTCCCACAAAGCAAAAGGTCACCAGTTCAATCCCAGGTCAGGGCACATACCTGGGTTGCAGGTACCATTCCCGGTTGTGGTGCATATGAGAAACAACTGATTGGTGTTTCTCTCTCACATTGACTTCTCTCCCTCTTTTTCTCCCTCCCTTCCTCTCTTTCTAAAAACAAATAAATGAAATCTTAAAAAAAAGAACAAAACTTTTTTTTTTTTGCTTATGGGACTTTCATGTAATTGCCTTCTAAGAAAATTTCTGGTGTAGTTTGCTTAGCTGTTGCCCTTCAATTATGATGGAGATTGGGGTCACCCAGTCATGAGAAAGCACTGGACAAATGGAGCCGATAGTGGGATTCCTGGTGATGAGCCTAGAGAGAGGCTGGGAGAGGATGGGCGAGTTGAGGCCGGAGGTGAGGGAGATGAGTGAGTAAAGAGTCAGGCAGAAGGGATGGTGGGGAGCTGGTCACACTGCTTCTGGAGCAGTTGCATTGCTGGAATAGCAGAGATAGGAAAGAAAAAATTTAAAGCCTTTGCTTTGTGTTAAGAATGCACTTCCCCTTTGATGTTTTCTCTAGAGACTGCAGTGGATGTTTGGATTGCCTCCAATTCATTTTTTTCCTACTTAACTACTGTTTCTTTGATCACACACTTAGCTGAGACTGGGTCACCAAGCGGCCATCTTTACCGCGTTCACAGCGGAGTCGGGACAGTGCTATCCCAGTGCTGAGTGAGGACAGGAAAAGGACTCAGTATAGAGTGAGTGCTTCCATTCCTACTGTGGTGCATCATGCTTCTCTGCAGCCATAGGCTGCAGCAAATGTCACCAACCAGAATATGCATAGTCCTCTGGCTCTCTGGGACCGCAATAACATCACTACTCCCTGTTTAAACTGGAGATGCCAGCCACAGTGTTCTTTCTCAGAAAAACCAGCACTGGAGTATCCTCCAGCACCACACTGCAGAGCAGCGCCCTCAGCATGACGTTTATAAAGGGAAGCATGGGATCAGGAGTCTGGAACGCAGAATCTGATCTTGGCCTTGATGTACCATATGGGCAAACCATTGAACCTCTGTCTCCCCATTAGTAAATGAAGATAATGTACAAGGTCCTGTTTTATATTCTTTGCTCCCAACATTAGAGAATCAGCAGGACTCACTGAGCACTTGCCACCTGCAAGGCACTGGGCTGGTGCCCTCAAGGACACCCAGAAGCATGAAAAGAGGTGCCCTTGACTTGAAAAACTCCCATAATCTGTCTGGAAGAAAAGATTTGAGTTTACTTACTTACTTTTATTTAGAGTTACCTAGCAAAAGTCGCCTTTCCTGTGCTCCAAGTGCCCAGTCACTTTGTGATACCTTTGAGCTGCGATAGGGTGATACACACATGGAATGTGAATTTCAGAAACACCTTTCCTTAGTGACTTTACCCACATGAAACAAAACCACAGCCAAACCAGAAGAGTATATGATCTTCCTTTGTTTTGCCAGGTGGTACCCTGGCAACAAACCCCATCTCCTTCAAGGGGAAGGTGAGGTTGATAGAGGTTTCTAGAGCTCTCCTTCTCTCACTGCCTCTCTCTTGTTTATCTCTGAGGATGCCTCCAGCCTTCCTCCAGCTGCATGCTGCTGAGGCTGAGGGCTCATCATCCTTGTTTGACCCATGTCACATATATGCCTGCTCCTCTTCAGACTGCGCTTGCTAGGGGGCCAGTTGGGACTGTGTGAAATAATAATAAAAGGCCTTTCAAGTGGAAAATTCTGCAAACATCATTGGCTTCACCCAGGTGTCTGGAAATTACTTACCAAGCTCAGTTTGGTTTAACTGACTTTCCTGAATGTGTAAGCCGTGCCAAGAAAAATCTTCCTCCCGACCCAAAAGGCAGATGCCGCAGCCCACGCAAGCCCTAAAGTGTCTGCACCTGCAGCCTGTGGTCTGAAGACAGGCTGATGCCTGCGAAGGCTTCTGCTGGAGTCTGACCAGGGACAACGAAGCTGGGAGTGGGGTTTGCCCAAAGAGGGTGGGGGAAGGAGTGTCCCACTGCAGAGGGCGTTTCTGTGCCTACCCTTGAGATGCTTTCACTGAAGTGACCCAGGAGGGAGGAAGTGAGGCTGAATTCCTGGGTTTACTCCAAGTTGTGGTTCCCAGACTATTTTGACCATGGCCCAGTTCTGCCAAGCAAAAGACCTTGTGGCCTACCGAGCCTACTCATTCCCACTTTCCAGTGGGAAAGAATATGGTGATAACAGAGGATGAAATGGGAAGAGAAAAATAACCAAATGGTCATGCAGTATATACTCAGGACAAAACAATCAACGGGAACTCTCAAAATTGATCCTACAAATAACAAATTAATAGAATAGAAGCAATTAAAAAACCAAGCTAACACTGATGTTTCATGGTAGCAGTTAAGAGTCATCATGGTTGTAAGCAACAGGACACAGAAGAGGTATTCACAGAAGAGGCATTCAAAAGGATGTCAGGTCATTCCGCCACCCTCCCTTGAATCACTTGCCTGTAGCCCTTCCTTTTTCAGAGCACTTTCTTTCAGTTTGAGGTCTGGCCTGAGTGCCTCTGCCTGCTGAGATCAGGGTCATAACTGAGTCCTAGCCGTAAAGGAGGCTGGTACTGTAAATCCTCATTTCAACCCTGGGGAGGTGGGGCTCCAGAGGAAGGAAATAAAGCAAGCATAGGAAGGGTGTTCACAATGTGCTGGGTGGCCAGGAGAAGCACAACAAATGCCCTCTGCACTCACAGCAAATCAGCCTTGCTGAGAGCTGCAGGAAGTCCAGCCCTGGGCCTGCGTGCACACGCAGGAGTCTTGCGTGCTGTTTACTGATGGAGGGAGGTCACACGTCTCTGTAGAACAGAGAATGAATGTTCTCAGTAAACTCTTGTGATGAACTATTTTTTGTTTATAAATGCCACGGTTTATTAACTCTCAAAAGCTCACTTATTATGTTCTTAGTTCCTTTATAAAAATGAAATTCTATGTATGGGGTTTCTTTGGGGGATGATAAAAATGTCCTAAAATTTGATTATGTTTTTTTCAACAAACGGTGCTGAGAAAACTGAGTATTTATATGTAAAGAATGAAGCTGGACCTTTATCTTAAACCATATACAAAAATTATCTCAAAATAGATCATTACGCTAAACTTAGGAGATGAAACTATAAAACTTCTAGAAGAAAACATGGAGGAAAATCTTTATGATGTTGAATTTGGCAACATTTCATGAATGCGATACTAAAGCATAGGCAACAAAAGAAAATATAAATCAGTTGGACTTCATCAATATTAATAACTTTCGTGCATCAAAGCACACTATCAAGAAAGCCGAAAGATATTCTACAGAATGGGAGAAAATATCCGCAAATCAAATATCTGATAAAGGGTCAATATTCAGTACATAAAAAGGACTCTTACAACTCAACAACATTAAAAGCAAACATCCCAGCTCCAAACGGACAAAAGACTTGAATAGACATTTCTCCAAAGAAGATATGCAAATGGTCAATAAACATAAGAAAAGATGCTCAAAATCATTAGTCATCAGGAAAATGCAAATCAAAACCACAATGAGATAACACTTCACTCCTACTACACTTACTAGAATGGCTATGATAATTTTTTGATGGGAAAAAAATTGTATAAGATATGGAGAAATCGAAACCCTCATACATTGCTGGTGGGAATGTAAGATGGTGCAGTGGCTTTGGAAAACAGTTCAGTGGTTCCTCAAAAAGTTAAGCAGAATAACCACATGACACAGCCATTTCACTCCTAGGCGTATACCTAGAATATACCTGAAAGCAGGAACTGGAATAGATTTTTCTACACCAATGTTCATAGCGGCCTTATTCACAATTAGTGGCCTTATTCAGCCAAAAAGACGGAAGAAACCCAAGTGTCAATGGATAGATGAATGGGCAAATGAAATATGCTACACATATGTAATGGAGTATTATTCACCCATAGAAAGAAATGAAAATTTATGTATGCCATGATTTGACTGGACCTTGAAAACATGCTTAGTGAAATAAGCCAGGTGCAAAAGGACAAATATTATGATTCCACTTACATGACATACCTAGAACACGTGAATTCATATAGACAAAAGGTCAAATAGATATTACCAGGGCTGGGGGCAAGAGAGAATGGAGAGTTATTATCCAATGAGTTACAGAATTTATGTTGGAGATGATGAAAAAGTTTTGGGTATATAAGATGGTGATGATTACATGACACTGTGAATGTATTTAATGACACTATGTTTTACATCTACAAGTGGGAAAAATGGTAACTTTTATATTATGTGTATTTTAACACAATTTTTAAAATTAGGTTGTGGAAATGTTTGCACAACTCTGAATATACTACCACTATGGAATTGTATAATTTATACAGGTAAATGTTCTTATTTGTATGAGACCATTGTATGGTATGTGGGTTATATCTAAATGAAGATGTTTTTAAAATATCCTTTCAGCTATGATAGTCTCTACGATACATCCATTCGTTCATTTATTTATTCATCGATTCAACACATTTTTGTTGAGTTCTGCCATGCCACCTGTTACAAATAGTAAACCAGACATGATCCTGGCCCTTTCCTTGCTTAAAACACTGTGGGTATTAAAAAATAATCATAGCCAAGATTTATCTAGTATTTCTTACAAACTGAGCATGGACACATGCATTTTACATCCCATGTCTCCTGGGGTCCTCACACACATGTACTGAGTTGGCTTCTTCTTGAATAAGGGAATTTGCTCAAGGTCACAGAGCCAGGATTTGAACCTGGTCTGTCTTACCTCAGACCCTGTGCTCTTAATCATTCAGCATCATTTGTGGCAGTTGAGTTCCAGCCACTTAGAATTGGGACCTCCTGAAGACCTGCCTTGAGGCCAGCCTGTCAGGCCTGCTGATCTGGTAGCATTGAAGGGAGAGTTCAAATGAGGTGGAATGACCTCTAGGAGGTAGCTGGTGGGTTTGGAGAATAAGGCCTAAGTCAGTAGAATCTTGCAGAGCCATTTATAGTAATCATTATAAAGTAAGTATAACTATATTTTAAAATGGCTTTGTGATAGAATTTTAAATACAAAGTTGAGTTCATAATTGAATGCATATTAATTATATTAATAGCTAATGTTTTTATTATAGATTAACACAGACCCTCTAAGTGATGGACATGTATTATCACCTTATTTAATCGTCCTGACAGATCCATGATGTGTAGGGTACATTCCTATTTTAGTTTACAGATAAGCAGCTGAGGCACAGAGAGGTTAAGTAATTTGCCCAAGGTTACACAGTCAGTGGCAGGGCTGGGATTCCTTGGCTTGGAGCCCAGACTCTTAACCACCATAGAACTCGGCTTTTGTCAATTGTGTTAAAATATGCAGACTAGGTGGACATGAAACTAGTATCAGGGTGGGAGGATATTGGTAATTTCCCACCTTTTTCCCCCAGGTAATTTATTTTTTATTTTCTAAGAATACATCAATCATAATAGGAATGACTTTTAGACCAAGAAAACACATGTGACCTTTTTCATCCCCTCGCTTCCCCACTGTATCCGGTCGTGTGTGACTTTGGAGTTGCGTGTGCGCCTGCACAGAGGGAGCCGGTGCCCTGGAGCAGGCAGGCAGTGACGCGGCAGGCCTGCCTGTGTCGCACGTGCGGCTCTTCTGTTGGCTGCAGCGGCCTCGACTGGCTGCTGCAATCCTCCGCGGAGGGTGTGTCCTATTCTCACCAAACTCTTAGCAACTCTCTGAAGGTCTTTCTTTAATGAAAAAAAAAGTTTTTTTAAACTTTTTTAACTTTAAGAGGGTCTGTGTTGTGCCGTGGTTAAGAGCAGCATATTAACTGGATTCACATCCTAGCGCCGACGCCCTCCGTATCTGGGCGGTGGCTCAAGCCTCGGCTTCGTCCTTGGACGATGGAAATAACAGAACTGTTTTACAGGGTTATTGTGGTAATGCGACTGGACGGCGTTTGCAATGACCTAGGGTGGCTGGCACAGCATAGGGTAAATGAAGAACATGGCATTTCGAGGTTTATGTAGCATCTGTTGGGTTATTAATTCATGGGGTTAAACACTTTTCCAATATTAACCACTGGTATTTCTTCTTTTCTGAATTGCCTGCTCTCACCCCTTCCTCATTTGTCTATTGGCATCTTGATGTTAGTGTGTTTGAGTCAAAGACTAAAGGCCTTCTGGGAGGCTCCAACTGGAGGGAGGGATGATGCCTTTATTTTTATCCAAGGAGCATTTTGTGCAGATTGAGTGCTGCTTTCTCTCTTCCTGCAGTTGGCCCTGTTTCCTCCCTGAGAAATTTTCACCCGCTTTAAAGGGTCAGTCGTTAGAATCGCTGATTTCCCCTTCCCGAGACTGCTGCAGCCACAGGTCTGACACGCACGGTTTCTCTTCTCCATTCTTTCCAGTTGCATTCTGTCAGAATGGCTGTGGCTATAACCTGCCTGCTCCGAGGGGGCTCTATTTCAGCAGCACCTGCACCTAACAAAGGGGCTTCTCCTCAGCCCTGCATAATCACACAGACTACAAACAGCTGTTCCTGAGCAAAGGGCAACAGCCTAAAGGACCGCTTAGATGGAAGGCACGTTCTTAAGACAGTTCATCTCGTTTTCCCACTTGCCTAGCGCCCATCTTGCCTGACTTGGACAGTCCACCTATTTCCCACTGTAGCACAGAAGGGGCAGAAATTGAAGGGTTTTAAACTGCAAAAGGAATCAACACTCTCAGGCAAGTTGAAAAGTTCAACTGCTGCCAGAAAAGTTCTTGTATATTATGTTTTGTTCCAGGGGATGCACCAGGTGGCTTGGCAATAACATGCAGTTGGCTACTGGTGTTAAGACATAGGTCTGAACAAGTCAGAGGGGTGGGCATATGGTGGTACCCCAGACATGGCAAGGGCCAGAAGCCATGGAGGGGATCACCAAGCCAGGGAGAGGCACAGACTCCCCTCGAGAGAGTTGTTGGGGTTTCCCATTAAGGCCTTCCCTCCATGTGAGCTCACTTTTGCTCGGATGGCACCAGCGTTGAAGCTTACATCCTGTATTTGTGTGTCTCCTGTATTCACCTGCACATCCAGGTCAGGCCGTGTGATTTAGAGGAGAGGGTATTAGATTGGGAGACAGAAAAATCTAGGTTTGAGTTGAGGCTTTGCCTTTTTATTATCTTCGTAACTTAGCGAACTTTGTTTTGTCATCTAGAAAACGTAGGATAATCCCTGTTCTAGCTACCTCCTTGCTTGACCATGGAGTTAAATGAGTAGACTGGACAAGTTAGAAAGACACAAAAGACAGGAGAATCTCTCCTCCTCTTAGAGACGTGGGAGGTGGGTACGGTGTTCTTGTCCTGGCGTCTCTGCAGGACCCGCAGAACTGAAAGTGCCACTTCTCTCCAGAGACAGTTCTGGAGGTGTTGGGGATTGTGTGTGTCTGTTTTCCTGAGGGTCTTCTGTCCTGGCATCTGAGTCAAGCTGATCAGTGGCCCTGCTAGAGGCCTGGTACCTTCTTCCCTCATCCTACCATCTTTTTTAATCGGACGAGAGGCCTGGGCGCTGGTGGAAGAGCAGAGGTGCTTCCTTGGTGCTGGAGGG
>CM052542.1:40436976-40467649 GCA_028533065.1 Trachops cirrhosus | reverse complement strand
GGAGGTTCCTAAGCCTTTCCTCATTTTTTTGAATTCTTATTTCTTCATTCCTTTCTGTTTGGTTGTTTTTTTCTTCCTTCTGGTCCACTCCATTGTTGTGAGACCCATCTTTCATTCCATCACTATTGGTTCCCTGTGCATTTTCCTTCATTTCACTTATTGTAGCCTTCATTTTTTCATCTCATTTGTGACCAAATTCAACCAATTCTGTGAGCATCTTGCTCACCAGTGCTTTGAACTGTGCATCTCATAGGTTGGCTCTCTCTTGGTTGCTTAGTTGTATTTGCTGTGGCACTTTGTTCTTCCATTTAGGCCATTTTTTTTTGTCTTGTCGCACCTGTTATGAATGAGGGGTGGAGCCTAGGGGGTTCACCAGGGCGCGGCAACCCAGTTGCTGGGTTGTGACACTGTATGTGGGGGTGGGGTCCAAGAGGGAACAAGGACGCTTGCTCTGCTCTCTGTCAGATTTCAGTCCTTTCCTCCACTTCCCCCAAGCAAACTGGGCCGTTCTGGTGCTGATTCCCATGTAGGTGGGCTTGTGCATGTTCTAGGACCCTGTGGGTCTCTCCAGTGAACTCTCCTGTGAGGCTGGGAGTCTCTCCCAGCACCTCAACCCCTACAGGTACTTTCAATGAATGCCCCAAGGCTCTATTTCCCGGTGCTGGGACCCTGGGTTGCCTGGTCTGTCTCGATTCCCAATTTTGCGTGGTTTATCTGCGTGCAAATGTGGGACCACCTGGTCAGCCTTGCACGCAGTGCCTTGCTTCACAATCACCGCCTCACTGGGTCTGCTGGTTGCCACCCCACGCCTGGGGTCTTCCAGCCGCCACCAGCGGGCTCAGGGTCCACCCACTGCAGTCTTGCGTGTCCGGGATGCCTTATGGGCCCAATGCCACAGCTTTTTGTGCTGCAACTCTTCTCTGCCCGACTGCCCGACTCTGCCTTTCCTGCCATTCTGGATGAATGTGTCTATTTTAACTACTTGGTTGTCCAACTTCCATACAGTTCAATTTTCTGTCAGTTCTGGTTGTTATTTTGTTTCTAAATTATTGTTTTTCTTATTGTGGTTGTGTGAGGAGGCACAGTGTGTCCACCTATGCCTCCATCTTGGCCAGAAGTCTCGGCCATACGTTTTTTGAGGGCAGAGCCATATGTGATCCATCTGTGTGTCCTTGGGTCTAGCTCAGCAACCAACATGTAGGTGCTCAATGAACAGTGGTTGAGGTAAGGGAATGAACTATAGCTATTTCGTGAATTTGCCCCCAGGGCCTTAGAACTAAGCAGTCAGTCAGTCACAGAGAATTTGCGGAGGTCTCTGTGGACCCAGACAATCAGCCTCCCTTGTGGTACTTCACTTCCCTATATCTGAGGCTTCCACAAAGATAACTATAATACTGAGCATGTGTTGAATGTTTATCATGTGCTAGGCATCATTCTAAGCACTTCGTGTATATTAATTAGTCCTCACGATGAGCTCATTTACCTATTACTCCCAGGTTATAGATGATGAGACACAGGGAGGCTAAGTAATTTCCCCAAGGTCACAGAGCTGAATATAGACCAGGCTCTAGAGTACGTGTTCTTGGCCTCTGTGCTCCCCGTGAATATTTTCTCTTGAGCTCAGCATTTCAGAGCATGTTTAGAAGAATGTCACAGAGAGGAGGGCTGTCACATAGGGAACATCAAAGGGACAAAGACTATTTTACCAAAAGAAGAAACTACTTGGGGACAAATCCCTATGGATTCAATACTTGAAAAACTGACTTGTTCTCAGTGACTTGTGTTGGAAGTCAGTGCTTTGGTGTTATGGAAAAATTCCTGATGTCCCCTGATAGTTTGGGTTACCCTGAAAAATCACGAGTCCCCCATTTCTAGGAGGATGTATTGCCAATGTCCCCCCCACACACCTTTTTAAATAGATTCTATTTATTGATTTTTAGAGAGAGGAGAAGGGAGGGAGAAAGAGGGAGAGAAACATCAATGCGAGAGAAAAACATTGATTGGTTAGGCCCTTACTGGGGGCGAACCTGTAACCCAGGCATGTGCCCTGACCTGGAATTGAACCAGTGACCTTTTGCTTTGTGGGATGATGCCCAACCAACTGAGCCATACCAGTTAGGGTGTGAATGTCCCTTTTGACATTAATTGTCCCTTTTCCCTCACCACTTTACTTCCAGGCTGTGAAAAATGTGGTATTTCCTTCCTTGGCATGAGTTTTTGAAAGTGAAATTCATGTTGGTTAAGCACTAAGAAGTTTTTAGGTGACGAAGAGGATGGGCTGTGCATGATTATGAGTTTCTGTTCTCTCTGATCTTCATGTACCTCGAGGCTTGGGCACTGACGGAAACTTAAAAACTGCACAAGGCATAACTCCTCGATGTCTCTGGCTTTACCAAGATTTACTAGACCTGTTTGAATAATGCGAGGCTCTTTTTCAATGTTGAAACAATTATATATCTCATCCTTTGAATTTTCCCATAGTCATAATTGCCAATTAGTACCCTGATTTGGCAAACTCCTGGCCACTTCAATTCAGCAGGTACATGACTCAAAGCCAGTGGAAGACTTTTATTTTGCTGGTCTACAGGCAGATTCCACAGTAGTAACTGAGATGACCTGCTGCAAATTGAAACTATTTCTTGTATCTGTTTCTTCACAGATTTTGGCTAAGTATGCATTGATTTAATAACATGGTTCTTAGCACAGCCAAAAGGCTGTGAGTCTCCCAGCATAATTTAGAGGCTGGAACATTTAAGAGAAGTGAAACTCACAGATATTAGGCCTCACCACCTATAATTCTTACTAATGTTGTGCTTTTTTTTTTTTTACATTTCTTATGTCTTCCAGCCAAAGACCAGTCCTCTCAGGCAGACGAGGAGAAAGAGCCTCCAAAGAGCCACCCCTACTCCGTGGAGACCCCATATGGCTTTCATTTAGACCTGGACTTCCTCAAGTATGTGGATGACATTGAGAAGGGAAACACCATCAAAAGGATTCCCATCCACAGAAGGGCCAAACAGGCCAAGTTCAGCACTTTGCCCCGAAACTTCAGCCTTCCCGACAGTGGGGCTCGCTTGCATGCTGCTCTTCCCCACCCAAACTGGTCCCCACTGGTGTCCAGGAAGGTGTCACTGGGGACAGAGGAGCGAGCCCAGGTACTGCCACTCGGTGATCACCCCCAAGCTTCCGCACGTGGGAGCGAGGGGAGCTACCACAGGAGGGCCGTGCTGGCTGAGACCGCCAGACAGCTGGAGGTTGTGGCTCCCGGGGAGGCTGAGCTTGCCTCCGGGAGCGGGCGGCCCCAGCTTTTGAGAGCATGCAGCATGCCAGCCACACTGCTGCAAAACAGGGCCTCAGAGGACTCCAGCCTCACCTCAGGTCCTCCCACGCCGCCCGCCCTCATTCCCCTTCCAGGAGAAGGCAGTATCTGTGGGGGCACCTTTGGCCCTGCAGAAGGATTTGCAGGTGTTCCCAACTCCACCACCCGAGCAGCTACCCAACCGAAAGTCAAAGAGCTTGGAGACTTGGTGCCGGGGATTCCAGAGCTGGTCCGGGAGACAGCTGAGCACTCAGAGGGTGACAAAGAGGCTCCACATCTGCTCCCTCTCCCAAGTCCTCCCTTCTCAACCCACAATGCACTTGTCGTTTTAGAGGATGCAAAAGACGAACATAAAACCAGAGAAGCAGAGGTGGTGTTCACCCCTGGCTCCCCAACACCAAGCCCCCCACCTCTGCCATCACCCATCCCTGAGAATGAGCTCCCCCTGGAAGAAATTGAGCTCAACATCAGTGAGATCCCCCCTCCACCGCCAGTAGAGGTGGACGTGAGAAGCGTTGGCACCCGGGTCACAGAGGAAAGCTTGGGCCTTGCCTCCCTGGATCCTGGCAGCATCTCCAGCCTGAAGCAGCAGCTCTTGGACCTTGAGGGAGCATTGTCTGGAAAAATTGAGGAACTGGTCCAGGTGAGAGCTGCCCTCCGAGAGCAGGAGGAGGAAATCAAGGCTAAGGGGCAGAGGATCCAAGAGCTAGAGTGCACCGTAGCTCAACTGGCAGGAAAGCTTAGCCATGGGAACACCAAAGATGCTCAGGGCCAAACTGATGCCACAGTCAACACCGACCTTCTCCTTGGACTCTCGGCCAGGCAGTCATGTGACAAGAGCATTGGTGTCAACCTTCTGAGCAGCATGGGATCTGAAAGTTGGAGGGCCAGAGGAGAGGAGAATGACCTCCTCTGGGGGCAGGACAGTCAAAAACAGGGGGATCAGGGCCCAGCAGAATTTGTGCCACCATCCCAGCTGTCACTGCCGGAGGGCCCTGAGATGGTCCTCACCTCTCCTTTATGTAGCTGCCTTTCCACTGAGCTCAGGATCGAAGAGGGAGGCTCTGAGCAGGACGGAGACCCTCAGGTGGGAGCCGAGGGTCTGGTCCGGGGAGCAGGAGGCTCTTCAGGGAGCAGTGACAGAAAGGTTCCCCCAGCAGGGCAGGAGAAGGCCAGTTCAAAACTCCCAGGGAAGGAGGGCACACAAAGGCCACCAAGCTCACCCACAGATGCCACCATTGGGCAATATGTTAAGAAGATCCAGGAGCTCCTGCAGGAACAGTGGAGCTGCCTGGAGCACGGGTACCCAGAGCTGGCCAGTGCCATCAAGCAGCCGGCCTCCAAACTCAGCAGCATCCAGCGCCAGCTCCTGAGCTCCCTCAACCTGCTGCTGTCTGCCTACTCAGCCCAGGCTCCTCCCCAGAAGGAGTCCCCGGCCCCCTCCTCCTCTCCACCACCAATGGGTAAATACTGGTGCCTGAGACAGGGAACCATTTCTTCTTTATGGGACGAGTCAGAGGGGAAAAGGGGTTTTAATTGCATGCATATGTTTTTTAAAGATTTAAGCACCTCCAGGAACCCAGTGTAATAAAAACTAATCTATGTAACAATGGAGGCTCTGTGCCCCTTCTCGTGTCCTTGCTCTAAGGATAGGATTGAGCGCAGGGCCACCGTGTATGGCTGTCCAGATATAGCACAAGGCGCAGAGATGCCAGCCAGGGAGGGTACCTTGGAGCTTAAATCCAGCCCACACCTTACCTCTTCAATTGCCACGCCTGCAACACTGTGTCCACCCAGAGGGGTGCCTATTTCTCATTTGCATTGCACAAAGGCAAGGTCTAGGGTGAACAGTGGCCCTGGCTGTGTGTGCTCTGAACCTCAGCCTCCCTTCACTGCTTCCTGAGCTCTTGCATTCCTGAGATCCTCTCTGATTCTTGCATATTGGAGGTTTTCTCTAGCCTAGTTTTGAAGGAACATTATGTTGAGGTCTGAAATATTTCACTGAACATTGTGTGTGGGGGGGTTGGGGGGATTGAGTGATACTCACATGTGGAAGTCGACCCTTGGCTAAGCAGCACTTCCTCTTGTTACAGACCATACACTGTTGAGTAAAGTGGAACCATATTTTACTTTGCTCAGTGAGCAGTGTGCGAGCCTGCTTCCTGCTGCAGATCACAAATTGCCCGCTCTCTCATTATGTTGTGCTAGTTCTAATCTTGCCCATTAGGAAATGCATCCTGTACTTTTGAGCATAGCCAAAGACTTATGCTCTTGCTCGTGTGTCTCCTGTACCTACCCCACATCACAAATGGTCAGCTGGCCAAGGTGGGGCCAGAGGTGGGACCAGGAGTCCTGTGAACTAAGTTCCATGCTTAGAACTAACTAACTCCTTCTCTGCCATTCACTGAGTGAGGCTGAGCCTCAGATCTCCCAGCTGTAAGGGACAAGAATGGCACCCACAGCACATGGCTCTTCTGAAAGAGTGCTCCCACTGTCATCCACAGAGAGAGGGGCTTTGTGACCAGGGACAGTTTGGCTGTCATTGAACAGAAGGCTAGGCCTCCTCACAGACCCTCAAAATATTTTTTAAAGATTTTTTAATTTACTTTTTTTTTAGAGAGAGAGAGAGAAGGGAAGAAAGGGAGAAGGAGAAGGAGAGTAACTTCAATGTGCGAGAGATACATCTATCAGTTGCCTCTTACATGCGCCCAACTGGGGACCTGGCCCGCAACCCAGGCATGTGGCCTGACTGGGAAATGAACCAGCAAACTTTCTGTTTGCTGGCCAGTGCTCAGTCCATTGAGCCACACCAGCCAGGGTAACCTCAAAATATTGGATTGACATTATCGAGTTCCCTGTCCCTTTCTACCTCTTCACACACCCTCAATCTGTATCCCTTTAAAGCAAGGGTCTTGGTTTTGCTGCATTCTGGGGCATCTCCAAGATCATTCTAACCTGTGATGTTGTGTCTGCCTAGAAATCTCCCCGTCGACCAGCCTTAAATCCATAATGAAAAAGAAAGACTATGGCTTCCGTGCAGGAGGTAATGGGACCAAAAAGAACCTTCAGTTTGTTGGGGTTAACGGTGGGTAAGCATCGCTCATGAAGCCCAGACTGCTCCCCACACTACCTATTCCTGTGTTGTCCTTAGCGCTCTCTTGTCCTAAGGGAAAGCATCTGGTTTTCATTCTTCTTCAAGGGAATTAGTCTCAACAGCCCTTTAAAACTCCATCTCGGGTTTTGCATGTGTTTGGCTCCTTGCCAGCTGTGGTGGTCTATTGGATCCTGGGCTTTTAATAGAGCTTTGGTGTCCCCCAGGGCCAGGATCCCAGTGGCTTCTGGGGGTTTGGGAGGCACATGGGCCCTTTAAGGAAGACATGTAATCTGAACCACAATGCTAAAACTAGGATGAACTCTTAATTTGTTGAACTTCAAATTTTACCCATTTACAGTTCTTCCTCCTTACTGCAAACCAAACCAGTATTTTTTAGGATAAAGAAAAACAACCAGTGTCTACTGACTCAGAACAGGAACCAAACCTTATATATTCTAGAATATAAATCATCGGATTTAGAATAGTTTGTAAATCAGTCGTTCAACAAACATGTATGAAGTGCCAGCACTGTCTTACATGGCAGGGATAAAAATGTCCAGTAAACCGTGGTCCCTGCCTTTATCTCCCAGTTTGGACCTGGGCAGAGATAATGCAGGAAGTACAAAAGTGCTGTTGATGAGATGAATTTTTATAGAAAGGAAGTGTGGGATGCCGTGGAAACCCTGAGGAGGGATGCACAGTGCAGCCAATGGGGGCCCAGGAATCTGTCCGAAAGAGGTCGGAACCCCCGCTAATTTGGGTCAGACCAGAAGGAAGACACCGGATTCAAATAACAGTGACATCACAGTTGCACATTCTGTGAGGGAAACGTCAAAATGATGAAATGGGGTCATAGGAGGATTGCTGTTCCCTCTCCTGCTAACATCAGATACTGTGGCCCAAGGAGAAAACCTTTTGTGTTCATAGGAGAATCAGCTTTCACCAAGAAAAGGAGGATCAATGTAATCTTAAAGTGTAAAGTTGGTCCCCTACTGCTGGCTCCTGCCTTTCTTTCAAGTGTGCTGAGTCAGGCCCATCTGGTGTGGGGGATGGGGGCGGAGGGAATGGGGAGTTGGGGTTTCGGGGGGTCTTTGTATCTGCTGTCAACCCACCAGTACCACCACCACCAGCCCCAGCTTAAAGTTCTCCTTTCCCAGATATTCTTCAGTATCTGTCACTCTAGTGCAGTGGTTTTCAACCTTGGCTGCACCTTGGAAGTCCTAGGGGAACCTTAAAAAATAGCAAAGCCTGGGTCCCCTCCCTGAAGACGCCAGTTTAATTAGTCTGGAGTGTAGTACAGGTATTGGGAATTTTAAGCACCCTCAAATGATTCTAATGTGCAGCCAAGGTTACCAACTCCTGCTCTAATTAAAGTAGCCCCTCCCAGCACTCTGTCCCATGGTCCTTTATTGTGTTATTCAATGCTCAGGATTTACTATGTGAATATATTGTTTACATGTTTATTTTCTGCCTCTCCCTATTAGAACATTAGCCCATTTAGGACAGGGACCTTGGTATAGTATTTAGAACAGTGCCTGGCACATAGTCGGTGCTCAGTAAATTTCTGTCGAATAAATGAATGAACTTCCAGGTGAAGTTTTTATGGAAACAATTTTAACACAAGAACTGCTTGGTGAATATATTATATCCCCTACTCTCTCAGTCTCAAAAGCAGCAGGTTGTTCTAAGCACAAGAGAGGAAGAAATATCTTGGGTTTAAACAAGACAGAATGTGAGCATACCAAAAAACAGGCCGGGTTTACAAATGCGGTGAACATAGGGGCTCTCATTCGGAGAAAGGCTATGAGGGGGTTCAGTGGAAGATGTGGCCACTGGGTCCCCTGGTCTCTGTGGCAGTGTCCAGTGGCCCTACAGCCTAAAGTCTTTGTCCATTGGTGGTCTCCTATTGACCATCAGCAGTGAAACTGATAAATCTTCTAGGCCTTTCCCCCATGGTCTCTGGTCTGCCACCTCAGTAGAGTTGCATATAGTCGAACATAAGGACTATAGCTGGAGAGGGAGGACCACGCGTGAAGTGGCAGCACGTGCCCTCGCTTTTGCTGTTCCTAGCAATAGTTGAAACAGGCTGCAGGTGAGAAAGGCAAATGCTGGGTTCGAGCATCCCAATGGGGAGTAGACAGAGATGGTTCCTTCTTTTTTGGGTGTCAGCTGGGCTAGAACAAGGGGCTAAAGCCATGAAGAGTTGTCAGGCAATTCAGAAAACTGAGGGTGGGGGATGGGAAACACTTCTCTAGATGTGGGCTCTTTTCTGGAGGCAATAGGATTCCAGAAGCAAATGTTTTCATAACAACCATGGGCTGCCTGTTGGGATCATCCAAATGCACTGGTAAATAGAGCATGTGGCTGTTCGTGTGCTTGCCACGAAGCTGCAGTTCTTTATCTTCTCCCCAAATGGCCTCTGGGGTTACAGTCAGAGCTCTTACCTGCACTGTTCTCTGACATCAAGGTTCCTTGGAGTTCCCTCGTCCAGGCCTGAAGGAATAAAGAGTGGAGAATGTGGTTAGCAAGCTGGGAAGTGTTATCTAAAGCCCACCTAGGTCTCGTTTGTGTTGACATGGGCATTGGGCAGAAAGCATGGAACAAGTCACATCTGTCTCCTTTCCCAGCTATGAGACCACCTCAAGTGAGGAGACCAGTGGTGAGGACAGCTCTCCAGAAGACTTGTCTGACAGTGAGGCTGAGAAGAAATGTGGTGGCCCAGAACATAGGCGGGACAGGGACGTCCACCCCAGCTGCAAGGTGGGACAAGGCATCTCTGAGAGCACCTGTGACACAGGCCAGGAAAGGGGACCTGGGGAAGAACCCCTTCTTCCCAAGGCTGAGCGGTGAGTCAGAGGGGTATAGAAGGGGACACCTGAACCTCTGAGAAAAGATAAGAGCATTTATTTATTCATTCTTTTATTCAGTCATTTATTCATTTGTTTATTCCTTCACCAGTATTGACTGAGTTTCTAATCTATGCCATGTACTGCGCACTGCTTGAATTAAACAGGTGTAGCTCCTGCTTCATGGGATATACTGTCATAGGTTGAGCTCTACACGTAAAGCTGACATTGACCTTGCACTGAAAATGTGAAGGACTTTACAGGTATTGTCTTATGTAGTTTTGAAAACAATCCTGCAAGATAGAAATGATTATAATCCCGACTTTATAGGTGTGGAAACAGAGGCTCAGAGCAGGTAAATGACAGAGCTAGCAGAGCGGGGATTGAGACCAGGCCTTTCCTGATTTTACCCACACCCTTTTCTGCCTCTCCCGTTGGCTATGCTGATGTAAGTCTTTTAAAATGATGGGAGGTCATGTGGCATGATGAAAAGAGTGCTTCAGAGTTGGGCGCGCCTGGATTCAAATCCTCCATCTGTACAGCATTATTTTAGACAAGGTACTTAAGCTGTAGTCACTTCAGTTTCTTCATCTGTAAAATGTAGATAACAGCAACCTGATAGGTTTGATGTCAGGGCTGGATGAGAAAAACTATGTAAAATGCCAAAATAGTAAGTTCTCAATGAATGGAAGAAAAAGCACAGTAAGTACCATTGTCGTCATTACCATTCATCCCAGCCTGGCTGTCCAAGGAGCGATGAGCCGTCGATGCCGGCAGCTTGTCACGCAGGTCCACAGGGCTGCTCCAGCATGGCAGCGCTGTAACGATGTGATGAGAGAGTGGAGCTCCCCAGTGATCGATGCCACTAAGTCCCAATTTAGGCCTCTCGATGCTGCCTCTGCCCTTGTCCTAACACAGGAAGAGTGTTTATCATTGCAAACACCCAGTTTAATTGGTTTCATTTTATTGACTCCATTAGCACCTATGATGTCTTTTGTGGAAGAATAACCTGAAGAAGTTTGCTGGTATAGATTATTGGGTTCTTTGAAGTTTTCAAGGCAGCCAGGCAGAAAATGTTTGGTCCAGCCCTGGCTGGTGTGGCTTGGTGGATGGAGTGCCAGCCCACAGACTGAAGTTCGCTGGTTTGATTCCCAGTCAGGGCGCATGCCTGGGTTGCAAGCCAGGTCCCTAGTTGGGGATGTGCGGGAGGCATCCAATCGATATTTCTCTCATATATCGATGTTTCTTTCTCCTTCCCCCCAAAAAAATAAAGAAAATATTATTTTAGAGAAAGAAAATGTCTGGTCCAAAGTCAAAAAGACCCCTCCATTGCCAAGCGTGACAGGAATTGCAGTTGGGCCCCCAGAATGCTTTGGTGATTGCTCCTAGCTCCTGAAAACAGCAGGATAAAAGGGCAATGTGCTCAACTCTCTCTTCAGAAGAGCTCAGAAGCTGAGCCTCATCATCAAGACAACGTATTCACCCCACATTTCTGAAGAATGCCCCTTATCCTGGGAAGTTGCCCAGGCTGGGTGTTTGAATTGCTGAGTATGGAAGTAAAGGTAGAGAATAGCCTTTTTTAAAAAAAATTAACATGGAGACTGATACATATATTTTTCTTTAGGTACAAACCCTCTGAAGAATTTCTTAATGCATGCCGGGCATTGAGCCAGCATCTGCCAGAAACTGGGACCACCACTGACCAGCTCTTGGTACTCTGATTTTTCCTTGTCACATAGAGATTGCTGTACTGTTTAAGCTGTCAGTGCCAACAAGGTGACTTTGGTCCCTTGCCTGAGGCAGTAGTGTGAGGGTGCACACAGCAGCCCCTTTCCTCTGGGTGCTCTCTCATTTGCCCAAACTCTGGCCTGTTGCCTAAGATGATGGATTATGCTGAGAAAGTAGAACCTGCTCATATGCACAAGAAAGCAGGCCGGGTGCTGGGAGGCTTTTACCAAGGGTTATTACCCATTGCATTCTGGATGTCTGTCATAAAATTATTTGTGGCTTAGGCTCGAAATTGCCGTGCAATTTGAGCAAACTGGGTAGAGTGGAAAAGAGCACGTGGAACACCAACCGTGGGTTCTGTCCTCAGGAGTGCTACCGATGAGATATTGGGCAAGCCAGCTCAGCACTCAGAGCCTCAGTTCCCCCATTAATAAAATGAGGGTAGTAGACCACATGTCTCCAGTTACCCTCAAGCCCTGGCATTTAATTTTGCAGTCTTTATTCTTTTTCTTGAAGTGTACCTATGGGCCAAGAGACCAAGAGACCAACTACATCCGTTTGCTCCCTAACACCTTTATGGCCCTTGGAGACTTAAACATGTAACGACTGGGTTCTACTTTTAATCAAGAGATACAAGTTATCGAGGCAGATGATAAGACCCATTGTGTAACAACTTGAAAGCATTTTCAAAGCCCACTTTCTTCTCTTTGCAAAAGAGTTATAGAAGTGAAAATGATCAACTCAGCCCGTTCCATTTTCCTTACTTTATCTTAGCTGATTTGTCAAATAAAGATCCCCAGATTGTTAAAGAACAAATATGTGATGTGGATATTGCTTAAAATTCCTGTTATGCATTCTTAAATGAATTACAAAACTGTGTTTTAGTTCTCCATTTAAAATCTACCACTGTGTTCCTGAATATTAGGATCTTTCTTCAGATCCTCTTAAAGATTTGATGGCTAGCCCTGGCTGGTGTGGCTCAGTGGACTGAGTGCTGGCCTGCAAATCAAAGGGTTGCTGGTTCATTTCCCAGTCAGGGCACATGCCTGTGTTGCGGGCCAGGTCCCGAGTAGGGAGTGCACAGGAGGCAACCACACAGTGATGTTTCTCTCCCTCTCTATCTCCCTCCCCTTGCCCTCTCTAAAAAATAAATAATTTTTTAAAGTCTTTTTTAAAAAAAGATTCCATGACTAAAGGAGATATTATACCAAAAAGTGTTTCAGCCACAAAACATTCCACTGATTCTGCCTAGAAAAGCAATTAGAGGATATGCAAACCTGACACCATACCCACGTTAGGATCAGAGCACGAGACCCCACCACCCTACTTTAGAGACAAAACAGGTTGTACAAGGGCCTCGCTCTGTAGAGCTGTGGGAGGTTAGGGAGCCAGCCCCTTTTATACCCCCATTTGTAGGTAAGACAAGTAAGGTTCAAAAGGTTGTATGACTTCCAAGGTCACACAGCTGAGCCAGGACTTACGCCTGGCCACATTGGCTCAGTGACTCCAATCCAGTGCTATTTCCAGAATGCGTGTGAAATCATTTCTGATACTCACATCCCCATGGGTGAATAATCTAGACATGTTTGATTTTGAACACTGAGGTCATGTCACACACAGAGTTGATGGCATTTGCTCTGGATTCTCCTCATTTATGATTCCACAGAGCTGAACACTGTCAGGGGTGTCTGACCTGTGGCCCAGGATGGCTAGGAATTCGGCCCAATACAACACTGTAAATTTACTTAAAACCTTTTTTTTTTTTTTTGCTCATCAGTTTTCTTTAGTGCTTGTATATCTAATGTGTGACCCAAGACAGCTCTTCTTCTTCCAGTGTGGCCCAAAAGATTGGATACCCGTGCTGGATGGTGGGGTCCTGCCATGGGTAGTTCAGCTATTTTCCCTGAAGGCCCTAGCAAAGCTCAAAAGCCAAAAAGAATTCAAGCACAGCTGTTTGGGTTTTGTTTCCAGTGTAAGTTGGTCATGTTGTTTGTCTGAGCTTTCAGCATGCATTTCTCTCATGAGTGAAATACTTTGACTTTCCATCTATGTGTATTGAAAACACACACAAGAGTCTGAGCTGAGGTTGCTGAAGGCTGGCTGTATGCAAATGAAAGAGAAGGTCTGGGTTGGCTGACACCTAGACTTACAGCAGACGCAAACTGTCACCTAGTGAAGTGCCTTGGTGCTAGTTACTGCGTTGCGCTCCCACTGCTCTCCACTTCACGTGGGGAAGGAGCAATCAATCACACAGGTTCAAGGTCTGTTGCTGCAGCCTCCACTGCACCAGCTAGAGCTGGAGGAGCTAAACAGATACAGGTGGAAGCATCCAAAGCTGACTTTTCCTAGTAGAAACGAACACCCCCACTGGAGCATCCCAGGCCAGAGAACCTTCTGGAATTGAGATCTTTCATTATTTCAGAAGCAAAGCTTGAACACCATCAGTCAAGAGTGGTTTCGCGTCTCTAGCCGGAAGTCATCCAGTCCTGCTGTGGTGGCCGCCTACCTCCAGCCTCACTCCCAACACTTCCTAAAGCTGCTCGTCAACTTGGCCGATGGAAACGGGAATACAGCTCTGCACTACAGTGTGTCCCACTCCAACTTCTCCGTCGTCAAGCTGCTGCTGGAGACAGGTTGGAAATGGCTTCTGCTACACAGTCGGGGTCCCTCCTTAAAAGGCAATTCTTGTACTCACTTCTTTTCAGCTAAGGGGTTCTTCTGTTCTGAGTTCCTTCTGTATCCTAGGAACTGGGGTAGACCATTTTCTTCTATCATGTCATTTATTTTTCACCATGCTCTTGTGATGTGGGTATTATTCTCATGTTACAGTTGAGGAAACTAAGGCTCGGGGAAAGTAGCCAGGATATAAAGGTAAGAGTACCATTCCAAACAATAATAGTAATAACAATGAGTACTTGCTGAGCATTTGCTGTGTGCTAGGTGTTGTTCTAAGTACTTTAAATATATAAATTCATTACATTCACAATAACCTATGAGGCACGGTTCTATTATTATCCCCATTTTACAGAGGAAAGACTAAGCGACTTGATCTCCTCAGACTGTCCTGTTATTGCCTAAAAAGAGACACATAAGCTTCTCAGATCAGCAAAACTACAGACAGATAACAGGCTGATAGTCTATGGTCTCCTTTGCTGGAGAAGGATACGAATGCCTATTTCCAGGGCTAAAAAAGCAGAAATTTCTTTTGAATTCTCATTTAATAGTTCATCTTTCAAATAAGCCAGTTTTTTCATTGTTACAAAATGTATATTCTTAATTGTTTTAGCATAAACTATTGCAGTTTTTTCCCCTCCGTTTTCAAGTGGGATTGCTGTTCTTAAAGCTCTCCCGTGTTCACCCTGTGGCGTTTTTCACGCCCCCTGGTTCATTGCACAGCATATCCCTGGGCCTTGGAAAGGATGTACAAACACAGTCACCAGCTTAAGGGTTACTCACAAATATGGAATGAAACTTAAAATGCACAGCTGTGGGCAATATGTGGCCAGGAGAGTGATGGGCTGTGGAGCCAGATAGACTTGAGCCCTGGTCCCACTTCCCCCTCACTTTGGCAGTTTATGTGGCTTCAGTGACCTTCAGTATCCTCATCTGTAAAATGGGAATAATGTCTGTGCTCTAGGAGATAGAGTCATGGTCCTAGGCCCTCATGGCCATCTCTGGTTCTGCTGTAGAACTTCCTTGCTGGGTGGCCTCAGAAAACATGTGAAAAAAAGTAGCCAGTTTTAAAGGCTGCTAAAAATATAAAACATTGATTCCACCCCTGGGAAAGGATTGCTTTATCCCATTTTAACCAGCAGCATCCTGTTGAACGGGCTAAGGCAGTCTCGCCTCTGGCCCCTTGGGCACTGTTCCAGCGCTCACTGCTTCTCTCGCAGGCGTCTGCAACGTGGATCATCAGAACAAAGCCGGCTATACCGCCGTGATGATCACTCCCTTGGCTTCTGCGGAGACCGATGAAGACATGGCTGTCGTCTGGAAGCTCTTAAGGGAAGGAAATGTGAATATCCAAGCTACCCAGGTAGGAGGTGTGAACCTGATCTCCACTTTAATAAATGCCGGAACCTCCTGGGTTTATTCTGCCAGTGGGGTGAGAAATTCCATGTAAATCCATGTACAGTTTTTTAACCCAAAAAGGCTGGGGCTTCCAAATGGTGTCTGTCCAAAGGCTGATCATTTGGTTTCCTCAAAACTCCTGAGACCCAGACAGGCTGGGACAGAGGTCAGGACACTTGTAATGTATGTCCCAGTCTGAAATTGGTCAAATTCCATCTGGATTCAACTTCTCAAACTGAATATTCCCACAGTTAGCGCCTTCAGAAGGCATTTTGCTAGTTGGCTGCTTTAGGAAGCCTCTGCGAGTGATCCGTCTTAATCACGGATTACAACTCAGTTTAGTGTTGGGACGTCTCTGGTCAGCTTCTGGGCTCTTCTTGAGAACACAGAGTAAGTATGGTTCTCACTGAGTGGGGCTTTGAGTTAGACAAGGCTCCACTACCAACAGGCCACTTACCTGTCTTGGGCCAGTACAAGAATGAGTAGAGTGCATTCGGCTGTCCTTTCCCCCACTTTCCCCACCATGTCACTTTGCAGGCAGTGATCATAGGTGGTAGACTAACTATCAAGAACTGTCAAGGGGTTGAGATTTTACTTTACCTGAAAGCTAACAAGTTATCATGCTACAGTGTCATGGATGCTGGCAGATACATGAGATGACATATGTCAGAGACAAAGGACAGAGTGTTACAGCAGTAGTAGCAGCTATAGCATTGGTATTGATACCAGTTCCTTGAAACCCAATTCCCCTTTCCCTCTGGGCAGCGTGAGGAGGGCCACGTCCCCGTGGCAGAGCAGGTTGTGTTACTGGAGAGGAACTCTGAGTTTAGGGAACCCGAGCCATTTATACTGGCCAATAAGCCTGTCTGCCTCTGTTCGGGAGGCGACACTCTCTAGCTTCCACAGCTGTTCACTGTACAAACAACCTTAAAAAGATGAAAACGAAAGGGCCGGCAGTGCCTCACTCACCAGATGTGCATAAAGCCAGGGAATTCGTGGCACATTGTCTCCCAACAACATACTCAACTCCGCTCCCCTGCAGCCACCAAAGTGATCGCACGCAGTAGCCTAACCTGCCGGCGAAGTCGCTTTGCGGGCTTTACCCAATGACAGTCCTATTGATGTCAAGAACAGACATTTGTGGATCACGTTCTGGTTTTCAGAGTATTTTCACTCACCCACACTCGTACTCCATAGGACTCAAGCAGTTTTCATTTTAATGTTTCCCATAAACATTAATTTTTTTCTAAATTGTCCTTCTTGCAAGAGGGGATGCTTACCTAAGATCAAAATCAGCATTCCCTCCCCTTTTCTTTTAACTTACAGAGGAGAAACTGACAGCCTAGGTGGGTAAGGGACTCAGCCCAGGTCATCAAAGAATTCACAGCTACAGCTATTCTCTTCAGCTCCCCTTGGGGCCTTTATGTATGAGGAGAGGTGCAGGGACCTGGTTAAATGGGAGAGAGCTGGGAGGCTGGGAGTCTCCTGGGATAAGCTACTTATTTCTCCTTGTACCTCCAGGGTCAGCACAGCACCTGGCACATAGCAGTGCTCTGTAAATGATCGTTATAGTCAGCTGTACTGAACTGGACCAGGAGGGAGGTGATGAAGGATGGGGGCTCTGAGTCAGGCTGAGGGGCAGATGTGACCACAATCTGTATATGTCATCTGGCTTTAATACCACTTGCAGAGATGGGTCTGGGTGGAAACCACGTGGTCTGGTTAGCTCAGTAAACAGCTATTACCTCAGAGCTGAGTATGAGCAAACCAAAAAGCAAACAGACTTCTCTGGAAAGATCTGTCTAGGTTCCAGAGAATGGAGAGCCAGGACAGCTACTAATATATTCCCACGTTCTGAGCATTTGCATATATTATCTCTAACCCTCATAATGATGGTAATAGCCAACACTTACCGAGCATTTGCTACACGCTTAGGTCTTACAACAACCCTGTGAGGCAGGTAATATTGTTAATCATTTCCATTTTATCAGACTATGAGAAGTCACCAAGAAGTTAACTTGTCCAGATTCACATAGGTAGTAAGTGGCAGAGCCAGGATTTTTGTGACTGCCACGATCCCCCTCTTTCCTCTAAGCCTCAGCGCTCTGGGCAGGGGGAAGCACGATCCATCAGTGACAGCAGATCAGTGCTTTAATCAGTAAACACATCAGTGAACGTGTCTTAGCACTTTTTACTTGTGAGACACTGTGCTCAGAGCCATGGGGGATCTGAAAGAAGAGAAAACATAGTCCTTGCCTCACTGCTGCAACCTTGCAGAGTCTGATGTTCTGTCAGAGGGACAAGCCTGGCCCACCTGGAACCCGGGAGAACCATCAGGGCAAATATAACCAAGTCCTAGAAGGATTATGTATATACGGGAAAAACTATGAGGAATGATGGACAATTTGCAATCATAAAAATTACTACTACATAATATTATATTTACAACCTTTATCTTATTTGATTCCTACAAGATCCCTGTGGGGTACATAGGATAGATCATTATTATATTAATTTTTAAGAAAAGAGAAGCCCTGGCTGGTGTGGCTCAGTGGATTGAGTGCCCACCTGCCTGCTGACAGGTTGCTGGCTCGATTCCCAGTCGGGGCACATTCCTGGGTGGCGGGCCAGGTCTCCAGCTGGGGGCATGCTAGAGGCAACCTATCGATGAATCTCTCACACATCAGTGTGTCTCTCTCTGTCTTTCTCCTTCCCTTCCCCTCTCTCTAAAGATAAATACATTTTTAAAATCTTAAAAAACAAAAAAGAAAAAGAAAAGAGAAACCAAGATTCAGGGAAGACACAAGAGGTGGCCAGGGTCATGCACCAGGAAACAGCAGACCAGAGCTTGGACTGACTCACTTTCTGACTCTGATTCATTGCCACGTCCACCGATGATCATAGGATGTAAAAAAAATGTGAATGGCTATGGATTAGAAATGACCACAGGGCCATGCAAGATCTTGAGACACGAGGGTTTTGGTGTCATTAAACTGAAAGTCCCAGAGGCGTTCAGAGCAGACCGGGGCTTCCTGGAGAAGGTCAGGCTGGGGCAGGTGTAGTAAGTCATAGTACTGAAACATTCACCCCTTCACTCATCCCATCATTCGACATGCATCAGCATGTACTAGGCGGTGGGCAGTGGGGAGGAAGAGATGAAGTCCCTGCTATCAAAATGTCAGTCCATGAGAAAGAGACCGACAGGTTGTAACACCAAGTGGTAAGTGCTGTGTTGTGAATTCCGTACCTGGTTGTCAGTAGAGGGCTTTAGAGAGGATGTAGCATTAGACTAGTGTCTTAGAAAAGGAATAGGAGTTTACCAGGCGTTGAAGAATGTGTCCCCTACAAAAGGCAGAAGAAAATTCCGGTCACTGGTCATTTTCCAGAGAAGTTATTCCTGAGCACACCCAGGCAGGACAGGAGTCCTTCCCCATGGACAGCGGCCTCACCCGCCCTGGGCTCTGTGTGCAGGGAGGCCAGACTGCGCTGATGCTGGGAGTCAGCCACGACAGGGAGGACATGGTCCAAGCGCTGCTGAGCTGCCAGGCAGATGTCAACCTGCAGGACCACGATGGATCATCGGCCCTCATGCTGGCCTGTCACCATGGCAACGCCGACATGGTGCAGCTGCTCCTGGCACACCCGGCCTGTGACAGCAGCCTGACGGACAAGGTGAGCCTCACAGGCATTGACGAGAAGGTGTTTCCCTTCCTGAAAAGTGCCTTGCCGGCCAGCAGAACCCAAGGAACCCCATGGCAGTAGCAACAGAATCAACCTCAGAATTGACCTGTTGTGGGGTTTAAATGAGATAATCCATGGTAAATGCTTGGAGCCTTGGATTTGGGAAACCTCAAGCCCTAGCCTTTCCCAGCAACATGAGGGAATGTGCGCGGGCCTGGCCCAGGCCCGGAACCTCATCTGGTCCTGGCAATAACAGCACGTGGGCTTTAAGGCTGCAGCTCAGACGGAGGACCTCTGCTGTTCATGGGGACTCCCAAAAGGCTGGAGGAAGTAACCAAGTATAAATTAGGTCTGCTCTCTGACAGTGATCCACCTCATAGAACAGCCCATTTCATCAAGCCGACCTGCTTGAAGTTGCAAGGCCAGACACATGCCTCTTAACGTAAACTTCTTTGAAAGGTGATAGTGACAGTGATGATAATGATGGTGACAGTGAGAGTGACAATAATGATAATAGCTCACATGTATCAAGTGCTTTCTCTGTGCCAAGGACCATACTGAGCATTTACCACGGACCATCTCATTTAAATCCCATCACTACCTTATTATGTTATCTTGCTCATGCCGCTCATTTGCTCACAAGAAAATGGAGGCACAGAGTGGCTAAGTAACATACCCAAGATCACACAGCAAGTGGAACCCTTCTCCATCAAGTTCCTAAACCCAAACTCTTAATTCTGCATCATCATCTTTGTTGTCACACTGCGGGTCCATGTCTCTGGTTCCCCGCTAAATCCCCACACCTAGTAGAGTGTCTGCCACATATCAGATGAATGAATCAAGGGCTGAATGAATGAACCCCTAAACTTCAGAGGTAAGTGCTCAGGAAGTGATCCTGTGACTGATAATTACAGCAGGTAATGTTTCTGGAGTACTCACAGGAACTACATTCTTTCCATGCACTAATTTTCAATAATCCAGCGAGGCAGATAGTGCAATCCCCATTTTTTTAATGATAAGGAAACAGAGGCCCAGGGAGTTTGTGCAGCTATCATAAAGTCACAAGTTGCTGATTCTCAGAGCAGGGATTTAAGCTCTGGTTTGACTCCAGTGTTCTTGATGTTGGCACTATAATTTAATACTTTAAACAGACTTCTATATACTTCTTAACATACACAGTTCAAAAGGAATAAAGGCCTGGGGAGGGGTAGAAAGCCCTGTGTTTTTCGAGGGACAGCTTCTGGCTAAAGTACAGCTGTGCTACCCTAGATTGTTTCATCAGTGATTCAAGCTGCTACGTCCCTGACCAGGAAGCAGACTCTCCAGTTCAATGTCTTCAGGTCCCTGAACCCCAGCTCTACCCTGAAGCTTTTTCTGAGATAATTAGAAAACACAGACCCTCCTGAAATGCACGTAGGGACAGTGGTGGGCTGCTGGAAACGAGAGCCCCTGTTCCAAACACAGCACATTCAGACAAAGGATCTGTGTCAGTGAGCTTCCTGCAGGTCACCCCAGGGGAGGAGGAGGCCCCGGGCCCCTTAGGGTGACCGTTCCTGTTGCCTCGGGGAGGCCTGAGAGGGCAGGCCAGTGAGATGGGTGCATGAGCTTCGGGAGTCCCTGGTTAGCTGGGATAATCGGGCTGTGACCCTGAGAGCATCTCCTGGATGCCTCTGGAGATCTGCTGCAGATGAGAGAGAAGTGGCTGTGGCTGCGGCTGCCTTTAGGAGGTAGAGGAAGCGTCACGGAGGGAGGGCTCTGTTATACTTCGAATGACCGCAGTGATTGTTAGAAGCGTGGACTGTAAATACTCACGGGTTTGAAACTGGGTTCAGCAACTGTGCTTTGGGCCCATTCACCTAACCCCTCTGAGCATCTGTGCACTCACCTGTAGATGGAGATAGTAATAGACGTTACCTAAATACGGTAATGTTTGTAAAGCCCACATCGTCCCCCTAGGAGGTACTCGGGTGATGGTAACTGTAACTGTTACGGACACTCGAACAGTGAGCTAAAATAAACAACTACTAACTACATCAACAAGTAGGGTCCTTGGCATTTGCAGGCAGAGCCTGAGAGGACTAGGGAGCAGGAAGGTCTGGACTTAGGTTGGGGAGTGCCTACCTACGAGGAGACTGGCCCCCACAGGGTGAAGCCATGTGGTCAACGAAATGGGCTTTCGTCCCGTGGTTCTCATCCCAGGGCGATGTTGCGCTCCAGGGAGGTTTGGCAGTGTTGTTTTAAAAAAATACTTTTTAAGTCCTCACCTGAGGTTATTTTTTAAAAATTGATTTTAGAGGGGAAGGGAGAGAGAGAGAAAGAAACGTCGATGTGAGAGAGAAACATCGGTCAGTTGCCTCCCATACACACGCTGAACGGGGATCAAACCAGCAATTTAGATATGTACCATGACTGGGAGTCGAACCTGCAGCCTTTCGGTGCACAGAATGATGCTCCAACCAACTGAGCCACCCGGCTAGGGCAGCAATGTTATTCTTATTTGTCCCAAGTGAGGGAGGAGGTGTTCCCGGCATCTAGTGAATAGAGGCCAGAGATGCTGCTAAACATCTATGATGCACAGAACAACAGAAAATTACAAATTATCTGGCCCAACAAGTTAACAGCACCACAGTTGGGAGACCCTGGTATAGGCGAGTGCTAAAATCCAGGTGGGATTAGACAACTCCCTTGGTCAAGTGCTACATTAGGAAGAGCCAGGCTGGGGTTGAGGACAAGGCCAGCTGCCGCCCAGGGCAGGGCTGGAAGCCTGGAAGGAGGAACTGGACAGCTAGACAGGAGGTGGCTGCAGCAGCCTGTCATAGCGGAGTGGAGAGGCTTGAGGTGCCCAGCGAGCACCGGGGTGGCCAGGCTGTGAGGGTGGCAGCTCCACAGGGCATCCTAGGCCCCACCCACAGCCTAGTCCCTTGCTGCCTGCTCAGGTCAGGGTAACTGCAGGATTCACACCCAGAGTTCCCAAGGGTGACGTGGATGAGAAATTTCAGTGTCAGGTGGGGACTGCTGACAGGGACCCCACCGAGCACCAAGCCCTGTGCCCCTCGAGCTTTGCATTGAAAGGCAAACTCCAGCCCTCATCACGATCACAAAATCATTTCACTGTTCGCCCTTCCATGCAGCTTGGAGGCAGGGGTCATTTGGGAATTTCCTTGGAAACCTGAGAGAATTAATGTCCTGAAATTGGTTTCTCTCATCCTAACAACAGTTAATGGTCGATCTAAACGCAGACCTCCCAGAACAGCCAGCAAGGCATGTTCCCTAGGTTTCAAAGGTAATTCAAGAAATTGGCCACCCAGCCTCCCGGGGGCTGCGAGAGTGATGAGCACAGGGAGGTGGTGGTGAAGGCTGAACCCCAGGCCCCAGAGGCTCACCCATCAGATTGAAAGCAAAGACTCTGCTTTGTTCGTCTTTGCCTGATACATAGTGGATTCTTGTCATATTGAAAGGCAACCCCCCACCACACACTCGCACACACACGCATGCGCACACCCACACAGGAGTGCTGGCCTCCCCGGCCCCTCTGTCTCCAGGTTGGCAGTGTTGCTGAGCAGGGCTTGCCGCATCTGGCTCCCACTGGCGCGCCACGCTGTGGGCTTGTTCCCAGGGCTCAGGCTCAGGCAGAGGTGCTTGAGGGACACACCCTCCCCAGGTGGACTCCCAGGCGGTCTCCCAGGCCACACTTTCTGAGCTGAATGGGGTCCCCCACCCTCCATGTCTGCAACTGAGGCCCACAGATGCAGGCTGACATCTCCAGATGGGCCCTGTTCAAAGGTCTTTGGGGACTGGCCCAGTGGCTCTTTTCCATGACAAGAGTGATCACACCATCTTCATGGCTGTAGAGAGCCTCGGGGTTGACAGGGCACAGCGATGATATCCAGACTGCAGGGGAGAGGCCTAAAACCCAGGCTTCTGTGTACCCCTACTTTTACAAGACGCCTCTACTTAAAATCTTTGCTTTGTTCCTGACTTGCCTAATCTAAAATAATTCACCAGGACTTCAATTTCTCAGGATCTTCATCACGTTGGAATGACTACAGTGGCTCTCTGACATCCAGCACCCCCGTTTCAACAGTGCGTTCTGAGGGCCGACCCAAGGGCAGCCATGGGGACAGGCCCTGGGACGCTCACACTGGGCTGCAGGAACGGGCCAGATGCAGTGCCTGGCCTCGTGGAGACTGAGATTTACCAAATAACCCTGCGAATATCACTTACAAAGGGTGGTCAAAGAAAGCTACAAGGGGTCATGAGGCCTCTTCAGGGAACGAACTCCATCTGCTTTGTGAAGCCCCTGTGCCCCCCTTCGGGGTTCCGCTGCCCTCTGCACACGCACAGACACTGTGCTTTCCTCTGAGCTCACTCTTCCCCTTCTGGTTTGTGTAGCTGTATGCTGTGCTATATAGTTGTTTATGTGTGGGGGGCTCTGATGGCAGCTGGACTCCATCCTGGTGCACAGAGGAAAGACTGAAGAGTTTGAGGCTGAGTGTGAACACTTCCCACCTGCTTCTGTAGAGTTTTGACATTTTAGGAAGTAATTGTGCCCTGGCTGGTGTGGCTCAGTGGATTGAGTGCCAGCCTGCGAACGAAAGGGTTGCTGGTTCGATTCCCAGTCAGGGCACATGCCTGGGTTGTGGGCCAGGTCCCCAGTTGGGGGTGTGCAAGAGGCAACCACACACTGATGTTTCTCTCCCTCTCTTTTCTTCCTCCCTTCCCCATTCTCTGAAAATAAATAAATCTTTTTTTTTAAAGAAGTAATTGCCCCCATATACAGTGAAGTAGAAAACAAACTAGCGGGGTCTTGGATGTCCTCCATGTATCAAAGTCCTCAATATTTATGCAACAAATCATAAAAATATTCACACTATTGGTGCTAAATAAGGATCATAGGTAGCTTCAGGTTTTATTCGCAAATGAGTTACCAAAATAGTGGGTTTTGGAGACAGCTAGGTTTCAGAGCTCTGGATACATAATTGAGCTCATTCATGAGACTGTGCTGCTCTTGCAGACGGTGTCGACTGGGTCATGATGGCCTTTCCCCTCGTCTCTCTGGCCAGCACTGCCTGCGAGTGCCCCTCTGACGCAGCTTCTTCAGACAGTGGCCCCAGCAGCTGCTGCGTTACTGAAACAGCGGAAAAAGCACTAGGGTATCATGTATTGGGAGGTAAAAATGTGTATGTCCTCCCACACTGGCAGCCCACTTCTAAGAGCTGGTCCTTAGGAAATACTCAGAGATGGGAAAATGCTTTTGGCACTAAGTTTAGGATGATGAAGACTTGGGTACCACTCGTGTCTCCAACAGAAGGGAAATAGTTCAGTAAGTTATGGAATAGTATGTCCCCAATAAAAAAAATGATATGTTCTGAGGACTGTGTAAGAACAGGGAAAAATTGTATAGCATACCTTGGTAAGTTCAAAACACAAGCACATTTAAGATTGATGTACCCTATCATTCGTCTGTTTGAAAACCAGTAACAGATTTGCATAGGAGAAGAGACCGGAGGGAGACATACCAAAAATGCTAACTTTCACTTAGAGCTGCGTAAATGGAATAACGGAAGAGTTCTTTTATTTTCTTTCTTCTGTTTTCCAATTTTTTAAAGTGTATTAAAAACCAAGTGACACTTCATTTCCATTGACGTGAATCTCCCAGGAGTGAATGCTGTTTCTGTGGAACAGGGCCCATTTCTCGTGATTTTCCTGCCATTTGAATCTCCTCCTCTCCCGGGGTCTCTGGATGCTTGGAATAGACTTCTATGCCCATGTATACTCCCTACTCCCAGTTCCCTCTTCCTTTCTGGGTGGGAGGCAGACAGGATAAAATTTGTTTCTGCTTTTCTTTCTCTCCCATAGGCTGGCCGAACAGCTTTGTCCATCGCTCTGAACCCGCCTGCCCGTGTGGAAATTGCAGGGCTTCTGCAGGCCCATGCAGAGCAGGGCAGGTCCCTGGGGCCCTAGGGGCTGTGGAAGAACTGGCAGCCAGGAACAAACGGTTCCTTCTCTGGACTCCTCCCTCGCCCGTGGAGAGGGCATGGGTCACAGCCAGAGGGCCGCCCACGAAGAGGAGAAACTATGTCAAATATGCACATACATTCCTGTTGTGTAATTCTGCTCAGTAGGATGCTTTGTAGTTTTGCCTTAGGCCAAGCCCCCAGACAACTCAGGCTGCAGAACAGGGTGCAAGGTGCAGGGCGCTTTGGTGTCATCTAAAATCCCAAATATCTTCAGCCTGGAATTCTCATGACTCCACCCTTTGTAGCATTGCTTAGTGAGCCGGCAGGCAGGAGCACATTAGAAAAACAATACTTTTTACGTGGAATTTTAAAGTGCACCATCTTTTTGTTTTTTACCCAATTATATATGAATATGTTCCCTTGACTATGCATGTCTAGAGAGTATGGGGGAGATTTAAACAGTCATCCTGTCCGTCATTCTCTAGAAGATCGTAGGAGAATCACCATGCAGACAGGTGACACTGAACAAACTCCATTTTGGGCCTTTGCTCACGTGGGGTGGACAGAGACATCTTAAATTCAGTCAAGGTAGAAAGAAGCACACTGGCATCAGTGCCAGATCGACATCTAAACCAGCTGTGAGTCATTGAGCAGCTCCGGTTTGCTCCACGGAAATTGAAATTAATCAGGAAATCCAATCCAGTGAAGCACACAACATGTATTTAGGCAGTCAGTTACGTCGGCTATTCTGAAAAAGAAAAAAAGAATGGGAGAATCCTCCTGGGGGTGGGTTCTTGCCATCCAGAAGTCCCACATTTCCTCCATAGCTGTATCCATGGCCCTATGGTAAACCCAGCCCCTTCCTGCCCTGATGAGCCAACTGTGAGCCCCCTGAGGCTCTGAGGGTTCTGCGGCCCCAGACTGCAGACTTCCAGCTTGGGCTACCGCAGTGTGGGAGCCGGGCAGAGCAGGCCTCCCCTGGGCTGACGTCTCTCTCCCCTGCACCGTTCTTCCTTAAACTCCAATAATCCCAGGGCTCATATGTACATAGCCCATATTCAGTAACTCACACAGGGTTATCTACAAATTTGTTCTTTCTTAAAGTCTCTTATGCACAACATCACCTTAAGTGAAAAAGAAAGACATCAGAGTTCAGTGAGCCTCACATTGGAAACACAAAATCTTGAGATCTTCTTCTGACTGAGATGCCAATTTGCTTGGTGCCCCTTGGGTGAGTCACAAAACCTCCTTGGGCCTTAGTTTCATTGTCTTTAAAAACGAAACTTATACAACCTACCTCCTGGGGGTGTTGTGCAAGGCACAGATGATGGAAGTTTGGGAATCCACTTTCAGTCCATGAAGACAGCATAAGGAAGTTTGCCATTAGGATTCACAAGAGAGGCTCACAGTCCCAGAGCAGGACACTGGCATGTGACGGAGTTGCTCAGAGGTGGCAAGAATGGAGCAATTAATAAGCTAAAAATGTTATATAAATGGGTTTGTTTTGACCTCAAAGCACACTTTAAGAGCAAAACCCTACATTAATAAATATTTTACCCCAGTGCTTCTCAAACTCTGATATGTGCACAGATCTCCCGAATGTAGTAGGTCTGGGGGAGGGGAGGGGCCTGAGATTCTGCATTTCTAACCAGCTCCCAGG
This sequence comes from Trachops cirrhosus, assembly GCA_028533065.1. Classification (NCBI taxonomy): domain Eukaryota; kingdom Metazoa; phylum Chordata; class Mammalia; order Chiroptera; family Phyllostomidae; genus Trachops; species Trachops cirrhosus. Next base: position 40,441,290 of record CM052542.1, on the reverse strand, counting down.
GGAAGCCAATGCTGCTGGGCCACACCACATTTGGAATAGCAAGGCTCTGGCCTTTGACTGTTTGTATATTAAAATGCTGCCCCTCAACCTTTTGTCTCAAAGTTTCTTTGCATTTCTCTGCTCTTGGTTCTTGGGAATTTGCCTTATGAGTCTTATTTGCTATTATGGTTCTGCAATCAGCAGTAGGGGGTCCATGTCTTATGTTCATACTGTCACTTCTCCATCTACTTGAGAAAATAGAATGGTGAGGAAGAGGCCCAGAATAATACAGAAGGGTCAATACAGGTACCAGAGCTAATCTGAGAAAATCAAGGGAGGCTTCCTGGAAGCAGAGGTATCTGAACTGAAAACAAAGATTAGTGAATGTCACCCAGAAAAGGAAGAGGAGTAAGAGGTTAGGTGAGGCGAGGTGAGAGTGTGCCGGACAGAGAGACCAGTGCTGCCAGGGATAGACGACGAGAGAGCAGACATTTGGGGACCTTCATCAGTTTAATAGGACCGTCACATGGGGTTTGAGTGAGACGCTGAGATAAAGGGTAGATTTGAAAGAGATGAGACTGATAAGACCTGTGGACAAGATCATAAAGTGCCCTAGGATTATGATAAAGCTTTGTTCTAAAGGTAATGGAAAGCTACTGAAAACCAAGTTCATGATGGAGAACTTCGTTCATCTAGCTCTCACCTAACACAGATTTATTAGGTACCCACTCCCTCTAAGTGTTTACTATGTTTGGGGCTGGGGATATATGACAGGCAAGGTAGACAGAGAACTTACAGTTTAGCAGGGCAGGAAGACAAGTCGTCATGGAACAATATGATGCATGTAGTGACTAGGAAAGGACAAGGTGCATGGGGATACATAGGTGGGACCCTCAGCCTGGTCTGAGGGAGGGGAGGGGCCCAGGGGGCTTCCTAAGGAATATTTAAGCTATCTGAAGGGTGAATAGACATCAGCCAAGGGACAGAGGGCAAAGGAGGAAGCATGCATAAAACCTCTATGGTTTTATGGACAAGAGAGAACACTAATTTGGGCATTAAAAGAAAAGAGAAAGAAAAGGAAGGAAGGTTCCCAGATGGGGCCAGAGAGAAAGCCAGTGTACCAAGTTTGGAACACAGGAAGGAACGCTCAGATTTACATTTTAGAAAGTTTTCCATGGGGAGGTGGGGGCGGCAGGATGAGTGACATTCATTCAACAAGCGTCTGTGGACTATCTGTTCTGGGTTTCAGACTCTAGGGTTCCTGGTCTGGTGGCGGAGACAGACACAGGCTGACAACGACTATGGACAGAATGAGTAATGCTGGTCTGAAGAGTGCTGTGGAGACTTCCCTGCCAGAGGGAGTCAGGGAAGCCTCACACAGGAGGTGGTTTTGAGCTAAGCCTTAGGAGGCGGAGGGAGGAGTTTGCCAGGGCATTCTGGATGAAACAGCAAGGTACAAATATGGGAAGTGTGAAAGACCATGGTCTGACTGACAATGGAGAGAATTTCAAAATGACCTCAGTTTAGGTTGCATGGGGCAAGTGACTGAATAGTAGATTTAAGAGGAATGTTAGTAGATACACCTGTAGGTTGGGATTAGGAATTTGGGTTTAAGCCTATAACTTGAGGGGGAATCAGGGACCTCTTTGAGAACCTGAAGCTTTCTTTAGAAAAATGCACATAAATCTGCAAAATCCGCATGTAATGTCAGGAATTCAGAAATCTGCAGTTAACATCTCAATGCTATGGACAGCGGGGAGCCATTGCAGAATTTCTGTGCAGTGGAGCCAGATCAGATGTGCACATTAGAATGTTCACAGAGGGAGGTGGAGAGAGAGAGACTGGAGGTGAGGGGTCAGTTAGGAGGTGGTGCTGAGACACTGGGTGCAGAGTGAGCAGTAAGGGCCCGGCTCACCACGGCGTCGTGGAGAAGGAGAGGGCCCTATGAGGATTTGCCGGCATGTGATGACAAACTGGAAGGTGGAGAGGGTCAAAATGAGTGACAGGAAAATGGTGACACCATTGCCCCCAATATCCACTCTTCCTTTGTTCCTTGGTAATAGAACTCCCAACTTTTACCTGGACAGGTGACCACCCAGAATAGACTCCATCTCCCAGTCACTCTTGTAGCTTAATGTGGCCAAGTAACTAAGTTCTGGCTAATGAGATGTGGGTGAAGGGATGTATGCAGGCGTTGACTCCTGTGTTCAAAGGAAAGGGAAGTGCACTTTCCCTCCCCACTGGCTGGAACGTGGTAACAACCCATCTTGGTCCATGAAGATGTGGCCCACACCCTAGGGATCGTACAACAGCAAGTCAGAAAGAGTTTAGGCCCTAACACCATAAACCCAAATCTTCTCTGGACTGCTTATTTCCCATTTGATATGTAATCAAGAAATAATCTTGCCCTTACCGGTATAGCTTAGTTGGTTGGGCATCGTCCTGCAAAGCAAAAGGTTGCCTGTCTGATTCCCGGTCAAGGCACATACCCCAGGTTGTGGGTTCGGTCCTCGGTCTGGGTGCATTTGAGAGGCAACTGATCGATGTTTCTCTCCCTGTCTTTCTCCTTCCTTTTCCCTCTTTCTAAAAAGAAATAACTTTAAAAAAAAAGAATCAAACATTTAAACCATTGTACCTTTGGGTCTCTTCTGCAGTAGGAGGTGGACAAATGCACTCACCTCCCAAGGCAATCGCAGGGGTCTAAGGACATGGTTCTTGAGTTCCAGGGTGGAAAAGTTTGGGAAGGCTTTCAGAAAGAGTGTCCTTTTGTATCTCCTCACAGTGCCAGCTCCTGTTCAATGCCTGCAGTAAAATCCAGCCTTCCACTCTGCAAAGGATGCAGCTTTGTTTTGCCCTGGAAATTTCTGAGCACAGGCTCTGCACCCCAGGGCAGCCAGTCCTTAAGCAAGACAGTGCCTATGAACTTGCTTGGTGTGGAAACTTGGGCATTCAAACCCATTTCAATTAGCTGAGAAATTTGAATGAGGAAACATGCAGAATTTTAGGCAGTACCAGTGGGTTACAGTTAGAGACTGAGAAGTTATGAGGTGGAGCAAGACATGAAAAAAAGATGTAAAATTTGCACACGTGCAGGTGAAGACAGGTTGAGAGTATGAGCAAGGAGCAGCTCTGTGTAGAGAAAAGGTGGAGAGAGAAGAATCAGCCTATCGAGTAGACCCCTGGGGACTGTCTGCCAGGTCTTCCTTTCCCAGGAACATCTCCTTCGCAGCCCCCTCCACCACTCACATGACTGCAGCAGAAGCTGCCACATTCCTACAAGAAAACTTGGTCCCTGGTCATCAAAGGATGGACCCTGGACATTACCTGGGCCTGGGTCAATCAGAATCTCCCCCAGGAATTTCAGAGCTGGGATTTAGGAGAGAGGTTCAGTCTCATTCTGAGCATCTAGGTCATAACGTGGATCTCAGAAGCTACTTACTAGTGGCTGGTTCAGCTTCATAAACCGTGAAGCAAAAGGGACTCTTCAGTCAAAAAGACTGAAGCAGACTTCCTGGATTCACCAGAGCAACCCTAGTTCCTTCCCTAAGGCCCAGTAGATACCCACCCTTCAAGTCCCTGACTACCCTACCTGCTTTCTTTCCCCAGTCTCCTCTCCAGATTGTGTAGCATGGTGTCTGGAATTAGCTACCTCAGGTGTTGAATCCCATTTGGCCAATTGGGCTCTTGATCTGTGAACCAGGGTATATAGTTCCTTTCTTCTATTCTTGTGTATAGTTAATCAGTCAAGGTACCCACATAGTGCTTGGCCCCTGTGGCAGAACTCAGTATAGAGTACCTCCCCTTTACCCTGGCCATTTGGTCCTTATCCCTAGACGTGGCCCCATGAAAATAGCAGCTTGCCTTCACTGGGTACTTAGAACAACCCAGAAACTAGTCTTAAGGGCATGACATGAAATCATTTACTCCTCACAATACCCCAGTAGGGTAGGTTAATATTATCCCTGTTGTACATATGAAGGAACTAAAGCACAGAGAGGGTAAATAACTTATTCAAGGCTGCACAGCTAGTGAACAGATCTGGGATTTGAAGCCAAGAGATCTGGCTCTGGGACTACACTCCTGCCACACATCCGGAGCTCTTGCTTCCTTGCCAGTGACTTAGGCTATGGAGGGGCCCCAGCAGCAGGGGGTAGTCACTCCAAGGGAACAAAGCTGCTTCAGGGACTCAGCATTAAGTCAGTGGCTGACCTGCAGGTCCAGCTGGGTGGCCCCAGGACAGAGCAGACATATAAGCAGAGTGTTTGGGATTGGAACAGCTGAGGGGTCGGGACCTCAGCATCCCTGGGGAAGAAAGCAGCTTTCTGTCCAGGATAC
>CM052542.1:40406657-40436476 GCA_028533065.1 Trachops cirrhosus | reverse complement strand
CACAATTATGAACAACCACACCACAACCAAAACAAAAAGAAACTAAGCAAACAACTAGAACAGGAACAGAACCACAGAAATGGAGATCACATGGAGGGTTAGCAACAGGGGAGTGGGAGGAGAAGAGAGGGGGAAAAGGTACAGACAATAAGTAGCATAGATGGTAGGTAGGAAATAGATGTGGGGAGGGCAAGAATAGTATGGGAAATGTAGAAGCTAAAGAACTTATGATACATAGACATGAACTAAAGCGGGGGAATGTTGGTGGGAGACGGTGTGCAGGGTGGAGGGGAATGAAGGGGGGAAATGGGACAACTGTAATAGCATAAACAATAAAATATATTTTAAAAAGATTCACATTATGCTAAATGATAAAATTCAAATATCCTTCTCTTGATAAAGAGTTCAACTTTTGTATTCTTTTCTCTTAAACTATCCTGACATTTTTTTCTAGGCTTTTTTATTACTCCCTCCCTACCCCTTTCCTATCTATGGTTACATTGACAGATCCACTCCCCCACAAGTTAGAATTACCATTAAAAATTTTAATACACCCTTCAACTTTACCAATATGCAAATAATATTTGTAATCATTTTCCCCCCTAATCCCCAAGTATACTGTTAGCTGTCCATGTTTTGGGATAAAAATATGGTATTTTATTTTCCAGGTTCCCTTGTTGGTTTTTGGTGCAGGAAGAAAAAAAAATATATATATATAGTATGTGTTTACACTCACCCTAGGTTGCTAAAATATATCCTCTAGTAAATCTTTCAAAGAGGATATACAAGAAATAAACTTTCTGAATTCTTCAGTATCAAAAAATCTTTGTTTTACCCTCAAAAGCAAATGCCAACTTGGCTGGATATAGAATTCTAGGGTTAAAGCCTTTTGCCTGAAGAACTTTTCTGACATTGCCCCATTGACCTCTAACATCCAGAATATCCAGTAATAAGTCGGCTGTGAATCTCACTCTTATTTTTCTATAGGTTACCTCTTTTTTCTCCTCGGAAGCATTTAGAATTTTTTCTTTGTCACTGCATTTCCCAAATCTCACCAAGATGTGTTCGGGGGTGAATCCCTTTTCATCAGTTTTACTGGGTATTTGATAGGCACTGATAATCTCAAGACTTGAATCTTCATTAGTGCTGCAAAAGTTCTCTTCAATTATTTCCTTAACAATTTCCTCTGCTTCATTCTCTTTATCATCTTTTTTCTGGAATTCCTATTAAACAGATGTTTAAGCTTCTGGATCCATCTGCTAAGTCTCTTATTCTTTCTTTAATTACTATCTGTTTGGCAATTTGCATTATATCCTAAGAGAATTCATCCATTCAATCTTCCAGATTGTCCAGTCTTTCTTCAAGCATGTCTATTCTGCCCCTCAGAGTACCTACTTCGATTTTTGTTTCCAGGATTGATATTTTATTTCCAGGATGGGAATTTTCAATACTTCTAATTTCCTCTTGTATCTCTCTGAAGATACCAATTATACTTCTAAAGTTTTCTTCTGTTTCTTGTATTAAGTCTGTTTCTTTAGATGTTAGCTCATGTTTCACCAATGTTTTCCTCTCAGAATCTGAAGCCAAATAACTACAGGCAATTTCTTTAAGTGTATATGAGTTCTCTTTTTTCTCAATCTGGGAGGTAGTCTTTAGTTTTTGTACTTCAAAGTCCTTTCCTTCCTCCCACAGTAAGAACACTCCCAATTCCCACTCTGAGCCTTCTTCCTCCTCTTTCTCACAGTCCTCTGCCTCTTTAGTTAAAATACTCTCCAACTCATCACTGGTTATTTCAACTCCATGCTTTGTATTTACCACCACACTACAAGACTGAAAGGTTGAAGGCTGTTCTTTACCTAATACTGTGGCTTCGTCTTCGTCCCCCAACTCTAAGGCCTCTTCTTCTTCCACCAGGCCTGAGGCCCTTTCTCCCTCATCCAACTCTGATGCCTCTTCTCCTTCCTCCTCCAGCTCTGAGGTCTCTTCTCCTTCCTCCAACTCTGAAGACTATTCTACCTCCTCTAGCTCTGAGGCCTCTTCCTCCATGAAGGCTTCTTTTTCCTTCCACTCTAAAGCTTCTTCCTTGTGAGTCTCTGAGCTTTTTACCTCTTCTGGCTCAGCAACCTTTACCTCTTTAATAAATAGAAAGCTCAAGCCATTACCAGTTGTTCCTCCAGCTCCATGCTTTGAAGCTATTGGAGTTTTATCCTGAAAGTTAAAAAAAAGTCATTAAATTATGTGTCTTTTAAAAGAATAAAAGCTTTCATTCTGTAAATGTAACATGGCTGCTATATTGACAATTAGCAAATATCTAGAAAATCGTTTAAATACTTATTCTCAAAGGCTTTTTGGGTCTTCAAAAAAGCCAAGTTTCCCTGTGATCATTCCATCACACCTGTAATTTCTTGTGTAGTACTTGCAACAGATTTCCATGAGGTTATGCATACTGTGCTCCTTCTGTATTCCCAACTCATAGTGTTTTATGTACACCTGATTCTCAATAATGACTTGTATTAGTGAATCTCTGGTTATCATATGCAGGGGTAGTAAAGACACCTTGTTATCTAACTTCAGGAGGATTACAAAACAAAAACAAACATACAAAATTAATCTTTCCCCCAAAGAAGACAAGAAAATTCAAAGTTTTTAAAGATCCCACTAGGCAGTTCAAACTCTAGCCATTTTAATTAAAAGGAAAACATGTTTTGGTTAGCATGCAGACTCAATTCAAGTCTGATTTTTTTCAAATCCAGTTGCCACATTTGCCACCAGTGCCTCAATCTTCCCCCTAAAACAGGACATTATCATAGCATTACATCATTTTGTCGTAAGGGTTAAAAAAGGCAATCTAGGTACTGAGCTTAAGACAATGTCTGCAATGTAAATAAATAGTGGATCAGTATTTTTTAAAACTCTCTCCTTGACCCTGAGTTTTTCACTGCTCCCTCTGTTAGGAAGGACTTTCCTGTTTGTGGCTGGTTGATCATTATTTGTTCTTCAACATTCCAATCTCCAGAACAGGTTACATATCTGTTTAAATCTCAGGGGAACAATTAATTTCTGAGATTGAATGTTTATTCTTAAATATTGGATTAATAATATAAACCTCTGAAGACACAAATAAATAGAAAGGTATTTGGTGTTCCTAAATTAGAAGAGTATTATTAAAATATCCATAGTAACCAGAGCAAGCTACAGATTCAATGCATTTCTTTTCTTTTTTGATTTCACTTATTTATTTTTAGAGAGAATAAGGGAGGGAGAAAGGGAGAGAAACATCAATGTGTAGTTGCCTCTTGTGCGCCCCCTACTGGGAACCTGGTCCGCAACCCAAGCATGTGCCCTGATTGGGAATCGAACCAGTGACCCTTTGGTTCACAGGTTGGCATTCAATCCACTGAGCCACACCAACCACGGTCTTCCTTTTAATGAAGTTATTGTTCTAATTTTACCTTTAAATATTTAACATATTCATTCATTTTTCTATCAATGGCTAGAATATGTACAATCTCCCCTCAAGCAACTGTTAACTCTTTCTTACTTCTTCCAAGCTTCTAACACTACTCTTTAAAAGAAAGAAGTAAAAAAAAAGCTTTGTGCTGGCTGGCTCAGTGGATTGAGCACCAGCCTGTGAGCTGAAAGGTTACCAGTTCAGTTCCCAGTCAGGGCACATGCCTGGGTTGCAAGCCTGGTGAGAGAGGCAACCATATCTCTCATACACTAATATTTCTCTCCCTCTGTTTCTCCCTCTCTTCCCCTCTCTAAAAATAAATAAATAAAATATTTTTTAAAAAAGGCTTTCTAATCATTACTTTTAATGTCATGCTTTTACTTTTTTTAAAAAGATATTATTTATTTATTTTTAGGGAGAGGGGAAGGGAGGGAGAAAGAGCTAGAGAAACATCGATGTGTGGTTGCCTTTTTTGTGGCCCCCACTGGGGACATGGCCTGCGACCCAGGCATGTGCCCTGACTGGGAATCAAACTGGCGACCCTTTGGTTCACAGCCTGTGCTCAGTCCACTGAGCTACACCAGCCAGGGCTTCATGCTTTTACTTTTAAGGATTTCTTAGAAACTGGTCTGAAGATCAACTATTACATATATTTTACACATGAGCTCTACAGAGTTGTATGCTTACCACTTTGTTTTGAATCCCATATCTTCTTCCTTTCTTTACCTTTTCATTTTCTGGCAGTATACTTTCAGTAATTCTTTCATAAAACATTCTTGGCTGATAAATTTGCTGAGGCTTTGCATGTCTGAAAAAGTCCTGATTTTACCATCACATTTAATTGCTAATTTTACTTGGCATAAAATTTTAGGTTCAAAATTATTTTCCCTCAGAATGTTGAAGACATTACTCCATTGCTTCCTAATGTCCAGTGTTGTTGATGAAAAGTCTGCTGTCAGTGTAAGTATTTCTCCATCTGCTTTGGAAGCTTTTAGAATTTCCTCTTTATTTTCGAAATTCTGAGGGATGTTTTCCTCTTTCATTTCTTTGATCCTGTCCATGCTCTTGGCCCTCTCCTGTAACTTCTATATGAATGCTACAATGTCTACCTGTGTTATCTATGTTACCTATGACTTCTTCCATATTTTCCAAGACATTGTGATTTTGTAATTCACTCTGGGACAATTCACTACCTTGATTAGTATCGTACTCTTTGTCTAATTTGCTACTCAGTTGAATTATTTCTTTCTTTTTCAATGTCAGATTTTTCATATCTTCAACATAGTTTTCTCCTATTTTTTTCTACCAATCCTGTTTTTATTGAGGTTGTATCTTTTCTTTGTTGCCACTCCTGATTTCTGGTACTGGAGTTCTTTCGATTTATTGTTTCAGGTACTGTACTTTTTACTTCTAAAATTTCCTTTAGGTCATTTTTAAGAGATTTCCTTCTTCAACCATTAAGTCCATATTTTCCAACAACACTTTAAACTTCATAATACTTGTTGACATGTCTTTGTATTTTAAATCCAATAACAGAGCCACCTCAGTTTCTATCAACTGAATTATTTCCATGTGGAAACTTTTTTCTTGTTTCTTTGCAAGTGTAGGGATACTTGATTGTACACTGGACATGGTGGGTATGTTGTCAAAACTGGATTGTTTTCTTTTCCTGAAGAATAACTTTTGTTCTTGCAGACTTTCCAAATTCAAAGATCTTTAAAAAAAGTCATCTGAAATATAAAAAAATAATTGTTTACTGAAACATTATTTTTCTCTTGAGAAAGATAAGCTTGGTTATTAAGTAAACTATGTAAGTGTGCTCCATAACAATTTAATAAAAGGGCCACTAATGAGATGGGCATATGTACACTAAAACAAAAGGGAAAAAAATCAGAATTCAAGAATTCATACACATGATCATTAAAACCCCATTCTGGTAAAGACTGAATGTAATATATCAATGAAACTGTAGATAAACAAAAATGATGGAAACTGACTGGTTTCCCATACTATTAACTTTGGTATGTTCTGCTAGTATTAAATTGATTAATTTTAAGCAAATAAACATTTTTTAAAAAGTGTTTCATACTAAATTTTGAAAGTCTAAGGTACCTTGGATAGGCTTTTACACAAAATGGAGAAACAGAAGTCTCCCTTTTAATTGCAGAGATTCACATTAGAATTTTTTTTCAAAACTAGCTGTTAAGTCAATTTATAATATTTTCCAGAGTGTAAATATTAAAACATATCCTGAAGGGAGCAGAAGAACTAAATTCCATGCCCCCTCCCACTTAGCTTAGGTCCTATTTTGGCATGAGGACATGCATTTAGGTTGTTCATTTATGTTTTTAATCAGTCCACTATACTGCATAAGTGTCTAACTTTGAAAGACAGAGACTACCCCCATTCCTTCATTATTTAGGTAACAGGGATAAGAAGTGAGAAAGCACAATACACACTTTGGACAAGAGCTGGGATGGCAGTTCCTGAATCTCCCTCTGCAAAGCCTAGAAGGTAATCAAGTTTTACCAGTTGAGTTTACTGCTGAAGTACTAACAATTATACCACCTGCTGATTCTCCACAATTGTCAAGACCCAAATTGCTAGAACTTGTAGGTTTAAAAAGAAAAATTACACACCTTCATGGGGATTCATTGACTTATAGGAAGAAAACTATGGTAAATAATCAAAACTGTAGCTGTTATTAAAGCAGATCAATAAACGAGAAAGCAAATGGAACTTGTGAGTACTGACAGTAGCTCTGAGGAACAGAACCAGAAAACCTCACAAACAGCTAATGGAAGGAGGATGAAGAACAAATGGCAGGGTAACAGAAAACCTTCCTGGACGAGAGTCATCTGATGACAAAACTCATTGGATTTGGTACAAGGTTAATAAAAGATATACAATACATTTGCATATATCCTGGTAACATTTCTGAATATAGACACAAACCTTACAAGTTCCCCAACATTTGTTCACATATATTAAGCTCAGACTATGTGTAGTTACCATACTAAATGCTAAAGAAAAAAAAATGTTGAGCAAAAACAGACATGGAACTGGCCCTCAAGGGAGTTAATATCTAGGGAGAAACAAATATCCAAATACAAATGTGCCAACTTACAAAGTAAGGGTCAAGGGTCACGAGTGCTTACACTTCGCATTGATGATCAAGGCGATCTGGGAGGGCTTTCCTGGGGGAGTGGTTCAAACTGGGTCTTAAAAATGAGCAGCAGTTGTATAGCAAAGAATAGCAGGAAGTACATTCTAGGCAGAGGAAAGACTATATGCAAGTTGGGAGCAAGCACCTGCTGAAAGATAAGATACAGAGGGAGGAGGGAAATGGGAGGACTTCTATATTTGGCTTCCCTACTAGACAAATAGTGATGCTTGTCATACACCGAAACAGCCAAGACCAAGAAAGAACAAGGTTTTAAAGGAAAAGCGCAAATTTTGTTTGACATATTGAGTTTGAGGTGCTTTTGAGATAGACAGTGGGATAAATGGGCCTAGAGCTCAAGCTAGTTTCCATTCTGCCAATATGTGTTTGTGAATCATCTGTTCATGGGTGGTTAAATGAGAAGACAAGCCACAGACTAGCAGAAAATATTTACAAAAGACATATGCTAAAGAGCTACTATTAAAAATATATAGAAAGCCCGGGCTGGTGTGGCTCAGTGGATTGAAGGCTGGTCTGCAAACCAAAGGGTTGCTGGTTTGATTCTCAGTCAGGGAGCACTCCTGGGCTGTGGGCCTGGTCCCCAGTAGGGAAGGTGTGAGAGGCAACCACACATTGATGTTTCTCTGTCTTTCTCCTTCCCTTCCCCTCTAAGTCTCAATAAATAAAATCTTTAAAAAATAAAAATTAAAAAATATATATACAAAGAACATTTAAAACTCAGTAGTAAGAAAATGAACAACTTGATTAAAAAATGAGCCAAAGACCTGAATAGACCCCTCAGCACAGCGAGCATACGAAAAGATGCTCCATATCATATGCTATCAGGGAAATGCAAATTAAAACAATGAAATACCACTACACACCTATTAGAATGACCAAAATCCAAACCACTCACAAAATGAATAGACCCCTCAGCACAACGAGCATACAAAAAGATGTTCCATATCATATGCTATCAGGGAAATGCAAATTAAAACAATGAAATACCACTACACACCTATTAGAATGACCAAAATCCAAACCACTCACAAAAACAGTTACTGGTGAGGATGTGGAGCAATAGGACCCTCATTGCTGGTGGGAAGGAAAAAGGGGAGAACCACTTTGCAAGACAGTTTGGGAGTTTCTTGCAAAACTGAACATATTTTTACACTACAACCCAGCAATCATACACCTTGGTATTCACCCAAAGGAGCTGAAAACATACCCACCAAAACCAAAAAAACCCATACACTAATGCTTATAGCAGCTTTATTCATAATTGCCTAAACTTGGAAGCAACCAAGATACCCTTCAGTAGAGGAATGATTAACTATTACTGTATTACAGCCAAAGGAATATTTTTCAGCACTAAAAAGACATGTGGTATTCAGCCTTGAAAGAACATGGAGGACCCTAAGGGAAAGAAACCTATCTGAAAAGGCTACATATTGTATGATTTCAAGTATATGACAGTCTGGAAAAAATAAAACTATGGAGTCACTGCCCTTTTCACAAAGATGGTGCCAAAAGCAAAGAAGGAAGCCCCTGCCCTTCCCACAGATGAAGGCAAAGCAAAGGCTTTGAAGGCAAAGAAGGTGGTGCTGAAAGGAGTCCACAGACACACACAAAAGGAGATCCACACATCACCCATCACCCACCTTACAGCAGCCAAAGACACTGCGGCTCCCAAGGCAGCCTAAATGCCCTGGGAAAAGCTCCCCGAGGAGAAACAAGCTTGACCGCTGTGGCATCATCATGTTCCAGTGACTCCCGAGTCAGCCATGAAGAAGGCAGAAAACAACACTTGTGTTCACTGCGGGTGTCAAAGCCAACAAGCCCCAGACAAACAGGTGCAAAGAAGTTCTTACGGGGGAGTGGTGGTGGGGGAGGGACCACCTGTGGCCCGTGGGCCACATGCGGTCCAGGATGGCTGTGAATGTGGCTGGCTCAACACAAAATGGTAAATTTATTTAAAATACTATGAGATTTTTTTGTGATTGCATGTCACAACGTATTTAATGTGTGGCCCAAGACAACTCTTCTTCTTCCAGTGTGGCCCAGAGACACCAAAAACTCAGACACCCCTGCGAGACTAGGACATTGTTGTGGTGGCCAAGGTCAACACCCTGAGCAGGCCTGATGGAAGGAAGACATTCTGTTCACCTGGCTCCAGGCTATGATGCTTTGGACGTTGCCAACAAAATCGTGATCATCTAAACGGAGTTCAGCTGGCCAATTCTAAATATAAAAATTTTAAGCTGTAAAGAAATAAAACAAAAACAAACTATGGAGACATTAAAAAGGCCAGTCATTCACAGGGATAGGCAGGGAGTGATAAACAGAACACAGGACATTTTTAGGACAGGGAACTTATTCTGTGTGATGCAACGGTAATACATACATGTTACATGTTAGTCAAAACTCATAGAAGATACAACACCAAGAGTGAACCCTAATGTAAATTAGGAACTTGAGTGATAATGAAGTATCCGTGGAGGGTCGTTGATTGTAACAAGTGCGCCACTCTGGTGTGAGATGCTCGCTGCTAAGGGAGTTTGTGCATACGTGGGGATGGGAGTCTATGGGAACACTTGTACTTTCCACGGAACGTACTGTGACCCTAAACCTCCTCTTAAAAATTAAGGTTATGAACTTAAAGTAATTAGCATGAGATATCTTACCTACAACACTGAAGCCTAAAAGATACAACTTTGGAGACTACTACAAAAAGACTGATGGGAGAATCGTGAGCAGCTAACACACAATTAATGTCAGGGCAAAGGAAGGACGCACACTCACAATCAAGTTCAGGAGTTTCTCATTACACAAAAAAACTGAACCAGGGAAAATTAAGGTAGCATAAAATTAAAAGATGGGAGATTTCTGTTTGGCCTTTAACTACTAAAGAATAGTTATTTAAATTCTAAAATAATTCACTAATTAAAAATCCAAAGGAAATTTGAAAATCCTGAATGTTAATAATTACTTGTGATACACAGTGAAAGTGCTTTGAGGCAAATTTATAGACTTAAAATATTTGGAAAGTGGAAAGAATGAAAATTGAGTTAAATTGCTACAGAAAAGATAAAATGGACCCCAAAGTTGATAACATCAAACCTCTGGTGCACTGGATAGAGCCATTGAGAAAAGGAACAAATAACACTATGAACAGAAAAAGCATACAAATACAGATAGAGTGTAGTTCAAAAACAGGAGTATTATTAAATCTTCATAATTGAATTTAAAAATTGAGAAGCAACTTTACTGTAATATTCCCAGACTGTTCTACAGATCAGCAAAAAGGAAGTATTTTAACAGACGCTAGGAGGCCAGATTAACTTCATAACAAACCAGAGGACACTGAGTTTTTCATCAAAATCATAACTATCGATGTAAAAATCTGAAGTAGCAAATCAAACCCAATACTATTTAAAAGGATATACCAAGATTAAGTTGGTTTATTCAAGAATGCAAGGAGAGTTGCTACAGAAAACAATAGGAGGTTCCTCAAATAATTAAACAGAATTATCATATGATCCAGTAGTTCCACTTTTGGGTATTTACCCAAAAGAATCACAAACAAGGACTGGATTATTTGTACACCCACGCTCATGACACCATTATTCACAGTAGTCCAACAGGTCAAAGCAACCTAAGTGCCCTTCAAAGGATGAATGAGTAAACGTAATGTGGTACATACATACAATGGGTTTTTCTTAAAAAGGAAATTCTGACATACGCTACAACATCTATGAACTCTGAAGAATTACAGCAAGTAAAATGAAGCCAGTCACAATATACAGTATTGAATGATTTAACTTATGAAGTACCTAAGATTGTCAAAATCACAGAGAAAGAAAGAATAGTGTTACCAGTGGTTGGGGGGAGGCTGAATAGGAGGTGGTATTTAATGGGTTTAGAGTTTCAGGTTATAAAGATGAAAAAGGCCCTAGCTAGTGTGGCTCAGTGAATTGAGCACTGGCCTGCAAACTAAAGGGTTGCTGGTTCAATTCCCAGTCAGGGCACAGCCTGGGTTGCAGGCCAGGTCCCTCCCTAATAGGGGGCATGGAAGAGGCAACCACACAGTGATGTTTCTCTCCTCTTTCTCCTTCCCTTCCCCTCTAAAAATAAACGAATAAATAAAATCTTTTAAAAAAAGAAAAATGCTTAAAAATATAAAGTTGTCAAGGAAAACCACTGAGCTCTCCCAGCTGAAACACACAGACTGCTCTGTATGCCCTACAATAGTTACTTTTAGCCCTGGCTGGTGTGGTTCAGCTGGTTGGAGCATAGTCTCTATACCAAAAGATTGGGGGTTCAACCCCCAGTCAGGGAGGCAACCAATGGATGTTTCTCTCTCACATCAATGTATCTCTCTGTCTTCCTCCCTTCCTCTCTAAAATCAACCAACATATTTTTTATTTTTTAAAAAACATTTTAAAAAAGAATTTATTTATTTATTTTTAGAGAGAGGGATAGGGAGGGAGAAAGAGAGGGAGAGAAGTATTGATGTGTGAGAAATACACCAATCTGTTGCTTCTTGCACATCCCCAGCTGCGGACCTGGCCCACAACCCAGGCATGTGCCCTGACTGGGGATTGAACCAGAGAGACCTTTTGTAGGAGGGTGCAGCCAGGGGGCCCCCAAAAGAAGGATTTCTAATGGGGTCCAGAACTCAAGATGTCTAGGAAATGTTAGGAAGATATATAGGATGTCCTCAGCACCCCCCACCCTCAGGTGTGAGTTGGGAGAAGGGACACAAGGAGCAGGGCCATTGAGAGCTGTTTTGTATAGCAACAGCTTTGCAGCTAACCTCTGGCATGGTCATTTAACATATCTATAACCTTTAACTGGTTTCATAGATATGTTAAATAGCTGAGGCCATGCTTTGAGCCAGGGAGAAGGGAGTGACTTCCACCCAAGATATAACTGGGGGGCAACTCGCCCTGGTTACAGTGCTTGTGTGAGAGTTTGGAGATGATTGGCTCCACGCCGTGGGGCTACCCTGCCCAGACTCACTATGGCCGCCCAGTAAATCTGGAAGGATATGGGAGTCCTGGCAAGTGTAGCCGATTGTGGGAGGAGTCAGAAATGGGACTCGAGAGGAAGATTGGTGGGAGGATTTAAAACCCAGACTCGGCAGCCATTGAAGAGAGGATCACAGCCAGTCCAGAGAGAGCCACGAGGCTGTGGCAGTGGAGAGAGAACCACGTGACCGCAGCCTTGGTGAGGGAGAACCACGTGGCTTTGGCCAGAGTGGGGACCCCCCACAGCCATAAGAAGAATCACCATGCAGCTTTAGCTGGAGATCCCGGCGACACAGCTGATGGTGCTGGGAACTGAGGGAGGCCTACCAGTCGAGCACGGACTACTGCGAAGAACCAGGGGCTGCCTGAGCCACGGATTTCTATTTCTTTTCCTGAGATACTGTACCCCAGACTGGGCAAAGGGGGGAAGGAAGGACTGTGTGTGTTTGTGGGTGTTTTAAGGGACTTTGGGATCTTGATGAAGACATTAAGTCATTACTCTTAAGTCTGTATAACTTGAATAAGTAATGCCTTTCCTTTTCACCAGTCTCTAACATGGAGAGCTACAATTCTCTGGCGAAGGGAAAGGTGAACCTAGTACAGGGGGACACCAGGAGAAGGGGGATCAATTCAGTAGCATTGTGGGACTCTCTTCCCTGGCCGCCAATCAGGGAAAAATCACAGGAGACCACACGTGCAGTAGCTTTAAAGTAATACAACTACTTGTACATGAGCAGTAAAAGCCCACCAAAACTAGCCAGGAAGGATCCGTCCTTTAAAGATAGAGTCCCTGCAGCCCATGAGGTCAGTCTCTGCTTGGAGTTGGTCTGTTCCCATGTTCTCTGCTATAAATTCTAGGTGTTTGGTTCATTTCTTTGTCCCAGTCACCAAGAACCTGGTTACCTGTGCCCACCTGTGACACTTTTGCTTCACAAGCTGGCACTCAATCCATTCAGCCACACCAGCCAGGGCTAACCATATTTTTTTAAATGTTAAAAAAGAAAATACTCTTAAAGCAAAATGCCAAAAAACAAAACCCTGGGAATAGGAGCAAAATTGTACAGATACAGGTAGACAATAAAAGCACAAAGGTCGAAAGTATGAGATAAAGCAAAGAAAAAATTCAGTTATGGTAATTACATACATAAATATATCTTTGTGCGTCAAACAATGTGGCTAAATCAAAATTTTAAAAAGAGAAAGATAAAAGCTGAGATAAAAGTAGGAATTTCAGAATAAAGTAAAAAGTCAAAGAAAAAAATTACAATGTGTGAAATTAAACACGTGAAAGGACTCAGTACAAGGACTTTAAAACATAGTCTGCAAATGTATGTTAATAAAAAGAAAAAGCTAGTGGAAATAAATGTTATCCTAACAAAACCTTTAAATAATCAAATATTGTTCCAAAAACAAAACACAAAACCTCATGAGATCAGTATTATAAAGAAAAATCACGCCCTGGCTGGTGTGGCTCAGTGGATTGAGTGCGGCCTGCAAACCAAAGGGTCACCAGTTCGATTCCCAGTCAGGCCACATGCCTGGGTTGAGGGCCAGGACCCCAGTGGGGCATGTGCAAGAGGCAACCACACATTGATGTTCCCCTCTCTTCTCCCTCTCTAAAAATAAATAAATAAAAATCTCTAAAAATTAAGAAAAAGCAATAAAATGTTCAACATTTGAAAAGGTTCCATGTCTACAAGTTTCCATTTAACTGTATAGAACAGATAATTTTCATTATATAATTCAGCATAAAAGCTAAAACAGATTACAGAAAAAGTGCAATTTAATTCTGCAACAACCATCACGAAAATCTTCAGTTTCTTATAGAAAGAGTTTATATAAATTGACAAGAGAAAAAGAGAAAGCAAAGCCATATCAAACATTAAAAGTGGCCCAACCCCAGGAGTTGGGGATATATAATAGGGGCGAAAATGCACTTTTTAACTGCTGGAGTGGGAAAAACCTATTAAAATCTGCTCTTGAGAAGCTATACCAGAATAGAACTGCCGGTGTGAAGAGAACGTGAACAAACAGTTCGGTGCTGAGTCTGTTGCAAAACCCCAGGAAACCATGCCCTTTAATAATCAGTGAAGGTCCACGCACACTGGGGTCATATGCAGTGACTGGAGTGTGTTAGACACTGCACATTGGTTAGCAGTGTTCTTGGGATAGGAAAGGAAAAAACAAGTCGCAGAAAAAAATATAGTTTAATCCTACTTTTGTAAGCATGCACACAAAAATCACAAAAGCGAGAATGATGGTAAACCTAAAAATATGCTCAACTTTATTATAGGAATGCAAACCAAAACAGATTTCAGTGTTTGAAAAAATTCATCACAGACAGTGCTGGGGCAAATTTGATGCCCGCTTCCACCTTGAAAAAGGCACAGTGGTAATTGTTAGAACCTTTTGGAAAATTAAAATGTGAAAAGGATGTAGTTAAAAATAACAGGAAGTTAAAGTTAGTAGTTTTCTTTATTTGCTCCTAAAGCCAGAGAACACCCAGGCACGTGTATGCAGGGAAGAGATACTACACAAACCCTGAGGGGTGGGGCACAGAGAACGGGATGGGGGGGTATTAACTGTTCTTTCTCTGGCTAAGTCCACAATACAGCCAGCAAATTCAGGAAAACACACACTAAGACTGGGCTGCCAATTTAACCGCACTCCCCTCCCCCCGCCCCTGCAGACTGCCTATTTTAAAGTTAATTCACTACATAGGAAATTCAAGCAGATAATAAACATATGAAAAGACAGCCTGGATCACAAGCCAAGGAAATGCAAATTAAAGCCAGCTTTTTTCCATACAGGAGATTAAGAGGAAATTTACTCCCACCCTCCAATGGCTTGGGTGTTTGAGTTCCTAAATGTTCCTCAGCCTTCCTAACCAATCCCCGTCTGCAAAGTTCGCCCTCCCACTGCATTTTTTAGAGCAATTTCCTTACAACAGAAATCAGAACTTATCACTGCACTGATAAAGCCCTCTGAAGTTTTCCTTTTCTAAACCATATTCAATGGCTTTTAAGCCTGAACCAAAACTTGCAAACTTTGCTCCAGCCTAGGTGTTTAAACCTTGTTTCCTACCTTGATTAGGGATTCCAACCCAACGTGGATAGAACTTCAGGGCATCTAGGATCTTGGGCGAGAACCGGACCACATATTTATCTCTGGCTGGAATTTACCATTTAAATTTAGTTGTTAAAATAAGTTTGCTATAGAACACGTGAGCTTCTTAACCTATTATTTAAAAAGATTGAGCAGTGGGTCTAAACTACTTTAGTTTTGACAGTATGAAACAGTTTCAAGATACCTGGCAACTGTAATGTGGAGTGAAAATGTAACCAGAAAAGACACTGGCGTTCGGGCTGCCTGTCATTACCAAATCCAATAAACCATGACAGCGATTGAATCTTTTATGGGCGCTTTATTCAGATGGCTGGTGATCTGAGAAGATGGCCGGTTCGTACCCTAACAGACCATATTGCCTTCTCTTTCCTAGTCACATCTTTTATAAGGGGGTGGGGGAGGCCAAACAAGGTGCAGTGAGGGCTTTGAGATTCAGAAGCTGCATCATTCTTGTCCTTGGGCAGTTAGCTGTTCCCAAGGGCGGGGTGTCATCTCACAAAACGCCCGGATGCCTCTAACTTGTCCCCAAGTGGTAATCTCTAGCCAGTGCCCCAGGAGGTTGGCTGTTTTTCCCAGGAGCCAGGATGGGCCTTACCTATAGTTTTTCTGAAACAAAAACTTAATATACACATTACTTGCTAGACTTACAACTTTTTACCTTAAGCTAAAATTTTCCAAGTCTTGAGTCCCCTATCAAAAATACCCATGGTTCCTAGTGGTGACAAAGTCGTGCATTCTGCTGATAACACCCGACTGCCAGACTACCAAAGTGCAAAGTTAAGGACCCCCATTCCTAGATTATCCGAGGCAGACTCATTCCTGATCAGTGCAAAGGTCAATTCCCTGACTTGCTCTAAAACATCCTCGCCTACCTAGCCTTGGCTGGTGTGGCTCAGTGGACTGAGCCCTGGCCTGTAAACCGAAAGGTCACCACTTCTCAGGGCCTAGTTTTCCTGCCACATCCCGTTGTGGGTGTGAGAGGCAATCGACTGATGTAGATCAACGTACTTCTACGTCCACGTTTCTCTTCCTCTTTCTTCCTCCCTTCCCGTCCCTAAAAACAAATGAAGTCTTATAAAAAATAAAATGCTTAAACAGATCTGCTCACTCTCCACTTTTTTCAAGCAAGGTACATATTATCAGAGCAAAATGTTATATATCTCATATTTGAGTGATGATGTAAATAGTAAAATTAAAATCATGAAAAGAAAACCCAAGAAATGCTAATTTAACACAGAAAATACTGTGATCTTTAAAATTTCAAGTGACAATATGTGAAAATCAAAAAGCTACATTACAGTGGTGGGGATTTCCATTTTATGGCATTAATTATCAGCCTTCTTAAGCAATGATAAGTATGGAATACAAGATTGACGTAAACTTACACTTAATTTTCATAATCACTAACCACGCTTTCTCTCCTTCAATTTGCCCTCCTTCAACTACTTCATTTTTTTAATTGTTTAAAAATTTGAGATAATAACAATTTGAAAAGTATTGCAGATACAATACAAAACACTTTTAAGTTTCTTGAGGCATTTGGGAATAAATTGCTAATCTGGTCTGTCTTCATTTACAGTATCTATCACTTAGCATGCATTTCCTACAAACAAGGACATTCTCTTTCACAACCAGGATAAAGTAGTCAAAATCAGGAAATTGACACATACATTACTTCCTCCGATCACCCTCCACTTCTCCAGCTAGCAAGCTGAGTCTCTGCAGAGCAGGACTTGGTCTCGTCCTCACACCGCTGTGTCTCAGTTCCATAAACTCAAGCAAAGGTCGTGATACACAGTTCAAAGTTTACTAGGAAGTGGAGGAGGTAGGATGAAAACCCAGGTCTTTCTTACTCCGAAGCTCTTTGTTATTCCATTGTTGCCAAAAGACACTATGAAATTTTTCACCTCCCCACCTTTTATTTTTAAACAGCTAGTGCAAGTACTTCCTCGTTTCCCTGACTTCATTTTCTCCTCTTGGCACACTATTTTAATATTCCCATTTTCTGGGGACGGGAAAGTTTAGGAAGGTGCCTTTCTCACTTACTAATGAGGAACAAAGCAAGTTGTAAAACTGCGGGGGTGGGGGGTCCCCAGGCGGCACCTGACCCAGCAGCCCCCACTTCGTCCAGCCTTACCTAGAGAAGCAGGAATCCCCCCTGAGGATGCAGACGCTGTAAGAAGGAATGAGAATTAACTCACAACCTTTGGCTGGCTCCTCCCCTCGTCTGGTGAAGGTGGAAAGCCCCTAGGCCCAATCCCCTCCCAACCTATACTCCCTTGTCCCCTCCTCAGGAACTTCCGCCAGCCCTGGGGCCATGGCGGACTGGCACTAGGGAGTCAACTCCCAGCTCTGATTCCACCTGGACTGGGGCTGAACCTGCCCTACACCACCCCGCACGGGTCTCAACTCCAGGCTGGAGTCTCAGTACTGGAACCACATCTACTCAGGCCACAACCCCAGGGCTTACCCTTGTTTCCTCTCTTTTCTGAAATTCATTCATTTAACCATTCTGAGCCCTCCAGTTTATCCCCTTATCTGCTTCTCTGTGGCTCCAGCCTAGTTTAAGCCCATCGGTGTCTCACCTAAATCACTAAATAACCAACAATTCTCCTAGCCTCTCCTCTGGCCTCTCTGAAATCCTTTCCTCCATGTAATACCTCTCAGTGGCTTCCATTTCTATTAAAATTTCTAACTCTTTATTCTGTTCTGATGCCTCCTCTTCAACACTGTAAATAGTGCTCCCTGTAATAGAAACAGTCTCCTTTCTGCTCCTCAGAAATACTGAGATTCCTACCTCAGGACCTTTGCATTAGCTGTTTCCTTGGAGAACTATTTTCCCAGGTTTTTCACAGCTAATTGCTTTTCATTCTGAGGTGTCAAGTGAAATGTTAACTCCTCTAAGAAGCCTTCCAGGCCACCCTTTCTAAAGGAGCTGCACACACCCCATTCCATTACTGAGTAAATTTGAAGAACCAATTGGCTTTATTAAGTGATTCATGAATCAGCATCCCACTTAGCAGTTTGAAGGGGGATCTGGTAAGTTGTACAAAACAGAAAGTTCTTATAAGCAAAAAGAGAATAATAGTAAGAAATTAAGAGTAAATTATTTCAGGCCAGGAATCTAACCTTAAGGGAAGGTAGGGGATTTTATCAAGAAAATTACCTCACTAGTGTTGGTCAGGAAATTCCAGACCATTTGGTTTAAACTTTCACTCCTTGGAGAAGGTGAAACTGAAATTGGGTTAGTAAGTTTTGGTTTGGCAACTTGGCTTAGCAAAAGTGCCTTTACTGAGGCTCTTTCTTTCTCTTTCTTTTAACGCTTTATCACAGCACCCTCTTTATTTGGTTCCCAGTTATCAGAATCTGCACTTGTCCATTCAATTCTGTGTGTCCTTACCGTGTTTCTCTTCCACTTCTCCACCGGAATATGGACTATAACCCCATAAGGATGAGAATTTTATCTTTCTTGTTCACTGATGTATCCCCTGTGCCTGAAATTGTGACTAGTATGTAATAGGCCCTCATGTTGAGTAAAGGAATGAATTAGCGAGCAAAATTCTCTTGTCAAATCAGACCTGGTGGTACTCATAAATGTTTATCGAACCGTCTCCAGAATAAGAAGGGTGGGCCAGGCAACTCAGCAAGCTGTCCTGAGATGGAGATTCTGGGGTTCTGGTTGTTTGGGCTCCCAGGCCCAACTTGCAAGGGTTAAATGGAGTGGACTTGATCACGGTTATACAGTTAATGAGCAGTGAAGCCTTGATATCAGGTAGGTGTCCAATCAGTGTATGTGGAATCAACAAAGAATACGTAGTCTTTTTTTTAATCCCTTCTACTTCTGAGGAATTATTAATAAAATCATGTAAATGAAATTAATTCGAGTTAAATGGCAGAATCAAGTGGCAGGAAAAAAAAACGAACTTGATGTGAGTATCAGGTTAGGGGAGATAGCTGAGCTGGAGCAGCGTGCTAAAAGATGTGGTCGGGATGCAGGACACCCAGAGTGATGGAAACCACACAGGACCAGTGGCCTTGTTTTTTGTTTTTTAAATATTATCTATTGATTTGAAGAGCCAGAGAGAGAGAAACATCGATGTATTGTTCCACTTATTTATGCATTCATTGGTTGATTCTTGTATGTGCCCTGACCAGAGATTGAACCCACAACCTTGGTGTATGGGAACAATGTTCTAACCGAATGAGCTACTGGTCCAGGGCCCTTGTTTCTTTAACAAATACAAATCAATAGGGAAAGGAGGAGGGGCAAATTTCAATCTTTTAATCAGTAAAAGAGACTTAAGCCCTGACTGGTATGGTTCCGTGCATTAGGTGTCCTGCAAACCAAAAGATCACCAGTTGGATGCCCAGACTCCTAGTCAGGGCACAGGCCTGGTTCCAGGGCCCAGTTCCCAGTTGGGGGCTGTTCGAGTGGCAACCAATCAATGTTTCTGTCACACATCAGTGTTTCTCTCCCCGCTCCTTCCCCTTCCCTCTATATAATAAATAAATAAATAAATAAATAAATAAATAAATAAATAAATAAATAAAATCATTTAAAAGAAAGACTTAAGTAACATCAATTATATGAATCAAGTGCAGTGTGTGTGGAGCTTGTTGGATCTTGACTCAAACACAAAAGCACACACAAACAGGGAGACAAAAAAGGAAAATCTGAACACGGACTGGATATTTGATGCTGTAAACAGAGCATCTTCCTTGTCCTGGCAGGTGTGGCTCAGTGGATTGAGTGCTGGCCTGCAAACTGGAAGGCCGCCAGCTGGATTCCCAGTCAGGGCACAGGCCTGGGGTTCGGGCCAGGTGCCCAGTTGGGGGCGTGTGAGAGGCAACCACTCACTGTATCTCTCACAGATTGGTGTTTCTCTCTCTCTCCTTCTCACTTTCTAACCCTCTGTCTAAAAGTAAATATATAAGATCTTTAGAAAAAATAAATAAAAATTTAAAAAAAGATCATCTTCCTTTGGTTTTAAGTGTCATTAAGAGTACTGTGATTTTTATCAGTTGGAGCATTGTTCTGCAACCAAAATGTTGCTGGTTTGATTCCTGGTCAGGGCACAGACCTAGGATTGGTGTTCAGTCCCTGGTCCGCATGTGTATGGGAGATAGGCAATCGATGTTTCTCTCTCTTCCTTCCTCCCTCTCTAGAAGCAATGAAAGAATGACCTTGGCTATTGCTCCAGGAAATGAAGGGATGACCCACCCTGACCCCAGGAGACCACAAGCAGTTCCACCTTTGTGCTCAGGAGGACTGCAAGCAGTCAAGATGGTACCTGAGCCCTTGTGCTCCAGGGTGAGATGCCCACTGCCCAGGACACAGATGAAGAATCACTGGTCAACAGATGAAAGAATGCTGCAGCTTTGTATCTGGTTAACCTTTTCCCTGAATTCCATGCCCGTAGCCACTCTTTTCTTTTATTTGTGAAAAGGGTCGGTTTGAAATGGAACTCAAGACAGTTTATTAGGGTACATAACCCGCCATCTTCTCAGGTTGCTGGCCGTGTGAATAAAGAGCCCCTAAAGACTGAACTCCTGTCTCTTCCTATTGGTTCTGATAGGGGACAGGCAGCACAAATGCCAGGTTTTATGGTTTCACAAGGACTCTTTAAAAGAAGATATTGTGGAAAAAAGACACGTACTATAAAATTCACCCTCCCAACAGTTTCCAAGTACACAGGACGATGTTGTCATCCGTGCGCACTGTTCTGCAGCTGCCCCAGGGCCTCCCATTCTGAATGACCACACTATCCATCCACGGACAGCTAACTCCCTGCCTCCCAACCCTCTAAAAAAAAAAAGGGTCCTGTGATTCAGTGCTTAAAAGGGTTAGCTTCCCCAGCACTCTACATTACCAGGTTTTTGGGTGAAAAGATTTAAGCCCTTGGGCTCTGAATTTAATGGGCAATTGAAAGCCTGTTTATTATAAGAAGTGAAGTTGGCTGGTGGTTGCCCTGTACTGGGGGTGTCCCGGCGGTAGCCTGCTGCCTCCAGGGCACTCGGAGACCTTTAGAGGGCTAGGGGGCCCAAATTAGTAGGTTTTTAAAAATGATAATGTAGTAATATTTTATTTATTCTGTCCATTAATAACTAATATTTGAGACATTTATAGTATTAATGGAACTTAATCTAAGAGAAGTTTAATTTACACTTGGTTTTATATCAGTAAAAGAGACAGTCAGAATACCCATGGTCAGAATTAAAATGTCCAGAGCTTATGAATGCTTAGTGATACTGCATCTACATCTAGTTTTTGTTGAAAGTTCCTCAGCTGTAAGAAAAAACATTTCCTTCACTCCACTAATAGGAGTATCTCAATGCCAGGATGGCTCCTTCTTGGTCTTCTGTGGTTGTACCAGTGGAGTTGCGTGGAGAGGTACTCATCATCTTAATTCCAACAAAAAGACTACATAGCCCATTACTAGAGTTATCAGGAGGTAGACAGGTAGTGAAACTGCCCATTATTTTCGAGGCCAGTAGGTGAAGCCTAAGGAGTTTGGCTAAGATTTGGGAACAAAGGCCTACGTGAGGTTTTGTATGACTCCAAAAACGACAGGGCATGTGTGAATTGTTCTTTCTGTCAATGGCCACCGTGAAGTGTCCATTTCTCCTGTGGCCTGGACAGTCTCATTGCTGAGTCCTTTGCACAAGCACTCACCGGGGAGCTGCTAGAGGGTGAGAGAGAAGAAACTGGAAGAAAGGCCATGGCATTGCAGTCTCCCAACCCCGACTCCACTCCACGGTGACTGCAGAGTTTTAAGGGACTCAGACTCGGTTTCCAGGGGCTCAGCTTCAGTGTGTATCTGCTCTAACACCCATCTGCCTGAGAAGGTGCCTGAGGTACAAGGACTCTATTTTCTTACTTTTCCCTGACTCTAATCTTTATTTTCCCAGTTTACACAATGATGTGTCTGGTATGAAAACCTGGCTGAACTACTAGCTTCTAGGTAAAAATTCCTAGCATGTCCATGCCTAGCCTGTAAGCTGCCATGAGAAATAACGAAAGGAGTTTTTCATCTCTTCCAGGCAACAAGCTTCTCCATCCCCATTCATGTATCTACCTACTCATTCATCCATCTCCATCCATCTATCCACGCACCCACCCATCTACCCATCCACCCATCCACTGATCCACCCACTCATCCACCCACCCATCCACCCACCCTTCACTCTCTTTGTCCTCCCTCCCTGTCTCTGCTGGATTAAAGTCCCCAGGATGTACCTTAACACCAGCATTTAAACTGAAATGTGAAGTCTAACTTTTTCTGAAAGAAAGTATAATTTGTCTGATAGGATTGACTTTGCCAATTAGATTCAAAGAACACTTTCCATTAAGTGGAGGAACTAAATATTTTTTTGACCAAAAAACCCCAAACAAACCCCAAAAAACCACACACACAAACCACACACCAAGGTGTGTGCAAACTATTTTTAAAAACACTAGAAAATACATCTTTTGAAACTATTTAAATTTATGATTTAGATATCAACCTAAAAATGTGTTTTGTGAAAAAATATGAGCAAAAATATTTGGAAACCACTATCCCCTCTACATGGTCCAGAATGACCTTGCAAATAGAGGGTGGGCATCCAGGAGGGTCAGGGAACAGGCTGAGCATTGTGCTGGCCTCCGGCCTGGCATCAGTTCATCTTTGAGTCTGCGTGGCTCTTCACACCTGTCTGGCTCGTCAGAATAGAAAACGTGGCCCGGTTCCCGTTTGACTATCAAGTTGACACCCCTGATACCTACCAGGACACCACATGCCTGAAAGGGAGAGGCATTTGTCACCTTGTAGTAGTTGAAGAAAACCAGCTTGGAGCCCTGGCCGAGACACACCCTTTACACGTATTCTGCTTGGGATGCCCTTCCTCACCCAAATTCTACCCTCTTTGCTAGGTCAATCAACTCATTGGTCAATGTTTGTTATATACTTACTGTGTGCCGAGTACCGTTCTTTCAGAGTTCTGCTTTGATGACACCCCCTCTAAGAAGAAGCCTCGTTTGATCTCCAGCCTGCGAGTGGAGCTCTGCTGAGTCCCGGCATCGTGACACCCCTGCTGTCACGGTACTCTACTTTGTGCCGTCCTTGTTCTCTTGGAATGCAGTGATGCCCGCTCGCAAGACAGCTGGCTTCAGATTCAGGTGGTTGGGTTGAGACCACTATTTTACCAATAGTGTGACCTTGAGTAAGTTAGTTAACCTCTGTGTCCTTCCATTTTTAAAATCTCTAAAGTAGGCAAAATAGTATCTACTTCATGGTTCAGGAGAACCTGAGATCATTAACGTGCGTTTCTCAGTGATTAGAGTTCAGTAATGCATGCGCATGGCAACAAGTGTGTTAACAGCAAGAAACTGTAGAGAAGCAAATATTATGCCCAGCATTTTGATGCATATTCTTTCAGACTTTTTCTTTTCCTTCACATTTTTTCTGTGTACACATGCACTTACATAAAATATGGATTCCTTACATCAGTGAACTTTCCTTCCTTGGGAATTTCGATGAGATTTGAGTTACATATAAAAAAGCAGTTGGCACCTGGCTGGTGTAGCTCGGTGGACTGAGCATGGGCCTGCGAACCAAAGGGTCGCCGGTTCGATTCCCAGTCGGGACACAGGCCTGGGCTGTAGGCCAGGTCCCCAGTTGGGGGCATGTGAAGGGCAACCACACACTGATGTTTCTCTCTCTCTCTTTCTCCTTCCCTTCCCTCCTCTCTAAAAAATAAATAAAATATTTAATTAAAAAAAATACAAAAAAAGTTGGGGCTCTGGCTGGTGGGGGCATGTGAGAGGCAGCCGGTGGATGTTTCTCTCCCACATCAATGTATTTCTTCCTCCTTCTCTCTAAAAATAAACAAATAAAATATATTTAAAAAAATAAAAAGCAACTGGGGAAGAATTAAAATTATTCAAGCTTTCCAGCAATGAAGATGAAATCTCATCAAGCTGGTTACTTAACCTCTTTGTATTTCTGTTTTCTACAAAATGGGAAATTCTAGGGCACCTACTTCATAGATCATTAAATGAAGTAAAACATGCAAAATGCTCAGAGTCGTGTCCGGGGCATGGTAGGCCTCCCATAAATGTTTGCTATTAATGTTGTTAATACCATTTGTTTAAATGTTTATTAATACTATTCCTGGGTAATAATTATTTTAATTGTTATTGTGAATATCTCTTTCTCCAGTCTATCGCTGATGTATAGGAAAGAAGTAGCTGATACCCTATGAAAGTAGCTCACAGCTCAGCATCTCTTAGGCAAGAGGGTTCTTGTAAACAGATTGTTTTAATACATTTTAATTGAAAGATAAATGGGTTCTAGGACTGGCAGAGAAGGCTGTTAGCCAAAGTTGCAGGGCAGGTCTGGGAAGGTTTCCTGGAAGCTGTAATAGGGGCTGGGTCTCGAAGGACAGGGCATTTTGTGCATTTTGTGCATCTTGTGGGTGCTGTGCTCCCGTAAGCACTCAGCTCTTTCTCAGTGGAGGTACCGAGGTGGTGCGTTCTGCCTCCCGCTCCCACTGATGTTAGGACTCATACTGTCACTGGAAGGGGACCTACTGAAGTTGGTCTGCCTCGGCCCGCTGGCAGTGTGTGGGTTCTTGACTCCATGCCGGAAAGATTTCACAACAGAGTCCAGGAGATTTTGAGAGTACGTTTATTAAAGCTGGGGCAGTGCAACAAAGGAAGGGGTTAGGGTGGAAGCAGCAACAGGAGAGAGCCTAGACAGTGCCCTGCTTTGTCTCCCTAGAAATGTTATGGGAAAGGAGTGAGCCAAGGTGTGGCTGTTCTTAGCTCACTGAAGTCAGAAGAACGGGGTTCTTGGAAACAAGTTTAGGGGGTTAGCCCAAGATGAGTTGTTGCTCCCCTGGTTGCAAGCTTGCTGGGAACATAGAGTTTAGAAGAGAAAAGTAAAGATGCATGCCTGGGAGGGAAGGGAGGCATGGGTGTGCTCCAGAGAAAGCCTGCCCTGGATCTTTGTCTTGAATATTTTTTTTAAATTGTTATTTATTAGGGTGAAATCAGCTAATAAAATTATATACATTTCATCCGTATATTACATTGTGTTCACCACCCCAAGTTTGAGGGTTCTTATCTGTTTTCTTAAATATTGGACTTTTAGGAGAGGTCTTAGGGAGGATCTCAATAGAATATTCACCAGCTTTATACTGATGCACCCAAATGAGGTTCATTCCCCTGGCTGCATTGCTCCTTGGGTGTGTTGGGCACAAAGGACACTAATTGGATTTGTTACCTGTACAAATGAGGGAGAAGTATAAACCATTTACTCTTAACTTTGGTGGTTAAGGAATATCGGATTTACTAGAGGCTATAAGCTGCTTAGCTGCATAACTGCTCTGTGTCTCAGGCTCCCTGTTCCACTCCTCCCGGCTTTACTAGCCTGTGCCAGTACCAGAAGCAAAGGAAGAGAACTGGCTAGGTGGCTCAACTGGCTAGGGAGCCCTGGGACTTGAGATCCTCTCCCTGTTTTATTTTAAGTTTAATCTTTATTGTATTCTTTTCCATTACCGTCTCCCTTTCCTTTCACTTCTGTTATTACTAAATTCCACAGAGACCTACCCTATGCTCACAGCTGGCCCTGACTTTGCAGCCATGGTAAAACAAGGATTTGGTTAGAGCTTTCCATTGGGTGTAGTACCCTTCCAGCCCAAAGGACATACCCAGATCTAATAATCTTTTCTCTAGAAAAGAGTGGTTTTTATGGAGACAGGACACCTAGTCCCATCCATTATTTAATATTCAAGTCACTATTATAGGGTGGGGATGCTTTTCTGGATTTATATGATGAGATGAAGTGATTCATTTTGAACAAAATTTGCTTTTCACTACTCATGAATCAAGTAAGTGGAAAACATGCGCCACCTTCTGGTCATGAGTGTGAGTAGCTTTTTCTTAAGACCCGTGTTTCATTAATAGTAAACACAGGTTTTTCTCTTCTTTCCTAGTTGCTAAATCGGAGGCTGTGCGAGCTTCAGCGTGTGTTCAGTGAAGACTCACCTGAGAAGCCAGGTTAATATGTGGATTCTGCTTCCTAAGTGCGTGCCTGCTTGCACAGGACTCTGCTGTACACTGTCAGGAACCACTCCGAGAAGCAGTGAAAATGATAGAAGTCCAAAATGTAAAGCAAATAATTGGCTTTTAAAAATTATTTTATGATTACAAAAGAGAACACTTTTTTCATTAAAATGTAAAAATTTGGGAAGTACAGAAACATTAAAGATGGAAATTAAATTCACATACAATCCCAGAGGAAAACACCATTTTATAGTCTGGTTTTTATGTCCTTTGAGTTTTGTGTTCCCAATACAAAAATTTCTTTGAGAATATGGTTGGCAGTGGCTGCACCATTTTCCCCATGTGGCTCTGTGCCTGGTGGAATGTGAATGCTCCCACGGGGGTTACAGGGGGACCCTTAGGCCGTTTTTCTATTATAAATAGTAGATAGCGTGGTACTGGTGTGACCGTGCACTTACATTAATCTTTGCATGAGATTTTGATTATTGCCTTAGGCTATCATGGGAATGACAAAGGTCAGTTTGGTTCTTGATAATATTGCCAGCTCATTGTTTCTTGTTTTAATACACTAGCCACAATTTTCAAAACATGAAATTGTG
Organism: Trachops cirrhosus; assembly: GCA_028533065.1. Lineage (NCBI taxonomy): Eukaryota > Metazoa > Chordata > Mammalia > Chiroptera > Phyllostomidae > Trachops > Trachops cirrhosus. The sequence goes on along the minus strand of CM052542.1, from coordinate 40,410,060 downwards.
TAGATGAAGAGTCAGTTCCTCCACAACATAATTGTCCCTAATTAGAATAATAAAGGCTGCACTTCCAACTGAGTAATGGAGTGTTGCAACCCCAGTGATTGTCCTCTCCAAGTGTACTTTCTTACCGTGTTCTTTGTTTTCATTTTTCCTTTTCCCCAAGCTTAAAAAAATATTGAATTTTCATGATTTGCTACTGATCATTAGCCTAACTTTAATGAAGAGGGTAGACAAATAGGAAAGTATGGTGAGAAAAAAATAACCCTAACACACAGTTTTCATAACTGAATGTGTGTGATATCCCAAGTTGAGTCCTGCTTCCTGCACGCTGACTTGGCCGGGCACTGGGTCTGCCCTGCAGATATGAAGTCAGCGAGGATCTTATTCGTGGCCTAAAGGGTGGCACAGGTGTGCAAACAATTACAAAAAGAAGTGATCCATGCAGTAGTGAACCAGAGCACAAGGAACAGGTATAGTAATAACAGCTAATTTCACTATGTATGAAGCACTGCTCGGTTTACATATATTAATTCACTTAATCATCCTATGTTATGTTACCCTGTGAAGTAGATATTACTCTTGTCATCATCATCTCCATTTTTACAGATGAGGACATAAGAGTAACTTGCTTAAAGTCCTGAGAGCCAGGATTTGAACCCCGGAGTTGCTCTTCCAGGGTCCCTACACTTAACCACTAAACAAGAATGCCTCTGTGTGATACCAAGGCAAGAAAGATCGGAACCCTGGAGGATCCAGAGGATTTTTACATATCAGTATTTTACCTAATGCTGATTGAATGATGAAAGTGAAATAACAGTCATGGTGTCTGCCTTTAGCCTGCTTATGATCTGGTGAGGGAGCCACACAATCAACAAATAAAAACCCAAGGGAATACATAATTGCATGCTGTTGTAAGTATTCTAAAGGCCAAGAACTGAATACTAATATAAAAACAGTAATAACAGGATGAGGAGGGGCATTAGATTTTGGCGGCATCGTGGAAAGTGTGGTTCGGGTCTGGAGTTGCAGGATGAGGAGGGTAGACAGGCACAGAAATGGGAGGAAGAACCTGAGAGCAGGTCCTGGGGCAGGGGCTCGGGGCCAGAACTGAAAGACAGGTTGTGATAGCTTAGTAAGCAAGGGAGATGGGTAAGACAGACTGGGCCAGGTTACAGAGACTGCGCATGTTTATTCCAAGGTCAATGAAGGGTGTGAAGCAGGCTTGGGGAGGAAGTTACAAGAACTTGTTAACATTTCAAGAAGATCATTTGGATTTCCAGTCAAGATGGCAGCATAGGCAGACATGACTCACCTCTTCACACAACCACATGAAAATTACAACTAAAATACAGAAAAACCATCACTCAGAAATCAAATTGAATGGAAGTCTGACTACAGAATTAAAGAAACCACATCCATCTAGACAGGTAAGAGGGGCACAGACATGGAACAGGCTGGTCTCTCACCCACATGTGGTAGATAAAAACTCAGAAGGGATATCTCAGGAGCGAGGAGTCCCAGTCCCACACCAGGCCCCTCAGCCCAGGGTTCCAGTGCCAGGGAGATAAGTCCCCACAACTTCTGACTGCAAAAACCAGTAGGAACTGAGTCAGTAGAAGGAACTGCTGCAGTCCCAAGCAGTTCCTCTTAAAGAACCCACACTTGACTCACCTACTCAGTCTCACTCCCTCTGAGCTCCAGCAATGGGGTAGCAGCTTAAAAGACACCAGCGGCATACAGGGAGAAACAGGGAAAGACTGAGTGTCTGTCATCAAGGGGAGCAGAGGCCATTGTCCCTTTTCTAAGTCCTCCCCCCACAGAGCTGGCAGGCTGGTGCCATATCTGAGACTCCATCAACTAGGCTAATACTGTTGTTCAACCCACTGTGAAGATCAGCAGAGACTCCACTCCACCCAACTTATGGGCCACCCAAGCTGCTGTTCATAGGAACGGCTATTCTTGGCTCACACTTCACAACTTCCTAAATTCTCTCAAACAAGCAATAGCTGGCCTCAGTGTGGCCCCAGGCCTGGCACTAGAAGCAGCAAGCCTAGATTCACAGCTTGACTTTGCCTAGAAATCTCCAAGTTCAATATAAGTAGCAGCCATCTCAGATTGCTTCATAGTTCAGGCATGGTGGTCCCAGGCAGAACACAGGTTGGGGCTGACCTTGGCCTGCACCACCTGGGAAACCCCACAGTCTGTGCACCCAGTGGACAGCTACAGACTACATTGGAGCACCACCACCCTGCCCCCACACAGCTGATCCTCCATAGAGGATGGAGGATGGTAGTCAATGGACACAGCCAGTGCTTGCAGCAGACTGACCTGGCTGAATCCCTCCCACTGACTTGCCAACAGGAACCAAGGCTCAACTACAAGAAGGGTGTACTCAGCCCACACGAAGGGTGCACCTTGAGTACCCAACTTGGGTAATAGGGGAGGCTGTGCCACTGGCCCCTACAGGACACCTACTATATTAGGCCACACTACCAAGTCAGGGACTCATAGCAGTTCTACCAAATACATAGAAACAAACACAGGGAGGCTGCCAAAATGAGGAGACAAAGAAATGGTCCAAATGAAAGAACAGATCAAAACTCCAGAGAGAGCTAAGCAAAATGGAGATAAGCAATCTATCAGATGCAGAGTTCAAAACACTGTTTATAAGGATGCTCAAGGAACTTAGTGAGGACCTTAACAGCATGAAAAAGATCCAGTCAGAAATAAATTATACACTAATCAAAATAAAGAACAATTTTAGGGAAACAACAGTAAAGTGGTTGAAGTCAAGAATCAGATCAATGACTTGGAACCTAAGGAAGCAAAAAACAACCAATGAGAACAAAAAGAAGAAAAAACAATCCAAATAAAAATGAGGATAGTATAATCAGCCTCTGGGATAGCTTCAGGATGTCTAACATTCAGATGTTGGGGTGCCAGAAGAAGAGAAAGAGCAAAAAATTGGAAAATTTATTTAAAAAAATAGTGAAAGAAAACTTCCTTAATTTGATAAAAGAATTAGATGTGCAGGGTCATGAAGCATAGAGAGTCCCATGCAAAGAGGCCCACTCCAAGACACATCATAATTCACATGCCAAAGGTTAAAGATAAAGAGAGAACCTTAAAGGCAGCAAGAGAAAAGCAGTTAGCTACCTACAAAGGAGTTCCCATAAGACTCTCAGCTGATTTCTCAAAAGAAACTTTGCAGGCAAGAAGGGATTGGCAACAAATATTCAAAATCATGAAAAGCAGGGACCTACAGCAAAGATTGCTCTACCCAGCAAAGCTATCATCTAGAATCAAAGGGCAGATAAAGAGCTTCCCAGACAACAAACAACTAAAGGACTTCATCATCACCAAACCACTATTATATGAAATGTTAAAGGGACTTATTTAAGAAAAA
>CM052542.1:40385785-40406157 GCA_028533065.1 Trachops cirrhosus | reverse complement strand
ATTAAATCTATTAACAATAAAATGGCAAAAATACATATATATCAACAATTTAATCTAAAAAACAAACTAAGCAAACTAGAAGACCAGAGACAGAATCATGGATACAGAGAGTGTTTTGATTGTTGCCTGATGGGATGGGGATTTGGGGGAATGGGTGAAGAGGTGAGGGGATTAAGAAGTACAAATAGGTAGTCACAGAATAGCCATGGGGATATAAAGTACAGTTCAGGAAATGGAATAGCCACAGAACTTATACACATGACCCATAGACATGAACAATGGTGTGGGGATTGCCTGAGGGAGTGGTGGGTGCTGGGTGGAGGGGACAAAGGAGGAAAAATCAGGACAACTATAATAGCATAATCAATAAAATATAATTTAAAAAATCCCTCCATTCTATGAAGTATGAATGAGGTTGAGAGAGTGAAAACTGGGAGAGCAGTTAGAAATATTTCTGGGCATGAAATGATGGTTGTCTGGACCAGGCTGGTAGCTCCGGAGATGGAGAAAAGTGGACATCCTATTAACATGCAATAGGAATTAAACCAGCATTTCTGGTGGCTGGCTTAGATGCAAGGGATAACTTCTGGGGCTTTGATTTGGTTAGCTAGGTGGATGTGAAGCCGTTTATTGAGATGGCAAAGCCTGGGGGTGAACAGATTGAGAGGCTCGCAGAAAATCTCTCAGAAATGAGATTCCACCAGAGTTCAACCAGCTCTAATCCCATTCCTTTTTCAGCATAATTCACACTCCCCTCCCAACTCATTCCCTCTTCTAGTCGACCATAAACAGCCCCACTGTACCAGGCAATGCAGCCTGTTGTTTCGAGAAGCAGGAGGGGTGAGCTCCAACAGCAGGCTCCTCGGGTTTCCCTGTTCTTTCCTTCCTCGGCAGGTGCCTGTGCTGTAACTCGGGAATATGAACGCTGAGAGGTCATGGACCTTATCTGGCTTGCTCGCCCATGTGTCCTTTTCTGAAGGACCTCTATGTTTTCTTTCTTTCTTTTTTTTTTAAATGTTTTCCATCTTATTCCCTGGTGAACTCCCAGCCAGCCAGCCCCACTCACAGTGAGTATGTTTGTCACCTCCTCTGCCCCCACTTTGTTTGCAAACTGATCTCAAAGGGGAGTGTGGGAATCATTTGAACACTGGTGCAGGTATATAAGATTTTACAGTGCCCCCCCCACCCCAGTCTGGTTCTTAATCCATTATTAGAGTGATGTCTTTAAAGGCAACGTCTGATCACAAAATGCCCCCAGATTAAGTGATCTCAGTGACTCCAGAATGCTGAAAGGATCCATTCCAGGCTCTCTCCCATGGCCTAGAAGGTAAGGTCTTTCTTGACTTGGACCCTGCCTGTCTGGCCAGTCACAGCTCTTCCCACCTCTCACATCCTTTGTCCCAGCCACACTCGACTGTTGGTGGTTTGCTGAACTCACCACTCTCACTTTGAAAATGCCACTGTCCTCCCTGGACACCATGTCATTCCACTCTCTGTCGCCCCTTTACCTCGCCACCAGGCTACCTCTTTTTGCTCTTGTAGCCTTTGCAGGCCGTTTTCCTGACCCTCAACCCCATGCTTGTGTTTCCATAACATCCTGTACTCCCTGCCATCATGGTATCGCCTCTCTCAGTTGCACGGATGTTTCCTTATCTGCCTCCACCTTTAGACTAATGAAGTCAAAGGCAGGGAATATATCTTTTAAAAAAGTATTTTATTTATTTATTTATTTTTAGAGAAAGGGCAAAGGAGGGAGAAAGGGAGAGATACATCAATGTGTTGCCTCTCCTGTGCCTCCTGCCAGGGACCTGGCCCACATGTGCCCTGACTGGGAAATCTAAGCAGCAACCCCTTGGTTCACAAGCTGGTGAACCAAGCCACTGAGCCACACCAGCCAGGGCCTCACTCTTGTATCTCCTGAACCTAACATAGTCAGCTCTTTATAAATGTTACATGAGTAACTGAAAGTCCTATTGTACCTCATATTTCTTTAAAAAATCGATTTGAATGACTGCTAAACCTCCTGGCCCTTTCTAAGTGTACCTTACAATAGCAGTTTTGTTTAAAATAAACAATAAAAGGATAAATTCCAGCCACGAGACTCCGGAGTGCAGGTCCAGGAAGGGGGGAGGATGAGGAGGGTGGGGAGCATTTAGGTACTGAAATCCATGCCCAATTCCTGGAATCCTCACACCTCAATATTAAGGGCCAAACTGATACAATTTAGTTGATGGAAAAACGGAGATTAGAAGGCAACAGAACCTGGTCATAGGACCAACCCACCAACAGCTATGAGGATGAGGTTCACTTTTTTGTACTGTTAACGACTTGGACAGCGCCGACATTCTGAGGTTTTGCCCACCTTGGAGGTCATACAAGCCTTCACTCCTGTCCGCCTCCTCTGCCATCCCTCACCTCCCACTCCAGTTCTGAGAACTCAGCTAAGTGAACAGGTTTTACCCCGGCTGCGCAGCCATCCTTTGCAGACTCCAGAACTCGCAGCATCTCTCGTGCGCCCCCGCGCGGCTGTCTTTGGCCTCGCAGGCTGCGGCTGGTTGTGGCTGGCTGCGGAGGCGCCCAGCCGGAAGGAAGCTAGTTTGGCTGGACGTGACCCAGCGGCCAGGTTTCATTTCTAGCCCCGGCAGGTGAACGAGATCAGCCCGCCGGAAAGCAAGTTCCCTGTCCTCACCAGTACGCTGCAAATCGGACGCGTGGCAAACCCTTCCTGGTTAAAATCCCCACACATGGCTAGAAAGCCAGGGATCGAGGAATGGTTTGAAAGAGGGAGTAATTATATTGCAATTGCAGATGTAAAAGTCCGAAGCTGTGGGAGGGAAGTCACGGTGGGGTTTCGAACCAGTCCTCGATTTCTCCCACCCACCCCGCTCTGATCCTTAGCCGCATTTAATTGATGCGCCTTTGTCTTGCCAAGCAACCAACCACATATAATGGCTTCGTGAAGCTTGTGGTGTGGCTGCCAGGGCTTTCAGGAGTCAGGACGCTTCTGGAAGAGGAGAGGTGCTCCTCTGGTCCCCTGAAGAGACAGCTATGTCCTGCTAGGGAGCCCCCATGCTCAGTCTGCCGCAGCGGTCCTTCCCAGTCCTATTCAGGATTGGCACGGAGCTGGGCTGTCTGGCTCGGTGGGCGCGGGGTCTGCATTCCAGCTGATGGATGGGAAGATGGCTTCGCAGAGTCGCGGGAATTCTGCTTCTGCCGGGCCTGAGATACTGAGCAGGTGTCTCACCTGATTTTTAATTTCCCCTTCGGTAAATGGGGACGATAATAGACCTATCCTGAAGGATTGTTGCACAGAGTCACTGAGTACCGCCCCCGCCCCAGTATTTTATTATGCAAAATTTCAAACTTAGAGCAGAGTTGAAAGTTTGAGAGAAGCTCCACTACCAAGATTGTCATTAACATTTTACTAGACTTGTTTTATCTCACATCTGTCCATGCTCACATCCTTCTATCCACCCATAACTACATCCTTTAAAAAGAGCATTTCAAAGTCAAATGCAGAGAGAGATTTAAAAAATAATTGTATCTGGTACACCTACTATACAGATACTTCAATTCAGCAAATACTCAACACATTTATGTTGTGCCAGGCACTATGGTAGGTGCTGGGGATACAATAATGAGAAAGACACTGTTTCCATCCTTAAGGTATTCAGAATTTGGCACAAACAAGAGATAAGTGATCAGATACCACCAACTCTCCCACCATCTAGCTGCCGTGATTGGGGAAGCCTCATCTGGGTCTGTGGGGTCAGGGAAGCTTTTTCTGAGGACAGGACATTTAAAGGAGGACTTTATGCCCTGACTGGTGTGGCTCAGTTGGTTGGGCATCATCCCGCAAAACAAAAGGTTGAGGTTTCGATTCCTGGCCAGGGCACATGCCTGGGTTATGGGTTGGTTCCCTGGTCCCGGCACAAACCAGAGGCAATCGACTGTTTCTTTTTTTTCTCTCTCTCTCTAAAAATAAATAAAGTCTTAAAAAAAGACGACTTTATTATAGTCTCTGTAAACACTGTAACACATAGTGCAAAGAGCATGTAAACTAGCTTTAATATACATCCCAGGGGTGGTGAGTTAATAGTAGAGGTGTACCCCAATTAGGAATCTGTCTAAAGATGGATCATTTGAAATTGAAATCACCTCCACAAATTCAATAAAAAAGAAAAGAAGGAAGAAGGAAGGCAAGAAAGAAGCTGAAAGACCATATACTTTTGGGATGACTTTGAACATCATCTAAAGCTACACTAAAGGTTGCATTAATTAAGGGTACAGTACTTTTGAAATTAGCGAACTCTAGCCCTGGTTGGTGGCTCAGTTGGTCAGAGTGTCTCTGGAAATGGAAAGGTTGTGGGGTTCCACCCCCAGCCAGGGCACATACCTAGGCTGTGGGTTCGATCACTGGTCTGGGTGCCAACAGGAGGCAACCCATCAATGTTTCTCTCCCACATCAATGTGCCTCTCCCTCTCTTCCTTGTTCTCCCTCTCAAAGCAATGAAAAAAAAATATCACCGGGTGAGGATAAAAATAAATAAAATTAGTGATCCCTAGTTGGTAGAAAGAGAAACAAGGTACCCTTCCCCCTTGCTTAATTGAACAGGGGAGACTTCTAGGTCTGGAACTCTCAGTTTTGGATTCTCCTCCCTCCCACCTCCACCCACCTGCTCAGGAGGTGTTCGTTGTCTGATGGGAAGGAAAGTCTGTGTGTTGTTGCAGTTGCTAGGAACTGACACTTTTCAACCCAGGTGTTTGTGGGAGGACCTAAAACAATTTGTTCTTAACTCTGCACATTAGCATCCCCTGGGGAGTGTAAAAAAACAAAAACAAAAAGCCCCCAAACTTGCATCTTACCCTTTCTTCCTCAGTTCCCTTTTAATTGGCTTGGGGTATACCCCAGGCATTGGGCACTTAAAATAGCTCCAGGTGATTTTAATGTAGATCCAGGGTTAAGAACTCTGGCTTAACAAGACGGTATTAATAGGCAGCTTGCTGAGCTTTCTGGACAGGTGGAGGCTATGTGTTGTGCTGCTTGCAAAGAAATGTTTACACAGGTGGCAGACTCATTGAGACTGGCTCTCAATGTAACATACCTCAGAGAGCAAGCAAGGCCACAAGGAGGAGGCCTGTATTCCTGGCTGCCTCTAACCCCGACAGGCCACCGGTATTTACCAGAAAGAACCTGCCAATTGTAAGTGACCGTAGAGAGGAAGGAAAAAGGAGGAGGATGCTCTAGCTTAGTGGTTCTCTAACTTTTGTATCAGAATCAAGCAGAGGGCCTGTTAAAGCACAGATTGCTGGGCCCCACCCTGTAGATTCAGGGCCCCACTCCAGAGATTCAGCGCAGAGCATACATTGGCATTTCTCCCAGGTGATGCTCTGGAAGTTGGTCTGTGCTTTTTATAGCTTGGACAACACAGCTCTCATTGCTAATGAACAGTGTGTCCTAAGGCCTGAGGGCTCTAGAGAGCTTGGCTTGTCCTGGCAAGTATTTGGTGACACTAGTGTTAAAACGACTGCCAGAGATTTAGACGGAAGCTAAATTATGAAGTGCCTCAAAAACACACTGAGTTTGAACTTCACCCTGGATGCAGTGAGAAGCTACCCAATAACGTGGCAAAGGCAAGATCTCAGCGGTCTCCTGCTGGGCAATCTGGGGAGGTGGTAGGGGAGGGCGACTGCACCACCGCTCTGGACACCAAAGCGGGCAGGAGGCTGGACAAGGGTTGAGAACAAGGATGACCGTAAGTCAAGGCCATCCCTAGAGGAGTTTTGGTTCAAGGTCCCGTGATGTCCGTGACAGTTAATGTTATAGGTCAACACTGAGGGTGTCTTTGGATGAGACTCAGATCAGTAGACTTTGAGTTAGCAGACTGCCCTGTGTGTGTGGCTGGGCCTCACCCAGTCAGTCGAAGGCCTGAATAGAACAAAAAGACTAGCCTCCCTGAGCAAGAGGATTCTCTCGCCGACAGCTTTGGACTTTATCTGCCCCCTCACTCCCCTGGGCTGTGCGTCTGCCAGCTCATGCTGTGGATGTGGGACCTGCCAGTGTCTGCAATTGCATGAGTTAGTTCTTTATAATAAATCTCTTTATGTATATACGCACAAACTCTATTGCTTCAGTTTCTGTGGAGAGGCCTAATACAATGGCAGGCAGGAAGTTTTTGCTCCCAATCTTTAAAAACAGATATATCTTATCCTTCAGGATATGAGCGCCATTTTTGGAGCCTGTTTTCTAACAGCCATTTTGAGGTTCCAGGAAAAAGTTATAAAATGTGGCTAGTGGAGGGGAGTTGAATGGCTGGTACCCTTCATTCCACCACCAGTTCTTTTGTTCTCCCAGGGGAGGAAAGCTGGGCCCACGCCCAGCCAGCACAGTAGGCCAGAGCGGCTGCTGACACTGCACCACTGCGCCAGCCACCAACGCGGCGCCTTGAGAAGAAGAACACTGAAGCCAGGAGGGAGCCAGGGTGCTCAGCTTGGGCGTTCTTCCTAGAATGTCGAGGGGTATGGTGAGTTGGTAGTCCAAGGCTTCTTTATCAACATCCAAAAGATAGGTCTATTTTTTATTGTTTCCTAACCTTTAAAAAATTTTTGTCTCGTAAGTGCCTTGTGTTGTGGAGCTAAGTTAGGGAGAACTGAAATACACCTTAAAAATTCAGGCTAATTTAGAAGCCACGCATGGCTACTCTACCACAGTTTGCTAAGTCGGTGAATTTCCCCAGGTTTATGGGCGACTCTTCTGCCTGCAAATTAGCTGGGTGGCTGGGCAAGCCCTGTGCTCCCTCCGGCGTGTTTCCCCCTGGGGGAAATGGAAGCAGTGGTGGGCAGGCAGGACCGACTCCAATTATGAGGCTGCCACCATTTCTAAAATCTTTTTCAAACATTTATTTTTAGAGGGAGAGGGAAGGGAGAGAGAGAAAAACCGATTTGTTGTTCCATTTATTTATGCAGTCATTGGTTACTTCTTGTATGTGCCCTGGCCGGGGATCAAACCTACAACCTTGGTGTACTGGGACATGCTCTAACCCACTGAGCTACACAGCCAGGCCTCTAAAACCTGATTCTATAGAGGGAATCAGAGAAATCTTTGCTCCTGTATATCTTCGCCCAGCAAGGGTCCTGATACTTGACAGCAGTATCTCAGGGGCTCAAGGCCAAAGAGGCTGGCCTGCCTGTTCCTTAGTGACCGGAAATGAAACAGATGCTCCTAAGGGGTGGAGGTTAAGTCTTACACAGTCCCACACGCAGACACATTTTAGTTTATCTTGGTATCGTGCAGTGAAATGTTTCTTTTTCCATCTTTACTTAAATATAGAGAATCTGAAGATTGAGAGTCAAGCTGTCAAAACCTTAACATTTGCACTAGGCAGACATCAAACTGGAACTGTGACCTGAATTTAAAATTTTGTGTTCAAAAAAGTCTCACTATTCTGATTGACTTCACTATAAAAAATCTAAGTATAAATAAAATATAAAATGGGGGTGATTGGGGGAAAAAGTTTCAGTTGCTTATAAAAGTATGAAAACTAACTGTAAGAAAAGGCAGTGCTGCTTGACCTCCCAAGATAAGACGGTGGCAGTTCTGATCCGGAGGAAGTGTGTTACTGAGAAAGGCCGCCCTCCAGGTCGCCTGAGCAGGTGTGGCTGTGGGCGAGGGCGGGGGAAGGGTTCCAAGGACGGAGTCAAATGAATGGCCAATTCCAGAAGCGGGGACAAACCAAAGGCCTTACTGGCTTAGTGCTTCTTTAAGTGAAAAATGCTTACAGAAAATTGAATCATATTGTGAGAAATTGATTCCCATTAGCATCTTAAATCCTTTTGACTAGGACTTTTGCTTCGGTTCATAAAGGATTAAGTTCTATGGGAATTGACCTTCTTCTGTAGTGAACAATTAGAAAAATGGACATAATATGAAAACAGCAGTTTTCAGACAAAACAGGCAGCTCAGGATTTTGACCCACAAAAGAAGGGAAACAAGGTAAGGTCTACAATTGCCCCCATATACTGTCAGGAGGCAGTGTCCAGGCCAACGCTCCCAAAGAGGAAACCAAATAGACTGTCAGTAGAGGAGAGAGACTAAAGCTCAGGGAGGGGTTCCTGTATGTCTTGGTTGGAATATTAATCTGCAGATGCACGAGAGGTAACTCCTTAAGGGCAGTAAAGAACCACCTGGAGTTCAGATAAGGCTGTGAACAGTTTCCACCTGTCAGAGTAGGAAGACCTTGTGATATACAGGCATTGGGTAGAATTCTCAAAATAATGCCTGAATAGTGGAAAAATTAGCTCTAAACTAAAGGCTGCATTAGACCCCCCCTGTTACTTGCTACCGGTTTGGTCTTTTTAAGCAAGATATTTTCAATTAAGATTCTTTCAAGTCTTGCTTGAAAGGATCAAATGGATTACAAGTAACAACTACATGCAAAAATAGTCTACTGCTATTTAAAGGAATACAACATCCCTGGCCAGGTAGCTCAGTTGGTTCGAGAGTTGTCTCCATACGCCAGGATTGTGGGTTTGATCCCCAGTCAGGGTGCATGCAAGAATTAACTGGCAAATGAATGAATAAGTGTACCAATGAATCGATGTTTCTTTCTCAAAAAAAAAAATAAAAAAAAGAGAGAGAACAACAGAATCTACCACCCAACAATGTAAATTTTACAGTGTCTGGCATCTAATAAAAAATGATCAAACATGCAAAGAAGCAGAAAAATAAGACATATCCATAATTAGAAAAGATAAATCAATCAATAGAAGTAGCCCCATCAATATCAAAGATGGAATACTAGAGCAGATATTAAACAACCATAAGCTTTAGTATATAAATCAGGGGCAGGGTATACCCTGTGGGCCAAATTTGGCCCCTGCCTGTGTTTGTAAATAAAGTTTTATTGGAACACAGCCAAGCTCATGCATTTATGCATCGCCTCTTGCTGCTCCCATGCTCCAATGGCAAAGCTGAGGAGTTGTGAAGATTGCAAAGGGCTGCAAAGCCTAAAATGTTTATTATCTGGTCCTTCACACCAAAAGTGCTGACTCAGGATGTAAAGAGAAACATGAACACAGAAGGAGCTAGAATGTGTATAAAAAAAGACTCAAATAAAAGTTCTAAGGATGGGACATACAGTATTTGAAAATTTTACTGGATGGAATTAACATAAAGATGAATCTGACCTAATGTGTTTTCAAAAAAGCTTTATCTGGTGGGAGGAGGCTGGCCTCTCTGACAACAAAGGGTATGAAAAAGGGGAATGTGGCAGGAATTAGGAAAAAAAACACTCAGCAGTGTGCAATTCCAAATTCCTGGAATTAAGGTGCATACTAGGTTAAAGTTCCAGAGGGTTGATACTACTGGGTAGGCCAAAAAGTTCATATAGTTTTTTCCATAAAATAAAAGACACATTTTTCATTTTCACCAATAACTTTACTGATTTGGATATTTTTGGTATGTTGGCCATCTCCTGTGTGGCAGAACATTGACGGTTCTCGATTAATGTCTCGATTTGATTGCTATCAACCTCAACTGCTCTACCCCACCATGGAGCATCATCCAGTGAGAAATCCCCAGCATGAAACTTTGCAAACCACTTTTGACACGTTTGATCCGTCACAGAACCTTCTCCATACTCTACACAAATCTTTTTTCCACTTCAGTTGCATTTTTATACCTCTTGAAATGATAAAGAACAATATCTGAAAATGTTGCATATTTTCTTCATCTTCAATATTAAAATGGCTACACAAAAATTCACTATTTTGGTTTTTTTAATGCATGCTGATATAACAGCTGCTACATACAATCTAACAGAATTGTTTTGAATGAAGTTGAAGACAAGTCAGTCCCACTAGAGCTATCTTATGGAAAAAACAAAAAATCCAAATGAACTTTTTAGCCAACCCAATGAAGTGCCTTGCCTGGCCCTGAAGGTGGGAGGCGGGCTGATGGAGTTGGAATTACCACCCTGCCCCCCACCCCCACACTGGCATGGCTGATGAGGGAAGCGCCAGTTTCAGTTCCGCTGTGACTTTTCATAGCATGAGTTGTAATTCCTCAACCCCACACCATTACAATCAGTTAACATGCTTTGCTCTCCGATTTGGGGGCAACAGTTCAGAGCTAAGCCACCTGCAAAAAAATTTTTTAAAGGTCATTACTGATTGAAACCACAAATCGCCAGCATAAATGTCTTATTTCAGGCCACCTCCATAAATGGGATAAGAAGTTCATTGCTAATTACTATGAGCCAGGCACTGTTGCTCATTATAGTGCTTAGAACAGCCCCCTACCCTGCCCCAATCCTAAGTGGGAAACTAAAGCAGTGGGACTTAAATCACTTGAATAGGGTCACATGGCCAGTAAGTTAGGATTCAGACTTAGTCAGTGTGATGCCAAGACTCGCCCTCTGACCTCCTGTACTGGCTCCTTTGTAAAGCATCTGTTCTGAAGCCTGACATCATACCTGGCAATTAATAAATGAGACAGCTAGTAATGGATCTCTGATTTTAATAGGACACTGAAAACTCTGTGAAAAACTTGGATTTCTTTTCCTATTAGGGAACAAAGTGGCTGAAGAAAAAAACAAAATCAGATACAGAAATTAAACTTTTTTCATATATAACAAGACTCCATTCACTCCTTAGGCAACTACATTTATTTAAAATCTTAACATTTTGTGCATACAAACATTCAGCAGTTTTATTTTTCCTGATTTCCTTTCCCCTCATGCTAACTCTGAATAGTGATATTATTACTGTATATAAATGGCCTGAATGACGAAGCCGAAACAATATATGTGGCTGCAAGAACAACTCTTTCACAAGTTCCCATCTTCATATCCGCTTAGCTTGACATAAGTTCTGATGCAAAAAAGTGTTTCTGGCAAGGCAACTTATTGTATTAGTCATGCAAGCAGAGACAGAACCGGTTGTGAGAAGCACCAGTTCTGTCAATTTACTGCCTTGAGGAGTACGAAGCGTCACAATTCCTTTATCAACAGGTGGTGAACAACATGACCTGGAAGGATAATGTGTAAAGACACACAGCAACAATGTATTATTTCAAAATGTGTATTTAATGGCCATTCCATCAAAATCAAGCAGAATCACAGTTCAAAAGTATATATATATATATATATATATTATTTTAAGGTGCATTTTCAAGTTTTACTTGGGCTTCATTTTTTCTTGGATGCCTGAGGTGTTCTTGCAGATACAATCAACACAGGTTGTTCAGAGGCTGATAGCTTCTCATGCACTGGAAGACAGGATCCTAACAGTACCGCATGTCTTGGATATCTTAGAAATTTCAAAAGCTATGTGTGATTTAATATCAATCACGAACACATTTCCAACATAAAATTTAGGCACTCTATACTTTGGAATAGCCACAAAATATTCCAACAAGAGTTAATGCACTTTGTGATTATATCTACTCAAAGATAATTCTCAATTAAAATCTATACTTATTAAATAATATTTTAAATTAGAGTCCATTACTTTTTAATAATTACTGTGAACGATTTGCAGCATTGTGTTTTCGTTAAATAATGCCAACTATCTCCAGTAATGATCCTGATACTCATCCTCATGGTGTATTTTTTTTAACAGAAGAAACTTAAAACAGCCGCTGATAAGCACCTCCCCTTTTTTCCTTCTAATACCTGAATAAGAATGTCCCTAACCACCCTTAAAGGTATTCCTGCATTTTCTGCTGTAGTTGCTTTCTTAGCATGCACAACTACAGCAATGGGAGGCTTGCTGGAGATCAGGAAACATTAGTCAAGAACTCATCATTGATTCCTGGACTCAGCTTATTTGTTCAGTTACTTTGTGGCTAAATGCATTGTTCCATCCAGGTTCCTACAGTCCAGGAACATAGATGTGCTGCTAGACTGACCTGTATGGGGCCAAGGCGAAGGCTACTTAACTTTGTCATTCCATGTTCCACAAGGCCAAGGCCACCTAGAATGCGTCTGACTTGAGGCAAACTTGCTGATCTCTGCAGTGTGGTTTTGGGGGTTCCATCTCCTTGTCTGAAAACTAAGGGGTGGGCATGACACTTGCTTACTGACATGCCATTAACTCCAGATGAACTTCCCAGACTTGAACATAATGAATCATTTTTAGAATTCAGAACATGGATACTAATTGTTCCTGTTGAGAATAAGGTGCTTTTGCTAGGTGGTGTGCATTTATGTAGCTAAGAAAATAACTGGAAAACCTTTCAGAATTTTTAGATTATAGTCTGAAAATTGACTCATCATAATCACCAGTGATTAACTTGTAAAGATCTATTCAGAGAAATGAATTTTGAGACTTATTTGACTGTAAGTCGTACAGAAGACAGCACAGTAATTTCCCATAGGAGATCTTGGTATTTCATCATGGGGATTACTGGTAAATTAATTACACTGTTAATGTTTTCTGGCATATTTGAAGAGACAATTAGCATAAGTAAATTGTGAGTGAGATGACAGTTGCTTAACATTTGTTTCTGTTCATCAGATGAGATCTGAGGTTCTGTTAAGCCTCCGTTTGAGTAGGGATGGGGAGAGAAGGGCATAAGGAATGAGTGGTTGTTAACTTCAGTTTCAGCAAGTATAATCAGAACCAGTTACTACTAGTTGATAAGCATCGATGTTAAATGCAAAGTGGATAAGACTCATTCCACCTCACCAAGAGGTGACAGATGCTGGGAAACGTTAGGGAGCTGATTGTTGATGTGGGAAATTCATGTGAAACCTCAGCCATCTCTCCTGAGCAGAGAGGATGAGTGAGTAAGAGTGAAGGTGGATTTTAGTTGAGGTTGCTTTTCATCCTCTCTCGGAGCTGCATCTTCCTATGGATATTCTACCACCTCTATCTCGTGATCAGGATCCGAGGCTCATGACAGCACAGTAAACACTACAGTCCCTCTCTGGCGTTTCAGAATGGCCACAGCTTGCTCATGAGTAACACCTTCTAGAGACTCGCCATTAACAGCTAAAATTTGGTCACCTCGCTTCAATCGGCCATCATCTGCAGCTGCTCCCTACAAACGAGAAACAGTCCAGTTCAATCCAGGGTAAAGCAATTAACATTCAACTAATATTAATATTATGGTGTGCATATATAAAGAGTAACTTTAAAATCTACCAGTTAAAGTTATTTTTAGGTAATGCTTTTAGATAAAGAAAATTAAGAAAAATGTAAAAAGTTATTGGAACAGTCATTGAATAGTAACTAAAACTACGTGTTGTTTAAATAACTTACTAGTAGAAATGTAAAAACATTAGTGTTTCTTTTCTTACAACTAGGACCGTATCTCAATATGCAGTGCTAAATGGAATTTCAATGTCATATCATGTCATATCCATGACTAGGCAATACACAAATGAAGGCAGAACTGAATCTGGCGTTAGTCTCATTGCTAGTACCATCGTCATATGTACAGGGTTCCCACTGCATTATTAACCTATCAGCATTGTGGTGATCCGTCAAAAATAAGTGTAGCCTGTAAATGGGTGAGTTATATGGCATGGAATGACCTCCCAATAAAGCTGTTCTATATAGAAAGAAACAAAAGTGCGGCATCTCTAAAATGTTGTATCATATTCAAAATCTTCCCCTGCATGAATCTTTGATCATCTAAATAGGTTTCTAGACGACTACTTTCATTATATACCCAGTCATGCACGGCTCCTCAAAGTGGCACAAAGCAAGTGCAACTTGGGCTTTTTTTCATCCTAAAACTGAGTATCTAAAAATGCCATGATATTTCGGGTGGGAAATAAGGAAAGAACAGACCTGGAAAATGTCTTACAGGAGGAGGCTTTCCCCATCTGTTGGGATAACTGTGGAAACCCCTGGAAAGGTAGTGCCATAAGGTTCCTCTGAATGGTGCTGAACTGCTGGGGAGGTTAGTGAGGGCCCGCAGGCACCTACCACCTGAGGGACTCGGGCAGAAGCCGAGCTAAGAGGCGTTAACGGTGCAGAGACCTGTGTCTACTAGTAGCGTGGAGGTCCTGAGGTGGTGGGTGAATTATCTAGAATTTCAAAACTGTGAGAAGGGTAGAATTTCTGAATAAATCTGTAATAAAGAATACTTAAAACCAGGCTTGTACTGGGGGGGGGGAAATACCAAAATTAAACAACTTGCAACTTCAGTCAAATCTTTTTTTTGTTCTTTTAAGAAAGTGTGTTAACTGCACTAAAGACAGGATTAAACAAGTTACTCTAGTGAATAAAATTAGAGTTACTGGGCTCACTTGACTTTATTAAATTTTACATGCTGAGGTTTAAAGGCTTCAGCAAACCTCAGATATTTGCATAATTCGTTTTTTAAAAGGCATGTTAAGCTCTTCAAGTTTTCATTTTCAGTGATGTGAAAAAGGATGATTTTTCAACTTTCTAGGATCTGTGCACTATTTGAGGTATTGCTGGGCTTACTTGATAATTACCCCTGACTTGTGCCTCAGCTCCTACCTTACCAATGCAGCTGTGGATTAATCGGGGAAGAAAGAGAGAAGAGGTTCACAGAGAACCCTCCATCTGGTTCGGAAATGTGGCTTTCCCTACTTGCTGTGCCCCAGCTTGCTCCTTAGCCTGCCCTGCGCTGTAAAATAGGCATACTCTCTACCTTTCACCTGTTCTAAGGATTAAATATATGGCACATGGTATTTGCTCCATAAGGACGGTAGTTTAGTAAAATTAAACTCCAGTGATGATCAAACTCATGCTTTTCTGTTGCACAGGCCCTGAAAAACTCTCCCTAAATCTTCAGGGCTGTCGAAGTCTTTGGGTCCATGTCTTTTTGCTTATGGCAAGGTCTGGCTGCTGAAGGGACTAAGACCTAAAGTTGGCTTTGATCTGGAAGTTTCCAGCCAAACACCTGAAAGAAAATGGAAGGTCCTGAAGGCTCTTGATCAGAATGACCAAGTCTTGCAAACCCTGTATATCCGGTGCCTGTGATGCTTCGTAGTTCTAGGGGGGAGAAAGATCCTGATGGGACAGATCAATTTTGTAGTTGAATAAGAGAATTACTAAATGAGGCTTAGGACACCAAAAAAGTCACGCTCTGTGATCCTTTTTGATCCTAAAGATCCTAAAGAGACAAGCATTTTTAAGAATACAGGTTCAGTATTATAAAACTCCTTTGCCCATTTTTGGTTTATGATTCCTTTCAGAAAACTTTTAAATTTGGATATATTGGTTCACTCTAACAAATAAAAAAAAAGACAGAGAAAAAGTCATTAAATGAAATCTTATAGAAAACTCTACAGACCTATCTTAATAATAGTAATAATTACTTGCATTGGAATATTCTTTTTTTGAGATGAAATGAACTAAGTAGGCCATTAGCTAGGACTTTAGAACTTTTGTCTTTTTTTAATCCAGAGCTTTTCATTTTCAGGTGTGCCTCACTTTACAAAAAAGGTCCACTCCTTAAAAAATAAAGCATACCAAGGATATCCAATATTTACCACTATGTTACAACCTACATAAGTGCTTCCTAAATGAGCACTTTCAATGGGGACCTTTGGAAAGAGCATTTTGTTTGAGCTTCATTCATTATTCCCACTACTCTTGTCCCACTCTGATTTGATGGTTACTTCTTTTCAAAAACCCACCAGCAATGCATGGCCATTTCGCTCTCAGCTGTAGGCTCTGGCGACCTGACAGAAGCTGCCTGGCTCCGGCCGCACCAGTCCAGGGCACGTGTAGGCAGGCGCAGCAGGTGCGGCCTGCTGAACTCTGGGCGGGGTCAAAAAACCTTAGAAGCCAACCAGTGGTCCAGCTCTCTCTGGACCGAAGCTGATCTACTTACAGTTATGAAGTTAGCTGGTGATTATAACATTCTGGAAGGGCTTTTCAGAGGAGAACGCTCAACTTGCTAAAAGGTGAGGGCTAATCTTGCAGCCTTTCTACTATTCTCATCTACATACCTGGCACTCTTAAGATCAAAGTGCAATAATGCCTCAAAAGAGGCATTATCATCACTACTACTTCTGGTGGTGTCTCAGGAAAGGAGAGCCTGTAGGTGGCTTATCCATCTTGGGAATGATCAGACTGGGGCAGCCCTGTTATCTAGAATGTTTCTAATTTGCCTTCCCCCTTGCCCTTTGCCTGTCACCAAGTCAACAGTGTTTAGGAACCATGTGACTTCTTAATAGGCACCTCAGCAAGACGGAAACAGGTGAGAACATCTGCAGGTGCCTAGTGGGTCCCAAAGCAAATGTCAAGTGACGTAAGGATTAGGTCAGGTCGTGGTTAGGCCCAATTCACAGGTGATGAGATGCACAGGTAAAAGTGAACTTATCTTTAGTGTATAGTATAACTTTCTAGAAAGATAAATCATCTATCTTCTTTTGAAGATCTTTATTTCTTTAGGAAAATAATGCTAAAGAAGGCAATCAGATTAATCAATAAACAAATAACTGTGATAAAACCAATGAAGAATAAAATTGTAATGTCCATACTAAGTGCTTTTTAGAGATTTAAAAAATTTATCGTAAAATTAAATTCCAACTTAAAAAAAAAAAGAAGTTCAAAGTAACTTATCTACGAGCCATCTGGAGGCACGCACACCGTGACCTGTGTGCTCAGCAGGACGCACTGGAACATTTAATCCCTGAAGGGGATCACCTCGGCTTAGCCTAACTTTTTGGGTGGATCGTGCAAGTACTTGGCAGAATATCGTGAGAGAGAAACCACCTTAGGCTCAAGAGTCCTGAGGATTTTGGTGGCAGGCAGCCGTTAACATTGTGCTGATCCGAGGCTTGTACAAAGCTTCATGCCATGTGGCCCTCTTGTGTCTGCTACCTTTTCTTCAAGGACAAAGCCAAATCTTTGTCCTAGCCCGCAGCACTACTTTCAAGGCCACCTTCCGAAGAGTGTGGCACTGCTCCTGATATTGTGTTGCTGAAACAGGACACTTTCTAAAATCTATTGGCATCTACTTTTGTAATAGGGTCCAAAGAAAATTGACTCCACTATTATAAAAGGACTTTCCTTTCGCTCGTCTGGTATGGGAATTTCCTATAAGATTCAAATAAAATAAACATACATGTACATATCCAGGTATAGCCCAAAATAAACCAAAGCACTTAAAAAAAAGTCTCACCTAGGTTTGATTAAAAAAAAAAGTTAAAAAGTACAGTAAAAAAGGAAAAAATACCTTTGCAAATATAGTCTTGACATAAATTGGCAGGTCTCCATGGGGACTTCCATAACCCCCTACAATACTAAACCCCAATCCTTCAGAGCCTTTCTCCAAAGTAATAATCTTAGGTGGAGGTGTTCTGAAAACACAATGCATGCTGTTTAATTCCAGAGTAGATATCAAGAAGGAATTTCATTTTCATGGAAGAACACAGATTTGAGAGAGACTTTCATACTGTGAAGCTATTAAGGTCAAATCAAAATATCAGAGAGCAATGTAGAAACATTTTAAAATTTCCCATGTTATACTGGCGTAATGACCAATGGTCTTGATGTTTAGGGGTTTCTCTTTTATAAAACCTGCTGTTTTTTATTTAAAAATAAAGTCATGATGCTGAAATTGTCAAAACATCCTTCTATATGCTTAGTCTTAAACTCTTAAGTTGATTATTTAAATCTGAATGGAACTGTCTTTACATCCTGCAAGAATACGCTCGGCAATAGGGAGGTGGGGTGTTAGCTTAGCGCTGACCGCCAGCCTGCAGGCGGACCTGTGCCCTGAACAGGAGACGGTGCCCGGTAGCTCCGTAAACCTCTGTTCTTTTTCTGCTTGAACACCCTCCCACTCCTGCTCTACCACTCCCATCTAAGGCGGAGACTCATGCTTCAAAAGCTGCCTCCACTGTGATGCCTCCATGACTCCCCTGGGAGAGTTAGCCACATCTTCTTGAGGCTTCCTTTGCACTAGGTCCCGATGTCCCTTAGGGCCTCGTTATAGCGTATTGTGGTTACTTCAGCATCTTTCTCCTCTAGCAGACCATGAGCTCCTTAAGCCTTAATCATCTGAGTACTCCTAGCACTAGGCTCAGTGCCCCTCACAAACTCAGGATCATGACTATGTAAATGAGAACTGAAATCCGGGAGAAGAGAGAACCCAAGGTAAAGCAAAATGGATAAAGACAATGTTTCAAATGTGCCATTTAGATTTTCAAAGCTTCACTCAGTGTGGAAGTCATCTCTCTTAGAAACAACATGGGTAAACATCAAATTACTTATGCGGGCTCAAGAAGGTAAATCTAAGCTTAACTAATACCAGTTTCTTATTCCAAAATGTGGTTGTCCCAAGGATAAAGGCCTGCGGGGACGCCAGTCTCCCAGACCCTGCCGTTGCATTTGCAGCGGGAGGCTCATGCTGTGTGCCGGCAGCACGCAGGTCTGCGTTGACGTGCATGTGATGTCAACTCAGCCATTCACAGATTTAGACAAATTTGCAAAACCGGGACATAAGTAACCTTTGAATATGCTGTTCTGTCTGGCTAGAATATTCTTTCCTCTCCTCTCCTCAATTTTTCCTGGCTCATTTTAGGCTTGATCTTCAGCTGGTTCACACTGATACCAGCTCTTTGTTGGTGTACTTACTGGTTGCTTATAGCTGGCATCCATGGTAACTGCTCAATGTCTATGCCGTATGAATTGTTGACTGTTTTGAATGCCACTCCTGCTTTTTCCAATTACTTTAAAACTCAGCCTCAGTGTTATTGCCTCCAACCACACTCCCTGACTGAGTTATGCCCCTCCTCCATGGTTCCCCAGGACCCTGGGCTTACTTATCTCTCTCACTGAACTTAGCTCTCCTAGAACTATCTGCTCCTTTATGACCATAGATTTGGGTTTGTTTTTCCTGTTCTCTGGCAGTTCCTTCACCTATGTTTCTAGGTTTGACTCCTTGGGACCCCGCACTTGTGCAGTGCCTAGTCTTAGCAAGGCACTCGATAAATATCTGCTGAAATAATGATGAATTATCTCTATGGCTGAATGGTAATGATGTCACAAATAAGGCTCTACCTTTCATCACTTTGTGACCTTACAAATAACCAGTAATAACCCACTGGCTAGACGTGAACTTGATTTATATTTCCTCTTTCAAAGGCCCCCATTCCTAAGGATACTGAAAGTCCCCTAGATGTCCAAAGCCATTGTTTTAGAAATAGCCCCTGGGGCCACCAAATCATTAGAGACCTTCATAATTGTGCCTATTCACAATTAGAGACCTCTTTCGGGGGTAGGGGTGGGGGTGGCGGTGAGGGAGGAACAGCGCTCCACTCCTCAGTGGGAGGCCTCAGGTGGAGTCTGTCTCCTTTTATCTCACATTTTCAATTAGTTTTAATTTTTGTGTAGAAGAGAGAAAAAAATCCCCAAATGTAAACAGATTATAAGCGATTTAAATTATTTTAAGCTAATGGTTCTCAGCTTCTCAGGAGCTGTACAGTTGTGGAATCATTAAAAAAAGTGGACACATCAAAAAATGCTAAATGTATACTACTCTTCCTATAAGGATCAAATAAATGATTTTTTTTAAGGAAAGGGTCATTTTAATTTGGTAATGTTATATACATTCATGTATGTGTCATGTTTTAAAAGCATGCTTTATTATTTTCATAATAAGAAGATAGTAAAATAAGCTTAGTTTAATATGCGTCCCTCAAGAAAAATCCAGGAGCATCTAAGATCTTATTTCCAGGAATATCATCAGTTTGGCTCCAATAAACTTTTATAAAAATTCAAAAAAAAAAAGCAAAGATGTCATTTAAGTTGCTGACATTCCAGGAAAAAGTTGGGAATGGCTGTGATCACCAGATCCATCTAGTAAACCATTCAGATCAGCCAACAAACATTTACTGAGCACCTACGAGGGACCAGGCACTCGCGGTACTGAGAGGAACAGCTTTAGGCAGAATTTCTCACAGTATGCGTCCTCTGCCTGTAGGTAGCAAATGCTCCCCGGAGAACCCACTGGAGACCACCTCCTCAGAATCTCTGAGACTGGGCCAGGGAAATTAGCATTTTAGAAATATGCTCTTTAGATTACTTTTATGTACATTCTAGTTTGAAAAACACTGCTTTAATGAGCAACTTTCACTGCAATGACTGGTTTTAATGGAGGACGCTAGCAAGTATTACAAGATTTTGCTTAGAAAACTGAGGAAACCTGGCTCCTTGCACACAAGGGCAGGGCACACCTGGGCTGTAAAGCTGTGGTTTTGGAGGGGAGCAGGCACAGGCGCCGTGGCAAGGCGACCAGACTCAGGGTGTGTTAGCCCTGCAACAACAGTCAGTTCTGAACTTACACAATGGAACAAAGCTTTGTGAAAAATAGGGAAACCCTGGTGCTTTCTTGGAGATTTTCTACAAATTAGAGAAGTAATGTGCATTTCCCCCTC
>CM052542.1:40364784-40385685 GCA_028533065.1 Trachops cirrhosus | reverse complement strand
TCCACTTGTTCCCATAGCCTTCCTCATCTCAGGTGGCTGCAACCTCATTCTTTCAGTTTCAGCAAACACCTTGGTGTCATCCTTGATTGCTCTTTCAAAACCCACATGCAATCCTCCTAAAATTCTATTGGTCCTCCTACAAAATTTCTGTTGCCTGGAGTTTTACAGTAGCTTTCTCACTGGTCTCCAAGTGTAGAGCAGACAGAATGGTCCTGTTAAAATACAGCAGGTTGCCCTTCTGGTGTGGCTTAGGGGATTAAGTGCAGGCCTGTGAACCAAAAGGTCACCAGTTTGATTCTTGGTCAGGGCACATGCCTGGGTTGTGGGCCAGGTCCCCATTTGGGGGTGTGCAAGAGGCAACCCACCAATGTTTCTCTCACGGATCACTCGCTGAAGTTCTTCTGCCCAGTTACATCTCTGCCCTCATCTCCTAACATTCTCCTCTGAGTTCCCTCTGGTCCAGCCATGGCGGCCCCCTTGCTGTTTCTCTAATATGCCAGAGTCATTTCCATCTCAGTGCTTTGCAACCACTGTGCCTTCTGCCTGGAGTGCTCTGCATCCAGTGTCAGTGTGGCTAGCTCCACTTCCTTCAGGTCTTTACTCCAAAGTCACCTTCTCTGACCACTTGAACTAAAATCTCCACACCGACTTTCTGGCCCAACATTTCCTATCTTCCTTCCCTGCTTTGCTTCCTTCTTATCACCATTACTATCTAATGCACTGTGTGCATATTTCACCTTCTCTATCATCTACTGCTTCATATTAGAATGTGTGAGCAGGAAGTTTGTCTGTTTACTACTGTATCGCCATTATGAAAAACAGTGTCCAGCATACATTGTATTAGGTGAATGAAAGAATGTCTCTATCATTTGCCTTTTAGATGGTCCCAGAAGTATAGCAGGATAACATTTAAACATTCACTTTGTATTTCTATCCTGCAAAAGCCATCCCAAAGTATTCAGAAGGAATATGGGATAGCTCAGACAGCACACACATAGCAGGACACAGAAAGGAGCTCTGGTGTTCAGTTTCTCCCTCTTAAATGGTGCTGATGCCGAGTTTCAGCTTCCTCATCTGTCCAAAGGAATCATAAAAGCATGTGTTGTCTTCTTAGCCTGGAGTTGTTTTCCACCTCAATGAGTTAAGAGCTCTTGGGCTACCCCTGCTTCTGATCAACGGTTCTTTTTCTAGGTTACAATTCTCAGCGCACAGGTATGGAGTGAAGGGACTTAGCCTGACAGCAGTGCAAAGGAGCTTGATTTGATTGCAGTTTCAGAATAAACCAACAGAGGGCACGGCTGCCTCAATCTGTAAGCTTATTTGAATCTTAATATTTAGAAGGAAAGCAGGTGACAGGGCAGCCCTGGCCCTGGCTGGATCAGAACGCATTTTGGGGGAAGAATCCTTCTTTGGGAGGGAACACTGATAAACGCAAGTTACAGGATCTTCTGGAAACATCATCAAGTAAAGATTGACTAAAAGAATTGCGGGAATATTTAGAATAAGAAACACAGAGGAAATGACAGATTCTTTGTGATCACAAGAGAGAGCTCCTCCACTTTTCCCACAGCAAGTGTTTTGGAGTTGTCTTTGCATGCAAGCTCTAATTTAACCTCCTCTTTTAAAAATAAAGATTTTGTTTATTTATTTTTTAGAGAGAGGGGAAGGGAGGAAGAAAGAGAGGGAGAGAAACATCCGTGTGCAAAACGAATACCTATTGGTTGCCTCGTGCATGCCTCAAACCGGGGACCTGGCCCGCAACCCAGGTATGTGTCTTGGCCAGGAACCAAACCAGCAATGTTTTGGTTTGAGGGATGACGCCCAACCAACTGAGCTACACTGGTCAGGGCAATCTTACTTACTCTTAAGCTACACCATCTTCATAAAGCCACTCCATTCCAGCTTCCAGTCACATCACCTGGCCCAGCCATCGATGGCCCACATCTTCTAGCTTTGCCCAGTTTTCTAGCCTTTGCTGCTTCTTCTTACCCCTTGTGGCTCAGTCCCGGCCCCCTTTCCACTTGCATACTCGGGGTCTAGGTGACAGCATCCACGTTCCCAGAGCTTTAAATGCCAACAACGTGCTAACAATTACCAGGCGAGTCATTATATTCAATTGCCAACTTAACATCTGCATTTTTAGTATCTCAAGGGCTTATTAAAATTAACACAACTAAATCCAAATTCCATCCAACAATTGAATCCTTTCAGTTCATTTTTCTCTAGTTTCCCACATTTTAGTGGATGGCATCTCTGGCTGACTAATTAGAAATCCACTAGTTATAATATTGAAAATACTTGACTGCTGGCTGGAGACTCTCTGACAGGAAAGGAAGTTAGGATGCTAACTAACCATAGAGGTGCTATTCTCTGAGCATCTCTCGCCTGACATCTGCCATCAAGTCCTCTGCAGTCTCCCTCCAAAATACATCTCACATCTGTTTCCTTTTCATCTCTAATTCAGGATGCGGTGACCATCCAAACTCAATTCATCATTATCACTGCCTTTTAACTGGAATGCCCACTCGTTCTCTTCCCATCTTTCTTTCTTACAAGAGCCATTTATCTTTTTAAGTATAAAGTAGATAATGCCATTCCCCCGCTTAAAACCTTTCGGTGGTCTTTCTTAGTACTTGAACAAAATTCACCCCCTAATTATATACACAAAGTTCCTCCCCTGGCCTATCTGTCTAGTTCCATCTGCTTCCTTTCCACCCAGCTCCACAGTTCTGTCTGTCTGGAATCCACCCCCCAGCACACTCCTTCCCCACAACCAGCTGGCCTGGCCTCAGCTTGAAAGTCACTCCCCTTATACAAGCCTTCTTTGGCAACCATGTTGAAATCAGTTTCTCCTGTTTTTCTTTCCATAGCACTCGTGAAGGGTTTCTCACAAACTGTGATGCACACTCGTGTGACTATCTTTCCCACCCAATCACAGGATTCACGCAGGGCTGCTTCTCAGTGTTAACGTGTCTGCACACACTTACCTAGAGTATCTGTGGAGTGAATGAATGAATCTAAAACTTCCCTAAGGAACAGGGATTATGACATTCATTTTTCTGAATTTCCATAGAGCAGAGTGAGACTGATAGAGGTTACAAGGAGACTGGCTTTGGGTCCTTTTAAGAAGGAAAAAAAATCTAACAACTAAGGCAGTTACAGAATGGAATGCTACATTAGCACCCCACCAAAGCAAGCACACAAATGAAGTCCAAAAGTCTGTCAATCTGGGATGTGGTGAAGGGGATTCCTAGACTTGGTGGGAATTTGGACGTGCACTCTCAGCTAACCAAGAAACACGCCATCTATTGTGGGGTTGAGGAAGGAAGCAAGATACTGTTTCTTTCTAAGGTAACTTCAAAGCCAACGTCTGCTGGCAACTTGCTCATTTCTGGTTTATTCAATATGTAACAGCCCCACTACTAAGCTGAACACTTTATGCTAAGCACCCTTTAGAGCGCCTAGAGAGGAAGGTACTATCTTTCCCATATGACACGAGAACCTGGAGCAGAGAGGTTAAGTAACTTTCCAACGTCAGTTAGGGAGTGAAGGCTGGATGCGGATCCATACCATTTCACTCTGGAATCCGGTGCTCTTAATCACAGCAGTGTGAGGTAACCGGCCTGGTGGGAGGGCAGAGTTTAGGGTCCGCATGTGGAGCGGGGGAGGAAGAGCGGCAGAGAGGTAGTCCGACAGCAGATGCGAACAGAGCAGGAGACCATCATGGCGGCTGCTCGGCAGCAGGCAGACCACCCCCACGCGCCCACACCACAGGGAGAGGGCTTGGGTGTGGCAGACACACACCCACAGAGGCTCCGGGAGGAGAGCTTTTTAACTTTTAGAAAGAGAATATACTTTCTCGAGTCCATGAAATCAGCCATATAAATTATGAAACCAAAGTCATAGTTCTATTTGGGTAAAAGTTGTTTTATCTTTAAAATCTAGCTAGAAAATAAAAAAATATTTCAACATCATCTTGCAGAAAAACTCACATCCCTCCAAAATATAAAGGCCTCTTGCTTAGTCCAGAAACCTGAAATAAAAAAGGCCTCCCAACCATTGATAATATTAAATCCTAGAGATCCACCTAGGATCCTAGGAGCTACCCAGGTCCATGCCTGTTTTGTAGGAGTGGAACTCAGGGGGCTGAGTGGGCACCGTGAGGGATTTTCACTGACAGCTAGGCTTTTGCAGGAAGATAAGGAGAGCACACACCTGTCACCCCCAGATGACTTTCCAGCCCTAAGGCATTTGCACTTCCCAGGGACTGACTTGTGAGAGGGGATAAACTGATCTGGAAGGGTGTGCAAGTTCAAGGAGTTGACTCAGCCCTGTGTGTGAAGGGCTTGCTGTTGCCCCACCAACGCCTGAGACTGAACAGCATGGAGGTAAGGCTAGGAGAAGCCTGTTTGTGCGTTCTGAAGTAGGTGAAGGCAAACAGGCTGATGAAAATTTTACTCATTTTTTTTGGGGGGGGAAAAGGGAAATCTTGAATTCCTGGATACAAATTTCTGTGGTAGGTTCTGAGGACAGAGATGGGAGCAGAGGAAAGCAAGGGAAGCCAACGTGCCCCCTGCACTCCACAACAGGCTTGCAGCTGACCTCAGCGAGTGTGGGAGGCGGATGCGAACACAGGGCGTTCAGAGTGGAGGCAGGACGGGGAAGGACGGCATTCCTGCGCAAGGCAGGGCTGCTCTGGGTCCTGAGAGGATGGGCAGTCGGTCTGTGCAGCGTGAATGTGTGGTTCGAGAGCCGTGGTGTCTGGAGTCCTTGGACCCAGCTAGGGCCAGCCTCCACTCTTAAGATCGGTGGCCTACTGTCTGGTGTTTTACAGCAACCTGCTTTCCTCTCATCCTCCTCCCTGGGGACCTGGAGGGGTGGCGGATATCCTCCTAGCTTCCTGTTCACCCTGCAAAACCATCCAGTTCAAAATCTGTGGGTCTTTATGTTCCTCCTACTGTTGTAGTTAGTGCTGCTATAGACATCTTGAAAGTGGTTCCTAAAGGTAGATCACTAGATAGGGAACTGCTGGGTGATGGCTGTGCTCATTCTGAACTGACTAGATCTTCCTAAGTTGCCAAGTGGTTGGTCCAGTTTGAACTTTCACCAGGCATTTAATGAAAGTGATGGGGGACTCGAAAGTTGGAAAATTTTACTTTAAGTGATAGCTAATAAGCTTAGTAATCAAAGCATTGTTCCAGGAACTGAAGGTGTGACCCACCCTGACCCCAGGAGACCACAAGCAGTTCCACCTTTGTGCTCAGGAGGACTGCAAGCAGTCAAGATGGTACCTGAGCCCTTGTGCTCCAGGGTGAGATGCCCACTGCCCAGGACACAGCTAAAGACCACGGCCCAGGGTGAGAATACTACAGTTGTTTTAATCCAATTAACTTCTCCCTGAATTCCAAACCCCTTACCTACACTTTGTTTTCCTTATAAAAAGGGCCATTTAAAAATGGAATTTAAGATGGTCTGTTAGGGTACAAACACATCACCAACCATCTGAATGAAGCGCCCATAAAGATTCAATCTCTGTCTTTGCTTCTTGGGTCTGGTAGGTGACAGGCAGCACAAACACTGGCTTTTCCAGTTTCAAAAGTACTTTCTGCCCTGGCTGGTGTGGCTCAGTGGATTGAGCGTGGGCCCAAGAACCAAATGGTCGCTGGTGAGTTTCCTGGTTGGGGCACATGCCTGGGTTGTGGGCTGGGTTCCCAGTGGGGGGCATGTGAAGGGCAACCACACATTGGTGTTTCTCTCCCTCTCTTCTTCCCTCCCTTCCCCTTTCTAAAAATAAATAAGTAAAATCTTAAAAAGAAAGTACTTTCTCTCCTTACATCCTCCCCAAACTTATTATGATCAAACATTAAGGGCCTACCTAAGGAGAAGGAGGTGACAGACCTGAGGAAGACGAGGAGGAAATCCTTGTACCTGAGGAGAGGGTAACTTGTGAAATGAAAGAGAAGGAGGAAATCACTCCACATGGTGAGGGGAAGACTTGTGAAATGAAAGATGGAGAAGAAGCCTTTTCCTCTGAGCCTAAGGAACATGCAGAGACCTTTGAATTTGTGAAAGAGAAAGAAGCATTAAGCATGTAATTCCTCCTCACTCTGTGTTTCCCCCTCCCACTGCACCTTCCCCTCACTCTGCATTTCCTCCTCCAACTGCACCTGCCCCTCACTCTGCGTTTCCCCCTCCAACTGCACCTGCCCCTCACTCTGCGTTTCCCCCTCCAACTGCACCTGCCCCTCACTCTGCATTTCCCCCTCCAACTGCACCTGCCCCTCACTCTGCGTTTCCCCCTCCAAGAGGGTTTTCCCTTCAATATTCATTTCCTTCTTAAATTTTGTCTCCTCAAACTGCTTTACTGGTAGGAAGGAATTTATTCTGATAATCACTCTCTCTGGTGCCTTGGCTCCTTGCAGCACTTGATAATTTAGGTTATAAGCAAAGCTAAACTCAATCAGGACTGTATGTTCTATATTAAAACAATGTACATTTGATAGAACATTTAACGGAGTAATACAGCACAGGTCTTTATGGCTACCTTTCCTTAGAAACAGGTTTGGGGGATTATGTTTTGGAGAATTGAGAAGTCAAAATATTTTCCAGGTAACTACAATACTATAATGCACAACAGCTTGGCCTCTTTACTTTGAACTTTCCACAGCTGCTGATTGTGTAAAGCAGGGGTGTCAAACTCATTTTCACCGGGGCCCGCAGCCTCGAGGTTGCCTTCAAAGGGCCGAATGAAATTTTAGGACTGTATAAATGTAATTACTCCTTAACTGTTAAGGAGTTGAAATTACATTTAGCCCTTTGAAGGCAACTTCGAGGCTGATGTGGCCCCCCGGTGCAAGTGAGTTTGACACCCTTGCTATAAAGGAATACGGTCAGCCTTTACATTTGTTGGGACTTAAATCTTCCAGTATAAAAATACAAATAGCACTCACACCCAGCCTGGATCCAGAGCACAGACATGCTGAAAAAAGACAGGAAGGCTGTCCAGTTAAGTGATTCCTGAGAAAGTAGGCATCTCAAGATGGGGCACATTACAGAAGAACAATCAAGAAAAGCCTCCCTAGCCCTGGCTGGTGTGGCTCAGTGGATTGAGCACCAACCCGTGAACCCAAAAGTCCCTGGTCTGATTCCCAGTCAGGGGACATGCCTGGGTTGTGGGCCAGGTCCCCAGTGGGGCGCATGTGGGAGGCATCTGATTGATTTACCTCTCACACATTGATGTTTCTCTCCTTTTCTTTCTCCCTCTCTTCCCCTCTCTCTAAAACTAAATATATAAAATCTTAAAAAAAAAAAGAAAGAAAAGCGTGCCTTGTCCCATGCCTGGCATTTGGTGTAATTTAATGAGGTAGAAGCACATTTGCTTAAAGTTTTTATTTAGAATCTAGTCACACTGATTCTAGTGACATCAGAATATATTGATTTTAATGTGTCTGTTTTAAAAATATACTTGTCCCATCCTGGCTGGTGTGGTTCAGTTGGTTGGAGCATCATCCTATAGTCTGAAGGGTCATGGGTTTGATTCCCAGTCAGGGCACATGCCTAGGGCGCAGGTTCAGTCCCTGGTCTGGGAAAGTACAAGAGGCAACTGATCGATATTTCTCCCTCACATTGATGTTTCTCTTCCTCTCCCTCTTTTCCCCTCTCTCTAGAATCAATAAGCGTGTCCTTGGGTCAGGATTAACAAAAATGAATAAATAAAAATAAAAATATACTTGTTTGGCCCCGGCTGGGTAGCTCAGTTGGTTAGAGCATCATTTGCATGCAGCAAGGTTGCGGGTTCCATCCCCAGTCAGGGCATGTAGAAGAAACAACCAGTGAGTGCGTCAGTGAGTGGAGCAACAAATCGGTGTTTCTCTCTCTCTCTCTCCCTCCCTCTCTCCCTGAAAAGATCGATAAAAAAATCAGTAAAAATATTGTATCGTGGTCTGAAGTGTCAAATGTGTTAAGTCAAATAGAAAGGGGCAAATCGCCATCTAGTGGCACACACCTCATCAGTTGTCACCTGGAAAACCACTCCACTCCTGGGACTTCAGAAGGAGTTTTAGCATCCCGACTTCAGATCTACGTGATTATAGTGCAAGTAATAAAACACCACTTAGTTAGTGCTTACCATTTGCAGCCCACTGTTTTTATTAAACATTCCATCTCATTTGATCCTGACAGGAGCTCTGACCCCTCCTTAGAGGACACAAGGCACAACTTCTGACCCTAACGCCCGCCTGTCCTACAGAACTTCGACTACGTCTTCATTCCAACTTTCAAATCTTTAGCTCTTTGTCCTCTTCCTGGAGTCCATCACCCCCCTTCCTGGCATCACTTAGCTTTTTATCCATCATGAACCCCATAGATCTTACTCCTGGTTACTTATTAGAATCACCTGGGAAGTTTTAAAATATCCTGATGTCCCTGCCACATCCCAGACCAATTAAATCACTGCGGTGAGACCCAGGAACCAGTGATGAAATCAGTGATTTTGTTGTGTAACCAAGGTTAAGAACTACTCATAAACTACTCCCTTAATGATGCTCACACATGCCTTTATGTCCTCTTCCTACACATGCTACCACACACCTTTACAATTCCCAGCTCAATCAATCCAACCTTCTCCTCTACTGGAATTTGTACCCAATTGATAACTCTGCTGATTTGTTCTCTATAAGTTCACATCCTTCAACTTGATCAGCATAGCTCAGCAACCTACTCAATGCAACCAATATGCACCAGGCAACTGCTCTGGGCATGGCCCTCTGCTGGAGACAGACACTGTCCCCACTTTAGATGAATTCATGGCCTTTAGGGGCACTCACACCCAGACTCTCCCTGTTTTTAGATGAAGAGTTTCTGAATAGAAGATTTCCCAAGAATTAAAAAGATGGGATGAGAGCCCTGACTGGTGTGGTTCAGTGGGTTGGGCATGGTCCCACAAATTCAAAGGGTCACTGGTTCGATTCCTGGTCAAGGTACATGCCTGGGTTGCAGGCCAGGTCCCTGGTCGGGGGGCATGAGAGGCAACTTATTGATGTTTCTCTCCCTCTCTTTCTCCTTTCCTTCCCCTCTCTCTAAAAATAAGTAAAATCTTTAAAAAGATGGGATGAGAAAAGAAAAAAAAGAAGGGATGAGGATGTGGTGAAATGGGTATTCCAGGCAGAGAAAATAGCTCATCCTAAATAATGCACTACTCCAGTGGGCCTCAGGCTGGTCTCCAAACCAGCAGCATCAGCAATACCCGGGAGCTTATTATAAATCACATTCTTGGGTCCCACCCCACTCCTGTGGAATCAGAACCTCTGGGGGTGGGACCTAGCAATCGTGATTAACAAGCCACCAAGGGGATTCCAGAGCATGGTAAAGTCTGAGAAGCACTTCTCTCAAATACCACAATCTTTTCTTTACTCACTCGTAGAAAAGGACATCCTAAAAGAGAAGCCATCAGACTCAAACTCCCCTGTAAGATTTCCTTTTCAAGGGTAACATCATCCCTACCTTTTCTTCTATCTCCTTTCCTCCCAATTACTCCCTTGCTCTCTGCTGACTTGCCACCAACTCTAAAAGAAAGAAACTCAATTATTTTCAAGATTGCCAGTCCTGTATCTGCCAGCTGGAGTGACTTTTCTGAGGTTTTATTTACACTTGCTCATTGGTAAGTGTGCTGTTCTTGATATTCTTTTCTCCCTTAGTGTCTCGGAACTGTGTTTTTGACTCCTGGTCCTTTTTCTATTTTATTTTTCCAGGTTATTTCTTTTTGTATGTGCATGATAAAAAATTTAACAGGGCATGATAAAAAATTCAACACTCTTACTCCCTAGAGACACACTGAACTTCTTTTTTTAACCCTAGAGGTGTAATCTAAATAATATGCTGACAAGCCAATTTTGAAAAGTATCATCTTTATGATATCGATTGGCTCCCTATTCCAGGAGATGAAAATTTATCTTGCCAAACTTGCACTTAACTTTTATATTATTTTTAAGGTCTACTTGTTTTCTTTGTTTCTGTAAATATACTAAAATCACTATAATTCTGACAATTTCTAGCAATGTACTCTTTTATTTCAACTTAAACAATCAAATCTATTCATGTATAATTTAAAAAACAGCCCTGACTGGTGTGGCTTCATGGGTTGGGCGCTGTCCTGCAAACAGAAAGTTTGCTGGTTTGACTCCCCGTCAGGGTACGTGCCTGGGTTGCAAGCTGGGTGCCCAGCTGGGCTGTGTGAGAGGCAACCGACTGGTGTTTCTCTCTCACATCAACATTTCTCTCCCTCTGCCTTTGTCTCCCTTCCCCTCTCTCCAAAAAGAAATAACAATAAATAAAAATAGAAATGACCATACAGTATTTAATGAAGTCCTCTTCTTCCCTCTTCCCTAATTACTAATTGTCACTCCCTACGAATAATTATTTTCAACACCTTTAGCTGTTTCTTCTAGTAACTGCTTCCATATTTCTAAAAAATCATGTTTTTCTATTTCTTGATTTTCCAGTTTTAAACAGTATCTGATCATATCCTATTATAGAAGATAAAGATTTACCTCTTATATTTTCCTTTCCTGCTAACTAATATTTCACGCATCATGATGCTTGGTTACATTGGTTTTATTACAATGAGTTGGATTGTTTACACAAATGTTATTTATACAGAGCCAACTACTCAACTATGATTATAGTTCTTTTTTTATACAAGTTTATTTTCCTCAAGGTTAATAATTATCTAACTTTGTTTAATTTTTAATATACTTATCACTAATTCAGCCCCAAACTTTCCAATGAATCTCAGACTTCCGACTCAGTTTAACATGAGGTACTCTGTTCCTCTGTTTTCCTCTTTAACCCAGAGGCATCTTTCCAGAGCCCCCTCCCCTCCTGCTCCCGTGTGGACAAGTTGTTCTCTCTGCCAGTTACAGAGCTGTCTTGGGACTTCGATGTTCTTTAGCACTGGATTCACTGGCTTTCCTCTCTCTTACTTTGCTCTTTTGTTGGAGAATATCCTAACTAATGTCTCAGAGACACACTGCTGAAAAAAGCCAGGTGCTGTTTGAATCTCGTGTTCTTTTGTAAGTAGCATATACTTCTCTTCTGGAAAGTTTTGGAATGTTTACAGGTATCATTCTTTTTTATTTATCCTGTTCACTGCTTAAAAGATCTTCAGTTGAATTATTTCTTTTGTTATTTTTGTTTTTCTTTTTGTAACTCCTATTTGTTGGATATTGGACCTCCGAATTAATCCTGTGTTTTATTTTTTCCTCTTTCATTTTCAATCTAGGGCTCACAAGAGAAGTCATTGTTTTCTGAATATTGTCCTAATAAGTAGGACATGTCTCTCTCTTCCAACCAGCGGCCAGTCCCTCTTACAGCCGCATTTCTGTGCTTGTTTTTTGTGCTCCGGAGGATGCGCTCAAAGGGCCTCCCAAACTACTGTGTAGCCAGGCCCTTAATTAATGTCCCTGATCTCAGACTCTCTCCTGCTCTCCCTACTCGCTGCTGATTCCTAGCCTTTGTCTTCTGTCTTTGTCTCCACTCCTCTCATTCACTGAACCAGTATCTAGGAAGTATAATGTGGCAGCCAGTGGGGATGCTGACGTGAAAAAGCTGCAGATGGCTTAATTTACCCTCTCTGTTTCTAGAACCAAAGACCCCCCGACCATCGGCAGCACATTTCCTGTGCCTGCTGGTCATTTCTCCACCTGGATGCCCAAACAATAATGTTCTCTTCTCTCCCAGCATACGCCTCCCAAATTTCCTGGATTAGAAAGTACTACTTTAATCTGCCCATCCTCCTATGCTCTAAAATGTTTGGAAAAACTCTTAAAGATTTTTTAAAATTTATTGATTTTAGAGAGAGGAAGGGAGAGAGAAATAGAAACATCAGTTTGTTGTTCCACTTATTTGTACAGTCATTGGTTGATTCTTGTGTGTGCCCTGACTGGGGATCAAACCTACAACCTTGGTGTATCAAGATGATGCTCTAACCAACTGAACTAGTTGGCCAGGGCTGGAAAAACACTTACTGGACCCAGAACAAGACTCACAATTTCCTTTAGTAAAAAAATTCCCTTATATGCTTCTTTATCCTCTATGTTCTCAAAAAAGTAAATTTTTTTTAGCAGAGAGCCAGAGTTACCCGATTTTATCAAAAAAAGATTTTACAGTAACTCCAACATAACTAAATAACTAAACTAAACTAACATAACTAAACTGACAACATAACTAAACTGACAAACGACCAAACTATGGAAGCAAATATAACTGGAAACATGTAAAATGACCCCTCATAGCCAAATCAGTCTCTGCTGAGCAATCCATAACTGGGAATAAGAAACATTTGACTTTAAGGGCAAGAATATCTGCCTCCTTATCACACCTAGAGACAGCAGTTTAACCGTGGGGAGGGGCTTCCAGAAGTGCCCCTCGTCTCTTCCACCCTCCGCCCCTTCCGTGCCCGGCAGTCTTTGACCCAGACCTTGATCTTCCCTGGGCGATCAGTAGTTGCTGACTTCTCTGCACAGCCACTGACAGTGAGTCTTTTTCACATTGTCAGACGTGATGATCTGACCTTCCCTACTATTCTGTCAATGGGCTGGCTCACCTGATAATAAAAATCACCTAGTGACACGTCCGCTGTGAACCCTGGATTGCTGGTACAACTCCTGCACGCTGTTTTAATTGAAGCAAATGCAACTGAAAGGTGTCTGATGCAGGACGTGAGACTTTCCTGGGTTTCGTGTCCACAGCCGTTGGCAGCACATACGCCGCACACCCACCACTGTGTACATTACAACTGTCAACATCCCAAAGGCGTCCCTTAAGCTTTTAATAACACATGTTAAAAAATAACACCAACTAATGTGTTTAACACGAGATCATTTGAAACCAAATGTCATTTTCTTCTTAAAATACAGAAATAAGGAAAACAAGGAACTCATTCAAAAGTATGTTCCTAGCAGCAGTTTGGCTGAATGAAGTGTTAACTCTGCATGGGAGAGCATGAGTTCCTTTTCATTTAAGGTACTTTTTATAGTTCACGTTACACTTTTACATTGTGTCTTCCTGTTCTTTTGTGAAGAAGGTGGAGCTGAACAAATTGTATCAGTGTATGCAAATAGCAACTATACCAGGTTTTGCTGAGGGAAACACCTTTTGTCTTGACATAGTTATCATCTGAAATGACTTCTTAAAATTGTGCAGCTAAGGGTCCTCAACTACGAGGCTGGAGAGTTGCATGGGTAGGGCCTCTAGGGGTCAGCCTAACTAGAAGGGAAAGCAAGCACAGCAAACGAAAAAGAAGATTCGCCAGCTGCGACAATGGCAGAGGGAGGAATGGCAGGTAACCCGGTAAGATTCCACTGAAGGCACAGATCAGGAGGAGCGGGGAGCTGACCCTACACCAGTCCACATTTCGGGGACCCAAACCACTGAGTAAGTAGGTTGCTGGTCACGTGAATTCCCCTGAAATACTGACGGTATTTTTATTATACCCTTCTTCCATGCTGAAAGCCATATATATTTTTAAATGTCTGTGTTGGCACTTTGGTCTTAGGCCATTCAGATGTGAGAGTTAAGCATCACAAACTGGTTCTCCCAGAAGTAATGGCTTTTCAATTCCAACTTATTACTTTATGGTTAGAATGGTCTGAGGGGCTGGCTAGCACCCGCTCTAAGGTACAAAATTGTGAGTTTTATTCTTTTTACCTATAAACCATTTAATACTAATTCTGCAGAGCATGTAAGGCGATTATAATCCTACGTTTGGGGAAACTCTTTAAGGAAACTCACTGCCAGGATGCTGCCTCTCACTCACCACATGATGTCAATCTCTGAGATACGTGACGTGCGGAGAATGTAAGAAGAGGTGATTAACAGCACGCCTCGTTTCTGCTTCCTGGTATGTTTCCCGGTGCCTCTCTGGACAATAGCCCTGGAGACCACAGCTGATAAATACTTGTCTGCCTTAGTTGATGGCTACTATGCAGTGAGAACTTAACAGTGTTGGCAATCACTTATGGTACCGGAAAAAGAGCATTGTATGTCTCCCTTCTTTTAATGTGAGCAGACGAAACAGCACTTGGGCAGTTCAGTAACAGTTTTTGGGCAGAAGAAAAGAAATCATTTCCTATTCCTTGCGAACTCTGATTTACAAAAGAACACTGGAAGCTAAAAGCCTTGTTGATTTATCACGTGAAGCAAAGAGTAATTTTTCTCCCCTTGTTAGGCTTTCACATAATCATGCTCACTGCCTGTATGGGTGGCATTAAAGAATTTCTGAATAAAAATAATAATTTCTTGCTTTCAACCTTCATAATTCACATCAGTGAGCACCCTGCTGGGTGGTGATGCCTACTGCCAGTGAAGCTCAATCTTTTCTGCACGCCACTTATCTGCCTCGCGCAGCTGCGAGTTCCATTGATGCGGTACCTGCAGGATAATGCGCCCGTAGGCGTTCTTCAGCAGATTAACCACGTCGGCGTGAGACAGCCCATCCAAAGGTTGCCCATTGATGCTGACAATCCGATCTCCAACCTGGAAGCACAAAAGTGGTAGAAAATCACTATCATTAAGAAAAATTAAATTTGAGAAGAATGCTTAAAATTCTTTGGAAGTCATATTTCCCATTTGTGGGTATTGTGAAGATTCTGTGTTTCTACTGTGCGTGCATGTTCCAGAAGCATGAGGAATTTTTATGGCTTTCCCCAAGTACAGGCCAATCAGAGACACAAGAAGGGGGTCAGATTTGATTATTAAAAGGCACGGCAGGCCACTTTTGTATTTTGGTAATGGTGGTGCTTCATGCATCCATTCGCCAGTAATGGCGGGGTGTACAAATTAACTGTTCAATAGAGCTCTAGTGAGAACGCCAAATATTTTCTGCTTTATTTTTCTACCTAAGTTAAAATTAATGGGCAATGGAAAAAAATTATAAGAATGGTGATTCTTTTGGTTGAAGAAAGATTCTGAGGTCAAATCACTCTCAGGTGAAAATCGACTTTGGGCGGAAGCAGGTGCTGAAAGACAGTATGAGAGGCTTTGTAAGTGAGCTGCAAGTTCTTCTTTCATCGAGAAGCTTTGAGACAAACAATAGTATTTTTGTATGCCCACGGACCTGATGAATTTCAGGTATACACTTTCCCCAATGCATTTTGTCCTCAGCATATGTCTCTGATGGCTATTGGAATTCCAACTTTAAACAAAGTGCCCACAGCGGCAACTTCCTCTCCCACCCCACCACGTGCTGCTAGCCCTTCCCCAGGCCCCATCTGTTTACTTTAAGCTTCTGTGTGCGTGCAGCCACTCCGTTGGCCTGAATCATGGCAATGAATATTGGGATATCTCCTAAGGGGCTTCCTCTTCCACCAGCAATACTGATTCCAAGGGCATCACTGAGCTCCTAAAAAAGAAGCAAAACACAGCACATATTTAATAAAGAGCCACAACCTGACTGTCCTTGGGAACTGCTGACAAAACACTCCATGATACAGGAGGTCAGGGTAACATAGGAGTTAATTGCAGGTCTATTGGTGTCAGAGAAGCCTGTCTTTCTTTTTTTTTTTTTTAAGATTTTATTTATTTATTTTTAGACAAAGGGGAGTGAGGGAGAAGGAGAGAAACATTGATATGAGGGAGA
This sequence comes from Trachops cirrhosus, assembly GCA_028533065.1. Taxonomy (NCBI): domain Eukaryota; kingdom Metazoa; phylum Chordata; class Mammalia; order Chiroptera; family Phyllostomidae; genus Trachops; species Trachops cirrhosus. The sequence continues at coordinate 40,370,051 of CM052542.1, read as the reverse complement.
AAAATATCAATCAGTTGCCTCTCATATACACTCCCATTGGGAACCAAACCCACAACCCAGGCACGTGCCCTGACTGGGAATCGAACCTGTGACTAACTTTGCTTTGTGGGATGATGTCCAACCAACCAAGCCACATGGGTCAGGGCAGAAAAACCTGTGTTTCAGCACTAGCACTTAATTTGCTGGGGAGTCTTCAGGAAGTTTCTTAACCTTTTAGAACTTCCATTTCTAGGCATAAAATGGGAAGAATCCCACCTACTTCCCAGTATTGGTTTGAGGGTTAAATGAGATGATACAATGCAGTCCTGGCCTACAAAAAAGGCTCAATAAAAAGGCAATAGTGGGAGTGAAAAACAAAACAAAACCCTATGCTACTGCTCACTTTGGTGGCCAATTTTGATGCAGACTTGGCAAGTATGTTCTCATATGGTGTTTATAATCAAACTGCCACACATATCATGCTCTCGGGGGTGTGAACAAACATACTTGGCTCTGAAAGAGCTACATGACTGCTTAAAACAAAGGATGTTAGAGGACACTCATTGTAACGACAACATAGTTTGGAGAGAGAGATAAAATGGGATAGAAAATGTTCCCTAAGATTATTAGGTGAGGCAACATGGTTCCCTTGGACCCTGGTGAAGAGATCCTGGCTTTAGTCCAGGTTCTTCCCACATTCTATCAGAGGGTTAGCATTTTAAAAATCTCTAACAGAACAAACGACAAGTTCCAGATTTAGCATAGTGGCATATGCACACTATAGTATATCTCTCCTGCAGATGAAAATAAAGGATGTGTCAAAATACAAAAAAACAACCACCTGAGGCTTCTGAAAAGTAAAGCAACTCAAAACGTGGTAAAAAGCCAAAACTTGGAGAAATGATGGCAGGGATGACCGTCCTGGTTGTTAGCCTGGTGGCGCTGTCCTGAGGGCGAGACTGCAGGCCAGTAGCTGGGAAGTGGTGCACACGGCTACCGTTCGGAGACACCCCCTTTTCCAGGAAAAGGAGTGCCTGGTGGTGGGAGAATGAAGGAAGAAAACTAGAGTAAAGGGAGCTGGGGAAGGGATCCTCTAGCTCTGAGTGAACCCACAGAATTCTCAGGCTCCATTCTAAGCTATGCATGCATGGAACAGACCCCAACCAGACTGAACCACCACTCACAACAGGGGGGACACAGCACGTAGTCTCAGCCTAACTGGGTGCCCGCATCCCGTCTACTCATGAGGTCCAGCATAAAATCCACGTTACTCGACATACAAAAACCCAGGACATGGGGATCATTTTTTTCTTTAGTTCTTGAAAATATGTAGCACAGTTGAAAGCAAACATCATAACATTACTCAGTGGGTTCTCAGGTGCGTGAATGTTGGTATGCAACAACCAGGGCAGAAGTACTAGTGGAGCGGGTGTGGTAAAGGGACCCGTGTGGACGCAGGGCTTCTGCAGCTTTAATGAATCACTTAAAAGCCTGCACAGCTCAGTGTGCTTCAACTTGACCGCAATAAAGTTGGAAAATGGGGAAAGAACAAAAACGACAACAAAAACCATATATGCAAGAACTTTAAAAGCTCACGTCCTATAACTGTGAGGCACAATTCTTTACTATTAACAACAGGACTAGTGCCGCCATACCGTGCCCACCAGACGGATGAAAGGCAACGCTGGCCACTGGCAGCCACTGGCAGCCTGTGGCTTATTTTCCAGAGCATTTGTGTCTAGCTTACAGTTTCCGAGTGCATCTACAGCACCGCCCTGGGTGCCGAACAGCAAAAATGAGTGTCATGATGAAGTTTCTTCCTGGACCATGTGTGGGAAAACAGGGCTGGTAGGACTAGGTCCTTTTATAAAAGCTTGTAAAAACAAGTGGTCTAATGACTGAGAAAACATAAAGTGACATTTTATAAATCTTGGAATAAGGAGAAATTTAGGCAATATTTGCTTTGTGCAAACCCACCCTGACATTTCCTGAATTTATCCATAATGATGCACATGTTGGCACATTGAACCTCCCCATTGTAGAAACAGCTGAGTTGCCACTCGGGTGGAAGGACACTGGGATCACATACACAGATGTAGTGAAGATTTAACCAAAATAATTGATGCCACTTTCTGGATATTCATGATGCACTAGGTACTATGAAAAATATACTATATGCATTACTTCATTTAATCCATACAACAATATTCACCTTGTGCGGTAAACAGTACTTCACCCCCATTCTACAGATGAGAAAACGGAGGTTAAGTAACTTGCCAAAGATAATAGAGCTAATAAATAGTAGACTGCCTTCAAACACAGCTTAGATTGACTCCAGAGAACTAAGCGATGCTGGATATAATTTTACTGCAGTTAAATGATAATTACAAGGGCACACTTTTTTTTTACACTTCTTGAGCCCCAGATTTAAGGATCAAAGTGATCAAAATAGAAGTCCACTTTCTAATACTCCAGATTTCATGCTGGAGTTTGAAATTCAGGGTTTGACAGATGCATGAACGAAAATGCATCTTATGCAATCTTCTCAGGAAGGCAATTTAGCAACATGTATAAAAGCCTTTAACAACAAGCGTGGCTTTTGACTCAACAATTTCATTTCTAGGAGTTAATCCTCAGAAAATGACCCATGACATAGGCAACCCCTCCACCCCAGAAGATATTTTGCTCTAAAAGGTAATGAAAGTTTAGAAATATGCTAATTGTTTTAAAAGAGAAAACTGGTTAAGCCAGGCTGGTGTGGCTCAGTTGGTTGGCACATCATCCTGTAAACTGAAAGGTCGTGGGTTGAAATCCTGATTAGGGCACATGCTGGGGTTGCGGGTTTGGACCCTGGTTGGGGTGTGTGCAAGAGTCAACCAATCGATATTCCTTGCTCACATGGACGTTTCTCTCCTTCTCCCTCTTGACCTTCCCTTTCTCATTCTTTAAAAATAATGGGGGTGGGGTGGGAAGGTGGTTAAGAAAATCACAGCACATTCATATGATGGACTATTATGTAACCAATAAAAATCATGCTATATACCAGCTATTTTCAACCTTTCCCATCTCATGGCATATATAAACAAATTAATAAAATTCTGCAGCACACCAAAAAATATATTTTTTGCAGATCTGACAAAAAAAACTTCCGGTTAAGATGCCAGCTTAGGCAGACATGGCTCACCTCTTTGCACAACCACATCAAAATTACAACTAAAATGTAGAACAATAATCACTCAGAACCACCAGAAATCAAGTTGAATGGAAGTCTGACAACTATGGATATAAAAAACCACATCCATCCAGACAGGTAGGAGGGGTGCAGATGTGAAACAGGCTGGTCTCTCACCCATGTGTGGTGGATAAAAATTCGGAAGGGATATCTTGGGAGTGAGGAGTCCTAGCCCCATACCAGGACCCCAGCCCAAGGTTCCAGTGCCAGGATATAAATCCCCAAAACTTTTGGTTGCAAAAACCAGCAGGGACTGAGTTGGTGGAAGAAACTTCTGGAGCCCCAAGCAGTTCCTCATAAAGAACCCACACACAAAGTCACCTACTCAGATTCACTCTCTCTGAGCTCTAGCACCAAGGTAGCAGCTTGAAAGGTACCAGTGTCATACTGGGAGAAACTAAAATGTCTGGCTTGAAAGCAAGCAGAGGCCATTGTCCCTTTTCTAAACCCTCCCCCTAGAGCCACAGAGCCACAAAGCCACAAAGCCAGCAAGCTGGTGCCATATCTGAGACTCCATCAACCAGGCTAACACTGTTTGACCTGCCTTAGAGATCCCCAGAGACTCTGCCCCACCTGACTAATGGGACCACATTCACCCAAGCTGCTTCTCCATGTGAATGGCTGGTCTTGGCTCATGCTACACAACATTCTAAATTCTCTTGAATTAGCAACAGCTGGCCTCAGTGAGCCCAAGGCCTGGCAGTAGAGGCAGCCAACCTAGATTCACAGCTTGACTTTGCCTAGAAATCTCCAAACCTAGAACAACTAGCAGCTATTTCAGATTGCTTTATAGCTTAGGCATGGTGGCCCCAGGCAAAACACAGGTGTGGCCTGACCTTGGCCTGCACCACCTGGGAAACCCCAGAGCCAGCGTACTCAGTAGATAGTTACAGACCATGTAGGAGCACCACATGGTTAGTGGTCACTGCCAATCCTTGCAGCTGATTGGTCTGGGTAAATCCCTCCCATTGACCTGCCAACAACAACCAAGCTCAACTACAAGAGGAGGGCGTACTCAGCCCACACTAAAGGTACACTCTGAGTACCCAGCTTGGGTGATAGGGGAGGCTGTGCCACTGGACCTTATAGGACACCTACTACATTAGGCCAAGACACGGAGTCAAAGCAGATCTACTTATTACATAGAAACAAACACAGGGAGGCTGCCAAAATGAGGAGACAAAGAAACATGGCCCAAATGAAAGAACAGATCAAAACTCCAGAAAAAGAGCTAAACAAAATGGAGACAAGCAATCTATCAGATGCAGAGTTCAAAACACTGGTTATAAGGATACTCAAGGAACTTAGTGAGGACTTCCATAGCATAAAAAAGATCCAGTCAGAAATGAAGGACACATTAATTGAAATAATGAACAATTTACAGGGAAACAAGAGTAAAGTGGTTGAAGTTAAGAATCAAATCAATTATATGGAACATAATGGAAGCAAAAAACAACCAATCAGAACAAGAAGAAGAAAGAAGAATCAAAAAAATAAGGATAGTATAATTAGCCTCTGGGACAATTTCAAGAGGTCCAACATTTGCATCATAGGGGTGCCAGAAGAGAAAGAACAAGAAATTGTTGAATATTTGAAAACGTATTAAAAAAAATAGTGAAAGAAAACTTCCTTAATTTGGTAAAAGAATTAGATGTGTAGGTTCATGAAGCACAGGGAGTCCCAAACAAGATGGATGCAAAGAGGCCCACTCCAAGACACATCATAATTCACATGCCAAAGGTTAAAGATAAAGAGAGAAAGCAGCAAGAGAAAGGCAGTTAGCTACCTACAAAGGAGTTCCCATAAGACTCTCAGCTGATTTCTCAAAAGAAACTTTGCAGGCAAGAAGGGATTGGAAACAAATATTCAAAATCATGAAAAGCAGGGACCTACAGCAAAGATTGCTCTACCCAGCAAAGCTATCATCTAGAATCAAAGGGCAGATAAAGAGCTTCCCAGACAACAAACAACTAAAGGACTTCATCATCACCAAACCACTATTATATGAAATGTTAAAGGGACTTATTTAAGAAAAAGATTAAATCTATTAACAATA